>CM055119.1:4164386-5364386 GCA_029206835.1 Rana muscosa | reverse complement strand
ACCCCCTGTATAGCTGTGCATTGCTGAAAAGATAACATTTTAAAACTGGGTACTTGGTCATCTCCTGTAGTATGTTGCATTCGCAGTCTGGTCATCTCCTGTAGTATGTTGCATTGGCAGTCTGGTCATCTCCTGTAGTATGTCGCATTCGCAGTCTCTGGTCATCTCCTGTAGTATGTCGCATTCGCAGTCTGGTCATCTCCTGTAGTATGTCGCATTCGCAGTCTCTGGTCATCTCCTGTAGTATGTCGCATTCGCAGTCTGGTCATCTCCTGTAGTATTTCGCATTTGCAGTCTGGTCATCTCCTGGTTGTCGCATTCGCAGTCTGGTCATTTCCTGTAGTAGGTCGCATTCGCAGTCTGGCCATCTACTGTAGTCGCATTCGCAATCTCTGGTTATTTCCAGTAGTCGCATCTACAGTCTATTTAAAAGTAGTGCCTGCTGTTGCACAAATCACTTTATTACACTTTTATTTATTTTATCTATGGCTATGCATATTTATTTAATCCATATTGAGCATTATATTTGATTGGCTGCATCTGCTTGGCACACACGCACAACAAAATAGTGCTCAATATGGATTAAATAAATAGATATGATAAAGTGTAGAAAAGTGATTTGTGCAACAAGCTCCTTAAACACTTCACATTCAGTGAAAATTCATGTAGTGCAAACTTTGCAGTACTAGACTTTCACTGAATGTAGAATGTTTAAAGACCAGGGGCGAACAGACCCATCAGGCAGTTTATGTAGTGCCAATCAATTGTTAATTGAAAGATTAAAGAGCTTGACTCGTAGTTTTGTTAGCTGTTTTTTTTTGTTTTGACAGGCGCAGTTTCAGTGCTTGCCATAGATGCCATTTTCAGTATATACGTCTCTGATACACATACTATTTTTTTGTCTTCAGTTTTTTTATTGGATTTTTAATGCTTTTTTATAGATGAGTTTGCTCACTAAAATACACCCGGGGAAGCGCTTACTGCCACAAAACATGTTGAGAAGATGTGGATAAAACCTGTTGTGGTAGATCACAGGAACTAGCTTTTGGAATCACTCTGTAGTTATTGTATAGGGTCGATATATGATAATTACTTGTTCATACCATATTATACATTAATGGTGGTTGGTGTTAATCTAAATATTGGTTATTAACCACTTAACGACCGCCCCATGTACATATACATCGGCAGAATGGCACGGACAGGCACAATCATGTACCTGTACGTGACTGCCTTCGTATGGGTGGGGGGTCCGATCGGACCCCCCCGGTACATGCGGCGGTCGTTTTAGGTCCAGGAGCGATCCGTGATGAGGGGGCGGCCATTGGTTTCTGGCCACCCCCTCACGATCACTCCCGGCGAATGAGATGCTTCCCCTGCCTGTGTAATGTAAACACAGGCAGGGGAAGTGATGTCATCTCTCCATGCGGCGCTCTATTCGTCCAGAGCGCCGAGGCGAGAAGACATCAGGTTAGTGCACAAACAGTACACTGACATGTAGGTACACATAGGTACACAATCCACCCCCCAGTCACCCCCAGAACACCCCCCAGATCACCCCCCAGCAGTGTCACTGATTGCAGTGATCATTTATTTACTGATCACTGCAATCAGTGACATTTGTGATAGTAAAAGTGTCAGGGCAGTTAGTGTTAGGTCCCTTTAGGTCCAGGGCAGCCCCCTAACCCCCCCCTAATAAAGGTTTAACCCCTTGATCGCCCCCCAGGTAACCCTTTCACCCCCTATCGCCAGTGTCACTAAGCGATCGTTTTTCTGATCGCTGTATTAGTATCGCTGGTGCCGCTAGGTAGCCAGTTATTTTTTTAGGTTAGCCGCCAGGTTTTTATAGCATCAGGTACCCCCATATATTATCTAATAACGGTTTAACTCCTTGATTGCCCCCCAGGTAACCCTTTCACCCCCTATCGCCAGTGTCACTAAGCAATCGTTTTCCTGATCGCTGTATTAGTGTCGCTGGTGCCGCTAGGAAGCCAGTTATTTTTTTAGGTTCGCCGCCAGGTTTTTATAGCATCAGGTACCCCAATATATTATCTAATAAAGGTTTTAACCCCCTGATTGCCCCTAGAGTTAACCCTTTCACCAGTGATCACCATATAAGTCTTACGGGTGACGCTGGTTAGTTAGTTTGCTTTTTATAGCATCAGGGCACCCGCCGTATATAACCCAATAAAGGTTTAACCCACTGATCGCCCATTGGGTGATATCAATTAGGTTTTAGCGTCAGAGAGGGTCTGCGTCACACCCCAGGCAGCGCCAGGTTAGTGCCAGTAGTGCTAACACCCACACGCAAAGCATACACCTCCCTTAGTGGTATAGTATCTGAACAGATCAATATCTGATCTGATCAGATCTATACTAGCGTCCCCAGCAGTTTAGGGTTCCCAAAAACGCAGTGTTAGCGGGATCAGCCCAGATACCTGCTAGCACCTGCGTTTTGCCCCTCCGTCCAGCCCAGCCCACCCAAGTGCAGTATCGATCGATCACTGTCACTTACAAATCACAACACACATAACTGCAGCGTTCGCAGAGACAGGCCTGATCCCTGTGACTCCAGTGCTGTAGGAGGTGATTTCACCACCACAGTTAAAAAAAAAAAGAGCATATATGCCGAAGCATGGGGGCAGCAGGGGCGGAGGAGCGATTTTGCTACTAATGCTGCGTACAAACGGTCGAAATTCCGACAGAGACTTGCCCGTGGAAAAGTCAGACGTGTGTACGCGGCATAACTTTTGCGGGACGATGCCCCCATGCTTCGGCATATATAAATGGTGCATGTATTCCCATCATTAGAAGTGGGTGGATGAAGGAAGGTAGTCTAATGGTGGGCATACCCACTGATCAATCTCTTTTTTTCGTTCAGCCAACAGGCTGCATGAAAAAAAAGATTACAATACATGTCCAACAAGGACCAGCAACGTACTGGTATGTTGCTGGATTTTGAATGGTTATACCAGAATGATGCCTGCGGGTTTAGGTATCATCTTGGTATCATTCTTTTCAGCCAGCGGCCAGCTTTCATGTAAAAGCAATCCTAGTGGCTAATTAGCCTCTGAACTGCTTTTACAAGCAGTGGGAGGGAATGTCCCCCCCAATGTCCCCCCCCCCGGATATAAAAAGTGCCATTGGGAAATTGGGAAAGCATTTTATCACACCGATCTTGGATAATAGACCCCAATTTTTTCAAAAAAAGAGTACCTGTCACTACCTATTGCTATCATAGGGGATATTTAAATTCCCTGAGATAACAAAAAAAAATGATAAAAAAAAAAATAAAAATGGAAGGAACAGTTTAAAAATAAAATAAAAAAGCAAAATAAATAATTTAAAAAAATAAAATAAAATAAAACACCCCTGTCCCGCCCTGCTCTTGCGCAAAGGCCAACGCAAGTGTCGGTCTGGTGTCATATGTAAACAGCAATTGCACCATGCATGTGAGGTATCACCGTGAAGGGCAGATCGAGGGCAGTCATTTTAGCAGTAAACCTCCTCTGTAAATCTAATGTGGTAAACTGTAAAGGCTTTTAAAGGCTTTTAAAAATGTATGTAGTTTGTCGCCACTGCGCGTTTGTGCGAAATTTTAAAGAATGTCGTGTTTGGTATCCATGTACTTGGCCTAAGATCATCTTTTTTATTTCATCAAACAATATAGTGTGTTTTAGTGCATTAAAATTAAGAAAAAGTGTATTTTTTCTCAAAAAAAATCGTTTGAAATATTGCTGCGCAAATACTGTGTGGAAAAAAAAATGCAACACCCACCATTTTAATCTGTAGGGCCTTTGCTTTAATAAAATATATAATGTTTGGGGGTTCAACGATATTTTCTTGCAAAAAAAATTTTTTTTTTCATGTAAACAAAAAGTGTCAGAAAGGGCTTTGTCTTCAAGTGGTTAGAAGAGTGGATGATGTGTGACATAAGCTTCCTAATGTTGTGCATAAAATGCCAGGACAGTTCAAAACCCCCCCTCCCCCAAATGACCCCATTTTGGAAAGTAGACACCCCAAGCTATTTGCTGAGAGGCATGTCAAGTCCATGGAATATTTTATATTTTGACACAAGTTGCGGGAAAAAGATAATCTTTATTTTTTTTCATTTTTTTTGCACAAAGTTGTCACTAAGGCCCCTTTCACACTGAGGCGTTGAAAAAACGCCAAAAAATATGAGATTTTTTTCCGCGGTTTTACCGTGTTTTCACCGCGTTCACGGTAAAATTAGCGCTACCGCCTATGCGTTTTTGGGCATTTTTTCAACGCCTCAGTGTGAAAGTAGCCTTAATAATATATTGCTCAAACATGCCATGGGCATATGTGGAAATACACCCCAAACTACATTCTGTTGCTTCTCCTGAGTACGGGGATACCACATGTGTGAGACTTTTTGGGAGCCTAGCCGCGTACGGGACCCCAAAACCCAAGCACCGCCTTCAGGCTTTCTAAGAGTGAACATTTTTTGATTTCACTCCTCACTGCCTATCACGGGTTCGGAGGCCATGTAATGCCCAGATGGCAGAACCCCCCCCCCCAAATGACCCCATTTTGGAAAGTAGACACCCCAAGCTATTTGCTGAGAGGTATGGTGAGTATTTTGCAGATCTCGCTTTTTGTCACAAGGTTTTAAAAATTGAAAAAATAAAAAAATAAAATGTTTTTTTCTTTTCTTTCTTCATTTTCAAAAACAAATGAGAGCTGTAAAATACTCACCATGCCTCTCAGCAAATAGCTTGGGGTGTCTACTTTCCAAAATTGGGTCATTTGGGGGGGTTTTGTGCTATTTTGGCATTTTATGGCCTTCGAAACTGTGATGGGTAGTGAGGAATGAAATCAAAAATTTGCGCCCTTAGAAATCCTGAAGGCGGTGATTGGTTTTCGGGGCCCCGTACGCGGCTAGGCTCCCAAAAAGTCCCACACATGTGGTACCCCCGTACTCAGGAGAAGCAGCAAAATGTAATTTGGGATGTAATTCCACATATGCCCATGGCATGTGTGAGCAATATATCATTTAGTGACAACTTTTTGTAAATTTTTTATTTATTTTTTTGTCATTATTCAATCACTTGGGACGAACAAAAAAATATTCAATGGGCTCAACATGCCTCTCAGTAATTTCCTTGGGGTGTCTACTTTCCAAAATGGGGTCATTAGGGGGGGGGTTTGTACTGCCCTGCCATTTTAGCACCTCAAGAAATGAGACAGGCAGTCATAAATTAAAAGCTGTGTAAATTCCAGAAAATTTACCCTAGTTTGTAGACGCTATAACTTTTGCGCAAACCAATAAATAAAATATTATTGACATTCTTTTTACTAAAGACATGTGGCTGAATACATTTTGGCCTAAATGTATGAGTAAAATTGAGTTTATTAGATTTTTGCAGTGGCAATCCAATACTATTAAAAGAAAGCTCTATTTGTGGGAAGAAATAGACGCAAATTTCGTTTGGGTACAACATTGCATGACCGCGCAATTACCAGTTAAAGCAGCGCAGTGCCAAATTGTAAAACACCTCTGGTCTTTATGCTGCGTATTGATCCGGGGCTTAAGTGGTTAATAGTACACGTAGCTAATGATAAGTAGTTAATACAGAATATAAAATAACCTAAGGGCCAGCCGCCGCAGTTATACTGTGGCAGGTTGGCTCCCCTGGGAAAATTGCAGTAACTGTACGTCGGCCACTTTAAGAGCTCTAGGGGGCGCACGCCCACCGGCCACCCGCGATCGCTCCTGACAGAGACAGAACGGAGATCTGTTAATTGTAAATAGACAGATCTCCATTCTGTCAGGGGAGGAAAGACAGATCTGCTGTTCCTACTGATTAGGTCTCCTCCTCCAGGCAGTCCCATCCCCCCACAGTTAGAAACACTGCCTAGGTAACACATTTAACCCCTTGATGGCCCCCTAGTGTTAACCCCTTTCCTGCCAGTGACATTTATACAGTAATCAGCAGCTATTTTTAGCTCTGATCGCTGTATAAATGTCAATGGTCCCAAAAAAGTGTCAAAAGAGTCCGATGCAATGCCGCAGTCCCGCTAAAAATCGCTAATCGCCGCCATTAGTAGTAAAAAAATAATAATAATAAAAATGCCATAAATCTATCCTCTATATTGTAGACGCGATAACTTTTGCGCAAACCAATCAATATACACGTATTGCAATTTTTTTTACCAAAAATATGTAAAAGAATACATATTGGTCTAAACTGATGAAAAAAAATCATTTTTTGTTTTTTAAAAATGGGATATGTATTATAGCAAAAAGTAAAAAATATTGTTATTTTTTTTCAAAATTTTCGCTCTTTTTTTGTTTGAAGCGCAAACAATAAAAACCGCAGAGGTGATCAAATACCACCAAAATAAATCTCTATAACCGCGGGCCAAATCCTTCCAGACCTTAAGTGGTTAAGCATGATAATAATTAATAATTAATATGTGGATGCATTCTCTATTTTAAATAAGTAGTTAAGATGGCTGCTTCAGCTTATATGATGTAGGTGATGATGAGATATGATGAGGTATATTGGTAATATGTAAGAGGGTGATATGTCGGGGTGATTTGCCTTTGGTATGTCATGTGTATGTAGTTAAGATATATATGCAACATTTTTTACTTTTTGCTATAATAAATTTCCCCAAAAAATATATATAAAAAAAAAAAAAAATTCCTCAGTTTAGGCCAATACGTATTCTTCTACATAGTTTTGGAAAAAAAAAATCGCAATCAGCGTTTATTGATCGGTTTGCGCAAAAGTTATAGTGTTTACAAAATAGGGGATAGTTTTATGGCATTTTTATAAAAAAACATTTTTTACTAGTCATGGCGGCGATCAGTGATTTTTTTCGTGACTGCAACATTATGGCGGACACATCGGACACTTTTGACACATTTTTGGGACCATTGTCATTTTCACAGCAATCAATGCTATAAAAATGCACTGATTACTGTGAAAATGACACTGGCAGTGAAGGGGTTAACCACTAGGTGGCGCTGTAGGGGTTAAGTGTTCCCTGCATAGTGTTTTTAACTGTAGGGGGTGGGCTGTGTGTCACATGACACTGATCTCCGCTCCGAGTACACGGAGCCGAGATCCGTGTCATGGCCACTAGGCAGAGCCGGGAGATGCTTGTTTACACAAGCATCTCCCCGCTCTATACCTCCGTGAGACGATCGCGGGGATCCCCGTGGCGATCGAGTCCGCGGGACCCACGGTCCGACTCACGGGGATGGCGGCAGGGTCACGAGCACAGGCACTTAAAGGGGACGTACAGGTACGTTGATGTGCCTATCCGTGCTATTCTGCCGACGTAAATGTACAGGAGGCGGTCGGCAAGTGGTTAAGAGATGTTCGCTTATGCCTCACTGGCCACCTCATGGCGACTGCATCTATGCTTCCGGCAAACAGACCCGCGCACATGGGAACAATAGTATAATTGTACATAACATAGCTTGCTGAGCCTCGTGGAGTACGGTTCGCACCAATAGTTAACGGTGGGAATATGCACACGGTCCTGAGTAATGTTCGCAGTGTTTGCACCCGCCACAATACGAGGATGGACGGTCAGCGGGAAACTGCACACATTGCTCTGCACACGAACGATCACATACGTCACTACCTGATATCTATTTGAATGTATACAAGTGTCTGATTGGCTGATGGTGAAACCACCACCTCTCTTTGTTATCCATGTTTAGCCCTATAAATAAATAAACAGGACTGTCTCAGATCACTAGAACTCTATTCGCGCTTTCCCGGATTATAGTTATTAGCTTATTAGTGCAGCAAAATGATTTGCTTATAGGCGAAGCTCATAATTTCCACAATAGTTTTGGTGAGCCATTGTTCAGGCGCGAACAAAACTTCCCAAACCAGCAGGCCTTGAGGGGGAAAAGGGATACAGAACCAGACCAACAAAAGGCTGGCCTATGGTAAGACAACCATACTTCAAGTTTTTGAACATTTTTGCTGTTCTGGGATCGGGATCTTGATTCTCTGTCCACTGTATCAGGAATATTCTGCTAGCAAAAGAACCTTTTGTTTTTCTCTCTTTCTGTATAATGGCGGGATTTTAATTGTATGTTATAGTTTTGTCATTGTAGGTAGGTCTATTGATTAGGAAGGTAACTCATACTGAAGTCCTCCATAGGTCCTAGTCAATACAACCTAAAGTGTTTGGTATAGGTATGCTGGTATATTGGTATGCTTTCAGTGTTTAATTGGTTCCAGTGTTGTGTGAAGTATTTTCATTTTGGGTGTAGTAATTTCGTAAGTATATGGTAGAAGGCATCCCTGTTCTAGTGAGATATTTGGGTGCAGATAGAAAGAAGCCATAATATTGTTTTGTGTAGCAGAGGATTTCATCGGATTGTGTAGTTGTCTGGCAAACACGTTTTATATAGAGATATAGCGTGAGTAGTAGTAGATCGGTAAGGCCGCGTAAAATAGTCAGAAGTACGGTGGCCGGTTATAGTGATAAAGGCGCAAACAATAACCTCTCTGAAGGTAAATCGCAAGGGGTCTTTGGACACAGAGTCCGACAAAAGCAATTCAAATCGTCATGGGCAATGGGTCATGGTAGGGGGGAAATCAGGTCTCCCAGTCAGACAGCTGCACAGTACATGAAATCTGGGTATGGGGCTAAGGCCATTAGACCCCTTAGAAGTTGGCATACATGGCCAGAGCGTACAGCATGGTGTATTCCAGGGATATACAATTAGCGGACCTCCAGCTGTTGCAAAACTACAAGTCCCATGAGGCATAGCGAGACCCTGACAGCCACAAGCATGACACCCAGAAGCAGAGGCATGATGGGACTTGTAGTTTTGCAACAGCTGGAGGTCCGCTAATTGCATATCCCTGGTGTATTCCTTTGGAAGGTACTTTTGATGTCTGGAGTGGGAAAAACTCATCAATGCTTTCAAAATGAGACTTCAGACTAAAAAAAAACCTTGGAAGTAGCTCAGCTATGGCTTAAAAAATCTATAATGGTGAGTGGGCAGGGTAAACAGAAGGCAATTTCAGTTTGGAAAAAAATCGCATAATGTATACTTGGTCCGAGGGGATAGCCAAATTCGGTGATCCAGTAAAGGATAGCAGGGGAAGCCCTCTCCGGTATACCCCTATCGTTGTCTGTCCCTAAACTCCCTTGGACACACAGCAAAGCTAACTTGTCCACAAGTTCCACTCTCGCTACACCTGGCGATGCAATTCAGTCAGTCACTACAGTCACTACACCTGGCGATGTGATTCAGTCAGTTGCTACACCTGGCGATGCGATTCAGTTGACCTCTGTACCAGTTATGCCAGTCCAGCTCATCTTTAAGGGTCTGTGGGCCCCTCCTCAGAGGGGGGGAGGGTAATGTCAGGAACACTTAGTGCTCCTGCTCCTTATTCCAGCATCTGGGTTTTGGCTATTGCATTCTTCCTGTCTTTGTCCACCTGATAGGTGATTGATGTTGTCAGTCATCTGTTATAAGCAAGCCAAACACTCCGTCTCATGCTTGTGATAGACAGTGATACGTGTGTTGTTCCTGATCAAGCTCCCTCTCTGTCTGCCCTGTTCTGCTAGATTGGATTTCCCTGTGTATGACCTTGGACCGGATTTTGGATTATTCCCTGAACTCAGACTGCCTTTTATCTGTCTGCTAACCGCAAGTATCTGTTTGCTTTGCTCGGTTCCCATCTGCCCTGACATTTTGGCCAGGCACTATAGCATTGTCTATAAGTCCTGTGGGCAACCAAGTACCATTAGGCCTGCTTGCCTTATGGGAAAGAGGGCTGCTATAGGTAAAGAACATAGTAGCCAGCTATAGTGTCTGACCACCTGCGTTGGGGTAGATGTGACCCCATCATAGTACACATGGGAGGAAATAATGTGAAAAGAAAAGGGGCGGGTGAATGGTTTGGTAAAGAAAATGCAGGAAGATATGCAGTGGATGGGAAACCACTTTCCAAACATGCACATAATTCTTTCACAGATCATAAACCGACCTTTGTTAAAAGGTCACAGAATCAGGCATGCACATGAATTGAATGAGGAGTGTCACAAAGCTTGATGTGCACTTAATGGGCTCACCTATTACCATTGGGTTTTGGATAATGCACGTGACCCACGCTTGTTTGGAGCAAAAGAAGGGTTTAAAGCAAAAGAAGCATATTGAGTGACACAAGATGTGATTATTTCTTGATGGGATTGCAAGAGATGGTCATCGTGTGTCTAAACAAGGAAACACAGGGGTTGACAATCTTAAGACAGAAATTTTCTTCTTTACATTAGCTAGTGTGTGTGTCAGGGCGCTGACAACAGGAGAAGGTATTTAGAACCCAGTATCTTTCAGGGTACTAACAACAGGAGAAGGACTCTAGGACCCAGCATCTCTAGCAGCACATCACATGGGTTATAAGGAAGTGTATCAGTGCTTGAAGTTGCTGACTGATCTCAGCTTGTTACCTGTGTTAATGTGATTCCTTGCTCCTGTGATCCCTAGTTTCTGACTCAGCTTGTTCCCGACCTGCCTGCCTATCTCCAGTCCCTGACCCAGGCTTGTCTCACGGATACCCTCTGCCTGCTTCTCGTGTTTGACCCGGCTTCCACCATACTTTGTCTGCTTTGCTTTCCACCTGGTTCTGATCTTGGCTTGTGTTGACTACACTATTATCTCAGTGACTTTACAGACCTGTCACACCTCACAGGTGCCACCTGCCTGCAGACTCTGTTCATCACAGCAGTATTCCTGAGCTTTTTGCAAGCAACTCCACAGGCGACCTGTGCTACTTTGTGCCCGACTCCTCCTGTCTCACCTTCAGGGGAGTCTGGAACTTAGCTGCAAAGAAAGACCTTTCTCCATTGGCCTCCAGCACCTGGTACTTGATAGTGTGAAAGCATTGCGATTGCTAAAGTGTGAAAATGCAACAATTATTATTATTATTATTATTATTATTCACGATTTATATAGCGCCAACAGTTTACGCAGCGCTTTACAATGTATAGGTGGGGGCAACACAATTACAGTACAGTTCAATACAAAAGGTACAGGAGGGCCCTGCTCATAGAGCTTACATTCTAAAGGGAGGGGTGGTGGTACAAAAGGTAATAGCTTCAGAGAACTTGATGTGGGTGGCTTGGGCATAGTTGTTAGGTAGGTGTAGGATAGGCTTCCCTGAATAAATTAGTTTTCAGGGATCTCCTGAAGGTGGACAGGGTAGGGGCTGATCGAACATACTGGGGCAGGGAGTTCCAGAGGATGGGAGAGGCTCTGGAGAAGTCCTGAAGGCGAGCATGAGAGGAGGTAACAAGGGAGCTAGAGAGCAGGAGCTCCTGGGAGGAGCGGAGGGGACGAGTTGGGCGATATCTACAGATGAGGTTGGTGATGTAGATGGGGACGATGTTGTGAATGGCCTTGTATGTTATGGTTAGCTATTTGAATTTTACACGGTGGGCTAGGGGAAGTCAGTGAAGGGATTGGCAGAGAGGAGCAGCAGTCACGGATCGGTTAGTGAGGTGTATTAGTCTAGCAGCAGAATTCATAATAGACTGAAGGGGGGATAGCCTGCTTAAGGGTAGGCCATTAAGGAGAGAGTTGCAGTAGTCAAGGCGGGAAATAATCAAGGAGTAAATAAGTTGCTTTGTGGTGTCATTAGTCAGGAAGGGTTGAATTCTGGAGCTGTTGCGGAGGTTAAGGTGGCAGGATTTAGCCAGTGATTGAATATGGGGGCTGAAGGAGAGGTCTGAGTCAAGGATTACACCCAAGACCTTGGCATGTGTGGAGGGACCAATGGTTGTGTTGTTTATATTAATAGTGAAGTCACACGGGGGAGACCGTGAAGGATGAAATATAACAAGCTCAGTTTTAGAAAGATTGAGTTTGAGGAAGTGGTGTGACATCCATACCGATATGTCATTCAGTAGGTTTGATATCCGTGAGGAAATTGAGGGGGTGAGTTGAGGAGAGTAGAGATATATTTGGGTGTCGTCGGCATAGAGGTGGTATTGGAAGCCATGGGAGGTTATCAACTGGCCCAGGGAAGAGGGATAGAGTGAGAATAGGAGAGGCCCAAGGACAGAGCCTTGGGGTACCCCAACAGAAAGAGGAAGATGAGCGGAGGAGATGGAGTTGTAAGTGACACTGAAAGTGTGCTGAGATAGGTAGGAGGAAAACCAGAATAAAGCAGGATCAGGGAGGCCAAGGGAGTGTAATTTGCTGAGGAGGAGCAGGTGGTCAACTGTGTCAAAGGCAGCAGAGGGGTCTAAATGTATGAGTATGGAGTAATGGCCATTGGTTTTAGCAGTTAGTAGGTCATTGGTGAGTTTTAGTAGGGCAGTTTCAGTAGAATGTTGTGGGCGGAAGCCAGACTGTAGAGGGTCGAGAAGGTTGTTGTCCGTGAGGTAGCGACTCATTTGGTCATGGACAAGGCGTTCGATGAGCTTAGAGGCAAACGGGAGCAGGGAGATGGGTATGGGTCTTAAGTAGGGATGAGCCGAACACCCCCCCCCAAATCCCCGGTTTGCACCAGAACCTGCGAATTAACAGAAAGTTCGCGCAAACTTTAGAACCCTATTAAATACAATGGACGCGAACGTTCAAAATCAAAAGTGCTAATTATAACGGCTAATATGCAAATTATTGTCCTCAAAAGGGTTAGGGGACCCGGGTCCTGCCCCAGGGGACATGTATCAATGCAAAAATAAGTTTTAAAAACTGCCGTTTTTTTGGGAGCAGTGATTTTAATGATGCATAAAGTGAAAAAAAAAAGTGAAATATTCCTTTAAATATCGTACCTCGGGGGTGTCTAAAGTATGCCTGTGAAGTGGCATGTGTTTCCCGTGTTTAGAACTGTCCCTGCACAAAATGACATTTCTAAAAGGAAAAAAAGTCATTAAAAACTGCTTGCGACTTTAATGTAATATCTGGTCCCGGCAATATGGATGAAAATCATTGAGAAAAATTACATGGGTACCCCCCCCAGTCCACTACCAGCCCCTTTGGGTCTTGTATGGATATTAAGGGAAACCCCGCACCCAAAGTAAAAAAAGGCCCTATATACTCTGAACAGCAGTATACAGGCAGTGCAAACAAGACAGGGACTGTAGGTTTGTTCTTAAGTAGAATCTGTTTGTAATTTGGAACAGGTACTTTTTTTAAGTGTAGCTCCAGACAAAAAATCTATTTTTAAGCTTTTTGGAAAACATAGGGAAGGGTAATAACCCCTGTAACATTTGTTTTGCGGTCTGTGCACCTGTTCAGAACATTTCACCTCACTTTCCGTCCCAATGACAAATGTTTTTTTGAAAATTTGTTTTTTTTAGTGAAACAAGGATTGGTGATAAAGCATCAGTGGAGAGGAGACATCTTTTTCCCATATTAACTCTAATGCCGCGTACACACGATCGTGATTCACGGCGGTGAAAACACCGCCGTGAATCACGACATGAAATTAAATGAAAAACGAGGGAACAGCATTTTTCCCCACACACGACCGTTTTTCCCGTCATTTTTTTCTTTGTCGAGAAAAACGACCGTCTGTGGGCTCCGCGGCAGTGTCTCCCTATGGGAAAACTGCCGCGGAAAAAAATGATGGAAAAAACGATGAGAAAATTTAGAACATGTTCTAATTTTTCTCGTCGTTTTTCCTGCCGTTTTTCTCAACGAGAAAAACGGCATAAAGCCCACAGACGATCGTTTTTCTCGGCGAAAAAAAAAAATGTCATTTTTCCCGACGGGAAAAATGATCGTGTGTACGCGGCATAATAGGAGAGAATTTTCCTTCTTAGGGGTAGATTTCCTCTCACTTCCTGTTGTCTACTTCCATTTGCAAGTAGGAGTCGTTTGTAAGTTGGATGTTTGAAAGTAGGGGCCTGCCGTATATACTCTGCAGAAATTTGGCCCTTAGGTGTTGGTGTTGCCACAACACTGTAAGCCCTCACAGTTACTCTTGGTGGGCGCTGGAACGCCCTCCTGTGAACTATTATATCAAGAATTGTAATTACATGCCATTGTTGAACAGTGGTAGGAAAAATTGGGCCTTTGGTGGTGGTGGTGGTGTTGCCACAACACTGTAAGCCCTGACAGTTACTCTTGGTGGGCGCAGGAATGGGCCCTGCTGTGAATTATTAGATCAAGAATTGTAATTACATGCCCCTGTTGAACAGGGGCAGAAAAATTGGGCCTTTGTTGGTGGTGGTGGTGGTGGTGTTGCCACAACACTGTAAGTCCTAACAGTTACTCTTTGTGGGCGCAGGAATGGGCCCAGCTATGAAATATTAGATCAAAAATTGTAATCACATGCCCCTGTTGAACAGGGGCAGAAAAATTGGGCCTTTGGGGGTGGTGGTGGTGCCACAACACTGTAAGCCCTCACAGTTACTCTTGGTGGGTGCAGGAATGGGCCTTGCTGTGAATTATTAGATCAAGAAGTTTAATTACATGCCCCTGTTGAACAGGGGCATAAAAAATTGTGCCTTAGGCACTGGTGACACAACACTGCAACCCCTCACAGATACTGTACTTGGAGCGCAGCAATGAGCCCTGCTGCAAAGTATTGCATCAAAAATTGTATTTACATGCCCCTGTTAAACAGGGGCTGAAAAATTGGGCCTTAGGCACTGGTGCTGGTGCCACAACACTGCAACCCCTCACAAATAATGTAGTTGGAGCACAGCAATGAGCCCTGCTGCAAAGCATTGCATCAAAAATTGTAAATACACGCCCCTGTAAAACAGGGGCTGAAAAATTGGGCCTTGACCACTGGTGGTGGTGCCCAGAACCAAAAATGTTCTTTCAAGTTATCAGCATGATTATTGAGGAGGAAGAGGATAGTCACTCAGCATAACAGGATAGTCACTCAGCATAACAGGATAGTCACTGTCACGTACCTGGATTGTGAGCCTGACGTGTAGAGGAGAGCCTCTCTTGCCGCACCGGCTTGCGGGCCCCTGAGGTTGAGACAGCGGCCACAGAAGCACGGTGACGCAGGAGTGCCTAGGATCAGTCCAATATGGTGGCTGAATGCTCGTCACTGGAGATGCAGCAGGCAACCAGTTGGCTGGGTAGACCAGGACGGTGGCAGACTGGATCACAGATGGAAACAGGAACTGGTGCGATTTGCAGAGCAGAACTGTAGCAGGCTGGAGGTACAGGTGCAGAGTCAGGCAGGCCGGATCGGAGATGTACTGGTGGAATAGGCAGAGCAGCAGGCAGAAGAGAAGTCCAAAACAAGCCAAAGTCAGGGTATCAAGCAGACAAGGTTAGAGAGGGCAAGCCGGGTCACGGATCAGAAGTCAGTACAGACAATGGGTTTCAGGACACGCAGAAGCTGCAGACCAAACAGCAAGGAGTCTTTGGTGTACTCACTTTAAATAGCCCCTCTGGCGCCAATGTTGGTGATAGGCGCACGCGTACGTGCGCGCGCATGCGTGTGCGTGCGCCAATGCGTGCGCCAATGCGCGCGCCGATGAGCCATGAATGTGCGTGTCTGTCGTGCGATTCCTATGGCACGGCCATGCCTTCCCTGACATTGCCCCCCTCCTACGGGCAACCTCCGGGTGCCCAACTGGTTCCTCTTCCAGGGGTGGCTACGGAAAAAAGTGCGAACTAAGTCCGCGGCATGCACATTACTACTGGGCTCACAAGAGTTCTCCTCCGGACCATAACCCTTCCATTTAATTAAGTAGTGAGTTTGTCCCCTTCTTTTCCTGCAGTCTATGATGGCCTCAACTTCAAATTCCTCGTCCCCATTAACAGTAACAGGTGCCGGGGGTCCTGAACTGCGATTGGGAAACGGGTCTGGTACTGCCGGCTTTAACAGGGACACATGGAATACGGGATGTACCTTGAGGGACTCAGGTAAAATTAACTCATAAGACACATCATTAATCTTTCTTTTTACCGGAAAAGGTCCCAAGAATTTCGGTGCCAACTTCTTAGATGGGCAAGTCATCCTTAAGTTTGTTGTGGCGAGCCATACCTGGTCCCCCGGTTGTAGCAGCAGTTCCCCTCTTCTCCTCTTATCGAAGATTCTCTTGTTGTCCTCCTGAGCTTTCTTGACCGCCTCCTGTAACAACAAGTTATTAGAAGAAAAAAAATCCAGAGTGCTCTGGACAGCAGGAACAGCAGTTTCAGGAATCAAGTCAGGTAAAAAGGTTGGGTGGAACCCATAATTCGCAAAAAATGGGGATTGCTTGATGGCCGAGTGGCTGGCGTTATTATACGCAAACTCCGCCAAAGGAAGAAGAGGTACCCAGTCATCTTGGGCGAAGGACGTAAAACATCGGATATACTGTTCTAGGGTTTGGTTGGTCCGTTCCGTTTGACCGTTGGTCTGGGGATGGTATGCTGATGAAAAGGATAGTTCAATCTTTAGGGATCCACATAATGCCTTCCAGAACCTTGACGTGAACTGGACTCCACGGTCAGATACGATGTTCATTGGAATGCCATGGAGTCTGACAACCTCCTTGATAAAGACCTGAGCGGTCTCGGCTGCAGACGGAGTTCCTTTCAGGGGCAGGAAGTGCACCATTTTTGATAAGCGATTCACCACCACAAAAATAGCAGAACAGTCCTCAGAAGGTGGAAGCTCAACAACAAAGTCCATGGCGATCATTTTCCAAGGCCTATCAGGTATGGGTAAGGGTCTGAGTAGACCCCAAGCCTTATTTCGAGTAGTCTTATTCCGGGTGCAGATAATACATGATTTGACGTAGGCCTTGCAGTCCTTCTCCAACCCAGGCCACCAAAATGTACGCTGGACCAATTCTATGGTCTTGTGGGTACCGAAATGGCCTGCTAACGGATGGTCATGACAGAGTCCTAAGACCGCTACTCTAGCGGTTTCTGGTACAAAAATGTGTCCCTCTTTCCATAATAGGCCGTTCCTCGCCTGCAAGGTGACCCCTGGCGGATTGGTTGTGCCTGCTGAGGCTTGTTTTAATTGTGGTAACAGGCCTGACTGCAACAGGAGGAAGTTCCCGGCTGGTTGGATGGTGTCTGGTGGAGGTATGTCCTTCGGATCCTCAAAAATGCACGAAAGCGCATCTCGTTTAGTATTTTTCGATCCGGGTCTGAAGGTAATGTGAAAAACAAACCTTGAGAAAAAGAGAGCCCAACGGGCCTGACGTGGCCTCAGACGTTTTGCAGTTCTTAAATATTCAAGGTTCTTATGGTCTGTGAAGAATAGTATTGGGTGAGTGGCTCCTTCTAGCAGGTACCTCCACTCCTCTAATGTAGCCTTGATTGCTAGAAGCTCCCTATCTCCCACATCGTAATTCCTTTCTGGTTGGGTAACTTTTCGAGAAAAGAATGCGACCGGATGGATCACATCCTTGGGGCCCTGATGCTGCGACAAGACTGCTCCGACTGCGTTCTCTGAAGCATCCACTTCTAAGATGTAGGACAGGGTAGAGTCTGGATGGCTGAGAATGGGGGCAGTGGTAAAACGTTCCTTCAGGGTTTCAAATGCAACTTGTGCCTCTGCGGACCAGTGGAAGCGGATGCCCTGCTTGGTAAGTTGGGTGATCGGGGAGATAATGGCTGAGAAGTTCCTAATGAATTTACGGTAGAAATTGGCAAAGCCTATGAAACGCTGGATTCTCTTCTTATCGATAGGGGCTGGCCAATCCAGGATTGCGGATACTTTCTGGGGATCCATCCTGATTCCCTCAGTGGAAATAATTAACCCAAGGAACTGGATGCTCTGCTGCTCAAAGTCGCACTTCTCCGCTTTGGCGCAAAGTCCGTGCTGGCAGAGCCGGAAAAGTACGCCCTCTGTGAATGTCTAACGAGATGGAAAATATCAGGATATCGTCTAAGTATACAACGACAAAGATGTCAAGAAATTCTCTGAAGATGTCGTTGACGAAATACTGAAAGGTGGCTGGAGCATTACATAAGCCGAATGGCATGACCAGGTACTCATAGTGGCCAAAGCGTGTACGGAAGGCGGTCTTCCACTCATCGCCTTCCCGAATCCGGACCAGGTTGTAGGCTCCTCGGAGGTCAAGCTTGGTAAAAACCTTGGCAGACTTGAGTCTTTGAAAGAGTTCTGGAACTAAGGGCAGAGGATAGCGTTTTTTTACTGTGATCTTGTTTATGTCACGGTAATCTACACATGGTCGCAGGGTCCTGTCTTTTTTTTTTTGAGGTGGAAGGGCGAATGAACCCTTTCCACAGGTTCTCCTCAACATAGTCCTTTAGAACTTCCAACTCACGTTCAGACAGAGGGAAGATGCGTCCGAAAGGGATCTCTGCCCCCGGAAGAAGTTCTATGGGGCAGTCATATGGTCTGTGTGGAGGAAGGGTATCTGCGCCCCGTTTACAGAATACATCCAGGAATTCATGGTAGCATTTGGGAACTACCTGGCATAGTTCGGCATGCGACTCCAGGCAGAGCAAAGATGCAGGAGGCTGAGGTGGTGCCGGACAGCACTGTTTCTGGCAGTAAGATGAAAGGAACTCTATTCTTCCAGATTCCCAGTCTATATGTGGGTTGTGAGCCTGCAACCAAGGGAGGCCCAAGATAATGAGGAAGAGAGGTGAGGAAATCGTATCCAAGCGAAGTAGTTCCTGATGATTGGTGTTGGCAGTGGTTAGAAGTGGGGGAGTCTTTTGGGTCACAAGTCCTGACTTAATGCAAGATCCATCTGCCAGGAACATGGAAAGTCCTTGGTCCTTGGGTTGCAGTGGAATATGCTGCTGAGCTGCAAAGGACAGATCAATAAAACAACTGCAGGCACCCGAATCAACAATCGCAGTTACTGCCACTGTCCTTCCCAGAAGCTGGAATGATATAGGCAAAACTATATGAGCTGAACTGGCAGATATATTGGGTTGTTTAGCTGGAGAAAGAGAAGGACATCTACGGCGTTTAGCCGGGCAGGTGCATATGTAGTGACCGGGTTCCCCACAGTAGAGACAGAGGTTGCCCGTGTGTCGACTTTGGCGTTCCTTGGGGGAAAGTGACAGGCGGATCAAGCCCAACTGTCTTGGTTTGGATGCCTCTGGAACAGAGTGAGCAGGATCTTCAGACACAGAGTCAGAAAACCTAGGGGCCTTGGGAAATGTCCATGTTGGTCTTAACTGCTGGGAAGACTTCTCAGACCTCCGTTCACGCAATCGGCGATCGATTTGTATCGAAAGCTCTATCAGAGTCTCTAGTGTGCTGGGTATTCCTACCTGGGCCAGCTCACCCTTAAGTCCTTCTGAGAGACCCAAACGAAATTGATGACGCAGGGCTGCTTCGTTCCAGTCGACGTCCGCACTCCAACGTCTAAACTCTGTCACGTAGTCTTCGACTGGTTTGGAATCCTGCTGCAGGGTGTGCAGGGCAGATTCAGCAGTGGCGTATCGTTGAGGGTCGTCGCATAGTTGACACATGGCCGTAAATAAAAGTTGCAGAGTGTTTAGCTGAATGTCCTTTTCCTCCAATAGGCGATGACTGTGGTTCTCCTTGAAGCAAGGAAATGGTGAATCTCACCTTGGTGGTTTCCAGAGAGAATGTCCTTGGCTGCAGATCAACGTAGAGCTGACAGGCATTCCGAAAAGCTCTAAACTGGCTTCGATCACCGGAGAACTTCTCGGGGGCTGGAACTCAAGGCTCGGGGCGTAACAACACTACTGGAGGGTAAGCAGAGACCCCAGTGGGTGTAGCAGGCATGGATATGGTGGAAGTCGCAGCAGAAGTCGCAGCAGAAGTTGCAGCAGAAGTTGCAGCAGAAGTCACCAGTCCTTGAACGCGATCCTCTAGCCGAGCGTAGGCTTCCTGCAGGGATGTCATCGTTTGGGAGAGGGAAGCGAGATGCTGGCAGATCTCTCCCAATGGAGATGATCCTCCTGCAGGCTCGGTCATGGCTGTTTGGCACTGTCACGTACCTGGATCGTGAGCCTGACGTGTAGAGGAGAGCCTCTCTTGCTGCACCGGCTTGCGGGCCCTGAGGTTGAGACAGTGGCCACGGAAGCACGGTGACGCAGGAGTGCCTAGGATCAGTCCAATATGGTGGCTGAATGCTCGTCGCTGGAGATGCAGCAGGCAACCAGTTGGCTGGGTAGACCAGGAGGGTGGCAGACTGGATCACAGATGGAAACAGGAACTGGTGCAATTTGCAGAGCAGAACTGTAGCAGGCTGGAGGTACAGATGCAGAGTCAGGCAGGCTGGATCGGAGACGTACTGGTGGAATAGGCAGAGCAGCAGGCAGAAGAGAAGTCCAAAACAAGCCGAAGTCAGGGTATCAAGCAGACAAGGTTAGAGAGGGCAAGCCGGGTCACGGATCAGAAGTCAGTACAGACAATGGGTTTCAGGACACGCAGAAGCTGCAGACCAAACAGCAAGGAGTCTTTGGTGCACTCACTTTAAATAGCCCCTCTGGAGCCAATGTTGGTGACATGTGCACGCGTACGTGCGCGCGCACGCCAATGCGTGCGCCCGTGTGCCATGAATGTGCATGTCTGCCGTGCGATTCCTATTGCACGGCCATGCCTTCCCTGACAGTCACTCAGCATCAGCATAGGCAGTCTTGAAGGGATCTGACATTTCCAAAAAAATTATTCGGTTACATCAGCATCAGGTGCTTGGTAGCTGGTGGTGATCCAAAACTGATTCATTTTTATGAAGGTCAGTCGATCGACCGAGTCGGTGGACAGGCGCACCCTGTGATCGGTTACAAAGCCTCCAGCAGCATTGAATGTGCATTCCGAAAAAGAACGCTGGATGCAGGACAGGCCAGTACCTCAATTGCATACTGTGCAAGTTCTGGCCAGTAATCCATCCTCAAGACCCAGTAACACAGAGGATTTTCAGTGGGAAAGGTGTCCAAGTCTGATCTTGCCCCTAGGTATTCTTGCACCATGTAAACCAGACGCTGGCGATGGTTGCTGGAACCGATCATACCTTGGAGCTGCGGACTAAAAAATTGTCTGAACGCATCGGTCAGACAGCTACCTTCTCCATCGCTCCTTCTTTGACTGACCGGAGCCTCAGCAACACGTTGTCCAGGACCAGGAATTTGTAACCTCCCAGTCTCTGGGGACGCGTTGCACAGACCTTTCTGCAAGGCCTCCCGATGATGCTTCATCCTCTTTTCCCTCTGTGACGGCAAGATAAGGTCTGCAACCTTACCCTTGTAACGTGTATCAAGGAGGGTTGCCAGCCAGTAATGATCCCTCTCCTTGATCGCACGAATACAAGGATCCTTCCGCAGGCTTTTCAGGATCAGAGAGGCCATGCAGCGTAGGTTTGCTGAGGCATTCGGTGCAGAGTCCTCTGGGTCACTGAGGACGACATGATCTGCAGCCACCTCCTCCCAGCCAGGTACAAGTCCATGGGTGTCTTGGGACTGTAATTGACCCCCTGAAGACTGTTGCTGATGCTAAGTGCTAGGCTCCACCTCCATGCTGACACAATAATCCTCCTCCTCCTCCTCGTCCTCGTCTCCCTCCTCGTCCTCCTCCTGTGTGATAGCCGGGCCAGCAGGAACACTGTCTGGATAAAGGGGGCCTTGAGAGGTAAGGAAGTCCTCCTCTTCCTGCCTCTGTTCTGCCTCAAGTGCCCTGTCCATTATTCCACGCAGCGTGTGCTCCAACAGGTGGACAAGAGGGACAGTATCACTGATGCATGCACTGTCACTGCTCACCATCCTCGTGGCCTCCTCAAGTGGTGCCAGGACAGTGCATGCATCCCTAATCATGGCCCAATAGCGTGGGGAAAAAAATCAAAGCTCCCCTGACACTGTCCTGGTGCCATATTGCAACAGATACTCATTGATGGCCCTCTGCTGCATGTGCAGCCGCTGCAGCATGGCCAACATAGAGTTCCACCTGGTGAGCATGTAACAAATTAGGTGGTTCTTGGGCAGGTTGTAATCCTTTTGCAGGTCAGCCAGCCGAGCACTGGCATTATATGACCAGCGGAAATGCCCACAGAGTTTCCTGGCCTGCTTCAGGACCTCCTGTAAGCCCGGGTACCTGCCCAAGAACCACTGCACCACCAAGTTAAGGACGTGAGCCAAACAGGGCACATGGGTCAGTTGTCCCTGTCAGAGGGCAGAGAGGAGGTTGGTGCCATTGGCGTCAACCACCTCTGACTGAGCCTGCCCCTGCAGAGCTGACATAATCTCTGCCCCAGTGTGGCTCCTGTCCCCCAAGCACACCAGCTCAAGCACTGCATGGCATTTTTTGCCTGCGTACTTGCGTAGCCCCTTGAACGCATACGGAGCACCGCTGGTTTCAAGGACAAAGCACAGGTAGAGGCCATGGAGGAAGAAGAAGAGGAGGGGGTGGAGGTGAGAGGTGTGTCAGAATCACCAGTAGTAACATTTTGGAGGTGTGGTGGCGGAACAACCTCCAACACTACTGCACCTTGTCCTGCATCCTTCCCAGCTGCCACCAGAGTCACCCAATGTGCCGTGAAAGATAGGTAACGTCCCTGTTCATGCCTTCTGGACCATGAGTCAGCAGTAATATGCACCTTATCGCTGACCGCCCTGTCCAGCGAGGCCAAGACATTGCCTTCCACATGCCAATAGAGAGCCGGAATCTCCTTCCATGAGAAAAAGTGGCGTTTGAGAAACTGACACTGAGGAACCGCACATTCAACAAACTCACAGAAGGGGGCAGAGTCTACCAACTGAAAAGACAGCAGTTGAAGTGCTAGCAATTTAGCCAAGCTAGCATTCAACCGCTGGGCATGTGGATGGCTGGGAGCGAACTTCTTTCGGCGGTGAAGCAGCTGGGGCAGGGAAATTTGCCTGGTACAATCGGACGTCGGTGTACCGATAGCAGATTGTCCGCAAGTACTTGGCTGTGACACACCAAATTCTACACCTTCATTCATTCTCAGTGCAAGTTTCGGAGAGGACTGAAGGTATAGTGGGGTTGGAGATCCCAGCTGATGAGGAGCAAGGAGAGGTCCGCTTTGTTCTTTGGTGTGGGTCTTTTAGGTACACTTGCCAACGGACTGCATGGCAGGTCGACATATGTCTGGTCAAACACGTGGTGCCCAAGCGGCTGATGTTTTGGCCATGCCAGATACGCTTTAGACATATGTTGCAAATGGCAACGGTGCGATCTGCTGCACACGTCTGAAAAAAGGCCCACACCAAAGAACTTTTGGAATAACGTACAAGTTACTACCCCCTCTCTCTGGGCTCACGTTACTGCCCTCCTCCAGCTGGGTTCCATCATCGGAGCCTTCAAAACGCTGGGCATCCTCCTGGAGCATGTACCCAACACTGTGGTCAAACAGTTCGGGGGACTCCTCAGGAGGACATGGTGGGGCTAGGGAAGGAGTGACTGATGCCATTGAGCCGAGGGAAGAGGCCACTTTGGCAGCTGCTTTGCCAGACAAAGTACCCTGAGTCTGGGTGAGAGGATGAGGAGGAGGAGGACGGCTTGGTCATCCACTCTACCAAGTCTTGGGCATGTTGCGGCTCAACGTGGCCAGCTGCCGAAAAGAAGGACAAGCGTCTCCCATGGCCACCTGCTGATGAGGATGCACCGTGTCCACGACCAGCAGCACTGTTGCCTCTAGACACAGAGCCTGCTTGCCCTCTTTTATTGCCTCGTGACTATCTGTCTCTCCTTGTTTGCCTTCCAGACATACTAATGGCCTGCAGTGAGATGTAGCTGCACAAAAGGAGGGATGTGTGATATATATATATATATATATATATATATATATATATATATATATATATATATATATATATGTTTGTCTGTACTGATAATGCAGCTATCAAAATCAACTGCCTGCTGTGGTATTAGTATGGGAAAAGCAGCAGCAGCAGTAGCAGCAGTTAGTTTTAGGTGAAAACTGTGCAGAGAGGAACACAGTACATTAATTGAAAATACTTGCAGCTCTCTGCTTGTGGTTTTATTATGAGAACACTACTATAATAGTCACTAACTGTATTCAGGTAAGCTTTAGGTGAAAGCTATGCAAAGCACACAGTACACTAAGTGAAACACTGACTGTCTGCAGCTAGCACAATCAACTGCCAGCCTGTCACAGTATAGAGAAAACCATAAACGGATCTAGCTAAACTGAATACAGTGTATAAATATATATACAACACCTAGGATGCATATATATCCCCTACACACTGTAACTGCAGCTAACTGACTCGCCTGCCTGCTCTATCTAACTCAATATAAATGACACTGTCTGTCTATGTAATCTCTCATTAAACAACTCAAACACACTACACAAGGCCACCAAGCCGGCGGCCTTATATAGTGTGGGGCGTGTACTAAACCCCCTGAACCATAATTGGCCAAAGCCACCCTGGATTTGGCCAATTACGGCTCTCCGTTTTTTCTGCGCTGTGATTGGCCAAAGCATGCGGGTCATAGTGCATGCTTGGCCAATCAACAGCCAGCAATGCACTGCGATGCTGCAGCGAATTATGGGCTGTGACGTGCCACTCGAATTTAGCGCGAACGGCCCATAATGTTCGCAATTCGGCGAACAGCCTATGTTCGAGTCTAACATGGGTTCGACTCGAACACGAAGCTCATCCCTAGTCTTAAGTTATTAAAGCAGGTGAGGTCTAGTGGGGGTTTTTAAGTATAGGGGTAACCAGTGCATGTTGGAGCGGGGAAAGAAAGGAGCCGGAGGAGAGGGAGAGGTTGAAGATGGGTTAGGGAGATAACAATAAAGATAAATGCTTGCTGGTGTGATTGCATAGGGCCAATGTCCCTTCGTTGTGTACCTGCCCCGGCTGGAGGCATTCCTCTGACATGTAGGTGGTGTAAGATTAGGGGTTGTTAGCTCTCGTAGTAGATGCGTTTTTCCAGTGATTCAGGCCAGTCAGGAACTCTGTTTAAGGGCATGGCAGCCCATTTTTATTTAAAAGCACAAAAGTTCACAAGTACATCTGTAGTATTCACAGGGGGTTCCACCATTCCTGTATCTTGCATACTTAACAGTTTAGCCTCGTAGCTTTACCTTCTTGCTATCCAGGCCTTTAGCCTTGGGTCTGCTCCTCAGACCCAAACAGTTTCCAAGAGTTTAAGCTTTCTCCTTGCTTACCCCTGGTCATCACTTTTGTTGCTGTATCACTAATGATGTCTGCCTCCTGCAGACATGCACCACCTCTGACCCCACTCAGAGGATGAGAGTCCACCTGACTCCCATGCATACAGACTTCCTCTCTGTTGGGTGGAGCCCTGATCCATAATCATGTCAGAACTAAATAGCCTAAGACACAGCTGTTCAATCAGCATGTCTTTCTTTACCAAATTTGGCATAAACCAATACTCTTGAAGGTCGCACAGAGTCGCACCCTCACAAACCCTCCCCCCTTGTTTCGAACCGGAGGGAGGAACACATGATCCCGTCACCATAAATGGGACACCTCTGTGCCAGCCATTGGCTGCGGAGGCCCATTTCTTTTTCAGGGTATGTGTCCACCAGCACTTCACCTTGGCGCCTCTGTGCCAACTATCCGTAGCAGTAGTCCTAATCTGCCCAACCTTTCCTCTAAAGGGGCACTCCACCCACATCTTCTTCCGGGTGTACTTCCACCAGCCCTTCTTCCTGAACCATGGGCTCCCACTAATCTCTCTATCCCTTCTACCTTTTGGCCTCAGGACCCTTCTTTTTCCTCCCACAGACCTACTCTCCCGGGACTGTTGGGGACCCACTTTCATGAAATCTGTCAGGGACTGGCCACTCTCACTACCTGACGCAACATTAACCAACAACATTTGTTTCTCAGGTTCACTAACCCCTGTGTGGTTACTCTTGGCCACCAAACCATCTGTGATTAATACCATATCCTCAATAGCAATGTTCCACAAGGGGTTATTCAACACAATATTGTCATTGGGACCTCTTGTCCTGTTTGCTAGGACAGTGTCTATGGAGGAACCATCTACAGGCAAGCAGTTATTCCCTGTTGTCCAACACTCCAATAACAATTGTCCTACCACATTTTCCCATATCAATCTCTTTAACCATTTCTGTGTCCATTGGTACCTCAACCAATAGCTCAGAGTTGTCTGACAGTGCTCCACCATGCTTCTCATACATATTTCCATTACAGTTACCATCACTGTCATTTCCTGTCACAGTGTCTCCGGGTACCTCAAACTGCACCTCTCTGCGAGTGATAGACTGAATCCCCACTACTGCCACGTCCGCTCCGGACCCTTCCTTTACATAATGTGTAGCGGGTGAGACAGTACACGCACCACGTACCAACCACTGCTCAGCCGCACCTCGGACCGCACCAGGAGGAATACACCCCATCACACCAGCATACGGAGAGACTTTCCCTATGTCCATTATCTCTAATTTCTCCAACAATTCCCCTGAGCGCCTTCTGCACATAACCGCCGCTGGAAGCACTCTTGAAGAGAACTGTGAGACAACTTTCCATAAAAGCAACCAATTTTCATCAACATTGCTTAACAACGCATGTATCACCTGCGTCCACCGATTGGTACTACGCAGTACCATGTCGCCCCTCTGCTGTGGATAGACGCAGGTGTACATTGGAAAGATTCTCACCAATTCCCACAACATCTCAGAAATTTCTAGACGTGCCGTGTCTAAACACAGAACTGTAGGAACTTTTCCTTTACTAACAATGTGGAGGGGCTCATTTGCTAAGGCATGAGAAGCCGAGACACTTAAAGAGACCTCTACCTCAGAAGCAACTGACAAAACTAGCGGCTCCCTCTGAGCACTGCAAATCGCATGTGTCACACTCCTCCTCTCACTTTCAGCAACACTGAGCCCTTCCAAATCGCTATCCATTACCCCATCAACCTGACGCTCAACATTACTCATCTCTTTTACTATGGGTAAAACCTCTGCCATGTATACGCCCTTTTCAGATCCTTCCAACTGGAGAGGGTTAATTTCTGCAAAAGCCAACGCACCCGTGTCTACCGGCCCTGCAGCCTCTCCATTTGGCATAGCAGAAATTGTGTCCACCCCACTGTTACCCACTGAGCCTTCCTTGTTTAAATGCTCTTGTGGAAAAACATTTTTAAACACAACAGGCTGCAATAACATAACTTGACCACTTTGCTCGGGTGGTGCTTCACTAAACCCATAAGGACTGTCAGCAGTGACAGACCGTAGCAACTCATTATCACTACAAGCAATTTCAAACATTTGAGTTTTACTATTTTTCTCATCACCAAGGTCAAGTACCCTCTTATCAATCAGAGCGGCACCACAGTTGTCCCAGGCAACCTCTGGCTCCAACACACAGAGCTCCCTGGAGGTTTCCAAGGACACCTCGGCAGCCTTAGATACTGTTGCCAAGGAGAATCACATATCCTGCTTAGCGATCACCACTACCTCATTAAGCATCACATTACCATAAGCACATGTATCATCAGCATTCATAAACATAGCAGTTTTATAAGCTCTATCAAATTGTCCTTTGTCAAAACGCATGGCACCCTGCGTGCCACTCAGCACACCACCCTTTCTCTCCAAGGGCATTCTTTTGCCCACTAGGGCGTCTTCACAGTTGTCCTGGGAAACCACTTGCCTCACCACTGCAGGCTCTTTGGTGGTTTCCCTTGGCAACGCTGCAGCACCTGTCACTATCACTAGGGAACCTGGCACACCCACTGATTTGGTCACCCCTAGCACATCTCTCCCAGCACTCTGCTGGACTACCTTAGGTGCACACAGAGTCCACATGTCCTTTTCAATTCTTGACTTTGCTGCAAGCAGGGTTTTAACCTGTGTCTCCCCACTGATCTGGGTAACACACTGCAGCAAGTTCATTTTTACACCTTCAGTGGATCTCCGCTCTGGGATTACTTCCACTTTAGTGTGAGCAACCACCAGAGGCGTTGCTAGGGGGTGTGGGGGGTGCGGGGGGTGCGGTCCGCACCCGGGTGACACCCGCTAGAGGGGTGACACCCTCCCGACGGTGAGAAAAGTTTTTTTTTTTTTTACTTTTTTTTTTTACAGCTGACACTTTCATTCAGCAACTTCACCCCGCTGGCCTGGAACAACACTTCCAGCGCCGCGGCCGCGCCTGGTGTGTGTGTCCTCCGGTTCCTTATTCTTCTTCCTCCTCCCTACCTTACAGAGCCATCGAGCGTCAGCCTGTCACATCATCACACTGCACTGTGATGATGTGACGTCACACACAACTTTCTCGGGCTGCACGCTGTGAGGGTCGCTGCCCAGCCCTCCTCCTCTCCAGTCAAGACTCCAGAACAGGTGCGGAGGGGGGGTCTCCACCGCCGGCCCGACTCCCGAGCACAAGATGAGGTGTGTGTGTGGCGAGCGGGGGAGCAGGGGGGGGGCGGTTGCCATTGTAAGAGGCAGAGCTAGTGTGGGAGGAGGATTCAGTCTGTCTGGCGCCCTGACCTGTATTATATGATAATGAAGGGAGGGAGGGGGGGGGGTGCAAGGTGGCCTGCTGCTGCTAGACACAGCTATAGATTATATATAGATATTATGTAATATAGCTGGTCCAGCCGCCCCTCCCCCCACCAGTCCAGCTAACTCAACTACTGTGCCTATTATATGTAATATAATATATCTGTGTCCAGCATCACCCCCCCCCCCCCCCCCCATTATCAGACAGACAACACTGATTATATAATTTATATTAGCTGACTGAGACACCCCCACCCTGAGCTGGTCTGATGATGATGATGTGGGGGGGGGTGATGCTGGACACAGATATATTATATTACATATAATAGGCACAGTAGTTGAGTTAGCTGGTCTGGTGGGGGGAGGGGCGGATGGATCAGCTATATTACATTATATATATATATATATATATATATATAATCTATAGCTGTGTCTAGCAGCAGCAGACCACCTTGCACCCCATGATGGAGTCCTAACCTGGCACCATACCACCCCAGCCTGCCTTATGCCACCGCAACCTCCCCTATGCCACCGAAACCTGCCCTATGCCACTGCAACCTGCCCTATACCACCCCAGCCTGCCCTATACCACCGCACCCTGCCCTATGCCACCCCAGCCTGCCCTATACCACCGCACCCTGCCCTATGCCACCCCAGCCTGCCCTATACCACCGCACCCTGCCCTATGCCACCCCAGCCTTCCCTATACCACCGCACCCTGCCCTATGCCACCCCAGCCTTCCCTATACCACCCAACCTGCCCTATGCCACCGCAACCTGCTCTATGCCATCACACCCTGCCCTATATAACCCCAACCTGCCCAATGCCACCCAGCCTGCCATATACCACCCCAACCTGCTCTATACCACCCCAACCTGCTCTATACCACCCCAGCCTTCCCTATACAACCCCGACCTGCCCTATGCCACCCCAGACTGCACTATATCACCGCAACCTGCCCTATATTACCCCAACCTGCCCTATATCGCTTCAGCCGGCTCAATACCACCCTATACTTTAATTTACAGGGGTCATTTGGGGGTGCACCTCGTGACTGTGCGCTGCCTGCAGGGCGCTGGGCAGGATAGACAGGAGGGGGGGTGACACCATGTTTTGCCGCACCAGGTGACACCAACCCTAGTGATGCCACTGGCAACCACACAGTCAGTCTTTCCCATGATTTTAACAGGAACAGTCTTACCATTCTCTTTAGCATGGGTTGAAGGCTTCAATTGAGGGCGTTGTCCCTTCTTTGCTGTGCTCTCACAAGATGACGCCCCCTCCTGGACACAGGGTAACATTACATCCCCCTTTGGATTGTCCAACATCGCCTGCATGCAAAACATTAAGCCCAACAACACGATCAGCAGCTGTATTCCAAAAGCTTGGACAAGAAAAGATCCCGTGGCCTAGCTGACCACATTCCAGGCATGGCACTTGGCGACTTTCTCCTGTTGCTAAGGGAGACGGCACTCTCCCAACATGCAGACTTTTACTGGTATCTCTGAGGATGGTGGTATACCTCCTCTCTGTAGCTCCTCCTTTCTGAAAACATACTTCCTCCGGTTGCTATGGGAGACCACATTCTCCCCGCTGATCTTTTCCAGCGCTCTCTAGATTGGATTTCTCCTAGGAAATTGTCGTAGTCATCTCGGTTACTATACATCCCACGGTACACCTCCTGGTACTCCTCTATCAGAAAAGGTTGCACCAACTCAACCCAGCGATTTCTGGGCCATCCTCTGTAGGAAGCAATCATTGCAAACTCCTCCAAGAAATCTTCCACACTTTCCGAAGGTAACATAGGCCGTACGAAGTCAGCTGTACGGATTTCTGCTTTGTTGCCATAGGCAACCGCACACATATGCTCACTCTTTACACTCAGAGCAGGCTTCTCATATCTTTGCTTTGCTGGAGCCTGGGACACAGGGCACTTGGAAACTTCATGCCCCCACTCACTGCACCGTAAACAACGCACTTGGTTTAGTGCGGCCAAGTGTATCTTGCACCAGTCTGGGGCTTGTTTTGTCGGTATCAACCCCTCCAGCCACAAAGTTCTGTCTCTCATCTCAGCAAACAGGCCAACAACGTTTTTTAACACAGTTCCTTTTAACACAGGAAAATTTGAGGTACTGTCTCCAAGACTTGTAAACAGCACACTTTCACATGCAGACTTCACTCTCTGCGATTCCGCTTGAACCATCCACTCACTGGACCTTTCTAAGTGGACACGTCTTTTTGGGCCAGTCAGGAACTCTGTTTAAGGGCATGGCAGCCCATTTTTATTTAAAAGCACAAAAGTTCACAAGTACATCTGTAGTATTTACAGGGGGTTCCACCATTCCTGTATCTTGCATACTTAACAGTTTAGCCTCGTAGCTTTACCTTCTTGCTATCCAGGCCTTTAGCCTTGGGTCTGCTCCTCAGACCCAAACAGTTTCCAAGAGTTTAAGCTTTCTCCTTGCTTACCCCTGGTCATCACCTTTGTTGCTGTATCACTAATGATGTCTGCCTCCTGCAGACATGCACCGCCTCTGACCCCACTCAGAGGATGAGAGTCCACCTGACTCCCATGCACACAGACTTGCTGTCTGTTGGGTGGAGCCCTGATCCATAATCATGTCAAAACTAAATAGCCCAAGACACAGCTGTTCAATCAGCATGTCTTTCTTTACCAAATCTGGCATAAACCAACACTCTTGAAGGTCGCACAGAGTCACACCCTCACAGTGGGTTTAGCCTACCTATATTTCCCAGTAAAGGATAGGGATAGGATGTTGCCCACCTATAGGCAAGTTAGTAAGGAAGCTTTTGTAAAATCTGCTGGTGGGGAACTAAGCGGGCGAAAGGATGCAGAGTGGAAAACCATGCCTGTGAGCCTGAAATTTAGGAGTAATGGAGGTAAGAACAGCATCTCAGAGTTTGCCACCTCAGGTAAATATGCTGTAAAGTCCCTCCAGCAGTAGATGAAAATTAGAAATGAGGTGGGGTCGTGATCAGCAGGTGATCAGAAGGGGGTTGAAATGTAGAGAATCTTAGCATTCTCTGCCGCCTCCCTGATGGTCATATGTGGGGTTACTAGACTTCACCTCCTGTGAGTGTATTGTAATTGTTAAGATGTGATCCAATATTAAGATGCAATAAGCAACAAAAGTGGAAATTTGAGTCTTTTGTCACATGGCTGTGTGTGTGTAAAAAACTAACGAAAATGATCAGTAATGATCAAAGGAGGGAATGTATAGGGTCAATATATGATCATTACTTGCTCATACCATATTATACATTAATGGTGGTTGGTGTTAATCTAAATATTGTTTATTAATAGTTTACGTAGATAATGTTAGGTTATTTTATATTCTGTATGTAGCGGCCTCACCCTCTCTCCAACTTCTTCTTCATCTGTCACACACCAACTCTTGTCTAGGGGTTTCTGAGTTGTGAGAGTGAGATGCGCCACGGCCCATGTCCTCCCCATTTCAATAGGGAGGTGAAGGCCATTTCCTGATGTTTCCTCGGGCCAATGTGTTCCGCGGATGCACCGAGTCTGTAACCACAAGCTCACCCGCCTCCCCTTTGGTTCCAGTAACTGGAGTTCACACACCGGAGAAAGGTCCAACACTTGTTTATTTGGCAACAGTTCTCTTGCAGTACAGGTTAGGACCTATAACCTTTTCAACAGTGGGACGAGCAGATCAAGGCACTTCCTAAGACTCAATTCTAAAGATGGGGTCTCTTCCAGCAACCCCTACGTACAACAATGGTACCCTCTTCGATACGCTGTGGCCCCTATCAGGGGGATGTGCCCTCCCAAGAGAGTTCCCAGGGGCCCACCGTCACCGGGTTGGTGCTGCTCCGGGTCTTCAGTGGGTAACCTCCCCGGTCTCCTCACCTCAGGTTCGAGTCCCTCCGCTCAGGGACCCTCGGACAGTCCACCCTAGCGGGACCCAGTCGAAGGTACTGGGCCCCAGGCCTCCTCGATAGTACCTCACCCCAGGCTAAAGGTGCCTGGGATGGACGCCAACGTGACTCCGGACCGGGCCATGGGCACCCGGACCAGACTCCTGGATCTCCATGCACCCAGGCCTAAGGTGCCTGGGTGCGGGCCGCAGCCCTCCTCCTCCGAGGACCTCCTTCCCCGCAAGAACGACGACGACCTCGTGGCAAGGGCGTCTCCCCCTTTTATCTCCTCCCTTCAACGGTCCGGCGGGTTCCCCGCCCCAGCCACACCATCTCCGGGAAGAGACCAAACAGGGAGCACTGCAGGGGATGATTCTACCTGAAGCCTGTGGGTACCTCGCCACCCACAGGCAAAGGAGAATATTACATCCTCCAATCCTCCACGAAACAGAAAGGGGTCTAAATCCTAACACAATTATACACCTGGGTTACACTATTGCCCAAGTGTATCCCATCAATTTGAGGACCCCGCTACACACTCCCCCCTGTAATTTGACGCTGGTCCCCAGCGTCAGGTGCACACCCATGCCTCCCATAAAGTGGCGGCATGGAGTGAAACCCCTGAAGCAATTCCTCTAAATTTTTCCCAAGTGCCAAGACCTGCTCAGGGAATGGGGAACATATAAAACAACTTATGTCATAAAACACTTTACACATTTGCATGGTCACAACCCCTCTCCCACACTGTCTAAGAGCCACCCACTTTCAATAATCTTGATTGACGACTCTCCTGCAGGGGAAAGAGAAAAAAAAACATCCTAACATAATTTCGTGTCATTTGGGATGAGTGGGCCCGTCAGCCGAGAGACCCACTCACTCCAATAAGCAAAGTGATGTGTGTGTGAAACATCTTCAAACATTTGTTGCGCAACACTGCCACCTGGTGACAACACTGCGGTCACGACACTCAACGAATCTTCGTTCTTCCAGTTTTTTTTTTTTTTCTCTACTCTGACACTATTTCCCAAATGTCCTTGCCTTTGGCACATGAAGAAAAGGGGAAACACAAAAACACAACAGTCCCCAAGTCTTCAACGAGAAAAGAAAAGCCCAAATAAAAACAAAAGCAGGGCACAGTCCTTGGTGTCTGGGGATAACTTCTCCAGAGAGTTCAAATACACAAAGGAAACAACAGGAGTTCTTTTCTCCTACAAGTAAAACTTTGGATCCGGCAGGTACAGGGGTTTCAGGTGTTTGTCAAATGCCTCTATCGAATACTCGACATCTTCTCCATCTCTTCTGCAAATTACTATCTTGTCAGCATGGATATGGCGCCCCAATTTCCATTCAGCTTTGCAGTCCTCAAACCTCTTGGACACTGACGGCACACATTCCAGATACCTGCGAGCATGGGGCACCTTCAACTTGTCCCACACAAACTCGTCATACCATCTTGCTCTCCAGACTTCTACCTCATATAGCAGGTCCCGGGGCAGATACGGGTACTCCCACCCATATTCCCGAGCTATTTTGTGGCAAAACAGTCTCTGCAAGCGGGCCAAAGGTGGCATAGTGGCTTTCTCTCCGGTTCCAGGCAGCACTATAGCTTCCGGATGCCGCGGTGCCTTTACCAGCTCTCTGGAATTGACTTTCGGCGCTCTCAGAGAAGCGCTGGGTATCCCCACAACCAAAGTAGGTGGGGTGACAGTAGATGAGGACACAGGTGGAGGGGTAGGTTCCCTCGTAAGCTGCGGGTCTTCCACCCGAGGCGTGCTATCTCCTGTGTACATAGGCGAGTCCCGTACCGCACGGGAAGCAAGAAGTGGCACTCTATCCCAGCCCTTGCGGCTGAACAGTTCGTCTATCTCGCCATCGTCTCCGCAGTCAGACAGCGACTCTAGGTCGGAGGTGTCATACATCTCCGCAGGCAGATATCTACCGGTGGACACAGAATCATCTTCCCTGGGGGGTTCCACCTCCAATGGGCCCCCGACACCTCCAACCACCACCACAGTCCCAGCCCCTGGCTCACCTGACCCTTGCAGAAGACTGGGATGTCCGGGACTTCCATCTCGACCGGCGCCATCCAGGCCAGGCAAGCAGCGGGGTGAAGCTCGACCACGTCCATAGGATGCCTGTACTAGGCCAACTTTCCTCTTCGGTGGTGGAAGCAGGGAACTTGTGGCGACCGAAGCAGCATCCTCGGATTTTTCTCTGTTGGGCAGTCCATCGCCCTGGTCAGCGCGCACAGGAAACTCGACAAAGGCCTTGATCTCCCCTTCCGGAGTAGCAGTACCCGTGAGGTGATTGAGGCGAAGAGCCCGGGGCCTTGCTGTGGGCGACTCGACCTCAAAAAGGAATTCTCTGCACTCCTCACATCGCCCGAATGGCTTCAGGGTGACCACCAGTCCCGAGCAGCCGGGACAGATCACACCGAGGGCCTCCGTGTCTCTGCAGGTGTACAGAGCCAACCGCCCTCGGGGCCTAAGTCTTATCCCCGTGTCCGTGATGGAGGCAGCAAAGGAAGTCATTCTCGTGGGGTGAGGAACCATAATCCACGGGGCACTTGAGGTCATCCCGACTGTCTGCTGCTCCATCATGCACTGACCCCGCGCCGGAGTCTCCACGTGTATCCCCACACTTGGCCAGACTCCTCCCATGAGCTGTACATTTTCGCGGGCTTCCTCTTGACTCCGCCCACGAACGATGTCGCCATGGGGTGCCTCGTGGCGCAGTGCGTTAACAGTCCCCACGTGCAGTACGTCACACGGCTGGACCTCTCCCTTTTTCCGCTCCTCCGCATGGGCCTTTCCCGTGTTAGGGTCATTTCCACAACTCCGAGCAGGGACGCACTTTGGCCAGTAATCTGGCCGATCTGCTCGGAACTCCTCTGGGCAGCAAAGTTCAAATGTAGACATTCTCAAGTCCATCTTTAGTACACACTGTATCCCGGACGAGCCCCCACGTGTAGCGGCCTCACCCTCTCTCCAACTTCTTCTTCATCTGTCACACACCAACTCTTGTCTAGGGGTTTCTGAGTTGTGAGAGTGAGATGCGCCACGGCCCATGTCCTCCCCATTTCAATAGGGAGGTGAAGGCCATTTCCTGATGTTTCCTCGGGCCAATGTGTTCCGCGGATGCACCGAGTCTGTAACCACAAGCTCACCCGCCTCCCCTTTGGTTCCAGTAACTGGAGTTCACACACCGGAGAAAGGTCCAACACTTGTTTATTTGGCAACAGTTCTCTTGCAGTACAGGTTAGGACCTATAACCTTTTCAACAGTGGGACGAGCAGATCAAGGCACTTCCTAAGACTCAATTCTAAAGATGGGGTCTCTTCCAGCAACCCCTACGTACAACAATGGTACCCTCTTCGATACGCTGTGGCCCCTATCAGGGGGATGTGCCCTCCCAAGAGAGTTCCCAGGGGCCCACCGTCACCGGGTTGGTGCTGCTCCGGGTCTTCAGTGGGTAACCTCCCCGGTCTCCTCACCTCAGGTTCGAGTCCCTCCGCTCAGGGACCCTCGGACAGTCCACCCTAGCGGGACCCAGTCGAAGGTACTGGGCCCCAGGCCTCCTCGATAGTACCTCACCCCAGGCTAAAGGTGCCTGGGATGGACGCCAACGTGACTCCGGACCGGGCCATGGGCACCCGGACCAGACTCCTGGATCTCCATGCACCCAGGCCTAAGGTGCCTGGGTGCGGGCCGCAGCCCTCCTCCTCCGAGGACCTCCTTCCCCGCAAGAACGACGACGACCTCGTGGCAAGGGCGTCTCCCCCTTTTATCTCCTCCCTTCAACGGTCCGGCGGGTTCCCCGCCCCAGCCACACCATCTCCGGGAAGAGACCAAACAGGGAGCACTGCAGGGGATGATTCTACCTGAAGCCTGTGGGTACCTCGCCACCCACAGGCAAAGGAGAATATTACATCCTCCAATCCTCCACGAAACAGAAAGGGGTCTAAATCCTAACACAATTATACACCTGGGTTACACTATTGCCCAAGTGTATCCCATCAATTTGAGGACCCCGCTACATGTATTAAGCATGATAATATTTTATATAAGTAGTTAAGATGGCCGCTTCAGCTTATATGATAAACAACTTCTTGGGGACTTTCCTGGTATTTGGAATATTGGTAAAATGTAAGAGGGTGATACTGTATGTCGGGGGGGGGGGGTGATTTGCCATTGGTATGTCATGTGTATGTAGTTAAGATAAAGAGATGTGCCCTGTACACATGTTGCTTTTGATAAGGAACCCTATAAAAAGGGCTTCCTGATATCTATCAGATCAGAGCAGATGCTGATGCGCATGAAAGGTATGCTCTCCATGGTGACAAAATAAAATATTGATTTGGGACTCATATCGCATCTGAAGGTTGATTTCACAGGTTCCTAACAAAACAAGGAACTTGAGATTTAGATCTACTGTATATTCCACTAAATAGAGTGCGGTTTTAATGCCTTTGTGTTGGCCATAATCTTTTTTTATGTTTTAATAACCTTTGTAACAAAAACTATTTTAGATTATCCATGTGTTGTGGTCCATACAAGTACCATAAAAGTCCACACAGCCTCCAAATTTTATTTTTTGATTAATAATTTTAGGATTTAGGTACTTGTAACGAAACGTCCCACACTCCGCTTGAGTGCTTTCGTCATATACCACTTCCTCCAAGTCTGAATATAGATATCAGATATTCCAACCACTATCAACAACAAACAGGACGATACTCGTTTGTTTGCTGAACATGGACTCTTTATTAGAACCAAAATACAAGTCTTATATACAGTAGAAGAGGAGATTCCTACCTCCTGCTCACCTAATTAACATGAGCTAATTAACTAATCCCTTAAAGCAGCTGATGTGTCTCCGTGCCCTCATGAGCATTGTTATGATTATTCAGGATTACACTACAGGTCAGACTTGTGGTCACCGAGCTTCACACAGTAGATTATACATTATCATAAGTATAAATACAGGACAATTTCTCACAATAACAGGAGCTCCAGTAGGAGTCGGCCCGTCTCCTACATTGTACAGAGGCCAATGTGATCAGCTCTCTCAACTAACATGTTGAGTTCAGAATCAAACAAACCAAGAACAGTCTTTACATATATCCTGGGAGATATTGTGGATAAATATCACTGTCCCATTTTAAGTAATCCAAGACATATTTTCTCAGTCACCCTGTGCCAGGATGGCACAGGGTGACTTAGACATAAGAGGAGCATGGGGAGCTGAAACAAGGGTCTTCCAACCTTTCCAAGGGATTCTGGGTTCCACGGGCCCTCCCGTCACAGTACTTATACACCTATTAAAGTAAAAACATGATGTTCTTTCCTGCAGAAGTCAAATGGTTGTTATGGGCAGCATCATTCGTTTTAGTGTTATATTGGATTATGTTGTATTATATTAAAAAAAAAGAAAACTGGTGAAGTTGGTTATAGTTGGCCTCATGTGTTGCGCCATCAAGGCTTTATCAAAGGAGCAGCGTGCGAGACTAGTGGTAAGGTCACCACGGTGAGTGAAGTATGGACACCATATATTGGAATATGGATGTGACATGCCTTGTTTTATCTGCTGAAATATATTTTTTTACCATCTTCAATAAAAATCGCAAGAATGATCTGAACTATCAGTGTCTTTCTGCTTCCGACATATTATCTTGCCATTGGAAGACAGTATGTGAGGAAAGAGGAAGACTGGAGAGCAGGGATGAGCCAAACACCCACCGAAAGTTCGCGTGAACATTCACACACTGTTAAAGTCTATGGGACCCGAACACCGTTAAAGTCTATGGGACCCGAACGTCAAAAATCAAAAGTGCGAATTTTAAAGGCTAATATGCATGTTATTGTCCTAAAAAGTGTTTGGGGACCCGGGTCCATGTATCAATGCAAAAAACGGCCATGCTTAAAGTGAAAAAATAAAAGTGAAATATTCCTTTTAAATATCATACCTGGGGGGTGTCTATAGTGTGCCTGTAAAGTGGTGTGTGTTTCCCGTGTTTCCCTGCACAAAATGACATTTCTAAAGGAATAAAAGTCATTTTAAACTGCTTGCGGCTGTAATGTAATGTCGGCTCCCGGCAATATGGATGAAAATTATTGAGAAAAATGGCATGGGTACCCCCCCCCCAGCCCATTACCAGGCCCATTGGGTCTTGTATGGATATTAATGGGAACCTTGCACCCAAATTAAAAGAGAAAAGGCGTATACAGGCGGTCCAAACAAGACAGGGACTGTAGGTTTGTTCTTAAGTTGAATCTGTTTGTAATTTGGAACAGGTACATTTTGTAAGTGTAGATCCAGCCAAAAAATCTATTTTTAAGATTTTTGGATAACATAGGGAAGGGTTATCATCACCCCTGTAACATTTGTTTTGCTGTCTGTGCCCCTGTTCAGAAGAGTTCACCTCACTTTCTGTCCCAATGACAATTGGATTTTGAAAATTTGGGGTTATTAGGGAAACAAGGATTGGTGATAAAGCATCAGTGGAGACTAGGGATGAGCCGAACACCCCCCGGTTCGGTTTGCACCAGAACCTGCGAACGGACCGAAAGTTTGCGCAAACTTTAGAACCCTATTAAATACAATGGACTGGAACGTTCGAAATCAAAAGTGCTAATTATAACGGCTAATATGCAAGTTATTGTCCTAAAAAGGGTTTGGGGACCCGGGTCCTGCCCCAGGGGACATGTATCAGTGCAAAAAGACGTTTTAATAAACGGCAGTTTTTTTGGGAGCAGTGATTTTAATGATGCTTAAAGTGAAATATTCCTTTAAATATCGTACCTTGGGGGTGTCTAAAGTATGCCTGTGAAGTGGCACGTGTTTCCCGTGTTTAAAACTGTCCCTGCACAAAATGACATTTCTAAAGGAAAAAAAGGCATTTTTTAACCGCCGTGAATAATGATCGTGTGTACGCGGCATAACAGTTACTCTTGGTGGGCACAGGAATGGGCCCTGCTGTGAATTATTATTTCAAGAATTGTAATTACATGCCCCTGTTGAACAGGGGCAGAAAAATTGGGCCTTAGGCACTGGTGCCACAACACTGCAACCCTTCACAGATACTGGGCTTGGAGCGCAGCAATGAGCCCTGCTGCAAAGTATTGCATCAAAATTTTTAATTACCAGCCCCTGTTAAACAGGGGCAGAAAAATTGGGCCTTAGGCACTAATGCTGGTGCCACAACACTGCAACCCCTCACAGATACTCTATTAGGAGTGCAGCAATGAGCCCTGCTGCAAAGTATTGCATCAAAAATTGTATTTACACAACCCTATTAAACAGTGGCTGAAAAATTGGGCCTTAGGCACTTGTGCTGGTGCCACAACACTGCAAAGCCTCACAGATACTGTAGTTGGAGCACAGCAATGAGCCCTGCTGCAAAGCATTGCATCAAAAATTGTAAATACACGCCCCCGGTTAAACAGGGGCTGAAAAATTGGGCCTTAGCCACTGGTGGCGATGCCCAGAAGTAGGGATGAGCCGAACACCCCCCCGTTCGGTTCGCACCAGAACCTTCGAACGGACCGAAAGTTCGCACGAACGTTAGAACCCTATTAAATACAATGGACGCGAACGTTCGAAATCTAAAGTGCTAATTATAACGACTAATATGCATGTTATTGTGCTAAAAAGGGTTTGGGGACCCTGGTTCTGCCCCAGGGAACATGTATCAATGCAAAACGAAGTTTTAAAAACGTCCGTTTTTCGGGAGCAGTCATTTTAATGATGCATAAAGTGAAAAAAAAAAGTAAAATATTCCTTTAAATATCGTACCTGGGGGGTGTCTAAAGTATACCTGTGAAGTGGCATGTGTTTCCCATGTTTAGAACTGTCCCTGCACAAAATGACATTTCTAAAGGAAAAAAAGCCATTTAAAACTGCTTGCGGCTTTAATGTAATGTCTGGTCCCGGTAATATGGATGAAAATCTTTGAGAAAAATGGCATAGCTACCCCATCACCCCCCCCCCCTACCCCAGCCCATTACCAGGGAAGGGTTATCACCCCTGTAACATTTGTTTTGCTGTAGGTGCCCCTGTGCAGAACATTTCACCTCACTTTCCGTCCCAATGACAACTGTTTTTGAAAAGTGGGGTTTTTATTGAAACAAGGATTGGTGATAAAGCATCAGTAGAGAGGAGACACCTTTTTCCCATAATAACTCTTACAGGAGAGAATTTCCCTTCCTAGGGGTAGATTTCCTCTCACTTCCTGTTGTCTCCTTTCGTTTGCAAGTAGGAGTCGTTTGTAAGTTGGATGTTTGAAAGTAGGGGCCTGCCGTATATACTCTGCTGAAATTTGCCCCTTACATGTTGGTGTTGCCACAGCACTGTGAGCCCTCACAGTTACTCTTGGTGGGCGCTGGAACGCCCTGCTGTGAACTACTATATCAGGAATTGTATTTACATGCCATTGTTGAACAGTGGTAGGAAAAATTGGGCCTTTGGTGGTGGTGCTGGTGCCACAACACTGTAAGCCCACACAGTTACTCTTGGTGGGCGCATGAATTATTGCTGCTGTGAATTATTAGATCAAGAATTGCTGTGAATTATTAGATCAAGAATTGTAATTGCATGCCCCTGTTGAACAGGGGCTGAAAAATTGGGCCTTAGCCACTGGTGCCACAACACTGCAACCCCTCACAGATACTGTACTTGGAGCACAGCAATGAGCCCTGTTGCAAAGTATTGCATCAAAAATTGTAATTACACGCCCCTGTTAAACAGGGGCTGAAAAATTGGGCCTTAGGCACTGGTGCCACAACACTGCAACCCCTCACAGATACTGTACTTGGAGCACAGTAATGAGCCCTGCTGCAAAGTATTGCATCAAAAATTGTAATTAAACGCCCTTGTTAAACAGGGGCTGAAAAATTGGGCCTTAGGCACTGGTGCCACAACACTGCAACCCCTCACAGATACTATACTTGGAGCACAGTAATGAGCCCTGTTGCAAAGTATTGTATCAAAAATTGTAATTACACGCCCCTGTTAAACAGGGGCTGAAAAATTGGGCCTTAGGCACTGGTGCTGGTGCCATGACACTGCAACCTCTCCCAGATACTCTAGTTGGAGTGCAGGAATGAGCCCTGCTGCAAAGCATTGCATCAAAAATTGTAATTACATGCCCCTGTTAAACAGGGGCTGAAAAATTGGGCCTTAACCACTGGTGGCGGCACCCAGAAACAAAAATGTTCTTCCAAGCTATCATCATGAGTCGGATCATTGAGGAGGAGGATAGTTAGTCAACATAACAGGACAGTCACTCAGCATCAGCATCAGTCTTGAAGGGATGTGACATTTGAAAATGAATTATTCTGTTATATCAGCTTCAGGTGCTTGGTAGCTGGTGGTGATCCAAGACTGGTTCATCTTTATGAAGGTCAGTCGATCAACCGAGTCGGTGGACAGGCGCACCCTGTGATCCGTGACAAATCCTCCAGCAGCACTGAATGTGCGTTCCGAAAGAACGCTGGATGCAGGACAGGCCAGAAGCTCAATTGCATACTGTGCAAGCTCTGGCCAGTGATCCATCCTCAAGACCCAGTAAGCCAGAGGATTTTTGGTGGGAAAGGTGTCCAAGTCTGGCCTTGCCCCTAGGTATTCCTGCACCATGTATATGAGACGCTGGCGATGGTTGCTGGAACCGATCATACCTTGGGGCCGCGGACTAAAGAATTGTCTGAACGCATCGGTCAGACGGACACTTTTCCCACCGCTCCTTCTTTAACTGACCGAAGCCTCAGCAACTCGTTGTCCAGGACCAGGAGTTTGTAACCTCCCAGTCTCTGGGAACGCGTTGCACAGACCTTTCTGCAAGGCCTCCCGGAGTTGTCTCATCCTCTGCGATGGTAAGATAAGGTTCGCAACCTTACCCTTGTACCGTGGATCAAGGAGAGTGGCCAGCCAGTAATGGTCCCTCTCCTTGATCCGAAGAATACGAGGATCCTTCCGCAGACTTTGCAGGATCAGGGAGGCCATGCAGCGTAGGTTAGCTGAGGCATTCGGACCGGAGTCCTCTGGGTCACTAAGGACGACATGATCCGCAGCCACCTCCTCCCAGCCACGTACAAGTCCACGTGTTTCTTGGGACTGTAAGTCATCCCTAAAAGACTGCTGCTGTTGATGCTGAGTGCCAGGCTCCACCTCCATACTGACACAATCCTCCTCCTCCTCCTCCTCCTCTTCCTGTGGGATGGGTGGGACAGAAGGAACACTGTCTGGGTAAAGGGGGCCTTGAGAGGCAAGGAAGTCCTCCTCTTCCTGCCTCTGTTCTGCCTCAAGTGCCCTGTCCATTATTCCACGCAGCGTATGCTCCAACAGGTGGACAAGAGGTACAGTGTCACTGATGCATGCACTGTCACTGCTCACCATCCTCGTGGCCTCCTCAAATGATGCCAGGACAGTGCATGCATCCCTGATCATGCCCCACTGGCGTGGTGAAAAAAACCCGAGCTCCCCTGACCCTGTCCTGGTGCCGTAGTCGCACAGGTACTCATTGATGGCCCTCTGCTGCGTGTGCAGCCGCTGTAGCATGGCCAATGTTGAGTTCCACCTGGTGGGCATGTCACATATAAGGCGGTTCTTGGGCAGGTTCATCTCCTTTTGCAGCTCAGCCAGCCGAGCACTGGCATTATATGATCTGCGGAAATGCACACAGACTTTCCTGGCCTGCCTCAGGACATCCTGTAAGCCCGGGTACCTGCCCAAGAACCGCTGCACCACCAGGTTAAGGACGTGAGCCACACAGGGCACATGGGTCAGTTGTCCCTGTCGGAGGGCGGAGAGGAGGTTGGTGCCATTGTCGCAAACCACCATTCCTGCCTTAAGCTGGCGTGGCGTCAACCACCTCTCGGCCTGTCCCTGCAGAGCTGACAGAACCTCTGCCCCAGTGTGGCTCCTGTCCCCCAAACACACCAGCGCAAGCACGGCATGGCATCTTTTTGCCTGCGTACTTGCGTAGCCCCTTGAACGCCTACGGAGCACCGCTGGTTCCGAGGACAAAGCACAGAAAGAGGCCATGGAGGAAGAAGAAGAGGAGGGGGTGGAGGAGAGAGGTGTGTCACAACCAGCAGTAGCATTTTGGAGGCGTGGCGGCGGAACAACCTCCAACACTACTGCACCTTGTCCTGCATCCTTCCCAGCTGCCAAAAGAGTGACCCAATGGGCCGTGAAAGAAAGGTAAAGTTCCTGTACATGCCTGCTGGACCATGAGTCAGCGGTAATATGCACCTTACCGCTGACTGCCCTGTCCAGCGAGGCATGGACATTGCCTTCCATATGCCGGCAGAGAGCCGGAATCGCCTTCCGTGAGAAAAAGTGGCTTTTGGGAACCTGCCACTGAGGAACTGCACTATGCACAAACTCACGGAAGGGGGCCGAGTCTACCAACTGAAAAGGCAGTAGTTGAAGTGCTAGCAATTTAGCCAAGCTTGCATTCAACCGCTGGGCATGTGGATGGCTGGGAGTGAACTTCTTTCGACGGTCCAGCAGCTGGGGCAGGGAAATTTGCCTGCTAGAATCGGACGTCGGTGTACTGCTAGCAGAGTGCCCGCAAGTACTTGGCTGTGACACACCTAATTCTACACCTTCATTCCTCTCAGTGCAGGTTTCAAAGAGGACTGAAGGTATAGTGGGGTTGGAGATCCCAGCTGATGCGAAGCAAGGAGAGGTCCGCTTTGTTCTTTGGTGTGGGTCTTTAAGGTAGGCTTGTCCACGAGCTGCATGGCAGGTCAACATATGTCTGGTCAAGCATGTGGTGCCCAAGCGGCTGATGTTTTGGCCACGCGAGATACGCTTGAGACATATGTTGCAAACAGCAGCGGTGCGATCTGATGCACTCGACTCAAAAAAGGCCCACACCAAAGAATAACGGGCAGAGGCAGCGCCCTGCACAGGCGGAGCTCTGCTGTGTGATTCAGTCGGTGTGCTGCCCTTACGCTGGCCCCCGGAGGTCATCCTGCCTCGTTGGAGATGTGCCTCCTCCTCCTCTCTCCTATCAGGCACCCACGTGGAGTCAGTGACCTCATCATCCCCTCCCTCCTCATCACTAGAACCAATCTGGCAGTATGCTGCAGCTGCTGGAACATAAATGCCAGATTGGTGTCCTTCTTGAGCATCCCCTTTCTCTGCTCTCACGCTACTGCCTTCCTCTAGCTGGGTATCATCTTCAGACCCTTCGAAACGCTGGGCATCCTCCTGGAGCATGTACCCAACACTGTGCTCAAACAGTTCAGGGGACTCCTCAGGAGGACACGTGGGTCTAGGGAAGGAGTGACTGATGATGACATTGAGGACGCTTTGGTAGCTGCTTTGCCAGTACCCTGAGCCTGGGTGAGAGAGGATGAGGAGGATGAGGAGGGCTTGGTCATCCACTCTACCAAGTCTTCGGCATGATGCGGCTCAACACGTCCAGCTGCCGAAAATAAGGACAAGTGTGTACCATGGCCACGTGCTGATGACGATACACCGCGTCCACGACCAGCACTGTTGTCTCTAGACACAGAGCCTGCTTGCCCTCTTTTATTGGCTCCTGACTGTCTGCCTCTCCTTGTTTGCCCTACAGACATTCTAAAGGCCTGCAGTGAGATGGGAAAACCAGCAATAAGGGGTAGCTTCAGGTGTATATTTTGCAAGAAGCACACTACGCCTGCTATAACTGCTGCAGATGCCTGCCTGTGTTACACAACAGGAAAACGCAGCAATAAGGGCTAGCTTCTGGTGTATATTTTGCAAGAAGCACACTACGCCCGCTGTAAGTGCTGCAGATGCCTGCCTGTGTTACACAACAGAAAAACACAGCAATAAGGGGTAACTTCAGGTGTATATTTTGCAGGAAGCACACTACACCTGCTGTAAGTGCTGCAGATTCCTATTAGTGTAACACAAAAAAAAAAAAACTACGAGCAATAAGGGGTAGCTTCAGGTGTATAATTTGCAGGAGGCACACTACGTCCGCTGTAAGTGCTTCAGATGCCTGCCTGTGTTACACAACAGGAAAAAACAGCAATAAGGGCTAGCTTCAGGTGTATATTTTGCAGGAAGCACACTACGCCTGCTATAACTGCTGCAGATGCCTGCCTGTGTTACACAACAGGTGTATAATGTGCAGGCGGCACACTACGTCCGCTGTAAGTACTGCAGATGCCTGCCTGTGTTACACAACAGGAAAACACAGCAATAAGGGCTAGCTTCAGGTGTATATTTTGCAGGAAACACACTACGCCTGCTATAACTGCTGCAGATGCCTGCCTGTGTTACACAACAGGAAAAAACAGCAATAAGGGCTAGCTTCAGGTGTATATTTTGCAGGAAGCACACTACGCCTGCTGTAAGTGCTGCAGATGCCTGCCTGTGTTACACAACAGGAAAACACAGCAATAAGGCCTAGCTTCAGGTGTATATTTTTTAGAAAGCACACTACGCCTGCTGTAAGTGCTGCAGATGCCTGCCTGTGTTACACAACAGGAAAAAACAGCAATAAGGGCTAGCTTCAGGTGTATATTTTTCAGGAAGCACACTACGCCTGCTGTAAGTGCTGAAGATGCCTGTTAGTGTAACACAAGAGAAAAAAAAAACGAGCAATAAGGGGTAGCTTCTGGTGTATAATGTGCAGGAGGCACACTACGTCCGCTGTAAGTGCTGCAGATGCCTGCCTGTGTTACACAACAGGAAAACACAGCAATAAGGGGTAGCTTCAGGTGTATAATGTGCAGGAGGCACACTACGTCCACTGTAAGTGCTGCAGATGCCTGCCTGTGTTACACAACAGGAAAAAACAGCAATAAGGGCTGGCTTCAGGTGTATATTTTGCAGGAAGCACACTACGCCTGCTGTAAGTGCTGCAAATGCCTGCCTGTGTTACACAACAGGAAAACACAGCAATAAGGGCTAGCTTCAGGTGTATACTGTGCAGGAGGCTTAGCAAAAATATCACTGACACTGTCCCCTGCCTATCCTTCTCTCTCCCTGCACACAAGGTTTAGCAGAATATCACTGACACTGTCCCTGCCTATCCTTCTCTCTCCCTGCACACAAGGTTTAGCAGAATATCACTGACACTGTCCCCTGCCTATCCTTCTCTCTCCCTGCACACAAGGTTTAGCAGAATATCACTGACACTGTCCTTGCCTATCCTTCTCTCTCCCTGCACACAAGGTTTAGCAGAATATCACTGCCTGTGATGTGTGTCCCTGCTTATCCTTCTCTCTCCCTACATACAAGGTAAATGAACAAATATCACTAACACTTTCCCTGCCTATACGTCTCTCTCCCTGAACCGGAACACACTACACAAGGCCGCCGCGCTGGCGGCCTTTTATAGTGTGGGGCGTGTACTAAACCCCCCTGAGCTATAATTGGCCACAGGCATCCTGCCTGTGGCCAATTATGGCTCTCCTCGCTGCCGGCGCTGTTATTGGCCAAGCATGCGGGGTCACAGTGCATGCTTGGCCAATCACAGCGCCGGGATTGCACTGCGATGGCGCAGTGTATTGTGGGCCGTTCGCGTCACTCGAATTTAGCGCGAACGGCCCAAAAAGTTCGATCTTCATCGAACGATCGAACAGCCGATGTTCGAGTCGAACGTATGTTCGACTCGAACACCGAGCTCATCCCTACCCAGAAGAAAAAATGTTCTTAAAAGCTATCAGCATGAACATTGAGGAGGAAGAGGATAGTCACTCAGCATAACAGGATAGTCACTCAGCATCAGCATAGGCAGTCTTGAAGGGATCTGACATTTCAAAAAAAAATATTCTGTTACATCAGCATCAGGTGCTTGGTAGCTGGTGTTGATCCAAGTCTGATTCATTTTTATGAAGGTCAGTCGATCGACCAAGTCGGTGGACAGGCGCACCCTGTAAACGGTTACAAAGCCTCCAGCAGCACTGAATGTGTGTTCCGAAAGAACGCTGGATGCAGGACAGGCCAGTAGCTCAATTGCAGTGGTCCATCCTCAAGACCCAGTAACCCAGAGGATTTTCGGTGGGAAAGGTGTCCAAGTCTGATTTTCCCCCTAGGTAGGAATGCTAGATCCTACCAAAATGTTGTCTATATCCTGCGAGACTTCTGTCAAGAGTCCAGTTATAGGGAATACGGGTCCAAGGCAGATGTATCCGTAATAAGCAGAGGTACAGGAAGGCAGAGAGAGTTCAGACGTTCTAAATGGAATAGATATGGACATAGATTTCGTAAAGCCCTTAACATTGCTAGCATGGAGCAGGAAATCCCAGAAATTCAGAAATCTGCAATGAAAACCCCCACCCAGGACAGGGACAGGCAAAGAATAACAGAAAACAAAAACTCCTGCGCACAAGTGGAATACCAGACAGTCTGTAAGTGGAATGATAAATGTCACTTGGCCTTGCTGCCTTCACGGATAGGGGTATCCTAGCGGTAAATGACAAAAAGAAAAAAGAAAGGCGCACGAGCCTCGTGCATTATCCTTAGGTGGATTTATTAAAAAAAATTATAAAAGAAACCTACTTACAAACACACGTGAATGACACGCGTTAAAAGAGTACACAAAAATTGCAGCAATGCGTCCGAACCGAACCCACGCCAATACGTCACAGAGGGATTGACAGGGGTCACTTCCGGCTTACGCGGTTCGAAGACAAGTCTTCTTCCTCAGAGCTCAGCTAGGGACAGGCAAAGGCTTGATATGAAAGATAGCAGTCGGGGCAGATCACACAGTTCTGAAGAAGAGATAATAAATGACAGCCCACACCCTAAACACGGCCAGCAACAAGACTGGATGAACATTCCAATGTTTGCCCCCTGGGCTAATCTACAATTCTGGCTTGTATGTAGTTGGACGCAAATTGCATTGCCATTTTTCCTGAGTAATATGGCAAAGTGCACCAATACTGCCTGCTTAGTGTAGGAAAATATGGCAATTGTTCCCCTAGCATTACAAGTAATGGGAAAAGGCTTGGGGGACTTAAAAAGTCAATTGTTATGATAATTGTGTGTAATAACTTTATTTGTGTTCCTTTTCCAAACACCAGGGAAGAAGCTAAACTGGTTTGCATACTAATGTTTGTGTTTTGTTTTCAGATCCTTCAAAGTGAGAACAACAGTGGGCAAATTTAGCAGAGCGAGGGGTTAGGTTATTGTAAATGCATAATCGATTATCACATGGTACCATGAGCTCATTAATTAGTAATTGTTTGCAAACAATGAAAAAAAAATCAACAATAGTCAGACTCTAATGGATTAAAGAGTTGCAAATGAAGTTACAAATGTTGTGATGAAGCACAAATGTTTTGTTTTTTGTTTTTCTCATTAACTAATTGTCTTTCAGATCTAAATGAGCACTTACTCTTCTCGTGAGAAAAGTCCATGGATGTCATTAACCACCTCGCGCCCGCCGTACGAGTATATACGGCCGCAAGGTGGCTGTCAAATGCCGGGAGGCCGTTATTATACGGCCTCCTCTAATTTGGCCACTGGGGGGCGCGCGAGCGCCGCCGGCGGTGCGCGCACGTGCCCGGCGCGTCACGGCAATGCCGATGCGCATGCCTGGCGGCCGCGATGTCCGCCATGCACCCGCGATCGGCAGTTACAGAGGCAGGACCTGGATCTCTGTGTGTAAACACAGAGATCCATGTCCTGTCAGGGAGAGAGGAGAGTGAGAGACTGATGCTGTGTCCCTTGTACATAGGGACACAGATCGGTCTACTCCCCCAGTAACTCCCCTCCCCCCACAGTAACAATCACTCCAGGGAACACATTTAACCCCTTCCTCGCCCCCTAGTGTTAACCCCTTCCCTGCCAGTCACATTTATACAGTAATCAGTGCATATTTATAGCACTGTTCGCTGTATAAATGTGAATGGTCCCAAAATAGTGTCAAAAGTGTCCGATGTGTCCGCCATAATGTCGCAGTCACAAAAAAAATCACTGATCGCCGCCATTACTAATAAAAAAATATATATATATAAAAATGCCATAAAACAGTCCCCTATTTTGTAAACGCTATAACTTTTGCGCAAACCAATCAATAAACGGCGATTGCGATTTTTTTTTACCAAAAATATGTAGAAGAATACGTATCGGCCTAAACTGAGGAAAAAAATATTTTTGTCAATTGTCATTCAAAGCGTGACAGTGCTGAAAGCTGAAATTTCGCCTGGGCAGGAAGGTGGTATATGTGCCCAGTAAGCAAGTGGTTAATTAAAAGTTGAGTGTTTGTTATTGTTTGATGGTGGTTGTCTTGTCATGTTGTTGTTATGTGTTCATGGCCAGATTTTGTATTTTTTTTTTTTTATCTTTTTATTCTTTTTGGGGGATTTGTTTAGTCATCTATTTTATTTTTTTGGTTTTGTTCAGGTGGAAAATTGTTAGGTTTAGGCCACCTGAAAGGGGAGTCATTGGCTATGCCCTCAAGCAGTAGCTGAATAGATGGTCATTGACTATGTCCCCAATTAGCAGCTGAATACATTTTGTTAAGACAAGAGTTGGTAGGAAGCCATTTTAGCTGCTGGAGGAGGAGTTTTTTTTTTGTTTTTTTTGTCTGTTTTTCTTTTCATTCAGGTGGAAAAAGTTACAAAATGGGGATCCATTTTAGAGTGGGTTCATCCTAAAGGAATCATGGTTGTTTTGAGAAGTTGTTCAGAGTGTCGGAAGTCAGGAATACTAAATTCCTGTGTTCCAGGGAAGAAACTGTAAGTAAATGTAGCAAGCGAGTAGATATTATGGATAAGAATTTGATTCTGCTCTTGTTTTTCACTTCCAGAATCTTGGTGGAGCGAGATTGGAGAGGATTCTGGAACAGAGATGAAGGATGTTCATCTGGCTGGCAGTTCGTCTGTGCCATACCACACCACAAATTTGTTCGGATAAAAGTTCAGGAGAGAAAAGATTCAGATTAATACTTGAAATATAAGGTTTCTTTTCCTTATGGACAATTTTTGCGCTAATACTGAATCTGAAAGACTTTGACCAGCAACGAGACTTGTGAAACATGTTGCCGGGGTCTCTCCTGTCATTTATGAATGCAAATGGACTTGAATACAAATGCAATGGGTTGGAGGTTGGGGGAGGAATATAACCTATCCAATCCTCCAGAACAAGAAATATAAAATGTTTTTTTTTATGGGAGGAGGAATTGAAAGAAGGAAATGTTTTTTAATGTGTGACATGTATGACATAACTGAATATGGTGCAGGTATCTAGGAGGCTACACCTATGCATAATAAGGTGTCTGTTGGCCAGACTAGAGGGTACCAGGTGACACATCAATGGGGTGGAAATTTCCTCGTAGGGGCGGTGACTCAATATTAGCAGTCCTATAGAGAAGCTCTTGGTTACTGGAAATGTGGAAGATACACCTGGTTGATGTCTCACCTGAGAGGTTGAAATCCTGCACGGGTAATGCCAATGACTACACACAGGAACGCTGGCTACCAGGGTACAGTATGCCTTCACCACATGACACTTTGGCATCTCACAGTGGTTGATAAAAACCTATTACCCTATATGTGCTGAGTATACACTGAATCAAGTGCGGTCATTGTGCTAGTGGCTTACTCCCAGAGATGTGCGGACACAGAATGAGGTTCATGCAGGACACTTATTTCTGAGGAGTAACCCGAAAAAGGAGGGATGTATTCAGCACTATATTGGGGGAATAGGAAATGGGGTGGGTGTTGTTAATGAAGTGGACATCGGTCTCCTGAGGAACAAACTCGAAGCAGACAATAAGCAGTGTTTTGTTGCTCAGAGAGATTGGTGGCACCTTTGATAACATTCAACAAAGTCACATAAATACCCAGATTAAAGTGGCTCAAGATTTTGTCAACCACGTTGAGAGGTTGGTAGAGAGTGTGGTGATACAGGGCAAAAAAAAAAAAAGTAATTGGCTCTGGCGTGCATGCAGGGGCAGGCGGAGTTATCGACCAACATTAAGCTGATTGTACAGTCTCTCTATGAAGGGCAGTGGCCTGATGAGTTAGCATCACCGCTCAGTAATACTTTGCCAAAACACGTCGCTTACACTAATCCAAAGTGGTGGTCGAATGCCTGGATGGGCTGTACTGATTTGGATTGTGAAAGGTGTTGTGCTGTATGATCCCATAGACAGAAGTGCAGACTCGGTCTATATATTTGGTGGCATCAATGGGCTTACTCACTGGGGATTCTATCTTGTTGAATTTGTGGCTAAGTGACCCAAATATGATCAGAGAGGATGGAAGCTGTTGGCAGGTTGATATTTCCCTCTGTCGGAAGCATGACCATGATGTCCTTTGCATACCAGGTCAATACACGGTACTCTGTGTTCTGGATAGAGAGATCATTGCTGGGAAGGAAGCACCAAGTTTTTTCTTTGTCCTAAAGGATACCGCTGTAAAGTTAGTCATGGAACTAGGGTGTTTCTTAACCTAAAAGTAGGTAGAGGTGCATGATATACCCTGGGCATGGTCACTAAAATCCAGACACATGCATGGAATTTTGTGGGTGTTGTCATTGTTGTAGATTTATATGTGTTGTTAGACTCAAAACTTGTATGGGAAGCTCTCCCACTTATCTATGCAAGTTCAGGGACAAAGTGACGGTAGGGTCTCTTTGTACAAATTAGAGACTTTGCTGCCAATTTAGATTCCTGAGGTACTGCAGACAGGCCAAGTAGCGGTAGGAAAGACCACTGTGAGCAAGCCTGCCCAATCCCGACCCATGTCTACAATGAAGAGTTATAGGAGGCTGGGAGCGTGAGGCATAATTGGATGGATCATACATATGCATATATTATGATAATGGGTTGATTTATGTCATGGTATAGTGTGATAAAGGTGTATATTAGGCTAGTAAGATGGGCAAGAAAGGCCCTCCTCAAGACTCTATATCTGAGAGCTGGTTGAGATATGCTGCTCTAAGTGTGTGCTGGTGAATGGTGAGTGAATGGACACCCCTTGCCTGTACTGCACCCCGTCCTGAAGATATCGGAAAGGAGAAGATACAGAAGACACAGAATGGTGACATGGAAGCTGTCACGGAAGAATGATGTTGGTGTGTCACCCAGTAGCAAAGCTGCACGTGTTGGGAAGCACAGCACGTTAAGACCGTTATGGACTGTTCCATAGGAGCTGGTTCGGAAGCCTATGTTGAGAGGCACAACACGGTAAAACCATTATGGACTGTTCCAGAGGTACTGGTTCTGAAGCACATGTTGGAAGACAGTTATGGACTGTTCCATGGGAGCTGTTTCTGAGGCGCATGTTGAAAAACACAACACATTAAGACAGTTAAGGACTGTTCGGAAACACATGTTGGGCGTTAAGACCATATGGACTGTTCAATGGGAGCCGTGTCTGAAGAAGGGTGATATGTGCTCTTTAGGCGCAAAGCGGCATATGTTGGAGGGGCAAGCAACATGGTATAATGTTATAGTTCTGGAAGTTACAGTCAAAGCTTTGTAGCATAATCAGAATTTGCATAACAAAAGGGCTTGTCTCCAGCCCACCTGGTGTGGCTATAAGCTTCAAAGAGAGGGGAAGGAATGGCTTGGCATTATCTGATTGGACAGGAGGCAAGTGTGGGTGGTTATGGGTGAGGGGAATGAATGTTAAAAGCACATACCGAAGAGTAAGAGTTCTCTTGTCCACTTTTGGTTCCTGGCATGCTCATGCGAGCCTTTGGCTCGTTCCCTTCCACCATCCAGAACCCAGTTGATGGAACCATGTGTGATAAGTATCTTTGATGTTCTTTTGTATATATACTCTGCTGCTTAAGGTGTGATGTTAGATTTTCTCGGGAAATAAATGAAAGATATTGTTTTTACTAGCAGCAGTGTGTGTGTCTTAATAGACTAGCTAATTGTAGGCGTAGACCAATCAATCCATTTATGCAATAGATAGAAGGAATCCGTAAACATCTTTCGGGATAATAATTTAGTTTATATTTATTAGCCTTGTATATTGCAGCAGTTACTTCAGTATGCATGCCTGCGGGCATTGCAATATCTGTAAATATGTACATAAGACTGATGTGTTCGCCAATTCATGCAGAGGTAAGGAGTACAAAATTAAACAATTTGTATATTGCTCGACAACAAGAGTCATTTACATGCTTACCTGTCCTTGTAACAAAATTTATGTCGGTAAAACTAAGCGACAACTCTGCATTAGAATTGGCGAACACATCAGCAGTATCAAAAAGAAAGATTATGACCGCCCCATTTCGCTGCATTTTGCTCAATTCCATGGTGGTGATCCTAAGGGGTTAAAGGTAAAATGAATTTATGTACTTAACCTGACTTCAACACAATTCTCTTACAGAAAGAGAAAATGTGGATTTATTATTTAAATTCTTTGACGCCGCTAGGCTTGAACGCTGAGTGTAACTTACAGCCTTTTTTAGAAAAATAACGTCTTTAGAACTATAACTGAAAAGTGGTAGTTAATATGGTTCTCGTGTCCAAGGTCTGTTTCCTTTCTTTTCTTTCGGCCGAAATAGATATGCCTATACATCTGTGCACTCAATGACTTTATTGCTGAAAGTTATGTAAGGGAGGATGTGTGGATTACACCTTGTGGCCAAACATAGGCATGACATCTCTAATTGTGTGGCTATTTAAGCCCATTTTCCTAAACTTCTCCCAGCTCTAAAGAAGCTAGTGTTGATCGGCTAGCGAAACGCACCAGCGTGACGTCAGCACATCGATTTGGGGATCGTTAGCTCGCTGCACAAGCAAAGTTTCTGAGACAGATGTTGAACGGCGGCTGTAAGCCTACTGTATGCCTACTAAAAGGAAGTTTTTGACCTGCATAAACGGCACTTGTCTGAGCAATGGAAAACCCTCCTGGTATTTGGATTCCGGTATCTACTGAGTGTGGCTCGACCCAGACCGATGGGTGGAGGTACAGGAATATGGCTGACACAGAGGATGAGGTGAGAGTGTCTTTGACTTACTAACAAACGCCCTACCTCCATGGTTCCTCCCCATCTTTCACATAACGGAGATGTATCAACATTGTTTTTGAATTAATTAACCGTATGCTAATTCGTTCCTTGAACATCCAAATACCCGTGAACTCACCCTCCGTGCTTCAGTTTGTGAAACCTGGCCAGTTACTAAATTGTATTTAAGGGACTTGTAACCATTCCTTTCTGGACTGTAAACCAAATAACCCTATATATGACTCCAGGACGGCCATACATTAACCACCCCGCTCAACACCATCTACACTCAAATTAGCCACCTGATCTATCACATTCAATTAGCAACCAGGAGTCATTCTGGAATGGAACAATATATTATCCTTTCTGCTAATTAAGGACTGTATCTCTATACATAACTACTGGAGCTATCTGTTGATCAGGGTGTTTGCATGAGTGTGTGTTTGAGTGTGTGCTGTATGCGCAGCTGCGATCCCATTTTTAATATGGCAACGTTGTCTTTTTTAGTCTATCTGTAGGGTACATAATCAGTCATTTTTGTTTCATTAAATTGTTGTGCGTGTTTTCTACTTAATAAATCATTAAATCAATCTTAGTGTCCTAATTGGCCCTCTTGGGAGAACTATATTCTCTCTTTCTTGGAATATACGATTTTAGGGTCGCTAGGACTGCACCTCAGGGTTATCCTGAGCTGAATGATTGATAAATTATATTTATTGAATTTATAGTGTAGCGGGTATGTACTTTCCCGGGTGTAAATTTGAATTTGGAAGTGACACTAGTGATGTGTAATTCACCGCGGCCCATTGGGTGGCGCTGTCGCCCTGGGTTGGGTTGGATTATCGCGGTGTGCCGTCCTCCTTTTTGTCCTCCCTCGGCAGCGGTATGGTGGGGTGGGGAACCCACCGTGCTTGCTGGGAGAGGGTATAAAGGGGTCGGCCATCTTGGTCACGGGGTTGGAAGTCCCAGGCACCTTCAGCTCCTCTGGGTGGCTTAGGCCTAGAGGACAGCTGGAGGTCGTGTTCCATCCCAGGCACCTTTAGCCTGGGGTGAGGTACTTGGATGGAGGTCCGGAGCTCAGTGCCCAACACTGGGTTCCGCGAGGTGAAGAGATCCTAGGGTACCCAGGGATCGGTTTACCCGAATCCGGAAGGCGCAATGGACCGGGGGGAGCTCCTCATTTGAAGACCCGGTGCAGCATATTGCCGGTGACAAGTGAGTCTCTCGTTGGAGACCGCCTGGAAGGAAATCTACCCTTGTGCGGAGACCAGGATACACTTCTAGGAAGGGAAGTGTCAACTCACATTGTGTCTGGGCCTGTTCGCATCCACACCTCCTTTTCTGTTCTGTTCTATCAAGGGAGTTCAACTGTTTGTGTTCAGGATACGAAGAATAAAGGAGTGTTGAACTTTAATGGTGTGGAGCTCAATTTCTAACGGACACTGTTCACGGTGACTCTTGGAGGGAGGATCCAGGTGCACAGCACTGACCCGAAGGTAATACAGAACTGTTGCTTATACCACACTAACATCTGTGGTGGAAGCCAAGCGTAGTGTCCCCACTCCCTCCCCTCTAAGGTACCCCTAGACAACAGAAAGACGAGACGAGAGAAAGAGGGGAGCGTAGGAGGAGGCCGCTACACGTGGGAGCTCGTCCGGGATAGTGTTTGTGCACCACAGTATTGAACGTGTCTGTTGGAAGAGTTAAGCGAACAGGCAGGCCTTCATTGGCCGAAGTGCATCCCTGCTCAAAGTCGTGGACATGACCCAATGAAGGGAAAGGCCCGCGCAGAAGAGTGGAAAGAGGGGGAAGTTCAGCCGTGTGAAGTACTACACGTGGGGGCTTCTATTGCACTGCGCCACCAGGCACACCCCCACCGCTTAGTTCGTGGGCGTGACTCAGAAACAGAAAAGAAGAAAATCCCGCAAACTGGAGCAAAGGGGAGGAGTCCAATACGTGTGAAGGACTACACGTGGGACATTGGCGCGAAAACTCTGCAGTGTGCGATGGATCAGCAACAGGTCGCCATGTTTGGACACACCTCGTGGATTCCAGTTCATCCTTCCACCACGACTTTGACTGCTGCTGCTCCAGTAACGGATACAGGGATCCGACTAAAGCCAAGGGGTCGATTCGCCCTGTATTCGTGCATGGACGTTGAGGCCCTGGGTGTGATTTGTCCTGGGTGTTCGGGACTGGTGTGCCAGTTGAAGCTGTTCGGACGCTGTGAGGCCTGTGGGGAATTCCTGTTCGAAGTGGATCCGGCGGTGGAGAGGCCGAGAACCATTTACCCTGGCCGGGCTTCAGGCAACACCACTCAGAGAGGAGGAATCACTGCTGTTAGAGTCACCCCTGCGCACACTGCAACGACCGCGGAGGAGGTCGTAAAACCCCAATGGGAGAAATCCGAGGATTCTGACTTGGTCACCACTGTCTCGCAGCGTCCACCACCGAAGAGGAAGTCCGGCATGGTAGCCCCGACCAGCGGTTGTGGTGGACCATCTCGCCCACTTATGCCCGGCCCGGATGAATCCGTCGACAAGAGTTCCGGACGTCCCGCTTCAAGTAAAGGCCGAGGTAAGCCAGGCGGAGAGATTTGGTGTGTGGGCGGAGGTGTTGGGAAGTCATGGCCCAGCGAATCCGCGGGAGGTGGTGGCTCCATTTCTACAACCGGCTACATACCCGCGGAGGAGTGTGACACCTCCGACCTGGAGTCGCTCTCGGACATGGGAGACGACGTGGCAATAGACGATTTGTTTGCCGAGAAGGGCTGGGACAAAGTACCACTTGCTTCATCCCGCAGGATCAGAGATCCACCCATGTCAACAGGGGAAAGCACACCCCGGGTGGAGGCATCAGCGCCTGAAGAGAGGTCCCGTCCCCAGTCTGCTGCTACATCCCCGGTGCCATCTGTACCGAAGGCCGGGGAAAAGAGACTATTGCTGCGGGCGCCTATGCCCCGTTCAGATGTGATCAAGGTCCCTCGCCACCCGGACTCGATAGTGTTGCCTGGCGAAAGGGGCAAAGCTACCATGCCTCCTTTGGCAAGACTACAACGCCTATTTGGGCAGAAGGTTGCTGCAGAGTACAGATGGGAGTATCCATACTTATCGAAGGACTTACTCTATGAGGTGGAAGTGTGCCGGGAACACTGGTACAATGACTTTGTGTGGACTCACATTAAGGTTCCCCACGCCCGCAGGTACTTGGCATGCTTTCCGAAGGCCTCTCAGCGATTCAAAGACTGCAAGGCAGAATGGATGTTGGGACGACACATCCATGCGGATAAGGTGTTGATCCGACGAAAGGAAGGAGAAGATGTGGAGTATCATCTGGAAACCATGGATCAGCACTTGAAGCCACTTGTTTTGCCGCATCCTCGTTTTTACTTGTAGGAGGGAGAAAGACTCCGTTTTTTTTCCCCAAACTGTTGAACTTTCTGGAGCCCGTTGTTTTGTGCCTGAAAGAAGGGAAGCACTGTTGCTGTTTTCTCTTCACTTCCCAGCAAGAGAATACTGACTCTGGGGTAGATAGGGCCGAAAGAAAAGAGGAAAGTTCCACGGGTGCAGTTACAGCGATGCTGTCACCAGGTGGCAGTGTTGCGCAACGTTTAAACACTTATCATACACTCACTCTGGAGAAAAGGGATTTCTTCTTGGAGAAGTTTCTTTTCCACTATACGAATACAGGTGTCAGGGTTATAGGTGTTAACCCTTTTTCTTTTCCCTCTGCAGGAGAACATCCCGTCAAGTCCACTGAGAATGGGGTGGGTCTTAGTCAGGATGGGTGGAAAAAGTTAAATGTGATTCTAAGTCATGTGTTAAAATAGTTGTTTCTTGTTTGTCTTATTTCCCTTTCTTTACAGGGCTCAGACACAATGTTTTAGTAGGATAGTTTTTCAAAGTTTTTATATTTTTTATATATAATTGTTAGTCTGTTTCTGGACTGAATCATGTCAGCTGTTTAGGGCATGGTTTACTCCAGACACTGGGGACCAGTGTCAAAGGACCAGGGGAGAGTGTAGCGGGTATGTACTTTCCCGGGTGTAAATTTGAATTTGGAAGTGACACTAGTGATGTGTAATTCACTGCGGCCCATTGGGTGGCGCTGTCGCCCTGGGTTGGGTTGGATTATCGCGGTGTGTCGTCCTCCTTTTTGTCCTCCCTCGGCAGCGGAATGGTGGGGTGGGGAACCCGCCGTGCTTGCTGGGAGAGGGTATAAAGGGGTCGGCCATCTTGATCACGGGGTTGGACGTCCCAGGCACCTTCAGCTTGCGGACGGTGGGTCGTGTCGCTCCTCTGGGTGGCTTAGGCCTAGAGGACAGCTGGAGGTCGTGTTCCATCCCAGGCACCTTTAGCCTGGGGTGAGGTACTTGGATGGAGGTCCGGAGCTCAGTGCCCAACACTGGGTTCCGCGAGGGGAAGAGATCCTTGGGTACCCAGGGATCGGGTACCCGAATTCGGAAGGCGCAATGGACCGGGGGGAGCTCCTCATTTGAAGACCCGTGCAGCATATTGCCGGTGACAAGTGAGTCTCTCGTCACAGACCGCCTGGAAGGAAATTTACCCTCGTGCGGAGACCAGGATACACTTCTAGGAAGGGAAGTGTCAACTCACATTGTGTCTGGGCCTGTTCGCATCCACACTTCCTTTTCTGTTCTGTTCTATCAAGGGAGTTCAACTGTTTGTGTTCAGGATACGAAGAATAAAGGAGTGTTGAACTTTAATGGTGTGGAGCTCAATTTCTAACGGACACTGTTCACGGTGACTCTTGGAGGGAGGATCCAGGTGCACAGCACTGACCCGAAGGTAATACAGAACTGTTGCTTATACCGCACTAACATCTGTGGTGGAAGCCAGGCATAGTGTCCCCGCTCCCTCCCCTCTAAGGTACCCCTAGACAACAGAAAGACGAGACGAGAGAAAGAGGGGAGCGTGGGAGGATGCCGCTACAATAATATACTATCATAATTTATACGGTTGATCCAGGCATTCAATATATTTTTTTAGGAAGTGAGCCATTTTAGACAGGCGGTTCAATACCATGAAGATAGCTGTGCAAACGCTGGATGGGGGAGCTTTACTTTGAAGTCCATAGATATCATCCTCCATGGCCTGTCAGGAACTGGTAGTGGTTGGAATGACCCCAGGCTTGGCTCTTAGTTCTCTTACTCTGGGTACAGATGGCACAAGAATTCACACGCTTCTTACAACTTCCTTATAGGTCTGGCCACCAGAACATACTTTGCAGTAGGTCGAGCATCTTGTAGACACCGAAATGACCTGCTAAATGATGATCATGACACAGACTCAAAACAGTTACACGCACATTTTCTGGTACAAATACTTTGGCTTTTCTCCATAGTAACCCTTGCCGGGATATCAATGTGACCCCCCGAGAGACTAGGAACATGTACTGAAGCCTGTTCCATTCGGGACAGAAGATCATTTTGTAAAAGCAAAAAGTTACCTTCAGACAGGATGGCACAGGTGGTTCCTTGGGGTCATCAAAAATGCGTGAAAATGCATCTGGCTTCACATTCTTTAACCACTTGTCCCCCGCCCACTGTCAATTGACTGCGGGCGGAGGACACTCTCGTTCTGGGAGGACGTCATATGACGTCCTCCCTTTAAAATGAGCTAGGAGGCGCACGCGCTCCGCCGGCGGCGCGCGCCCGCCGCGTTCCCAAGGCCCCAATGCGCGTGCCCGGCGGCCGCAATTGCCGCCGGGCATCCGCGATTGCCCGGGAAACGAGCAGGAAAGTGGATCCACGTCCTGTGAGGGAGAGGGGACCGATGGTGTGTCCCTTGTACATAGGGACAACCATCGGTCACCTCCCCCAGTCAGTCCCCTCCCCCCACAGTAAGAACACATTAAGGGAACATATTTAACCCCTTCCCGCCCCCTAGTGGTTAACCCCTTCCCTGCCAATCACATTTATACAGTAATCAATGCATTTTTATAGCAGGGGTCGCTGTATAAATGTGAATGGTCCCAAAAATGTGTCAAAAGTGTCCGATGTGTCCGCCGCAATATCGCAGTCACAATAAAAATCGCAGATCGCCGCCATTACTAATAAAAAATAAATAAAAAAAATGCTATAAATCTATCCCCTATTTTGTAGACGCTATAACTTTTGCGCAAACCAATCAATACGCGCTTATTGCGATTTTTTTTTTACCAAAAATATGTAGAAGAATACGTATCGGCCTAAACTGAGGAAAATTTTATTTAAAAAAAAAAAATGGGTATTTATTATAGCAAAAGGTAAAAAATAGTGTTTTTTTTTCCAAACTGGACGCTCTTCTTTTGTTTATAGCGCAAAAAATAAAAACCGAAGAGGTGATCAAATACCACCAAAAGAAAGCTCTATTTGTGGGAAAAAAAGGACGCAAATTTGGTTTGGGAGCCACGACGCACGACCGCACAATTGTCATTCAAATTGTGACAGCGCTGAAAGCTGAAAAATGGCTTGGGCAGGAAGGGGGTTTTCGTGCACAGTAGGGAAGTGGTTAAACCTGGCCGATAGATATGAAATACGAATCTTGAGAAGAACAAGGCCCAAAGTGCTTGACACAACCTTAGGTGATTGGCAGTATTCAGATATTCAGGATTCTTGTGGTCGGAGTAGATAAATATTGGATGTGCTGCCCCTTCCAGAAGATACCTCCATTCCTCCAGGGCCGTCTTTATAGCAAGCACTTCTCGATCCCCAACATCATAGTTTCTCTCTGCTAGAGAAAGTTTACGAGAGAAAAAGTCTACAGGATGCATTAAGTCCTTAAGGCCTTGGCGTTGTGAGACAACTGCTCCTACTGCGATTTCTGATGCATCCACTTCCAGTATATATGGTAAAGACGGATCTGGGTGACTGAGGATAGGAGCTTAGGTAAAAAGTCTCTTTAAAAGGGTCAAACACAGCCTGTGCCTCGGGGATCCAGTGGAAACAAATGCTTTTGTCAGCTGCATGATAGGGGTGATGATGGCGGAAAAAACTTTGATAAATCTTCTGTAAAAGTTTGCAAATCCCCCAAAGCACTGCACCCCTTTCCTGTCGGTCGCTGCAGGATAATCGAGGATGGCAGAGACCTTTTGGTAATCTATCAAAATCCCTTCAGTTGAGATTATAACCCCAAGAATTGAATGCTCTGCTGCTCGAACTCACATTTTTCAGATTTGGCATATAGTCTATGTTGGCTGAGCCAGCACAGAACACTCCTGACATGTCCCCGATGTTAATCAATTGGTCTGCATGGCTGTCGTCCCAGAAGGAAGCCTCTTTTAAAGATGATGCACAAGAAAGCCCGCAAAAGTTTGCTGAAGACAAGCAGACTAAGGACATGGATTACTGGAACCATGTCCTGTGGTCTGATGAGACCAAGATAAACCTATTTGGTTCAGATGATGTCAAGTGTGTGTGGCGGCAACCCGGTGAGGAGTACAAAAACAAGTGTGACTTGCCTACAGTCAAGCATGGTGGTGGGAGTGTCATGGTCTGGGGCTGCATGAGTGCTGCTGGCACTGGGGAGCTACAGTTCATTGAGGGAACCATGAATGCCAACATGTACTGTGACATACTGGACCTGAGCATGATACCCTCCCTTCAGAGACTGGGCCACAGGGCAGTATTCCAACATGATAACGACCCCAAACACACCTCCAAGACGACCACTGCCTTGCTAAAGAAGCTGAGGGTAAAGGTGATGGACTGGCCAAGCAGGTCTCCAGACCTAAACCCTATTGAGCATCTGTGGGGCATCCTCAAACGGATGGTGGAGGACCGCAAGGTTTCTAACATCCACCAGCTCCGTGATGTCGTCATGGAGGAATGGAAGTTGAATCCAGTGGCAACCTGTGAAGCTCTGGTGAACTCCATGCCCAAGAGGGTTAAGGCAGTGCTGAAAAATAATGGTGTCCACACAAAATATTGAAACTGTGGGCCCAATCTGGCCATTTTCACGTAGGGGTGTACTCACTTTTGTTGCCAGCGATTAAGACATTAATGGTTGTGAGTTGAGTTATGTTGATGGGACAGCAAATTTACACTATTATATACAAGCTGTACACTCACAACTTTACATTGTAGAAAAGTGTAATTTCTTCAGTGATGTCACATGAAAAGATATAATAAAATATTTACAAAAATGTAAGGGGTGTGCTCACTTCTGTGGGATACTGTGTGTATATATATATGTATATATATATATATATATATATATATATATATACTGTATATATATATATATATATATATATATATATATATATCCAAATTAAGCCTATATACTGTATAAGGCATTTTGTGCACGAAAAACTACTAGCTTCTCTATTCATATTAAGAACTACAGTACTGGAATTTGTTTTCTATATCAACTTAGGTATACAGATCTTTATGTTAAGTGAGCTGGCTAATTTATCTGTAGGGCACGGAAAGGAGGGGAGGGGGGAAGGGAAATATATAAATCCATCAAGAAAAAGGCTTAAAGGAATGGCTTAAACCTTTCATTTAAATGAGGGAATATTGTGGTCTTAAGAGAGTGGATCCAACGAGATTCTAGTTGCAAAAATTTCTGATCCACCCCTCCTCCACGAACACGTGGGGCGGGGGGGACATGTTCAAGTGCCATAAATCATTTTAAGGTGGAGCCCTACATGTCTCCATTAACATTTTTTACATGATCATTAACTCTTTTAAAGAAGGGTCGCTTAGTTTTGCCCTAGGTTTGCTTAATAGAACTGTATGCGGACAAAAATAAACCCTGAAGAAGCCCTGCAGACTAAACATGTTGGGATTACGCTACCGGAATACAGTCATGTAAACAGAACCTATACAAAATGTACTCTTTGTCATTGCACATTTTTATTGCCATACAAATATGTTGTTATTGATGTTTGGATAAATTATAAATTTTTAATGAAATTAGTGTTGTCTGATGTAAAGCACCCTTAAAGTCACAACAACTCTTTTCAAACTAGTTCTGAATTTTAGTTTCAGTTGCTCTGGTTGGTGTTCAATTCCCTAATTTTGAAAGGTATGATACTTTGTGTATAAACAATAAGGAAATAACACATACTGTTATGCCGCGTACACACGATCTGAATTTCCGACAACAAAACGTGTTTTTTTTTCCGACGGATGTTGGCTCAAACTTGTCTTGCCTACACACGGTCGCACAAATGTTGCTCGGGAATTTCGATGGTCAAGAACGCGGAGACGTACAACACTACGACGAGCCGAGAAAAATGAAGTACAATGATTCCGAGCATGCGTCAAATTGATTCTGAGCATGCGCAGCACTTTTGTGCATCGGAAATGGCTACACACGGTCGGAATTTCAGACAATAACTTTTGTTGTCGGAAAAATTGAGAACCTGCTCTCAAACATTTGTTGTCGGAAATTCCGACAGCAAATGTCCGATGGAGCCTACACACGGTCGGAATATCCGAACAAAAGCTCACATCGAACATTTGTTATCGGAAATTATGATCGTGTATATGCGGCATTTCTGTGCATTTTCTTTAACTACATATGTTTTAATCTAGATGTCCTAATTCCCCTGATAAAAATGTTGTAGTATAATCAAAACGCGTTGGAGTCTTCTAAGCAGGAATCTGTTTTGGAAATTCCCTTATTTCCCTCGCCGCCGGCCACCTGCGATTGCGGGCACGAGAGCCAGAACGGGGATTTGTGTGCGTAAACACAAATACTTGTTCTGACAGGGGAGGTGAGACAGATCGTGTGTTCCTTCTATGTAGGAACAGCGATCTGGCTCCTCCTCTAGTCAGTCCTATCCACTCACAGTTAGAACACACATGAGGGACCACACTTAACCCCTTGATTGCCCCCTAGTGTTAACCCTTTCCTGCCAGTGACATTTATACCGTAATCAGTGGCTATTTTTAGCTCTGATCGATGTATAAATGTAAATCGGTCCCAAAAAAGTGTCAAAAGTGTCCGATCTGTCCGCCGCATTGTCGCAGTCCTGCTAAAAATCGCAGATCGCCGACATTATTATTAAAAAATGAATAATATTAATAAAAATGCCATAAATCTATTCCCTATTTTGTAGACGCTTTAACTTTTGTGCAAACCAATCAATATACGCTTATTGCGATTTTTTTACCAAAAAATATGTAGCAGAATTAAATTTTTGGGGGATATTTACTATAGCATAAAGTAAAAAATATTGTTTTTTTTTTCAATATTGTCACTTTTTTTGTCTTTAGCGCAAAAAATAAGCACCCCCGAGCCCCACCTTATACTTACCTGAGCCCCGTAATTCCCATGATGGGAATGAGCAGACCACCTTTGGCCGGTGTCTTGTGTTCTGATTGGATAGATTGATAGCAGCGTAGCCATTGGCTCCCACTGCTGTCAATCAAATCCAATGATTCGGGTGCCGGGGGGCAGAGCCAAGTCCTGTTGTCTCTGTCTACGGACACAGCAGCAGGACACAGTAGCCCACCCGCATAGGTGTCCCATTAGAGAGCACTTCTCCGGCGGGACACTCGAGAAGAGGAGGAGCCAGGAGCTCCGCGGAGGGACCCCAGAAGAGGAGGATTGGGGCCACTTTGTGAATGCACAGTGGAGGTAAGTATGACATGTTTGTTTTTTTTAAAGAAAAAAACGGAACCTTTACGTGATGGGAGTCACTTTTGGGCGCAGGGTGACCAAGAAAATAATGGACCCTAAGAATATGATTGGATTACTTAAAATGGGACAGTAAGATTCATTAACAATATCTCTCAAGAAATATGCATATTTTATCCCCTGTACACTGTGAGGTCTATGACCAGGAAGTATAACTCCTAACATGGGCATTCCAGAAAGTTCAATGTAAGAGACCGACCGTCTATTGCTTAACGATGTTGCTTTTGTCTGGATAAGTAAATTGTGTTAATCTTGTCTGAGACAGCTTTCCCTTAACCTATTATTAAGTGTGCTGATGAACTCACCTGTTGTCTGCTAAGGGATGTATTGACACTCAGAATAATGTGTATTGGGGGCTTGTTATGTAACCATTGTGTGATGTTGTGGGTGGATCCGGGTCATTGTTCATGTGATGACTGCAGTATTCTCAAGTGTAAAAAGAGCCTGATTCCTGTTTGACCCTCAATACAGAGCCTTGTCTCGTACTTGGGGGGGGGGGGATTATTTGTATGGGTTTCTTGTTCGGCTGATTGGAGTGTTCGGTAGCTGCCTTTGTGTTTGGAAATGGAATGTCCTAAACGGCTTTAACCCCTTTAATGCTTGGGGTGTCGTTAGAATTGGTGGCAAGCAGCGGGGTGATTCCCACAGCCCAGAAGGACAGCTACAAGAGGACACAGGCCCATGGAAGCACAGTATGAACGGCTAAAGCGCTCTACCCTCAAGGACTTACTGGAGAACCGGGGCTGACCGGCCAACAACCGTAAGAAGAGGGACATTATCGCAGAACTAGTCGAAATGGATAGAGCCGAAAGACCCAACATAACCGAAAGGCCCAGCGTAACAGACAGGACACCCGAAGAGGCAAGTTTTGATCCGGCTGTTAACATAAGACTGGCACATTAAGGTCCTAACCCTACAGTGGAGATCATAGACCGAGTTATAGTGGCTGTGGAGGCAAATTGGCTACAGCAAAGAGGTGCTGCAGCAGCAGAAGTCACAGCAGCACCAACTTAAAGGTGAAAGGTACGTTTTGCTGCTTTTAAAATTTTTATCGAAACAGAAGGGGAGATTGATGGGTACCTTGCTGATTTTGAACAGTAATGTGCCCTACACTGGGTGCCCACAGAGGAATGGGTTACCATTTTGTCTTGGAAATTGTCCGGCCGGGCCAATGAAGCGTTCAGGAACATCCCAGATGAGGATATTATGAACTATGGGCTGGTAAAAGAAGCACTTTTGGCCAGGTATGCCGTCACACTGGAGGCATACCGGAGGCGGTTCCGAGAGACGAGCAAGCAAACTGGAGACTCATATACTGAGTGGGCATTCCGCCTACACCGCACGGCATCCCACTGGGTCGCTGGAAGCCAAGCAGTATCTGGGGAAGAGGTGCTGCAGCTGTTCCTGCTGGAGCACTTCTTTGACAAGCTGTTCCCGGAAGTCAGAAAGTGGGTCCGGGACCGAAAACCTTTCACCTTGCCTGAAGCAGCTCGCCTGGCGGACGAATACACAGACGCCCGCAAACTGGATAACCCTGTAGTCAAGACAACAGCTCGGGTGGATTGTCGATCAGCGGCACCCCCTCCAGCTGCCGCCTATCAACCACAGTCGTACCGCCCTACAGCACCACCTACAGCGGCCACTTTTTCTCAGCAGCCCAGGTTCAACTCCCAGGACTACTCACAACCCATCAGGTGTTTCGGGTGTAAACAGTTTGGTCACAAAAAGCCAGACTGTCCGTTGAATCCAGCCAGGCAGTCCCAGTCGTGGAGAAAGCCAGCAGGGGGGAACCCCCACACATCCATGCCTGCAGCCCACTGCGTTGAGGAGGAAGAACATTGGGGCATCCTGCACAAGGCTGATCCAGTACAAGTAGCTAACCGGGACAACAGGCAGCAACTAGGGATGAGCTTTGAGTTCGAGTCGAACTCATGTTCGACTCAAACATTGCCCGTTCGCCCGTTCGCCGAACAGCAAACAATTTGGGTTGTTCGCGGCAAATTTGAAAAGTCTATGGGAGAAATCTAAAGTGCTAATTTTAAAGGCTTATATGCAAGTTATTTTCATAAAAAATGTTTGGGGACCCGGGTCCTGCCCCAGGGGACATGTATCATTGCAAAAAAAAGTTTTAAAAACGGCCGTTTTTTCGGGAGCAGTGATTTTAATAATGCTTAAAGTGAAATATTCCTTAAAATTTCGTACCTAGGGTGTGTGTATAGTATGCCTGTAAAGTCGCGCTTGTTTCTCGTGCTTAGAACTGTCTCTGCACAAAGTGTCATTTCTGAAGGAAAAAAAGTCATTTAAAACTCACTCGCGGCTATAATGAATTTTCGGCCCCCGGCAATACATAGAAAATTCATTGATAAAAAAAAAAGCGTGGGGGTCCCCCCAAATTCAATTACCAGGCCCTTCAGGTCTGGTATGATATTAAGGGGAACCCTGCTCCAAATGAAAAAAAAAATGCGTGGAGTTCCCCCAAAAATCCATACCAGACCCTTTATCTGAGCACGCAACCTGGTAGGCCGCAGGAAAAGAGGGGGGGGGACGGGAGAGTGCCCCCCCCTCCTGAACCGTACCAGGCCACATGCCTTCAACAAGGGGAGGATGTCCCCATGTTGATGGGGACAAGGGCCTCATCCCCACAACCCTTGCCTGGTGGTTGTGGGGGTCTGCGGGCGGGGGGCTTATCGGAATCTGGAAGACCCCATTAACAAAGGGGACCCCTACCATTTCACGAAGAAAGTGTAAAAAAAAACAAAAAAAACACACAGACACCTTGGAAAAGTCCTTTATTAAAAATAAAAAAATAAAATAAAACATTCCAGCAATCAAATCCAGTGTCCCGCGGCGATCCGATGTCCAGCACTGTCCACACGAAACGTCATTAGCTGAGCCTGAGCGGACCTGATGGGGAACTTCCTCGGCAGTGTATTAAATGAATAGACCCGCCCCTTCTAAAGTTCCCCATCAGGTCCGCTCAGCCAATGACGTAGGTGTAAGGCTAAGCGGACCAGATGCGGAACGTGAGAAGGGGCGGGTCTATTTATTTATTACTGTAAGGGTAGCGGGAGGCACCGTCTTCCGGCTACCCATTGCCTGTGTTCACCCGGATTGGGGGGGTTGGTTAGGGACACGTGAATGTGGGGGTGATGAAGGATTTGCCAGTGGATGTACTACTGGGGAATGATTTGGCCCCCCTCGTTTCTGCTTACGCCCCGATGGGCCCCACTGAAGCCAACCCAGTGACTACCCGTGCCAAGACCCGTGCTGCTGGAACCGGCCCACTTGCTGCTGAGACCCAGGTAAGACTATCTCCCCCAACATGTACCTTAGATCAGGCGCCCTTAGGCTGGGATACCACAGAGGCATTCGGTAGGGAAACCCGGGAGGACCCGGCCTTACACAAGTATAGGGCTAAGGCAGATACTCAGGAAAGGGGAATAGATGGGGAGCTTTATGAATGGGTGGGGGATAGACTGTATAGGATCCCTAAGCCATCCCCGAGAAGTAAAGCCCCTTCACAGAAACGACAGCTGGTGGTACCTAAGAAATACCAGCTGGAGATTCTGCGAATCGGGCATGATGTACCACTAGCAGGACATCTAGGGTCCCACCGCACAGCCTATAGGAGTACCCAGAATTTCTTCTGGAATAATTTTAACCAGGATGTGCGACAATACTGCAAAACGTGTGACACATGTCAACGGGTACAGTAGGTGACCACGATATTGTGTCAATCTCGCTGCAATTATCGGCGAGATTGGCGATCTACGAGCCCCATCGCCGGAGCCAGCGGCGAGCTGGCTCGCCGGGAAAGGAAAAATGTGTTGAAGCCGACATACGTCCGACTTTCAATGAACGGGGGTCCGACTTGGATCCCCGCCAATACCAGGCACTGTGTTTGGTATGAATCATGAGGGGAACTCCACGCCGAATTTTAAATAAAAAACCAGCATGGGTTCCCCTCCAGGAGCATACCAGGCCCTTAAGTCTGGTATTGATTTTAAGGGAAACCCCCTACGCCGAAAAAACGGCATGGGGTCCCCCCAAAATCCATACCAGACCCTTATCTGAGCACGCAGCCAGGCCGGTCAGGAAAGGGGGTGGGGACGAGCGAGCGCCCCCCCCTCCTGAACCGTACCAGGCCGCATGCCCTCAACATGGGGGGTGGGTGCTTTGGGGCAGGGGGACCCTGCGCCCCCCAACCCCAAAGCACCTTGCCCCCATGTTGATGAGGACAAGGGCCCCTTCCCAACAACCCTGGCCGTTGGTTGTCGGGGTCTGCGGGTGGGGGGTTATCGGAATCTGGGAGCCCCTTTAATAAGGGGGCCACCAGATCCCGGCCCCACCACCCTATGTGAATGAGTATGGGGTACATCGTACCCCTACCCATTCAGCTGGGGGGGAAAAAGGTGTCAATAAAAAAAACACACTAAACAGGTTTTTAAAGTAATTTAATAGGCAGCTCTGGGGTCTTCTTCCGACTTCAGGGGTCTTCTTCCGACTTCGGGGGTGTCTTCTCCCGCTCTCCGGTGCTTTCTGCCGGGCTCCTCCCCTATCTTCTTCCAGCTCTTTTACTAGCATTGGCCTGGTCTTCCCCGTCCTCTTCTTCCCTTTTCTCTTTATCTTCCGTTGACATGACGCTCTCTCCCGCTGTAATGCCGTCTGCGCGGTGCGCAAAGATTTATATAGGCATGGGGCGTGGTCACCGAGTGATGTCACCTGGTGACCCCGCCCCTTATGTCATCACCACCCGGAGCATGATGGGACTGTGATGTCATAAGAGGCGGGGTCACCCGGTGACCACGCCCCATGCCTATATAAATCGTTGCGCACGACGCACACGGCATTACAGCGGGAGAGAGTGTTGTGTCAACATCAGAAGATGAAGAGAAGAGGGAAGAAGACCACAGGGAAGACCGGGCCAACGCTAGTAAAAGAGCTGGAAGAAGATAGCGGAGGAGCCCGGCAGAAGGTAGAAGGCACCGGAGATCGGGAGAAGAGGCCGAAGAGAGCGGAGAAGTCGGAAGAGACCCCAGAAGTTGGAAGAAGACCCCGAAGTCAAAAGAAGACCCCCAAAGTCGGAAGAAGACCCCTGGAGCTGCCAAATAAATTACTTTAAAAACCTTGTGTAGTGTGTTTTTCTTGACACTTTTTTCCTCCAGGTGAATGGGTAGGGGGTACGATGTACCCCCTACTCATTCACATAGGGTGGGGGGCCAGGATCTAGGGGGCCCTTTAATTAAGGGGGCTCCCAGATTCCGATAAGCTACCCGCCCGTAGACCCCGACAACCAATGGCCAGGGTTGTCGGGAAGAGGCTCTTGTCCTCATCAACATGGGGACAAGGCGATTTGGGGTGGGGGTGTCGCAGGGCGCCCCCCTGCCCCAAAGCACCCACCCCCCATGTTGAGGGCATGCGACCTGGTATGTTCAGGAGGTGGGCGGTCGCTTGTCCCCACCCCCTTTCCTGACCGGCCAGGCTGCGTGCTCGGATAAGGGTCTGGTATGGATTTTGGGGGGACCCCCACACTGTTTTTTCGGCGTAGGGGTTCCCCTTAAAATCCATACCAGACCTAAGGGCCTGGTATGCTCTTGGAGGGGAACCCATACCGGTTTTTTATTTACAATTTGGTGTGGAGTTCCCCCTCATGATTCATACCAAACACAGTGCCTGGTATTGGTGGGAGCCAAGTCGGATACCCGATAATGTCCCCTCCATAGAGAGGGGACATTGTCGCTTCTTTCTCGCGCTCTCTGCAATAGGAAAATGTGTTTTTCCTATTGCAGCGAGTGCAAGATGTACTGTACCCTGTCGCTGAGAACCAGCCCAACAGGATCGCGCTGGAAATACATTCTCTCGGGCAGGTACTGTAGGTAAGTGGGGGGAGCAACCTAAGGCCAGACTTATGTCCATGCCTATTATTGGTGAGCCCTTTTACCGCATAGTCATTGACATTCTGGGTCCCCTGGCCAGGCCTAGTCCATCCGGGAAGAAGTATATTCTCACCGTGGTGGACTACGCCACCCGTTACCCAGAGGCAGTAGCTATGTCCAACATTGAAGCAGAGACAGTAGCTGATGCCCTTGTTAAGATATTTACTAGAGTGGGGTTCCCTAAGGAGATTCTCTCTGACCAGGGAACCCAGTTTACCGCTGTGCTCACCCAGCAGTTGTGGAAGGTGTGAAATATTAAGCCCTTGCTGAGCTCACCTTACCACCCCCAGACTAATGGTCTCTGTGAGCGTATTAACGGGACCCTCAAGCAAATTCTGAGGACCTTTTCGGACCCTTGCAGAGATTGGTAGAGATTCCTGCCTCACCTGTTATTTGCATACAGAGAGGTACCCCAGGAATCTATTGGGTTCTCTCCCTTCGAGTTACTCTATGGGAGAAGGATCCTCGGACCCCTTGATCTCATTAGAGGACACTGGGTGGAAGAGAGAGCAGGAAGGGACCCCCCATAGTGCCCCATGTTCTGGAACTCGCATGGAGCAACTGTCTCTGATGGTAAGGGAGACTCTCCATGCAGCCCAGAGGAGACAGAATAGATGGTACGATTAGGGGGCCCGACAGCGTATCTTCCAAGTTGGGCAGAAGGTCTTAGTGCTCAATCCTGTGAAGACCGACAAGATGCAGGCATCTTGGCAGGGCCCGTATAAAGTAGTAGCCCAGGTATGTGATACTACCTATGTTATTGCCCGCTGTTCAGATGAAAGAATCCAGCGAACCTTTCATGTGAACATGCTGAAGGAGTATCCGGAACGGCAGGAGGATGTTGCTGCAGTATGTGCCCCTGCTGCGGACAACTCAGAAAGTTTACCCCTCCCTAATAGGGATGAGCTTCGAGTTCGAGTCGAACTCATGTTCGACTCGAACATTGCCTGTTTGCCCGTTCGCCGAACAGCGAACAATTTGGGGTGTTCGCGGCAAATTCGAAAAGCCGCAGAACACCCTGTAAAAGTCTATGGGAGAAATCTAAAGTGCTAGCTTTAAAGGCTTATATGCAAGTTATTGTCATACAAAGTGTTTGGGGACCCGTGTCCAGCCCCAGGGGACATGTATCAATGCAAAAAAAAGTTTTAAAAACTAATGTTTTTTCTGGAGCAGTGATTTTAATAATGCTTAAAGTGAAACAATAAAAGTGAAATATTCCTTTAAATTTCGTACCTGGGGGGTGTGTATAGTATGCCTGTAAAGTAGCGCTTTTTCCCATGCTTAAAACTGTCCCTGCACAAAGTGTCATTTCTGAAGGAAAAAAAGTCATTTAAAACTACTCGCGGCTGTAATGAATTGTTGGCTCCCGGCAATACAGTGAAAAGTAATTGAAAGTCATTGATAAAAAAATAAATAAATGCGTGGGGTTCCCCTAAATTTAATTACCAGGCCCTTCAGGTCTGGTATGGATATTAAGGGGAACCCTGTGTCAAATTAAAAAGAAAAATTATGTGGGGTTCCCCCCAAATATCCATACCAGACCCTTTAGGTCTGGTATGGATTTTAAGGGGAACTCCACGTAAAATCCATACCAGACCCTTTATCCGAGCATGCAACCTGGCAGGCCACAGGAAAAGAGGGGGGACGAGAGAGCGTCCCCCCTCCTGAACCGTACCAGGCCACATGTCCTCAACATGGGGAGAATGCTTTGGGGGTCTGTGACCCCTCAAAGCACCATGTCCCCATGTTGATGGGGACAACGGCCTCATCCCCACAAACCTTGCCCGGTGGTTGTGGGGGTCTGCGGGCGGGGGGCTTATCGGAATCTGGAAGACCCCTTTAACAAAGGAGACCCCCAGATCCCGCCCCCTCCTATGTGAATTAGTAAGAGGTACATTGTACCCCTACCATTTCACACAGAAAGTGTAAAAAATTGTAAAAAAACACACAGACACCGTTGGGATAAGTCCTTTATTAAAAATAAAAAAAAGATTCCAGCGGTGGTAATCCACTCTTGGTCTCCACTCCAACGCTGTCGGTATCCTGCAATGGATGCTCTCCTCTCCGGGGTCCAGCGCTGGGCGATCTCTCCATCCAGGTCCAGGCTCCAGCGATGAGATGTCCAGCGCAGTGCATCCTGTCTCCACCGGAGACACCCCGGGAATATCATCGCCGCAGCCTGACAGGTCTTTTGTAGCTGAGGACGGGGCCAGCTGTCATGTGACCCAGTCCTCCTCTGACGCAAGGGGAAACCCGGGCTTTCCCAGTGACGTGTGGGTGACCCCGCCCCCCTCTGATGTAACGCAGTTTTCCGTTGCATCCGAGGGGGCGGTGTCACCCGCACATCACTGGGTAAGCCCAGGTTTCCCCTTGTGTCAGAGGGGGACGGGGGTCACGTGACGGGTGGCCCCGTCCTCAGCTACATAAGACCTGTCAGGCTGCGGCAACGATATTCCCGGGGTGTCTCCGGTGGAGACAGGATGCGCTGCGCTGGACATCTCATCGCCGGAGCCTGGACCTGGATGGAGAGGAGATCATCCACCGCTGGACCCCGGAGAGGAGAGCATCCATCGCAGGATACCGACAGCGTTGGAGTGGAGACCGAGAGTGGATTACCATCACTGGGATCTTTTATTTATTTTTATTTTTTTATTTTTAATAAAGGACTTATCCCAACGGTGTCTGTGTGTTTTTTTTTATGTTTTTTACACTTTCTTTGTGAAATGGTACGGGTACAATGTACCCCTTACCAATTCACATAGGGGGGGCGGGATCTGGGGGTTCCCTTTGTTAAAGGGGTCTTCCAGATTCCGATAAGCCCCCCGCCCGCAAACCCCCACAACCACCGGGCAAGGGTTGTGGGGATGAGACCCTTGTCCCCATCAACATGGGGACATGGTGCTTTGAGGGGTCACAGACCCCCAAAGGATCCTCCCCATGTTGAGGGCATGTGGCCTGGTACGGTTCAGGAGGGGAGGCGCTCTCTTGTCCCCCCCTCTTTTCCTGCGGCCTGCCAGGTTGCGTGCTCGGATAAAGGGTCTGGTAGGGATTTTTGGGGGGAACTCCACACCATTTTTTTTAAATTTGGGGTGGAGTTCCCCTTAAAATCCATACCAGACCTGAAGGGTCTGGTATGGATATTTGGGGGGAACCCCACATCATTTTTTTTTTATTTGACGCAGGATTCCCCTTAATATCCATACTAGACCTGAAGGGCCTGGTAATTGAATTTGGGGGGACCCCCACGCATTTTTTTTTTTTATCAATGACTTTCAATTACTTTTCTCTGTATTGCCGGGACCCGACAATTCTTTACAGCCGCAAGTACTTTTAAATTACTTTTTTTCCTTCAGAAATGACACGTTGTGCAGGGACAGTTCTAAGCACGGGAAACAAGCGCTACTTTACAGGCATACTATACACACCCCCTAGGTACGACATTTAAAGGAATATTTCACTTTTATTGTTTCACTTTAAGCATTATTAAAATCACTGCTCCCGAAAAAACTGCAAATTTTAAAACTTTTATTTGCATTGATACATGTCCCCTGGGGCAGGACCCGGGGTCCCCAAACACTTTTTATAACAATAACTTGCATATAAGCCTTTAAAATTAGCACTTTAGATTTTTCATGTTCGAGTCCCATAGACTTTAACGGTGTACGAACTAATTTATTGCCTGTTCGCATGTTCTGATGCGAACCGAACTGGGGGGGGTGTTTGGCTCATCCCTACTCCCTGACTTACTAGAGAGAGACCTCCAGACTGACCTCATTAGCCTTGTACAGCTAGGGGACTGGTTAAGCCCCACAAAGAAGGAACAGGCTAAGCGACTTCTGTGGGAGAAACAGGCGTCTTTCTCCCAAAAACCGGGATACACGACCCTGGCTGTGCATAAGGTAGAGACCCCTGGATAAGCACCCCTTCGACAGCCCCCCTACCGTATTCCTGAAGCGGTCCGAGAAGGAATGAGGAAGGAGATACTGGAGATGATTCAGTTAGGAGTCATTGAGACCTCTTTCTCTCCCCTGTCCTGTCCTGACCTGGCCACCTCTGTCTACAACAGTTCACTCTCATCATCACTAGGGATGAGCTTCGTGTTCGAGTCGAACTCATGTTCGACTCGAACATCGTCTGTTCTGCCGTTTGCCGAATTTTAAAAAATATGGGCCGTTCCCGTCAAATTCGAGTGGCGCGTCACGGCCTATAAATCACTGCATCATCGCAGTGCATTGCTGGCTGATGATTGGCCAAGCATGCACTATGACCCGCATGCTTTGGCCAATCACAGCGCAGTCAGCACAGAGAGCCATAATTGGCCAAAGGAAGGGTGCCTTTGGCCAATCATGGCTCAGGGGATTAGGTACATGCACCACACTATATAAGGCCGCCCGCGCGTCGGCGCTATGTAGTGTGTTCCGGCGTTGAAAGAGAGAGATAGAGACAGAGAGAGTGTAATTTCATTTCAGGTACTTAGAGCAGACAGGCGATTGAGTTAGCTGCAGTCAGTGTAGTTAGTATATATATGCACCCCAGGCATTGTGTATATTGTGGTAGTGTGGTACCCCACCAGTGTAGTGACCTATAATTCTCAACTGGACGGGTTGAGGGGCTCCAGGGAGCTTATAATGTACAGAGGAAACTGGCGTTTCGGTTTCCTCATTATTTAATAAAGTCCACTTTGGGACCTGGAGCCCGGGGATTTCGTAGAGATCCGGGTGGGATGAAATCCCCAGTCCTGGGTCCAGATTTTGAGCTTTACCAGCACACTGACTGGTCAGGTGTGTGCTGACCTATTTGTAGACACCTGACCATGGTTCTGGGCTCCACCCTCCCGAGGAGACCAGGCTTGCAAGGGAGAACCCAGAGTGTGCAGGTGTCCACTGAAGTAGCTAGAGAAGATGGAGTAGCTAGAGAGTGCAGGCTGCACTGTGAAACCCAGAGACCTGAGTCTGAGGTTGCTGACAGGTGTCAGGAGGGCTGAGCAGTGGTGCTGCTGCTGAAGAGAGCCAGGCGGCTCGGTATTTTCATTTTCACTTTTGCATGTGTGAGCCAGGAGGCTGAACATACAACTGTTTAATGTTGATGGTGAAAACCCCCTGTGAGGGAAACCACAAGTGTTTTCATTTCTGGAACTTTGTTTGATTCTTTTTAATAAAAGTGGGCCAACAAGCCCTCAAAAGGAACATTTGTGTGGGACTGTTCTCGCTAGTGGGTGCTACACTTGAGCTAAACAACCCCCAACATTACTATATATATATACATACACATACACATACATACACTGTATTCAGTTCAGCTAGATCCATTCCTGTTCTACTGTTGCTAAGATACTACAGGCAGGCAGTTGATTCAGTAAGCTGCAGTATATCACTCAGTATACTGTATTCAGTTTAGATACACTTCAGACTGTTCCTGTTCTACTGTTGCTAAGATACTACAGGCAGGCAGTTGATTCAGTAAGCTTCTGTATATCACTCAGTATACTGTAGTCAGTTTAGCTACACTGCAGACTGTTCCTGTTCTACTGTTGCTAAGATACTACAGGCAGGCAGTTTATTCAGTAAGCTGCTGTATATCACTCAGTATACTGTATTCAGTTTAGATACACTGCAGACTGTTCCAATCATGTTCTACTGTCGCTAAGATACTACAGGCAGGCAGTTGATTCAGTAAGCTACAGTATATCACTCAGTATACTGTATTCAGATTAGCTACACTGCAGACTGTTCCAATCCTGTTCTACTGTTGCTAAGATACTACAGGCAGGCAGTTGATTTAGTAAGCTTCTGTATATCACTCAGTATACTGTGCTCAGTTTAGCTACATTGCAGACTGTTCCTGTTCTACTGTTGCTAAGATACTACAGGCAGGCAGTTGATTCAGTAAGCTGCTGTATATCACTCAGTATACTGTATTCAGTTTAGATACACTGTAGACTGTTCCAATCCTGTTCTACTGTTGCTAAGATACTACAGGCAGGCAGTTGATTCAGTAAGCTGCAGTATATCACTCAGTATACTGTATTCAGTTTAGCTACACTGCAGACTGTTCCTGTTCTACTGTTGCTAAGATACTACAGGCAGGCAGTTTATTCAGTAAGCTTCTGTATATCACTCAGTATACTGTAGTCAGTTTAGCTACACTGCAGACTGTTCCTGTTCTACTGTTGCTAAGATACTACAGGCAGGCAGTTTATTCAGTAAGCTGCTGTATATCACTCAGTATACTGTATTCAGTTTAGATACACTGCAGACTGTTCCAATCATGTTCTACTGTCGCTAAGATACTACAGGCAGGCAGTTGATTCAGTAAGCTACAGTATATCACTCAGTATACTGTATTCAGATTAGCTACACTGCAGACTGTTCCAATCCTGTTCTACTGTTGCTAAGATACTACAGGCAGGCAGTTGATTTAGTAAGCTTCTGTATATCACTCAGTATACTGTGCTCAGTTTAGCTACATTGCAGACTGTTCCTGTTCTACTGTTGCTAAGATACTACAGGCAGGCAGTTGATTCAGTAAGCTTCTGTATATCACTCAGTATACTGTATTCAGTTTAGCTACACTGCAGACTGATCCTGATCTACTGTTGCAAAGACACTACAGGCAGGCAGTTGATTCAGCTAGCTGCAGTGTAATCAGTATATATATATATATATATATATATATATATATATATATATATATATATATATATACATCCCAGCTTTGTGCAGATACATCTAACTGCAGGCCATTCCTTGTGTACCTATTCCAATACATCAAAGACAGTATATCTGGAAGGCCAACAAGGAGAGGCAGACACTCACAGGCCAATAAAAGAGGGCAAGCAGGCTCTGTGTCTAGAGGCAACAGTGCTGGTTGTGGACACGGTGCATTCTCATCAGCACGTGGCCACGGGGCATGCTTGTCCTTTTTTTCGGCAGCTGGCCGTGTTGAGCCGCAACATGCTGAAGGGTTGGTAGAGTGGATGACAAAGCCGTTCTCATCCTCCTCATCCTCTCTCACCCAGCCTCAGGGTACTTTGTCTGCCAAAGCAGCTTCCAAAGCGGCCTCTTCCATGGGCTCAGTGGCATCAGTCACTCCTTCCCTAGCCCCACCATGTCCTGAGGAGTCCCCCGAACTGTTTGACCACAGTGTTGGGTACATGCTGCAGGAGGATGCACAGCGTTTTGAGGGCTCCGATGATGGTACCCAGCTTGAGGAAGGCAGTTACGTGAGCCCAGAGAGAGGGGGTGCCCAAGAAGGACAGCAAACTGGCAGACATATTCCCCCAGCTGCAGCATACTGCCAGGTTTGATACAGTGACGAGGAGGGAGGGGATGATGAGGTCACTGACTCTACATGGGTGCCTGATAGGAGAGAGGAGGAGGAAGAGGAGGTACATCTCCAACGAGGCAGGATGCCCTCCAGGGGCCAGCTTAAGGGCAGCACACCGACTGCATCACACCGCAGAGCTCCGCATGTGCAGTGCGCTACTGTCTCTGCGCGTTTTTCCAAAAGTTCTTTGGTGTGGGCCTTTTTTGAGACGTGTGCATCAGATCGCACCGTTGCTATTTGCAACAAATGTCTGAAGCTTATCTCGCGTGGCCAAAACATCAGCCACTTGGGCACTACATGCTTGACCAGACATATGTTGACCTGCCATGCAGTCCGTTGGCAAGCATACATAAAAGACCCACACCAAGGAACAAAGCGGACCTCTCCTTGCTCCTCATCGGCTGGGATCTCCAACCCCACTATACCTTCAGTCCTCTCAGAAACCTGCACTGAGAGAAATGAAGGTGTAGAGTTAGGTGTGTCACTGCCAAGTACTTGCGGGCAATCTGCTATGGGTACACCAACGTCCGATTGTACCAGAAAAAATTTCCCTGCCCCAACTGCTGCACCGCCAAAAGAAGTTTGCTCCCAGCCATCCACATGCCCAGTGGTTGAATGCTAGCTTGGCTAAATTGCTAGCACTTCAACTGCTGCCTTTTCAGTTGGTAGACTCTGCCCCCTTCCGTGAGTTTGTGGAATGTGCGGTTCCTCAGTGGCAGGCACCCAAACGCCACTTTTTTCACGGAAGGCGATACCGGCTCTCTACCGGCATGTGGAAGGCAATGTCTTGGCTTCGCTGGACAGTGCGGTCAGCGGTAAGGTGCATATTACCGCTGACTCATGGTCCAGCAGGCATGGACAGGAATGTTACCTATCTTTCATGGTGCATTGGGTGGCTCTGCTGGCAGCTGGGAAGGATGCAGGACAGTGTGCAGTAGTGTTGGAGGTTGTTCCGCCGCCACGCCTCCAAAATGCTACTAGTGGGGATTCTGACACACCTCTCTCCTCCACCCCATCCTCTTCTTCCTCCATGGCCTCTTCCTGTGCTGATTTGTCCTTGGAACCAGCGGTGCTCCGTAGGCGTTCAAGGGACTACACAAGTACGCAGGCAAAAAGATGCCATGAGGTGCTTGAGCTGGTGTGCTTGGGGGACAGGAGCCACACTGGGGCAGAGATTCTGTCAGCTCTGCAGGGGCAGGCTCAGAGGTGGTTGACGCCACGCCAGCTTAAGCCAGGAGTGGTGGTTTGCGACAATAGCACCAACCTCCTCTCCGCCCTTCGACAGGGACAGCTGACCCATGTGCCCTGTGTGGCTCACGTCCTTAACTTGGTGGTTCAGCGGTTCTTGGGCAGGTACCTGGGCTTACAGGATGTCCTGAGGCAGGCCAGGAAAGTCTGTGTGCATTTCCGCCAGTCATATAATGCCAGTGCTCGGCTGGCTGACCTCCAAAAGGAATACAACCTGTCCAAGAACCGCCTAATCTGTGACATAAATGCGAATGTTCATAAATATACACCCTGTAAAGAAATGTGCATACAATAAACTCATCAAGTGTCCATAACGTTCATGACAGTGATTTAAAACAATTGATATAAAGTGTTTAACTGAAAATGAGTCCATAAAAAAGTGCACAAAATAAAACTAATGAGGTATCCCTACATATGGAGAGTGGCCTACGAAACGAATCGGTGTTTAATCCCCAGAATACTAATAATAATTTTTTAGAGGTATTTAAAAATATGGTGTTGAAAGACATTGAGGAACTCCCTGTAAAGAAACGGATTAATCCTGAGTATATCCAAGAGGGTATCAAATCCCTGGAGGAGAGAAAAGGAATTATTATCCGTCCGGCCGATAAAGGGGGGGTTGTTGTGTTAATGGAAAAGTCCTTTTATCACAACCAATTAATGGAACTTCTAAATGATCAAAACACATATAGAAAGTTACCTCGAGATCCTATGGATGAATATAAAAATCAGTTGAATCTGTTGGTTGAATGGGGATTTAAGAAGGGTGCTATTAATGGAAAAGAAAATCAATACCTGAATCCAAGCTCATGCCGAATTCCGGTAATTTATACTTTGCCCAAGATTCATAAAAATGTTGAGAACCCCCCAGCGTGCCCAATTGTAAATGGGATAGGCTCCATTACTGCAAGGTTGGGAGAATACCTTGACCGGTTTCTCCAGCCAAGTGTTAAAATCACAAGAGCTTATCTGAAAGACACTAGTGATCTTTTACGATTGCTTGATGGGGTGGAGCTTAAACCATATGTTTCCACTTTTTTGGTGACCGCTGATGTGAGCTCGTTGTATACCATTATACAGCATGATGACGCCTTATTGGTGCTGAATTGGGCTCTTTGTAAACGGGAAGACATATCACATCTACAAAAATCTTTTTTGGGCAAGGTTTTGGATTTCTGTATGGCCCACAATTATTTTTGGTTTTATAATCAGTTTTTTTCCCAGCAAGTTGGCGTGGCTATGGGAGCCAAGTTTGCCCCCAGCCTCGCCAACCTATTTATGGCGGAATGGGAGGACAGACATGTCTTCAATGTGCTTAGACCAGAGTTAAAACTCTACAGAAGATTTATTGATGATCTCCTGTTTGTCTGGGAAGGTTCCAGACAGTCAGTTGAAGAATTCATAAGACATCTGAACAATAACACTAATAATATAGTTTTAGACTATGTTATTAGTGAGGAGGAGGTTAATTTTCTAGATCTTACGATTATGAAATCCGATAGCAGGATCAGTACCAAGGCTTACTTTAAGCCGACTGATCGGAATAGCTATTTGGCCATTGGTAGTGGACATCATCCATCTTGGATTAAAAATATTCCGAAAGGTCAAATGCTAAGGATTCGTCGCAACTGCACATCAACAGATGATTATTATATACAGGCCAATATTCTGGGAGATAAGTTTGTGGAGAAAGGATATAAGGATGATACAATTAAGAATATCATTAGTGAGGTAGCACAAATTCCTAGGACACAATGTTTGAAGAAGAAGGAGGATGGTGTCACTAATAAATCATTTCAGCTAGGTTTTATTTCTGATTTTCATTATCAGTATAAAGAGGTAGAGGAGATTTTTCGCAAATATTGGCACATTGTGTGCAGAGACAGACATCTATGTGAAATTTTATCAGAAAACCCCAAGTTCATCTATAGGAGGGCACCAAATTTTGGCGATCGGGTGGTACAAAAAATTCTTCATCCACCCAAACGCCTAGATCTGAATAAAAACTTTAAAGGTTTTTATTCATGTCGTAAATGCATCTGTTGTAGGACAGTGAAAACAGACAACAGAGGAACCACTAGTTTTAAGAATAAGGATGGTGATGTTTTTGAGATTGAACAGTTCATCACATGCAATTCATCCTTTGTGGTTTATTTACTATGGTGCCCATATGGGTTGTATTATGTGGGGAGAACTAAACGACTCTTGCGAGTGCGTATGTCGGAACACCTGGCTAACATTAAAAAAGGATTTCGATATCATAGTGTCTCCCTACACTTCAAAGAAAAGCATAGTCAGGACCCTACCCTTTTACAGTTTTGTGGTATTGACTGCACACACCCTGCTGGGAGAGGTTCGAATCGAGTTAGGGAGCTCTCTCAGAGAGAAACCAAATGGATTTTCCTTTTAAGGAGCCTCCATCCGAGAGGGTTAAATATCGAACTCGATTTAAACTGTTTTATCAGTCATTTTTTTTTTTTTTTTAGAAACATTTTCTCTTATACAATGATGTATGTCCATAGTGTGCATTTATGAGGATGCATGTAATGTGTCTATGCATGCACACACATGTAAATTGACACAAGGTGGACATTGATCTATTATAGTCTATATAATAGACTAGTTTTAGTCGTACAGATATATATTTTACTTTATTTTATACATGTAAATTAATTTTCATTATTTACATGTATTTTTAGTTGGGATTTTAGTTAACCTTCATATCTTGATCAGCCTTGCACTAACATGTGAGGTTGTTATATTAGTCTACTCTGATATCTGGTGAACGATAGGTATAATTGATCTTTCCGCATATATTATTCAAATTTTTCCGCATATATTATTCTAATATAATATTCTCCTGTTTTAATTCCATATATATTCAAAGGTGCTGAGTACTCTGGCGCCAATTTGAGTATAAAAAGTTTTTTTATTGTTTATTATAGAAGTGACACTTATTGGTGTTTGATATACACAACATTTAAACTGAATAGTACCTGCAGCGAATATAAATTAGAGATTAGATTCAGATCGCAGTATGTTATTTATACTTGTCCTCCATGTTTGTGATTGTGGGGGTCATGCCCGATGTATTGCGCTCATGGGGACGGGAAATACACACATGCGCAGCAGGAAATACGACCGTAACCAATCACGGTCAGAGTATAAAGAGGGAGGTGTAAGTGTGTGTAGCTCACCCCATTGGAAGAAGTCTTACGACGAAACTAGTCTGGGAGGAGCTACACGACAGTCACCTGGTGTGCAGTGTTCGGATCTTTCGACCACTCATCGAATATACAGTTTGGTGTTTGGGCGGGAGTCTGCGGTGATTCGATTGCAGTGGAGAGGCAAGCGTACATGAAGGAGGGTGAGACATACATGCTTATATGGTCTGCCGAGACCGCAATACATCGCGGCAGCCTACTATAAACTTGCCTGGCGTTTGGAAATGTTTGCTTTGAAGTGCCCAATTTGATCTGTCTAAATGTGAGTGTAACCATTGATGGTCACTTGTGCTGTGTTATTTTAATTAAAAGTTTTGATACACTTCACTATTGGAAGCATTAGTTTTTTCATGTGGGAGACTTGACTGACCTAATTTCATCATTTTGGAATCGTTTGTGATGAGAGTGCGAGGCATATTCTTGTGGTGAGTGCAAGTCCTTAGGGAGTGGAATCACTGAGCACATTGGTGTGGTGAAGGTTTGAAGAAAACACAAGAAAGTTTTATTTGTCATCATCTTCATTTGAAGTCACTTTTGGATGCACTTTTTATGGACTTATTTTGTGCACTTTTTTATGGACTCATTTTCAGTTAAACACTTTATATCAATTGTTTTAAATCACTGTCATGAACGTTATGGACACTTGATGAGTTTATTGTATGCACATTTATTTACAGGGTGTATATTTATGAACATTCGCATTTATGCACTATCTCACGGAGTGTATATGGTTTATATTTAGATTTGTGTTGTGGGACACTGAGCGCTACTGTTTTGGTTATTCAAAATTATTTTTCACTTTTTATTTTTTAAAGTAGAAGCTGATAGGGTTTCTCCAGGGCGCAGTGGAGTGTGTTGAGGAGAGGGGGCGGTTTATTCTTTAGTACACTGTTATTTTAATCTGTGACATGCCCACCAGGTGGAACTCAACGTTGGCCATGCTGCAGTGGGTGCACACGCAGCACGGGGCCATCAATGAGTATCTGTGCCAATATGGCACCAGGACAGGGTCAGGGGAGCTTGGATTTTTTTGCCACACCAGTGGGTCATGATCAGGGATGCATGCACTGTCCTGTCACCATTTGAGGAGGCCACCAGGATGGTGAGGAGTGACAGTGCATGCATCAGTGACACTGTCCCTCTTTTCCACCTGTTGGCGCACATGCTGCGTGGAAAAATGGACAGGGCACTTGAGGCAGAACAGAGGGAGGAAGAGGAGGACTTCCTTACCTCTCAAGGCCCCCTTTATCCAGACAGTGTTCCTGCTGGCCCGCCGATCACACAGGAAGAGGAGGAGGAGGAGGAGGAGGATTGTGTCAGCATGGAGGTGGAGCCTAGCACTCATCATCAGCAGCAGTCTTCAAGGGATCATTTACAGTCCCAAGAAACCCATGGACTTGTACGTGGCTGGGAGGAGGTGGCTGCGGGTCATGTCGTCCTTAGTGACCCAGAGGACTCTGGACCGAATGCCTCAGCAAACCTAAGCTGCATGGCCTCCCTGATCCTGCAAAGCCTGTGGGAGGATCCTCGGATTTGTGGTATCAAGAAGAGGGATCATTACAGGCTGGCAACCCTCCTTGATCCACGTTACAAGGGTAAGGTTGCGGACCTTATCTTGCAGCCGCAGAGAAAAGGTTTGTGAAACGCTATTCCAGAGCTTGGAAGGTTACAAATTCCTGGTCCCGGACAACGTGTTGCTGAGGCTTTGGTCAGTCACAGAAGGAGCGGTGGAGAAGGTGGCCGTCTGACTGATGCGTTCAGACAATTTTTTAGTCTGCAGCCCCAAGGTATGATCGGTTCCAGCAACCATCGCCAGCGTCTGATTTACATGGTGCAGGAATACCTAGGGGCAAGATCAGACTTGACTTGGACATCTTTCCCACCAAAAATCCTCTGGGTTACTGGGTCTTGAGGATGGATCACTGGCCAGAGCTTGCACATTATGCAATTGAGCTACTGGCCTGTCCTGCATCCAGCATTCTTTCGGAACGCACATTCAGTGCAGCTAGAGGCTTTGTAACCGATCACAGGGTGCGCCTGTCTACCGAAACGGTCGATCAGGTGACCTTCATAAAAATGAATCAGTCTTGGATCACCAGCTACCAAGCACCTGATGCTGATGTAACCGAATATTTTTTTTTTAATGAGAGATCCCTTCAAGACTGCCTATGCTGATGCTGAGTGACTATCCTGTTATGCTGAGTGACTATCCTCTTCCTCCTCAATGTTCATGCTGATAGCTTTTAAGAACATTTTTGGTTCTGGGCACCGCCACCAGTGGCTAAGGCCCAATTTTTCAGCCCCTGTTTAACAGGGGCGTGTAATTACAATTTTTGATGCAATACTTTGCAGCAGGGCTCATTCCTGCACTCCAACTAGAGTATCTGTGAGGGGTTGCAGTGTTGTGGCACCAGCATCAGTGCCTAAGGCCCAATTTTTCAGCCCCTGTCATTACATGCCCCTGCATGCAATTACAATTCTTGATCTAATATTTCACAGCAGGGCACCGACCAAGAGTAACTGTGAGGCCTTACAGTGTTGTGGCAACACCACCACACCGTCCACCACCAAAGGCCCAATTTTTCTGCCCCTGTTCAACAGGGGCATGTAATTTCAATTATTGATCTAATATTTCACAGCAGGGCCCGTTCCTGCGCCCACTAAGCGTAACTGTGAGGGCTTACAGTGTTGTGGCAACACCAACACCTAAGGCCCAAATTTCTGCAGAGTATATAGGGCAGGCCCCTACTTTCAAACATCCAACTTACAAACAACTCCTACTTGCATACAGAAGGAGACAACAAGAAGTGAGAGGAAATCTACCCCTAGGAAGGGAAATTCTCTCCTGTAAGAATTCCTTGTTTCACTAAAAACCCCAAATTTTCTAAATCCAATTGTCATTCGGACAGAAAGTGAGGTGAAATCTTCTGAAGAGGTGCACAGGCAGCAAAACAAATGTTACAGGGGTGATAACCCTTCCCTATGTTTTCCAAAAAGCTTAAAAATAGATTTTTTGTCTGGAGCTACACTTTAAAAATGTACCAGTTCAAAATTACAAACAGATTCTACTTAAGAACAAACCTACAGTCCCTGTCTTGTTTTCACCGCCTGTATACTGCTGTTCAGATTATATAGGGCCTGGGAGCCCCACGCCTTTCCTTTTTTAAATTTGGGTGCGGGGTTCCCCTTAATATCCATACAAGACCCAAAGGGGCTGGTAATGGGCTGGGGGGGTACCCATGATGATTTTCATCCATATTGCCGGGACCAGACATTACATTAAAGCCGCAAGCAGTTTTAAATGACTTTTATTCCTTTAGAAATGTCATTTTGTGCAGGGACAGTTCTAAACATGGGAAACACGCGCCACTTTACAGGCATACTATAGACACCCCCAGGCACGATATTTAAAGGAATATTTCACTTTTATTTTGTCACTTTAAGCATGATTAACCACTTAAGCCCCGGACCAATACGCAGCATAAAGACCAGAGCTGATTTTACAATTTGGCACTGCGCTGCTTTAACTAAAAATTGTGCGGACATGCAATGTTGTACCCAAACAAAATTTGCGTCCTTTTCTTCCCACAAATAGAGCTTTCTTTTAATGGTATTTGATTGCCTCTGCGATTTTTTTTTTTGCGTTATAAACGGAAAAAGACCAAAATTTAAAAAAAAAAAGATATTTTCTACTTTTTGTTATAAGAAAAATCGAATAAACTCAATTTTACTCATACATTAAGGCCAAAATGTATTCAGCCACATGTCTTTAGTAAAAAAAAATTCAATAAGCATATATTTATTGGTTTGCGCAAAAGTTATAGCGTCTACAAACTACAGTACATTTTCTGGAATTTACACAGCTTTTAATTTATGACTGCCTATCTCATTTCTTGAGGTGCTAAAATGGCAGGCCAGTACAAACCCCCCCCCCCCAAATGACCCCATTTTGGAAAGTGGACCTCCCAAGGAAATTGCTGAGAGGCATGTTGAGCCCATTGAATATTATTTTTTATTTTTTGTCCCAAGTGATTGAATAATGACAATAAAAAAATAAAATTACAAAAAGTTGTCACTAAATGATATATTTCAAATATATATTTTCAAAACTTTGTGACAAAAAGCGAGATCTGAAAAATACTCCCCATACCTCTCAGCAAATAGCTTGGGGGGGGGGGGGGTTTGTACCATCTGGGCATTCCATGGCCTCCGAAACTGTGGTAGGCAGTGAGGAATGAAATCAAAAATTTACACCCTTAGAAAGCCTGAAGGCGGTGCTTGGTTTTTGGGGTCCTGTACGCGGCTAGGCTCCTAAAAAGTCTCACACATGTGGTATCCCCGTACTCAGGAGAAGCAACAGAATGTATTTTGGGGTGAAATTCCACATATGCCCATGGCATGTTTGAGCAATATATCATTTAGTGACAACTTTGTGCAAAAAAAAAAAATATATATATTTTTTTTCCGCAACTTGTGTCAACATATAAAATATTCCATGGACTTGAAATGCATCTCAGCAAATAGCTTGGGGTGTCTACTTTCCAAAATGGGGTCATTTGGGGGGGTTTTGAACTGTCCTGGCATTTTATACACAACATTATGTCCACTCTTCTAACCACTTGAAGACAAAGCCCTTTCTGACACTTTTTGTTTACATGAAAACCTATTTTTTTTTTGCAAGAAAATTACGTTGAACCCCCAAACATTATATATATTTTTAAAGCAAAGGCCCTACAGATTAAAATGGTGGGTGTTGCCTTTTTTTTTTTCACACAGTATTTGCGCAGCGATTTTTCAAATAAATTTTTTGGGGAAAAAATACACTTTTGTTAATTTTAATGCACTAAAACACACTATATTGCCCAAATGTTTGATGAAATAAAAAATATAATCTTAGGCCGAGTACATGGATACCAAACATGACATGCTTTAAAATTTCACACAAACGCACAGTGGCGACAAATTACATACATTTTTAAAAGCCTTTAAAGCCTTTACAGGTTACCACATTAGATTTCCAGAGGAGGTCTACTGCTAAAATTACTGCCCTCGATCTGACCTTTGCAGTGATACCTCACATGCATGATGCAATTGCTGTTTACATATGACGCCAGACCGACGCTTGCGTTCGTCTTTGCGCAAGAGCAGGGCGGGACAGGGTGCTTTTTTATTTTTTTAATTATTAATTTTGCTTTTTTATTTTATTTTTAAACTGTTCCTTCCATATTTTTTTTTTTTTTAATTTTTATTGTTATTTCAGGGAATGTAAATATCCCCTATGATAGCAACAGGTACTCTTTTTTTGAAAAAACTGGGGTCTATTAGACCCTAGATCTTTCCTCTGCCCTCAAAGCATCTGACCACACCAAGATCGGTGTGATAAAATGCTTTCCAAATTTCCCAATGGCGCTTTTTATATCCAGGGGGGGGGACATTCCCTTCCACTGCTTGTAAAAGCAGTCCATAGGCTAATTAGCTGCTAGGATTGCTTTTACATGAAAGCCGGCCGCTTGCTGAAAAGAATGATACCAAGATGATACCTAAACCCGCAGGCATCATTCTGGTATAACCATTCAAAATCCAGCAACATACCAGTACGTTGCTGGTCCTTGTTGGACATGTATTGTAATCTTTTTTTTTCATGCAGCCTGTTGGCTGAATGAAAAAAAGAGATTGATCGGTGGGTATGCCCACCATTAGAATACCTCCCTTCATCCACCCACTTCTAATGATGGGCATACATGCACCATTTATATATGCCGAAGCATGGGGGCATCCTCCCGCAAAAGTTATGCCGCGTACACACGGTCTGACTTTTCCACGGGCAAGCCTCTGTCGGAATTTCGACCGTATGTACGCAGCATTAGGAGCAAAATCGCTCCTCCGCCCCTGCTGCCCCCATGCTTCGGCATATATGCTCTTTTTTTTAACTGTGGTGGTGAAATCACCTCCTACAGCACTGGAGTCGCAGGGATCAGGCCTGTCTCTGCGAACGCTGCAGTTATGTTAGTTGTGTTTTGTAAGTGACAGTGATCGATCGATACTGCACTTGGGTGGCCTGGGCTGGACGGAGGGGAAAAACGCAGGTATCTGGGCTAATTCCCCTAACACTGTGTTTTTGGGAACCCCAAACTGCTGGGGACGCTAGTATAGATCTGATCAGATCAGATATTGATCTGATATTGACGCTATATAAAAACCTGACGGGGAACCTAAATAACAAAATAAATAACTGGCTAACCAGCGTCATCAGTGACACTTATACGGTGATCACTGGTGAAAGGGGCAATCAGGGGGTTAAAACCTTTATTAGATAATATATGGTGGTACCTGACGCTATAAAAACCTGGCGGCGAACCTAAAAAAATAACTGACTACCTAGCAGCACCAGCATAACTAATACAGCGATCAGAAAAGCGATCGCTTAGTGACACTAGCAAAAGCGGGTGAAAGGGTTACCTGGGGGGCGTTCAAGGGGTTAAACCTTTATTAGGAAATATTTGGAGGTACCTGACACTATAAAAACCTGGCAGCGAACCTAAAAAGTAACTGATCAGAAAAACGATCGCTTAGTCACAGTGGTGCTAGGGGGTGAAAGGGTTACCTGGGGGGCGATCAAGGGGTTAAACCTTTATTAGGGGGTGTTAGGGGGCTACCCTGGACCTAAAACTAACTGCCCTGACACTTTTACAGTTACAAATGTCACTGTTTGCAGTGATCAGTAAATAACTGATCACTGCAATCAGTGACACTGCGACTAGGGGCTGGGAAGGTGATCTGGGGGTGACTGGGGGGGCGATCGTGTGCCTATGTGTGCCTATGTGTCAGTGGGCTGTTGGTGCACTTACTTGATGTCTTCTCTCCACGGCGCTCCAGTATATGTGAGCGCCGCAGGAGAGATTACATCACTTCCTCCTGCCTGTGTATACATTACACATGCAGAGGAAGCATTTGATTCACCGGGAGCGATCGTGAGGGGGTGGCCAGAAACCAATGGCCGCCCCCTCATCACTGATCGCTCCCGGAGCGATACCAACTGCTCACTGTACCGGAGGGGGGTCCTATCGGACCCCCCACCCATACGAAGGCAGTCGCGTACAGGTACGTGATTGTGCCTGTCCGTGTCATTTTGCAGACGTTTATGTACAGTGAGCGGTCGTTAAGTGGTTAAAATCGCTGCTCCTGAAATAACGGCCTTTTTTAAAACTGTTTTTTGCATTCATACATGTACCCTGGGGCAGGACCTTGGTCCCGAAACCCTTTTTAGGACAAACTTGCATATTAGCCTTTAAAATTCGCACTTTTGATTTCTCACGCTCGAGTCCCATAGACTTTAACGGGGTTCGAAAGTTCACGCAAACTATCGGTTCGCATGTTCTGGATGCAAACCGAACCGGGGGGTGTTCGGCTCATCCCTAATCATCACTAAATACACTTGCTCCTCTAACCACACGCAGAATCAGGCCCCAACCGTTACAACCCTGGCAAACTGACAACACTAGAAATCTCAAGAGACATTGCCATGCTCTTGAACGACTGTGGCATAAAACCAAATGCCTGCAAGACTTCACCCTATATAAAACTGCCCTTCTAAAATACAATTCCTGCCTCCATGCTGCCAAACAAGCCTACTTTGTCTCTCTTATTAATACCTTGTCATCCAATCCCCGTCGGCTCTTCTCAACCTTTAACTCTCTGCTTCGTCCCCCACCCCCTCTACCCACTAACTCACTCACTGCCCAAGAGCTTGCCAATCACTTCAAAGACAAAATTGATGCAATTCGTGAGGACACCTCCACTGTGCGTACATCTTCACTACCCAACGTAACTTGCCTAACAGCACTTTCAACACTCTCCTCTTTTGAATTGGCTACTATTGAAGAGGTTACAAAACTTTTCTCAGATGCCCACCTAACCAATTGTCCCTTGGACCCTGTTCCCTCACAACTACTATGGTCACCCTCTTCTTCTATCCTATGCTCCTTTACTCACATCTTCAATCTCTCCCTCTCTAGTGGCACCTTCACCTCCCCTCTAAAACATGCACAGATCACTCCCATACTTAAAAAGCCCTCACTGGACCCCAGCAACCTGAACAACTTAAGGCCCATCTCATTGCTCCCATTCACCTCTAAACTTCTAGAACGCCTAGTCTACAACCGTCTTGGCTCCTACCTCAGTGAAAATAACCTTCTTGACCCCTTACAGTCTGGCTTTCACTCTCAGCACTCCACGGAAACTGCCTTACTATAACTCACTAACGATTTACTAACTGCTAAAACCAACAGTCAACACTCCATACTCCTTCTACTTGACCTCTCTGCAGCCTTTGATACTGTTGACCACCCGCTCCTTCTCAATAAACTTCATTCCCTTGGCCCCCAAGATTCTGCTCTATCCTGGTTCTCTGCCTATCTATCACAACGCTCCTTCAGTGTTACCTACAACTCTGTCACCTCCTCTCCATTGCCCCTTTCTGTGGGGGTCCCCCAAGGCTCTGTTCTTGGACCACTTCTCTTCTCTATCTACACCTCCTCCCTTGGTCACTTGATAACCGCCCACGGCTTCCAATACCACTTATGACACCCAAATCTTTCTGTCTACTCCTCACCTCACTCCTTCAGACTCCTCTCGCATTACTAACTTACTAACTGAAATCTCAGCATGGATGTCACACCACTTCCTTAAAGTAAATCTCTCTAAAACTGTGTTACTAATATTACCCCCTGCCCATGCCCCCCTCCGTGACTTTTCCATCAAAATCAACAATGCAACCATCAGTCCCTCCCCTCATGCCAAGGTACTAGGTGTAATCCTAGGCTCTTACTTGTCATTTCAGCCTCAAGTCCAATTGTTGTCAAAAGTTGTCTCCTCCTCCCATGCTCATCTCCAGGATTTCTCCAGAGCCTCTCTCATCCTTTGGAACTCGCTACCTCAACCTGTCCGGCTATCCCCTACTCTTGCTACCTTCAGGCGATCCCTGAAAACTCATCTCTTCAGGGAAGCCTATCACGTCTCCATCTAATCTTTTACCACTTCCATCAGCTCATTCCCCACAATTACAACCTTTTGTACCACCTGCCCCACCCTATTAGATTGTAAGCTCTTCTAAACAGGGCCCTCTTAATCCTCTTGTATTTTATTGTATTATAACTGTATTGTCTCCCTTTTTATATTGTAAAGCGCTGCATAAACTGTTGGCGCTATATAAATCCTGTATAATAATAATAATAATAATAATTAAATATTTTTCTGTTCTGTTCTAGTGTTTTTCTAGTCTATTATTTTCTATTCAAATCTTTTTTATTCAAATTCAATCTCATTCTATACAAAATTTGAACTTCAGAAGCCATCTTCCGAAATTCAAATTTTGTATAGAATGAATTTGAATTTGAGTACAAAAGATTAGAATAGAATAGAAAAGAATAGCATAGAAAAACAATAGAACAGAATAAAAAAAATTATATTATGTACAGGACGCCAAGGTTGGGTCCTGGACGGGTGCTATATAGCACCAATATTTGGGTTGTGGTCCCTTTAAGGAGTGGTGATGGTGTTCAGAAGTTCACCCAGAATGGGTGAGGAATTCCCGGCAAAAGAAGTAGTCCAGAGAGGACTGGCTCGCAGTCCTCTTTGTCTTGATAAAGAGTTAATTGGGGCCCAGAATTTCGGAGGCTCTAAAGTGATATTCTGGTGGGATAGAGCTTCCACTCCTGACCACTGGGAGTCAGCACACAAGGGGTTAAAGGCTTCCAGGAAACAGCTCATAAGACAGGAAGTGGTGCTAGAGGTGGAGAGGAGGAGTATGGAATTGCACCTGTTGTGATGAGCTGTGTGTCTGCTGGAAGCTGCCAAAGACTTAACAAGGACTCTTGAAGTTTTGGGGCGAAGACCCATTCTACAAAAACTGTATGTGCCTTTTCTTTAATTTGTTTTGGGCTGAAGACAAGCAGACTTTGTTTTATTGTTTTCCTGTGTGCTGAATGAAGCTTTATTTTGGTTTGTTTACAAATAAAAGCCTTTTTTCAAGATCAAACGGTTTATGCACTTGGTCCCGTGGAGCTATAACAACCCCCAACGTTTACAATATAAATAATATTTTTTTAGTCTGTTCTATTGTTTTTCTGTGCTATTCTTTTCTATTATTTTCTTTTCTATTCAAATTCATTCTATACGAAATTAAAATTTCGGAAGATGGCTTCAGAATTTCGTATAGAATGAATTTGAATTTGAATTTGAATAGAAAAGATTTGAATAGAAAATAATAGAAAAGAATAGACTAGAAAAACAATAGAACAAAACAGAATATAATATATATTATATTTTATTCTATTCTGTTCTATTGTTTTTCTAGTTTATTCTTTTCTATTATTTTCTATTCTATTCTAATCTTTTTCTATTCTAATTCGATTGCATTCTATACGAAATTCGAATTTTGGAAAATGGTTATATATAGTTTACTTTTTTGAATTCGGTCAATTTTTTTAGAATGCGGTACAATTTTTTTGAATTTAATAATTTTTTCTAATTCGGTAGATTTTTTTCAAATGCGGTCACATTTTTTCGAATGCGGTAGATTTTTTTCGACTGATCAAATTTTTCAAATTTGATCGACTTTTTTTGAATTTGGTAAAAAAAAAAAAAATCTAATTCGAATACGAAACTAATCTATTATAATCTTTTCTATTCAAATTCGATTTCAATCTATAAGAAATTCGAATTTTGTATAGAATAAATTCAAATTCGAATAGAAAATATTAGAATAGAATAGAAAAGAATAGAAAAGAAAAACAATAGAACAGAATAGAATAAAATATATTATATATTATATTTTATTCAATTCTGTTCTATTGTTTTTCTATTCTTTTCTATTTTAGTTTCTATTGTTTTGAATTATTTTCCAATCTATTCTCAAATTCAAATTCATACTATTCGAATTGCGGAAGATGGTCATGTTCTATTTTATTACATTCTATTAAATTCTATTCTATTCTTTTTTATGCTATTGCTTTATTGTTTTATATTCTATTTTATTGTATTTTTTAGAAAATCAATTTCTATTTTTTCTAATTCGATTCAAATTTGTTTTTGAATTCGATTCTAATTTGTTTTCGAATTCGATTCGTTTTTTTTTTTATTTGAATAATTTTTTCGGATTCGTTTTAAATTCGTTGCTTTTGTAATTCGGAAATTCGGATGCATATGAAATTCTGAACAATTTGTCCGAATTTCGATTTGGAAAAAACAAAATGCACGTCTAATATATATATATATATATATATACACATATACAGACACACAGTGGGGAAAATTATTATTTGATCCCCTGCAGATTTTGTAGTCTTTTAAAATCAATGTGTAAAAAAGGATGGCTCCTGGGGTGCAATACTGTTATCACCAATGAAGGGCTGTGGTTCCACCACCTGGGGAAGGGGTAGGTACTCTTACCAGAAGATGTGGACTCATCCACCGATCAGTGGTGAGTCATACAGGCAAGGCAAGGGTATCTGTTCTGTGGGTCCACGATTCCTCCAGCGGTCCTTAGAAATGGGATCCAAATACCTCCGAATATTATCAGGAAGATGAAGGCTGGTAACCGGCATCTGCCGAAACTCCGGAATGGCTGACAATCCAATGCTGATTGGTCACCTCTCAAGGGGACCCGACTGACAGTGAGGGATAAAGTGATGGTTGGAAACAAGAAAAAAAGAGAAGCCTTCACATAGCGTAGGTCAAAAATGTTTTCCAAAAAATGTATTAAAAACAAGTTAAAAGGTACAGACACCGTTCGGTGGGAACAAGTAAAAGTGATCACATAGGATAAGGCGCAGTAGCAAGCATGAAACCCAAGGACGGTTGCCAACCAGTAATCATCCTTCTCCTTTATGCCACGTATTCTTGGGTCCTTTCTCAGGCTTTGAAGCATGAGGTTGCCCATGCGCCTCAAATTTGCAGAGGCTTGAAAAGCAGACTCCTCGGGGTCACTCAGGATGACAGCATCTGGAACTTCCTCCTCCCAGCCACGTACTACTCCCAAGGGTCCTGGGGTTGAAATGCCATCGCTTACAGATTGACGCATGTCTTCCTCTTCTTCAAAGCCTATGAAAGTGCCAGAATCCTCCTTATCCTCCTCCCCTCTCTCCTGTGTGTTCTGTGACATAGGAATGATGGTCTCTGGATAAAGTGGGCCTTGAGAGGAAAGGAAGTCCTCCTCTTCCTCCTGCTGCACTGCCTCCAGTGCCCTGTCCATAATGCCACGCAGAGTGTGCTCCAGCAGGAACACAACAGGGATTGTGTCACTGATGCATGTACTGTCACTGCTCACCATCCTTGTGGCCTCCTCAAATGGTGACAATACAGTGCATGCATCCTTAATGATCAGCCATTGGCATGGGGAAAAAAAGCAGAGGCGGCCTGAGCCTGTCGTCGTGCCGTACTGACACAAGTACTGTTTGACGGCCCTCTGCTGCATGTATAGCCGCTGCAGCATTCCCAAAGTTGAGTTCCACCTGGTGGGCATGTCACAAATCAGGCGGTTTACGGGCAGGTGGAATTTCTGCTGAATTTCAGCCAACCGAGCACTGGCTGTGTATGACTGCCTGAAATGGCTACAGAGTCTTCTGGTCTGCTTTAGTACATCTTGCAACCCTGGGTACGTACTTAGGAAATGCTGCACCACCAAATTGAGGACATGTGCCAGGCATGGCACATGTGTCAACTTTCCCTGTCTAAGCGCGGACAGGAGGTTTGAGCCATTATCGGACACCACCATTCCGAGCTCCAGCTGACGTGGTGTGAACCACCTCTGGGCCTGTCCTTGCAGAGCTGCAAGAATCTCTGCTCTGGTGTGGTTCCTGTCCCCTAAACACACCAGCTGAAGCACTGCATGGCACCTTTTAGCCTGACTCTGGGAAAAGCCCTTTGAACACTTAGGGGGTACCTGATGTTCATAGGAAAATTCTGCAGAGGAGGGCATGGAAGTGGAGGAGGAGGAGGAGGGGGTAGAGCTCACAGGTCTGGCAACATTACCACCAGTTGTATGGAGACGTGGGGGCAAAACAAGCTGCAGCACTGAGCCCTGTCCTGCATCCTTTCGAGTTGCAAGCAGCGTTACCCAGTGTGCTGTGAACAAAATATTTCATCCCTGCCCATGCTTGCTGGACCATGTGTCAGCAGTAAGGTGGATTTTATGGCTGACTGCCTTTCCCAATGATGCCAGAACATTCCCTTCCATGTGATGGTAGAGAGATGGAACAGCCTTACGTGAAAACTAGTATCGACTGGGAACCTGCCATTGTGGTACAGCACATTGTACGAATTCACAGAAGGGGGCAGAATCCACCAGGCTGAAAGGCAGAAGTTGGAGAGCCAACAGCTTTTTTCCTTCAAATATTTTATTAATTTTGCATATAAGGTACAGAGTACAATTAAACATTGTACGTCGTGCAACGACGATGTGAGAGATATTTAACAAATGAACATATTCTCACTGACAAATTGCAGACAATTCAAACAGAAGGCGTATAACAATATGAGTATATGGAGGTACAATTGGATCTCTCCTCTGGGGTGGGATCTTAGTGCCACCGGAGTGGAGAGGGCCCACTTAGTACAGTGCGAGCACTGTAGGGTAATACCCACTGCTTGGTAGCAGTGTTTCAGAAATTTGCTTAAACATTTTGACAAAGCAGGAAATAAAAAGAAAAAAAAACGGTTAATAGATACCAGTATTGTAACTCAAGGATATTGCTCAGTCAGGCTATACTAGATGGTGTAACAATAGGTTTAGGTGACTGTCGCAGCATCAGTCCAGTCAGTCCAAGGTTGCCAGTGTGTTCGGGTTTTTGCAGCCCGTCCATTACTGGCGTTTGTTATCTTCTCATAGCTAAAGTGTAAGGCTACTAGGTTGATAACTTGGCCTATGGTTGGAGTATTGTCAGATTTCCATTGTCTCGTTAAGTTGAGCCTGGCTGCCAGGAGTATGTGGGTTGTCACGTGTCTAAGGGGTTGAGGTATGTCGTCTATGGTTAGGCTGAGAATGGCAAGTGTGGGTGATGGAGGAATTATGATTTTAATCACGCTTGATATAAGAATAAAAACGTCGTCCCAGTATTTTTGTATAGTGGAACATGCCCAGAAAATATGGAGCATGTCTCCTATGGCCGCTTTGCATCTCCAGCACTTGTTAGAGATTTGAGGGCTGAAAGTGGCTAGTTTGGCTGGCGTGAAGTACCAGCGTAGTGAGATTTTCTGAGTGAGTTCCCAGAGTGTTGAGCATTTGGTGGCCGTGTAGACGGATTGTAGTGCCCGTTGCCATTGTGTGACTGTGAAGGTATAGGCAAGATCAGTGTCCCACCGGTGGTGTGGATTCATTTTGGAAAAAATGGACTTTTGATGTAGGTTGTTGTAGAAATATGAGATGCCCTTGGTTTTGGAGGCAGGATTTGTAAGGTATTCCCAAGTCTTAGGGTGGATTCTATAGAGGGGTAGGGGTATATTAATCAAGCAGTGGTGGATGCGCAAGAATGTGAAGTGTTCTGAAGCAGGTAGATCATATTCGGATTGTAATTGGGAGAAGGGTTTAATGCGGTTGCCCTGTAGTAAGTTTTGTAAGCAATGGATCCCTTTGAGGGTCCATCTAGAGATCAGTAGGTCTGGGATCAAGTGGTGAAGAGATTCTAAAGGGATATTGAATTGTGGCATGGTGGAGTTATATCCCAGGGAAGTGATCATTTTTTTCCAGGCACTTACTGTAGCCTTCATGGTTGGGGAGAGACATGCTGGGACTGGGGCGCCTAGAGGAGTGCTTAGAAGCCAGTTCTTCAAGTTGGGGCATGCAATTGAAAGGTTCTCTATTTGTCCCCATACTGAGGCCATGGGGGATTGGAACCAACTGGGCAATTGGGCTAGAATGGCTGCTATGTGATAATCTTCAAAATCAATGGAGCCAATACCCCCCGCCATTTTGTGTTTAATCAACTTTAGGTGAGCACATCTGGGTCGTTTGCCTTTCCAAAGATATTTGTTGAATATCGTCTGAAGGGATCTGAAAAATGATTTGGGCAGTGGAATGGAGAGGGTTCTAAAGAAGTACAGTATTTGAGGGAGGCATATCATTTTGAAGGCAGCAAGCCTCCCTGACCAGGAAAGTTCATGTTTCGCTAAGTGGTCGGAGGACGTGCGGATGGTATGTAGAAGTGGCGTGAAATTGCATGCGTATAAGTTGTTCAGTGTTCTCGGGAGTTGGATGCCTAGATACGAAATGTCTTTATCTGCCCACGCAAATGGATATTGTAATTGTAACAAGTTTCTTGTCGTAGCGTCTAAATTAATATCTAGTATGAAGGATTTGGTCGTGTTAACTTTGTAATACGAAACCGAACTGAACCAGTTTAACAGTTTTTGTACTTCTGCCAGGGAGGAAGTCGGATTGGTGAGGATAAGAATGACATCGTCAGCAAATAGGCTGAGTTTATGGGAAGAGGTTCCAATTTGAAGTCCTGAAATATTGGGGTGGGAGCGGACATGTTCCGCCAGTGGTTCCATGAGCATATTAAGGATGAGTGGGGATAATGGGCAGCCTTGGCGCGTGCCGTTAGTGATGTTAAATGGACATGAGAGCATTCCCTCTGTAAACACTTGGGCCGTAGGATTCGAGTAAAGTGCCATGATGGCTTTTAGGATATGGCCCTTAAATACAAATTTTTGAAGGACTGCCTCGAGGTACAACCAGTGGACCCTATCGAACGCCTTCTCTGCATCCAGAGATAGGAGCAGAGAGGGCGTTCCTGTGGATTCCGCGTGGTGGATGAGGTTGATCATTCTTTTAGTGGCATCTGATGCCTGTCTACCCTTCGTGAAGCCCGACTGGTCTTTATGTATGAGGGCTGGCATTATCTCAAGTAACCTTGTTGCTATAGTTTTAGCATAAATCTTGAGATCGAGATTAAGTAAGGATATTGGGCGAAAATTTTGGGGGACATTCGGCTCCTTTCCTGGTTTCGGTAACGTTATAACCAGTGATTTTAGATATTCAGTCGGGAAGGTGGAAGAGGAGGCAGCATGATTGAAAACGTCAGTAAGGTGGGGGGTTATGTGGGAGGAGAATTGCTTATAATATTCGCCTGTCAATCCGTCCGGACCTGGTGCTTTACCTCTGGGCAGGGAGTCAATTGCTGTTTTAATTTCTAGTTCCGTGAAAGGGCTATTGAGGATTGTCAATTGCTCTTCAGTCAAGGTAGGTAGGTTGAGCTTACAGAGAAAGTGGTCAATTCCATTTTGGGTGGGTTGAGGTGTACACGGGTCCTGCTTCAAATTGTATAGGTCACTGTAATAGGCGCTAAAGGCATCGGCTATTTCTTGTGGGTTACTCAAGAGGAGTTTAGTATGAGGGTGGTGGAGTTGGGCAATTTTGGCTTTGGTGCATCTACCTTTAAGGCGTTGTGCTAGTCTTTTCCCCGCCTTATTAGAAGTGGAGTATGTAGTGGCTTTAAGCTTCCTGTGAAGGAGTTCATAGGAGTGGAGGAGTAGGGTTCTAAGTTCCTGTCTAAGGGACAACAATTGGTCCGCTTGTGGGTCTCTAGGGTCGGCTTTGTGTTTTAATTCTAGAGTCGCTATCTTAGCTGTCAGGTCATCTATACGTTGCGTCCTCTTTTTTTTATGATAAGAACTTAATTTAATTAGGGTTCCTCTAATAAAAGCTTTATGTGCGCTCCACACCACGGCAGGGTCAGGCACAGAGCCCTTGTTTAATGAGAAAAAGTCGGTAATTTGAGCCGAGATTTCTGGGGCATAATTGTCATGTTGGATAATGTAGTTGTTCGCTCGCCAGAGAAATGTGTTGCGTTGCAGGGTAGAGTCATCAATAGTAATTGAGATTGGGGCGTGGTCCGACCATGTCGCGGTGTGGATCGCAGATGCACATATTTTTTGTAAAATCCATTTATCTGTCAGAAACAAATCAATTCTCGAGTACGAGTTGTGTCTGGAGGAGAAAAATGTAAAGTCTCTTTCAGATCCATGATGGTAACGCTATACATCATAGAGGTCGTGGGTGGCGATAAGTTTTTTCAGAGGCGAGTCTCGCCTTTTCGCAGCTGATGTGGAGTCTATGTGAAAACGTGAATTTAACTATAGCGCTAGCAAAAAACACACAAGAAAAAACCAGGGAATGTCCAATAATATCTCAATGTGAAAAACAAATAGTCAATGTATAAAATGTATAAATCTTCTTGCAAATTGTGAAAAAATAAGTGCAAAATAAATAGGCAGCAAATGATCACAAATAGTCCTGCAGATGTCACAAGCTCAGATGGATTATAGTCAAACGATCCACTCACCATTAGTAGAAGGTGCTTACTTCCAAGGACAAGAATGATGAGCTCAGATAAACACAAAATCCAAATAAAAATGACTTACTGGAAACTAGTAGAGTGAGGTTCAAATGCACGGGAGAACAAATGAGAAGTTACTTGCCCAGTCTAGCCCGTTGGCTAGACTTACAAAGCACAGGATGGTAGAAGCAGGCACTCAGTATCAACTTCCACGAGCGCCGCTGAATAGCGTGCGCTCCACAAGAAGCAGCAAGTGGCTGATGCTGTGGTCAAGTAACTCAGCTGACTCCTCAATGGCTGATGTTAGGGCTATGGCAGGAATAGATGTGGACAAAGAGGCAGGTTTATCTTCTCTGGCAACTGCAGGGGACTGCACACTTGTCTCTGCTTGTGTGACAGAGGATGAGGAGGATGAGGAAGGTTTAGTAAGCCAGTCCACCACCTCCTCTGCATGCTGTGGCTGGATAGCACGGGCAAACTCACTAAACAGAGGAAATGATGCCCTGGTGAGGACTGACCACCACGTCCACCTTTGCCTGTGGACACATTTGTTGCTGGCCCCCTGATGCCCTGTACACATGATCATTTTTTCTGATGAAAAAAGTCTGATGGATTTTTTCATTGGAAAAAAAAATCGTGTGTGGGCCCCATCGGACTTTTTTCCATCGGTTTCAAAAAATAGAACATGTTTTAAATTTTACAGATGGAAAAAAAAACAATAGGAAATCCTGATCGTCTGTGTGGAATTCCATCGGAGAAAAAACCCACGCATGCTCAGAATCAAGTCGACGCATGCTCAGAAGCATTGAACTTAATTTTTCTCGGCACGTCTGAGTGTTTTACATCACTGCGTTTTGGACGGTCGGAATTTTGTCTGATGGTGTGTAGGCAAGACTGATGAAAGTCAGCTTCATCGGAATTCCGACGAAAAAATCCATCGGATTTTATTCCATCGGAAATCCGATCGTGTGTACAGGGCATTACAGTGCCAAGGGAACGTATGCCTCTCCTTGTTGTCCTCCCAGACATTATTGGGAGGTAGGGGGCAGTGCTTATAAGCAAATGTAAAGGAGAAGTTGAAATCTGTACGTGGATGCACTTTAATCAATGTAAAGAGGTGTTTGGTGCCCTTTAATTTGAGTACTCACACTACACAGACACACTCCATGGATACAAATATAATATACTGCAATATAATGCGCCAAACTGGCAGTAACACACACAGAACTATATGGCATTAAACTGGCAGTAACGCACACAGTACTATATGCCGTTAAACTGGCAGTAATGCACGCAAAACGATATGGCGTTAAACTGGCAGTAACGCACGCAAAACGATATGGCATTAAACTGGCAGTAACGCACGCAAAACTATATGGCGTTAAACTGGCAGAAACGCATGCAGAACTATATGGCGTTAAACTGGCAGTAACGCACACAGAACTAAATGGCGTTAAACTGTCAGTAACGCACACAGAACTATATGGCGTTAAACTGGCAGTAAGCACGCAAAACTATATGGTGTTAAGCTGGCAGTAACGCACAGAACTATATGGCGTTAAACTGGCAGTAACGCGCGCAAAACGATATGGCATTAAACTGTCAGTAACGCACGCAAAACGATATGACGTTAAATTGGCAATAACGCACGCAAAACAATATGGCGTTAAACTGGCAGTAACGCAATCAAATAGACGGTGTTCAACCGTCATTACACTGACGCTATCTGAACTGTCCCTACTCTAGCTATACACTAATGTGAGAGAGATTAATAAAAGACCACATAGATGAGTTCTTGCTGGAAAAAAACGATTTAAGCAACAGACAGCATGGATTCATGAAAGACAGACGTTGTCAGACAAACCTGATTTCTTTTTATGAAGAGGTAAGTAAAACCTTGGACAGAGGGGTGGCGGTGGACGTGGTATACTTGGATTTTGCAAAAGCGTTTGATACAGTTCCGCACACACGGCTCATGTGTAAGGTAAAGTCTACAGGATTGGAAATATCAGTTTGTAAATGGATAGAAAACTGGCTAAAAGACAGAATTCAGAGAGTAGTGGTTAATGATTCTTACTCTGAATGGTCTAAGGTTCTCAGTGGTGTACCCCAAGGTTCAGTGCTGGGACCCTTACTTTTTAATATCTTTATAAATGATATTGGGTCTGGGATCAAAAGTAACATTTCTGTCTTTGCAGATGACACCAAGCTATGCAGTGGAATAACGTCCTTACAGGATGTCGCCAATTTACAAACCAACCTCAATGCTCTGTCTAATTGGGCGACTATGTGGCAGATGAGGTTTAATGTTGATCAATGTAAAGTTATGCACTTGGGGGCAAAGAATATGAATGCATCATACATACTAGGGGGAGTACAACTGGGGGGATACGTAGTGGAGAAGGATCTGGGGGTTTTGGTAGATCATAAGCTCAATAATGGCATGCAATGCCAAGCTGCGGTTTCCAAAGCGAGCAAAGTCCTTTCTTGTATTAAGAGAGGTATGGACTCCAGAGAGAGAGATATCATTTTGTCCCTGTTCAAATCATTAGTAAGACCTCATCTGGAATATGCAGTTCAGATTTGGGCACCAGTTCTCAAAAAGGATATCGGGGAACTGGAGAAAGTGCAGAAAAGGGCAACCAAACTGATAAGAGGCATGGAGGGCTCAGCTATGAGGAAAGATTAGAGGAACTGAATTTATTCACTCTTGAGAACAGGAGAATAAGGGGGGATATGATTAACATGTACAAATATATAAGGGGTCCATATAGTGAACTTGATGTTGAGTTATTCACTTAACGGTCAACACAAAAGACAAGGGGGCACTCTTTACGTCTGGAGGAAAAAATATTTCATCTCCAAATACGGAAAGGTTTCTTCACAGTAAGAGCTGTGAAAATGTGGAACAGACTCCCTCCAGAGGTGGTTCTGGCCAGCTCAGTAGATTGCTTTAAGAAAGGCCTGGATACTTTCCTAAATGTACATAATATAACTGAGTACTAACATTTATAGATAAAGTTGATCCAGGCTAAATCCGATTGCCTCTCGGGGAATCAGGAAGGAATTTTTTCCCCTGCTGTAGCAAATTGAAACATGCTCTGCTGTTTTTTTTTTGCCTTCCTCTGGATCAACTGTGTGTATAGAATTGACTAACTATGTAACTAGGTAACTATGTAATGTCAAGATTACTGACTCGGTCTCACTACACTACACTACAGTGAAACTATCTGAGCTGTTTCTACTCTACACTAACGTATGTATAAATGACACGGTCTCACTACACTACAGTGAAATTTTCTGAGCTGTCCCTATTCTAGCTGCACACTACGCAAAGCTGAATGATGGTACTCCTCACTACACTCAAACTATCCCTAGTCTGACACTAAACTAATATTCTACACTGACACTGATAATTGAAGCAAAATAGCACAGTATAGCACAGCACAGTAACTAACTAATAGCACTGAACAGAGCCCACAACACAGTAATTAACTAATAGCACTGAACAGAGCCCTGTTCTATCTCTCTCCACGCCAAAATCACACTGAAAATGGCTGCCATTGAAAGAATACTTTTATACTGTGGGGCGGGAATGAGCCATGATTGGATAAAGTCATGACGACAGTGTCCAATCATGACTCTGACAGTGCTCTGTGCCCTGATTGGCTGAAGCTTTCACTGCTACAGCCAGTCATGGCTTGCAATGCACTGTTCAGCGCCGCAATGCATTGTGGTCGGTTCGGGGGGGGGGGCGAACAAACAGTCGAACGTCCCGAAAGTTCGGATGTTTCCCGAACGATCGAACAGCGAAAGTTCGGCCTGCACTTATACTCGGGCTGAACCGTTCGCCCATCCCTATTTAGGATCTGCTGGAGAATGATAGCCCTATAGTACCTCCTAAGGTCAGGTATTTACAACCCCCCCCCCCCCCCCCCGCCCGCCCGCCCGCCCGCTTTGAGCGCTGCAGCACCCGCATAGCTTTTTGAGGTCTCTGAATTCCACACAAACCCACAGAGCATGCTTGCAGGGTGTGAAAAAAAGGTTTTAGGCAGGGGCACCGTTACCATCTCCAGGTAAAAGAGCACCCGTGGGAGGACATTCGTCTTTATAAAGTTTGCCCGTCCTAGCCAGGTAAAGGCAATCTTAGTCCTGATGGATAGGTCTCTAACTGTCGTCAATAATGTGGGGTAGTTACTGTTATACAGTGTCTCAAAACGGTAAGTAAGTTGGATACCCAAATATTTAAAGGAGAACGTTGCCTGAAGACTACTCACCAATGGGGGTGGAAGCACAATTGGCGTATGCTGATCGTTTGTGCTCTGTATTCCCCACCTTCAGCCCTTTAATGTCTGCAATCGCTCGAATAGAACACAGCAAAGGTTCTAGGATGAGCGCAAAAAGAAGGGGCAAAAGAGGACACCCCTGTCATGTGCTGTTCCTTAATTGGGAATCCAGCAGAAAAGAGGCCATTAACCTTGACCTGGGCACTAAGTACAAAGTCATGATCCAAATTAACATAAGCGTCCCTGAACCCCAGAGTCTCCAAGACCTCCCCAAGAAATGCCAAATCTACATGGTCTAAAGCTTTTTCTGCATCCGTAGATAAGATGAGATAAGGACTAGACTCCGGGCGGGAAAAATGGACAAAGTGAATGGCTCTGAGGGAGTTCCTGCGCTTCACGGCCTATGATAAAGCCCCTTTGATTGGAATGTGCGATATGGGACATGAATTTTAATGTGTGCGTTCGGCAGCAATATTGGGTGATAATTTGGCGCTAAGGTAGGATCCTTGCCCTCTTTTGGGAGTACTGTAATGTGAGCCAGCAGGGCTTCTGGGGAAATCTGACTACTTTTGGCTGCAGCGTTAAACTAACTGCACATAGGGCCAAGTAATAAGGAGAGGAAAGTAACGTAGTATGCCTGAGTATACCCGTCTGGACCAGTCTGGACCAGGGCTCTTCCCACTAGGCAGAGACCTCACCGTCGCCTCGATTCCAATCCGGAAAGTCAACATTTCCCAGCTCCAAAACAGATAAGAAGTGCAAGAGGCAATCTGTGTTGTGTTGCGTGACTTGGCAATCATCTTTAGTAACTTGTTGGCTGAGGAAAAAGCCCCAACGGTAAGTCTTGGATGGCCGCCAGCAAAGGGCAAAGTTCCCTATGTCGCATAAGAGTATGCCTAGACAGAACGTGCCCCATCAAAGTCAAAGTACGATTTCTTGCACATTTTTTGCGTAATGCGATCTTTAACCACTTGCCGACCGCTGCACGCCCATAGACATTGGCAGAATGGCAGCGGTGGGCAAAAGGGCGTACCTGTAATCCCCTTTAAGAAGCCGCGCGGGCCCGCGGACGAGCCCCGCAAACTCGATGTTCCCCGGTGGCCTGTGATTGTGTCACAGAGAGGTAGAACGGGGAGATGCCTACAGTGCCTTGCGAAAGTATTCGGCCCCCTTGAACTTTTCATCCTTTTGCCACATTTCAGGCTTCAAACATAAAGATATAAAATTTTAATTTTTTGTGAAGAATCACCAACAAGTGGGACACAATTGTGAAGTGGAACGAAATCTATTGGATATTTTAAACTTTTTTAGCAAATAAAAAACTGAAAAGTGGTGCGTGCAAAATTATTCGGCCCCTTTACTTTCAGTGAAGCAAACTCACTCCAGAAGTTCAGCGAGGATCTCTTAATGATCCAATGTTGTCCTAAATGACTGATGGTGATAAACAGAATCCACCTGTATGTAATCAAGTCTCTGTATAAATGCACTGCTCTCTGATAGTCTCAGGGTTCTGTTGAAAGCGCAGAGAGCATCATGAAGACCAAGGAACACACCAGGCAGGTCCGTAATACTGTTGTGGAGAAGTTTAAAGCGACTTGCAGCTGTAATCGCAGCAAAAGGTGGCTCTACAAAGTATTAACGCAAGGGGGCCGAATAATTTTGCACGCCCCACTTTTCATTTTTTTCTTAGTTAAAAAAGTTTCAAAAATCCAATAGATTTCGTTCCACTTCACAATTGTGTCCCACTTGTTGGTGATTCTTCACAAAAAATTAAAATTTTATATCTTTATGTTTGAAGCCTGAAATGCGGTAAAAGGATGAAAAGTTCAAGGGGGCCGAATACTTTCGCAAGGCACTGTATGTAAACAAGGCATTTCCCTGTTCTGCCTAGTGATAGGACAGTGATCTACTGCTCCCTGTCATCGGGAGCAGTGATCACTGTTGTGTCACTTGTAGCCCAGCCCCCTCACAGTTAGACTCACTCCCTAGGACACACTTAACCCCTTCATCACCCTCTAGTGTTTAACCCCTTCCCTGCCAGTGTCATTTACACAGTAATCAGTGCATTTTTATAGCACTGATCGCTGTATAAATGACAATGGTCCCAAAATAGCGTCAAAGGTGTCCGATGTGTCCGCCATAATGTCCTGCGTCCACGACTCACCACTGTACCCTGCGTCCACGGCTCACCCCTGCCGCCTGTGTCCATGGCTCACCCCTTTATCCTGCGTCCACGACTCACCAATGTACCCTACGTCCACGGCTCACCCATGTACCCTGCGTCCACGACTCACCCCTGTACCCTGCATCCACAATTTGCCACTGTATCCTTCATCCAGAGGTCACCCCTGTACCCTGCATCCATGATTCACCACTGTACCCTGCATCCATGGCTAACCCCTGTACCCTGCGTCCACAGCTCACTCCTGTACCCTGCGTCCATGACTCACCCCTGTACCCTGCGTCCACGGCTCACCCCTGTATCCTGCGTCCATGGCTCACCCCTTTACCCTGCATCCACGGCTCACCCCTGTACCCTGTGTCCATGGCTCACCCCTGTACCCTGCATCCATGGCTCACCCCTGTACCCTGCGTCCACGTCTCACAACACAGTCACAATAAAAATCGCAGATCGCCGCCATTACTAATAAAAAAATAAAATAAAAAAATTGCCATAAATCTATCCCCTATAATGTAGGCGCTAGAACTTTTGCGCAAACCAATGAATATACGCTTATTGCGATTTTTATTACCAAAAATATGTAGAAGAATACATATCGGCCTAAACTGAGAAAAAAATAGCTTTTTAAAAACAAAATATATATTTATTATAGCAAAAAGTACAAAATATTGTGTTTTTTTTTAATTGTCGCAATTTTTGTTTATAGCGCAAAAAAATTCAATCGCAGAATGGATAAAATACTACAAAAAGAAAGCTCTATTTGTGGGGAAAAAAGGACGTCAATTTTGTTTGGGTACAGCGTCGCATGACCGCGCGATTCTCAGTAAAAGCGACACAGTGCCGAATCGCAAAAAAATGGCCTGGTCATTCTTCCGGGGCTGAAGTGGTTAAGCATGTATTTATTGACCTTGCAAATAACATCTCTGGGTCTATCCAGATCCTGAAAAGGGGGCCAGAGGGCCCAATCAATTTCAATGGGAGCAGTATCAGGGAGCACTAAGATTTTCCTCAATATTCCAAACAGGATGGGGAAGATATCCCTGGGAGCAGTGGCCTCCGGCAGGCCGCAGATGCGGATATTTGCATGGCTGCTGTGATTTTCAAACTCATCCAGCTGACACAGCAAGGCCTCGATTATCTGATCCTGAGCTGTGCATCTGTCTTTAAGGAGGGAGATATGGGGGAGAGTGTCATTAAATCGATGTTCAAGGGTCCCCAACCTGTTCCCCAGTTAGGTAGTGTCCGTTTTTAGCTGTGCAATGTCCTGCTTAAAAACCCTCTCCCCTGTTTGTAAAATGTTCAAGATCTTCTCTGGTGGGAAGCGACCAAATACCATCCCCTAGCATATCCCCAAGGTCAGAGCCTTTATCCTGTCAAGTGATGAAGCCTGGGGAGGCAGGAGGGGCAGATTTACTCACTGAATGCACAATCCCCACTCTGAAACATGGTGGTGGCAGCAGCATGTTGTAGGGATGCTTTTCTTCAGCAGGGGCTGGGAAGCTGCTCAGAGTTGATTGGAAGATGAATGGAGCCACATACAGGGCAATCATAGAATAAAACCTGTTAAAGTCTGCAAAAGACTTGACTGGGGTGAGGTTCACCTTCCAGCAGGACAACGACCCTAAACCCTAAACATACAGCAATAGCTATAAAAGAATGGTTTAGATCAAAGCATATTCATGTGTTAGGCCTCGTACACATGACCGATTTTCTCGGCAAGAACCAGCAAGAAACTTGCTGGCAGAGAGGTCTTGCCGAGTAAATCGGTCGTGTGTACGCTGCTAGCGGGTTTCTCGTCCAGAAAACCGACAAGAAACCTCGACGAGAAAATAGAGAACCTGCTCTCTATTTTCTCGTCGAGATTCTCCTCGGCATGTTTCTCGACGAGAAAAGTGAGTGTGTGTACACTTACCTGTCCGCCCGGAAGCCCGCGCATGTTCGAAATGAATTTGACGCATGTGTGGTAGCTTCCTAGGCATACGTAGGGTATACCAAGATGGCGGCGACGGCATCGAATGTGACGAGCGCATGCTCGACGTAGTCGATGACGTCACCGCGTACACTCCTTTCAAAGAACCGCGGGTTCTTTGAAACGAGCGTGTGTACACTCGGCCGGGACAAGTTTCTTGTCCAAGAATCTCGTCAAAAAAAACGACATGTTTTTTTCAACGAGAATCTCGGCCGTGTGTATGAGGCCTGAGAATGGCCCAGTCAAAGTCTAGACCTAAATCCAATTGAGAATCTGGGGCAAGACTTCAAAATGGCTGTTCACAGACACTCTCCATCCAATCTGACAGTGCTTGAGCCATTTTGCAAAGATGTGCAAAGATGGTAGAGACATACCCAAAAAGACTTGCAGCTGCAATTGCAGAGAAAGGTAGTTCTACAAAGTATTGACTCAGGGGGGTTAAATACAAATGCATGCCACACTTTTAAGATATTTATTTGTAGAAACTTTTGAAAACCATTTATCATTTTCCTTCCACTTCAGAATTATGTGGCACTTTGTGTTTGTCTATTACAAAAATTCCAATGATATATATTTACGTTTTTGGTTATAACATGACATAATGTGACAAATTTCAAGGGGTATGAATACTTTTTCAAGGTACTGAAGTCATCTACTAGAGCACAGTTCTATCTAAGTCGTAAAAACTGGCTCTTAGGTCTTAATCCAATAGGATTTCCATTTTGGGTGGTGACAACTCTCTGAATGTAAATGTGAGTTGCCAGCTGTGGTATTAACGTGGTTCCTAGATGTACAGTAATGAAATGTCCCTCATGACCCAGTTCTAAATTAGAAAAACTAGGAAAGATCTAATCACTGACATGGGTAAAAGTAAAGCCTAAAAGTATTTTTATTGCAATACTCAACTAACGGTGTCACAGTGGCAGGTTTTCTGTCAAAAAAATAGGGATTATGAAATTTATATTATATGTAAAACAAACATACATCCAGAAAGAACCAGGTATATAAAGTTTTCCTGGCATAGTGTTCAAGATTTTCCAGAAGTTGTATAGAATCCCAAATCTAAGAGGGCAGAGATATGACTAGTGGTTGCAGGCATTGGTCTATATACATACTGTAAACGACCCTTTAATTATGCTGCTCATAGCAGGGATGATTCGCCTACCAGGGCGATTATTAACATCTGTGCTACTTTTTGCTCACTTGATCCTGTATTTCCATATCATTACCTATGCTACAGATGATAGACTTCTTGATGCTATCATCCAGATGTTTACACAATTTGATGTAAGTGGATGTTATTTTTATCCTCAGTAAAATGCTGTTTTATAACTAACACCTACCTGCGCGCCATCTCTGTATTTTTTTTTCTTTGTTAAAGAAGTTTCATTGGGTTTACATAGCATAACAGAAGTCCAAGATAAACAGACATAAACAGAGTGGGTGGAGCATAATATAGTGTGGTCCATCAGATAACATGAGTTTGCAATAAGTGGTGAGATATTCTTGTGTAGCGCACCAACCCCAGACTTTACCTGCTTTTCTTCTGCTTGGCTCCTCCGCAGGAAAGAATGAGGCACACCGCACCACAAGCTCGTACCCTCCTGAATAGGGAGGTTGAGCGGTGTTAGTTTCTCGGGCCTGCTTGCAGCCAGTGTTTAAAAACCTCCTGTGCTGACCTCGTTTCTGCGGTAGTCAGAAACAAGTCTTTAGTTCTCCCCAGTAAGCAACTGTCCACACCAACTGAAAGGTCCAACACTTATTTATTCTTTTTAGCACAATAAACAGTCTCTTTGAGAGCAGACAGGTTGGGACAAGACACAGGTCAGATAAGGTGGGAGGAGGTCCAGGCACAAACTTGAATTGGGTTTTCTCCTGCTCTGATTAGCACGAACAGGCTTGGCGCATGGTCTCTGCCACAGACCATGAAGTTGGTCACTGCTACTGACCGGGTGAAAAAGATGAAAGTCACTGCCACTGACCTTGGGTGCGTAGTGTCACTGTCACTGTGACTTAAAGAACACGCACTTTCTTCCGTTAGTGAACTAGCCCTTTATAGGACAAGAACATCCCTCCGAAGAGTTACCAGAGGCCCCATCTGTCACCACGACTCTGCGCTGGGTCTTCAGAAAGGGTCACCTCCCTGGCCTCCTCGTCCTGGATACGGGTCCCCTCGCAAGGCAGATCCCTGGGAGTCTCGGTCCCCTAAGGCTGCTGGCTCCGGGCCTTTCTCCAAAGTACCTCACCCCAGACTGAAGGTGTCTGGGATGGAACAGCAGCTCCGTCTCTGGGCCTAGGGCACCCAGAGACAACCCGACCAGGCCTCCGGGCCTAGGGCACCTGGAGGCGACACACACGCACCCCTCTGAAAGATGGCCGCCCCCTTTTATATCCTCTCCCGACAGGCACAGCAAGTTCCCCGCCCCGTCGTACTGCTGCTGAGAGGGGACAAAAAAGGCACAACCTTGTACTGCGGTTCAACCCGGGCCCATGACAACAGCGCCACCTATAGGCCCCAGGGAACTTACACACCAGTACCATCTCTCAGGGACAGAAATGGTCCATGAGACCTAACAATTAGTGCATCTGAGCCTAGTTACCACTCAGATGCTTCCCCCTAAATGTAACCACCCGCTACACTTGTATCAACACGAATATGGTTATCAGTAAGAATACTCTGTTTTCTTTTTACCTGTGCAAGTTGGATTGTTTCCCAAAATCCATTTTGATAAAGCTGCGGTCAGTTTGATGAGTGCCCTTTATTACTGATGACATTATTCCATGGTCTGGACTGAAAAAAAAATGGCTAGTAGAAAAGTGCTAAACTTTTCTCAGCAGAGGGAAGACTTCCATCCTCATAGGACATTACAAAATCCTGGAGCATGCTGGGAATGGGAAGGGTTATACCCAGCTGACCAACATGTTTTTGGTGTTTTTATAGTGACTTTTTGGTTACTTTACATCCAATAGCTTTTTTTATAACTTATCGTGTCCCACTGTACATGTAAAAAAATATTTGTTATATTTATTCGGATTTCAGAGACACAACAAAAAAAATGTGGTTAAAAAAATGACCCTTGTATACTGCTTCTAGACTTGCCTGCAAACCTGATGGGCATGACTCCGGCTGCACATGATGAAAACAAGTGTGTAGAAGAAATGAATAAAAGAGCAGAAATAATGGACACAAACAATACTAAATATCAAAATATTATTTCCTTACTATGTGAAGCTGCAAGTAGTCTCCCAGACCAGAAGCACTGTCTACTCGAAGTAATACTGCATCCTTTTGTTGTGTTGTAAAGCCAACTGCAAGTCGATCAGCTCTTGTACTGGGACGGTCATTAGGAGGCCAGGTATAGGTAATAAGAGCTCCTCCTTTTCCGAATATATATGTGGTACCAGCTAGAAGAGAGGAAGGGGAGATACTAAGCCCATAGCAGGACATACATTCACATTTCAAGCTAAGGTAGGGAATTACAGGCCTGTATCATGAAATTAAGCGAACATCAATGAAAATTAGGAAAGCAACCGAGTAATATTATATTGTTCAACAATAGGTATATATGTAGATAGACTTGAACACATAAGCATATATACCGTATGTATGTTCTTTCATCTATACAGATACCTAAAGATATAAGGTTGTGTTTAACAAGCTGTAAAATACAGTGTGATTCATAAAGAAGTATACAGTTTCCAGATGCTGTAAAACATTAACAGTTGAAAACACAGACCACAACTGCGAACCGTTAGGTAGATGCACTCATAAAGGTTGTGTCTCGGTACTGAGGGAAGTGCGTAGGCGCGTGTGTCATGTGACTAGTCTGTCAAAATGGCAGCATCTGCAGTGGAGAAGGCATTTTGGGGGTTATTTAAGAAAGGCTAATCCACTTTGCACTACAAGTGCAGACTACAAGTGCAAAGTGCACTTGAAATTGCACTGAAAGTGCACTTGGAAGTGCAGTCGCTGTAGATCCGAGGGGGACATGCAAGGAAAATAAAAAACAGCATTTTAACTTGCACATAATATAAGCAGAGCTTCCCCTCATTTCAGATCTACCCCTCAGATTTACAGCGACTGCACTTCCAAGTGCACTTTCAGTGCAATTTCAAGTGCACTTTGCACTTGTAGTTTGCACTTGTAGTGCAAAGTGGATTTGCCTTTCGTAAATAACCCCCTTTGTGTTCTTGAATTGAGCACAACGGAATCTGTAACTGTTGTGCAATGGCATTTTCGATCATCACTTTTCGGAAAATAACGTCAAAACATAAAATCTATCTACGATTAGCATAAAAATTTTGAAACTACATGCTGTTTATGCAAACCTAAAAGTCTTGGATGACAGTGTTTATCCGAAGAAGCTGTCGATAGTGTTTGCACTGCCATTCAACGAAGCCTAGGAAAAGCAACGCGGAGAGTGAGTTGTGAAGTGTAGATTTCACAGCCCACTGTTTGGAGAATTTTGAGAAAGAAGCTGAAAATGATTGCATACAAAGTGCAGATGTTGCAAAATCTCACTGACCCAATGGCCACCCAAAAGTCCTGACTTAACTAACACCTTGTGATTTTTTCCTGTGGGGGTACGTAAAGGACTAGGTATTCGCCCCTCCCCTTCCTCTTGATCTAGCGGAGCTGAAACAGCGTATCACAGCCACTATCACGGCATTTGATTCAGATATCTTAACTCACATTTGGGCAGAAAAGGATTACTGGTTCAATGTGTGTCGTGTGACTAAAGGTGCACACATAGAACATCTGTGACAGGCTCTAAAAAAACTTGAAACATTCCCTTACAATTCTGTTACAGGTAACATAAAATATCTTACATTGTTCTTGTTTTATAGTGCATTGAAACTATAAACATCTTTATGAATCACACGTTAGTTATTTATACAGTACAGCCCTTATCTTGAAACAACAAGACCATAAATATATACAGTATTGTTTGCTACATGCTTTGCAGCTTTTCCTCTGCTGTGTCTTTTTGATTTCTAATGCGGCGTACACACGATCGTTTTTCATGCCATTTTTTAAACCAACGTTTTTCTCGTCGTTTTTTTTCATGTTTCCTCTCAAGCCTGTCTTGCGTACACACGATCATTTTAAAAAACGTTCAAGAAAAGCGCAGTGACGTACAACACGTACGACGGCACTACAAAGGGGAAGTTCCGTTCCGATGGTGCCACCCTTCATGTTAGTAAAGTTTGTTGAGCGACGATTGGCGCTTTTCAGCCTCCTGCTTTTCAGTCCGTTACAGCGTGACGAATGTGCTATCTCCATTACAAATGCTAGTTTTATCAGAACGTGCGCTCCTGTCTCATACTTGATTCTGAGCATGCGCGTTTTTTTTCACCTCGTCAAAGCATACACACCATCGTTTTTCACGTCGTTAAAAAAAACGACATGAAAAACTACGTGAAAAAATAGAGCATGTTCGAAATTTTTAATGGCCGTTTTTCACGTCGTTAAAAATGCTCTGGAGCATACACACGATTGGTTTTAATGGCCATTTTTAAAAATGGCATTTGTAACGGCATGAAAAATGATCGTGTGTATGGGGCATAAGGGCTACTGGATGATGATGACAAATGTGCTTTTTGTGTAAAGCAGCCCTCACAAAGTTGATAATCAAAAGAGAAGGGTCAGCTGATGCTCACAAACAGGAAACTCATGGTCACAATGGACAAAGACACGCAAAAATCCACTTTTGAGGGCCAAAATGCAAAAAAAATTACAACAAACAAACAAAACATTCATCAAACCACAGCCGTCGTGGATCATTATGCACAGTAGCTTATATAGCTGATGCATTCTTTCATTTACCAAGAGTGTGTGTTCCTGATCAACAGGTGTGAGTACTTGAGGCATACATGAAGAGACAGAATTAATTACACTAGTGGGCGTGTCTTTTACTGGGTGGGCATGGGTGTGCTATCAATCCAACCTATGTTATATAAAGGCCTGCACTAGTGCGGTTTGCTTTGCCTGAAAAGAGGCCAGATTATTTGCGGCAAGGGTGCTATAGTGTGCATAATGACCCACACCGGCTGTGGTTTGATGAATGTTTTGTCTTTTTGCTGTAATTGTTTTGCATTTTGACCCTCAAGAGTGGATTTTTGTGTGTCTTTGTCCAGTGTGACCATGCGTTTCTTGTTTGTGAGCATCAGCTGACCCTTTCTCTTTTGATTGCTACTTACAAATTTCACATGTAAGACAACTCCTAATGTTGATCTAGTTTCCTAAATAGTTTTTTTTTTTTTTTTTAATTAAGCTTTCTGCTAATGCTAACTAGAAATGTGTGTGTGTATTTAGAGGGGTGTAGTTATTGTGCTGCCTTTTATTTTGTCAAATTTTATATCTTGTCTGTTTTGTTTGTTTAATGGTCACTGAGTGATCTCGAGAGCGTGAGGTAATCCATGGACAACTTTTTGCCGTACTGCCTTTACCCTCCAATTCCATAGCCACCCAGTGCTTAGCCTCGGCATGACAGTACCAGACGACCAACCTTGTGAGATTAGTCGCCCTGTAGTAGGCCCTCACATCAGGCAGTCCCACTCCACCCCGATTTGTAAGAAGATGGAGGAGCTGGAGCTGGCTGATGGGACCGAACAAACTCAAAAAATAGGGAGGTTATGCATTTCAAAAAAGAGGAAGGCAGAAGGAGAGGGAGTGCCTGCATCAAATACAGGATCCGAGGTAGTAAGGTTATCTTCAGGGCATTACAGCGACTGAACTATGTCAGGGTGCTTACCAGGGTGCCAATGTAATAGATCAGCCCTCACTCGTGTAAGCAGTGGATCAAAATTAGCTTGATAAAGGGCAGGCGGGTCTGAGGTAATGTTAACTCCCAAATAGCAGATAGCATCGGACGCCCATCAAAAAAACAAAGAGGGATGGAGACTATCAACCATGGTCTGATCTAGCAAGATGGGAAGAGCAGAGGACTTCAACAGGTTGATTTGAAAGTTGGACAGTGTGCCATATGTCTGTAATGAATGTAGCAGCTTCGGGAGAGACACCAGTGGGTCAGTCAAAAAGTAGGTCAGATCGGCCGCAAAAGCAGCCACCTCATGCACCCCAGAGGCCTTCCGGTAGCCAAGGATTCCAAGGTCTAACCATACCGTACACGGGAAGGATTCCAAGGAGAGGATAAAGATTAGAGGCGATAGAGGACAGCCCTGAGGCTTTCCGTTTGTGATCGTGAAAAAAATCTGGGCGAGTTTCATTGACCTCAACCTCAGCAGAAGGGAGAGGAAATTCAGCTCATCATTGAAGACCCTAGCCCAATATGTTCCGATGTGGCATGCATGAACCGCCAGCTTACCCTGTCATAAGCCTTCTTCTGCATCCGTAGACAGCAAGAGAAGCGGGTTACGGTCAGTCCTGGCAGCATGAATCAGGTTCACAACCCGGATGGTGTTGTCTCGGGGCTCCCTCAAAGGAACAAATCCCACTTGGTGTTAGGACCTGGGCTTGAATCTGAGACCTCTGGTGTGTCTGGTGGTGACTCTACTTGCTGAGCCACCTGGAATGCTGGACAGCTCCTTGGATAGTTTATTAGACAATTCCTTGAATGATCTTTCTTGTCTTGAATCTTGTTTGCCTTGAACCTTGAACCCTTTGCTCCTCCCATGAACTTCCTGATTTAAGCCATGTCCCTGCACTTCCTGGTTGCCAGAATATTGTGTCTTCACCAGCCAATATCTTGCTCCTGTCTACTGCTGCCGACCGCATCTTTGCTACCACTCACTACCGACTTTTGGCTCGTCCCTGACTACGCTTCTGCTGAATCCCAACCTGCAACTATCTGTTACAGACTTTTGGCTCGTCCCCGACTACGCTTCTGCTTGATCCCTACCTGTATTATCTGTTTCTGGACCACGGCTTGCTCACCCCTGGTGGGGCTAATATGAGGACCGCGACATGGCACTGACACGCAGCGAAGCCCATCTCCACCTTTAGGAGCCCTAGTGAATACCGGTCAGTGCTTAGACCCCGCACCTCAGGTGAACCCGTGTCATCAGCCAGGGTGACCTGTGTGAATACCTGCTCTGCTGCTATAGCTACTGGCCTCTGAGCCTGACTCCAGACCGTGACACTTGGTCTCTGTGAATTTAGTGTGGAAAGTGGAGAAGCAGCCTGTTAGCCAAAATTTTTGCAAATAACTTAATGTCAGTATTCAATAATGCTATGGGACAATAGCTTCCACATTGTGAGAGGTCATTTCCTTCCTTAGGGATCAAAGAGATGTAAGCTCTCACGGTATCTATAGGCATGTATTGCCCCTCTGTGAGGAAATTGAGCCCAGAAACAAAGTGTGGGGACAGAGCCTCAAAAAAGGCTTTGTAATAAGCCGGGATGAGCCCGTCCGGCTTTCTTAGGCTTGGAATTCGCCCCCAACTCCTCCGCCGTAATAGGTTCCCCCAATGCCTCCCGCACCTTGGAAGAAAGAGATGGCATGCCCAAAGATGCTTTGTAGGACTGAATTGCCAATAGTGCAGTCGTGGGAGGACCCACCGTGGAAGAGAGACTGAGATTGTAAAGTCCTTGATAAAAGGTGCGGAATTCTGCCTCCATGGCAGTGGATGTGGTTAATCTCTGCCCCGTAAGAGAACATGATGGAGGGAATAAAAAATCTGTTTCGGGGCCCACGTAGAGCTCGAGCCAGTAATGTACATGGTTTGTTAGAGTATTCATACATTGTGTGATGGGCCCATGCTTATTTCTGCTTAGTTTTATGAAAAAAAAAGACAGAAGTTTCTCTCGAACCCTGATGAGGTCCTGGTAGGTGGACTGCACAAGGCTTGCTTTATGAGAGCATTCTAAGTTGCACAGCTTTGACATGAGCTCATCTGTCCGACGGGTTCATTTAATTCGGGACCCAATCTTAATCAGGACCCCTCAGACACCAGGCTTATGTGCTTCCCAGAGTATCAAAGGGTTGTCAACCGAATCCCGGTTAAGGGAGAAGTATTCCGTCAAGGCAGCCTGCAGCTCAACCCTTGAATCTTCTGATTGTAAAAGTGCTTCATTCAGTCGCCAAGACGGACGGACGGGGGGGGGCTCGGTGTAACTGGACCCACTTGGAGCATCAAATGGACCGGAGCATGGTCTGAGAACGAGAAGACATCAATGCAGGCGGATTCAACTCAAGGTAAATCTTTGTGTGTGATCATAAGATAATTAAGACGTGAGTAAGTATGATGGACTGGTGAAAAATAGGAGTAATCCAGCTCTTGAGGATACAGTAACCTGCAGGGGTCAACCCGATGCAGAAGCTGCAAGTCTGCTTTTAAGCAATGGAATAAACTGTTATGCATGATAGATGGCCAGGAATTGGATCTCAAAAAGTCCAGTCACAGTTCTTTTTAGTCCATTTGCTGGTATATAATGACCATTCCTATAACAGGGGGGAGCAATGGAAGGGTGATAGGAGGCAGCTGTCCTCAGAGAAAGTTGGCTCTGCACAAGGAAGACAGGGGCACAAAACAGGAAGCGCCACCTAAGTGCAATTTTTTAGTCACAATTTATTAAAGACAGAGGAGATGCACTTACAGACATATGTAAAAAAACGGGCTCATCTGTGTGTGTAGTTCACGGTGTGATCCGGTCTCAGATGCATCCAGGCTCATGGGTAGGCAGAGCAGTGTGTAGTTTTCATCCTGTGGCCACCTGGAAGCCAGCCAGAACCAGCAGGGAACGAGGACGTCACCAGAAGCCGAACAAGAGAGATCACCGGAAGGAAGGACAGGTGTTCAGCACACCACTGAGAAACCAGGCTACGCGCTCGGAGCTGTCTGCTCCTTCAAGAGGCCTAACACGGTACTGCAGCTATGGTACTATTTATGTGCTGTGACCATTAGTGGGACAGCAAGTCCCAGCACACAAAGCAAAAGCAGTATGGAAAGAAATGCTAAAAAACTACAACCCAAGTAGGTAAGAAGAGGAAGGGAAGGGGAATACTAAAAATACATAAGGTGGAAAAAGATTACTATTTACAAGCGGAACAACCGCAGAAATATAAAAATACTTTGGAGGAATAAGATTGTGTCCTTACTAGAACATCCATATACACATATATATGTAGAAAAAATATATACATGACAAAATATATATGGAAAAAATATGAAAAATATATATATATATGAAAAAAGGGGGGGGGGAAGGAGAGGGAGAATAAATAGCTCTCATTTAACATATAAAATACAAATAATACTAAAAATAAGCTGATCACATATCCCCATTAAAAAACACACAATATTCCACATATACCCAGAGACCCTACTGGTATATGGGCACAAGCATGCATATAATAACATGATGTATAAAATACACATATAGGTGGTCGTACAATAGAAAATGGCAATGTGGGTATGACAAAGGCGTCCTATATACAGAGAAATATGCATGATATGGGTAAACACAATATCTTATTCACAGAAGGGTATGGACTTCGATTTCTTCATTAAGCCCACCAGGCACTAAAGTCCCCAAGGAATAAATCCAAAAGGATTCTTGCTGACAGAGCCGTTTAAAGCATTCGGCTCCTGGTAAAGTGCCTGGAATTGATTCCAGTACCCACACTTTCAAACCTGAGGTGGATTTCTTATGGTGATAGAGAAAGTGTTTAGGGACACTGTGGTGGTCCCTTCCTTTCTCAATGTATCTTCTATGCTCGCCGAAACGTGCCCTCAAAGCCCTGATAGTCCTTCCTACATAAAAAAGCCCACAGGAGCAGGTAAGGCAGTATATGACATACTCTGTGGAACAATTATAAAAGTCCTTAAACGTGTATGTCTTCCCTTTATTAACAAATGATTTTTGGTCATGTTGGACAAACTGGCATGTCTTACAAAGGGATTTCTTACACTGGAACATACCATGAAGGGGGATCATGATAAGTGGGGTAGCTACTGCAGTGGAGCGGATCTTACTGGGGGCAATTTTGCTCTTGATGTTACGAGCCTTCCGATATGCTACTTTAGGAACAGTTGCTAAGTTCGACTTGAGGTGGGGATCCTCAAGAAGTATGGACCAATGATTGGCTAAAATCTTTTCCATTCTTTTATGTCTGGCATGGAACTGGGTAATGAATTGCGTTGGAGGTCTGGTCTCTGGTATAGCCTTAATACTAGAAATGTTGTTACTATGTCGATAGTATCTACATGCTTCCTCTACTAAAGGTGCTTTTCCAGTGTAAGAAATCCCTTTGTAAGACATGCCAGTTTGTCCAACATGGCCAAAAATCATTTGTTATTAAAGGGAAGACATACACGTTTAAGGACTTTTATAATTGTTCCACAGAGTACGTCATATACTGCCTTACCTGCCCCTGTGGGCTTTTTTATGTAGGAAGGACTATCAGGGCTTTGAGGGCACGTTTCGGCGAGCATAGAAGATACATTGAGAAAGGAAGGGACCACCACAGTGTCCCTAAACACTTTTTCTATCACCATAAGAAATCCACCTCAGGTTTTAAAGTGTGGGTACTGGAATCAATTCCAGGCACTTTACCTGGGGCCGAATGCTTTAAACGTCTTTGTCAGCAAGAATCCTTTTGGATTTATTCCTTGGGGACTTTAGTGCCTGGTGGGCTTAATGAAGAAATCGAAGTCCATACCCTTTTGTGAATAAGATATTGTGTTTACCCATATCATGCATATTTCTCTGTATATAGGACGCCCCTGTCATACCCACATTGCCAATTTCTATTGTACGCCCACCTATATGTGTATTTTATACATCATGTTACTATATGCATGCTTGTGCGCATATACCAGTAGGGTCTCTGGGTATATGTGGAATATTGTGTGTTTTTTAATGGGGATATGTGATCAGCTTATTTTTAGTATTATTTGTATTTTATACGTTAAATGAGAGCTATTTATTCCCCCTCTCCTTCTCCCCCCCCCCCTTTTTCATATATATATTTTTTTTTCATATTTTTTCCATATATATTTTTTCATGTATATATTTTTTTCTACATATATATATATATATATGTGTGTGTATATGGATGTTCTAGTAAGGACACAATCTTATTCCCCCAAAGTATTTTTATATTTCTGCGGTTGTTCCGCTTGAAAATAGTAATCTTTTTCCACCTTATGTATTTTTAGTATTCCCCTTTCTTTCCTCTTCTTACCTAATTGGGTTGTAGTTTTTTAGCATTTCTTTCCATACTGCTTTTGTTTTGTGTGCTGGGACTTGCTGTCCCACTAATGGTCACAGCACATAAATAGTACCATAGCTGCAGTACCGTGTTAGGCCTCTTGAAGGAGCAGAGAGCTCCAAGCACGTAGCCTGGTTTCTCAGTGGTGTGCTGAACACCTGTCCTTCCTTCCGGTGATCTCTCTTGTTCAGCTTCTGGTGACGTCATCATCCTCGTTCCCTGCTGGTTCTGGCTGGCTTTCTGGTGGCCACAGGATGAAAACTACACACTGCTCTGCCTACCCATGAGCCTGGATGCACCTGAGACCGGATCACACCGTGAACTACACACACAGATGAGCCAGTTTTTTACATATGTCTGTAAGTGCATCTCCTCTGTCTTTAATAAATTGTGATTAAAATATTGCACTTAGGTAGTGCTTCCTGTTTTGTTCCCCTGTCTGCTTTTAAGCGCTTCAAACGAGAGTACGCAAGGTGACACATCTAGCAAAGGGTCCATAGCAAAATTGAGATCCCCTCCGAAGACCAGGAACCCCTCTGAAAATGCCAGAAGCACCGGGATAAGGTCTTGCAGCAACTGGGGTTGATCTATATTGGCGAAACAGACATTAGCAAAGGTGACCTGCATATCCAGAATCTTTCCTTTAAGTAAGCGAAAGCGGTGCTGAGCATCCATATTCACCTTACCAAAGGACCATGGCACAACTTGGCGATCAGAATTCTGACCCCTTTGGATTTTGTAACAGGAAAGGGACTGTGGTACACCAATGAGAAGTCTCTATTGGCCAATCTAGGGACATTGTCCCTCCTAAAATGCGTTTTCTTGCAAAAAAGCGACTTGGGTTTTACATTTACGCAGATCAGCTAACAAAAACTCTAAAGAGCAGCTGACTGATCAGGAAATTACTCCACAAGAGGGCCCCAGGTGAGAGAAACAGGGACCACAGATAAAAGTAAGGAGAGAGAAAAGGGGAAAAGGGAAAAGGCAGAGAGATTAGGAGAGAGGTGAGCGGGATAGCAAGGGGGGAGGGTGGGAGTAGTCTACAAAGCATGTAACACTTGGGTCCCTAGCTGAGCACCCAAGGTACCCAGTCAGGGAGCCATCCTAACGGGGGTGGCTAGTAACGCTGAGGAACAGTCAAAGATGGAAATGCAAGGATACACAAGAACATATTAATCTAAACATAAAACAACCGAAAAAAGTAAAGCAATCATAACGGCACTGGTAAAGTAAGGTTGGAGCCTCAGGCGGGAGTCCGGATATAGTCCTAAGGCATCAACACCAAAGACAAGGAGGGGTAGAAAAGTCAACTGCCCACAGCACCAAGCAAAAGGGATATCATCAGCCCAGCAAAAAAAAAACAGCTTATAGTATAGCGGTTAGACCTTTCAGAGACCAGACAGTTTGAGCCAAAGATCAACATAAGCTACAGTAGGGATCCCATAAACCCCAGAAAGGCCTACAGGCGTAAATTCTAGTCAACAGGGGTAAAAACAAGGTAGTAAAAACCCCCCTGTAGTTCAAAAATTCCCCAAGCACTTTAGAGGGATGTATGTCGATCTGGCCATCCAGCTCGATAGGCACAAAAATACGAGGGAAAGAGGATCCGTCTGCTGCCCTCAAATCATTAATGCCCTTGCATGTTCACTGATTGCCCTCCACAGATTCGGAAGTGGGCAAATAAACGTCCCAAGACCTAAGCCGGCCATGACATCCCCAGGCCCAAAGCACATGAAGCAGTTTACTGAAGGTTTTTCCCCCCAACTCACAGCTCTGTGCGAAGAAAACCATGGACCAGCCAGGCCCTGTGAAAAACAGTGGCTGAGGAGGGGAATGGGTATCTATATAGAGCCCAGGGGTGTCACAGGCAGCAACAAGCGAGACTGAGAATGGAGTAACCTATATGGGAGACAATAAAAGGCACCCTTTATTAAGAAATTAGCCAACGTATCATGGGTAACTGCATAATAGATGGTTATGAAGCCAAGCCGGGCATGGCAAGTCCACAAAAGAGGAAACTGGTGAGGTTAGTCTTCAGAGGTAGCTGGTGTGGATCTACATGGGTCCCGACTAGTGGCTCGATAGTGAGGACGACAAAATCGCTGTGGTCTTGGTGCGGACCAGTTGAAGGCCTCTGGGCATAGCAAAAAGCCCAACCAGATGAGAAGTGCAACCGCAGGTTTATCTAGGAAGCTGGATAAGGCAGGTAGCTGGTCAGGAGAATGCAGGAAAAATTCAGTCCCCTGTTTCCACACGATGAGATGGAAAGGATGGCCCCAGCGGTAAGTTGCGTCCGCCTCACGTATGATCTCCAGCAAAGGACGTAGCATCCCCCACATAGCATATACATCCAAGTAGACTTGAACAAGGGCCCTGTCAAAAATGAATGGGACCTCTGGCCCAAGCTTGACGCAGAATTTTCTCCTTAATGGTGAAAAAGTGGACCCTGCAAAGAACATCAAGGGGGGAGCAGTGGGGCCAAAAGCCTCTTGGGATGAGGGGGGTGCATGAGGGCCCTGCACCCGGTGGACACGATCCGGCTCCAGCTCAGCTGTAGGAGGCTTCTCTATCTCTAGGAACTGATTAAGGAGCGCCACCATCATGTGGCGTAGATCTGGGCCCATGGTAGCCTCTGGAATCCCCCTCAGGCGCAAGTTGTTCTGCCGATTACGGTTTTCACCTCTTCTAGCCACAACTGGACATCTATGAATGGAGTGCCTGCTGATCAGCCTCTAGCGCAGTGAGGTGAGTATCCGTGGAGGTAGAGGCTTCCTCCAGATCTGTCACCCATTCCTCCACAGTATCTACTTGCTTGCGGATGTCCTGCAGATCTTTAGAGAGCACATTCACTATAGAGGTGGCCATGGCCTGCAGATCATGCTCAGTGGGAAAGTCTGCCATGATTTTCCAGATGGCGACCTCAGTGCAGCCATCAGTACCATGTGTGTCAGCAGCCCTGAACGGGGATTCTGCCTGCGGGAACACTGGCGTGAGTATCGGGGAGTCTGGCCGGGATGTAGCTGCTGCGGCGTCACCCTGAGCAGACACCTTCTGCTGTAGGGTCTCCTTTGAAGAGGCAGAGCCAGCGGGGTTGGTGCGCGGTGGCGCCATCTTGGGTATCGACACGGGAGAAGAGGCCATATGCAGAGCTCCGGGTTCAGCATCCGCTCTCCGCCATCGCCAGGCAACGTCCCTACCTATCACAATTTAGAAGGCCCTGGAGCACCAGAACAATGGGAATGAAACTATTAGGTTAAAATAAAATAATTACATGAAGGAATACAGAGTATATTCCTTAAAACATTATTCTACAAACATATTCAGTTACAAGTAAAAAAGCAGACCTTTCCCATATTTACCCTTTGGTTCCATTCTGATGGCTGCTTTTCCATAAAGTGAATTTCCCTCCCATCTAGTCCGTGTATATCATTACAGGCTGATGCCTCATAGCGTGGCTCTTGATTGGAGGTTACTGGTTCAGGACTGGCTACATCTCCAATCCCTATACTTTGCATAAGTCAGCCCCTTTAATGCAAATACTTGTAACTATTCTGAGCAGGAGATATACTTGAATTTTCCCGGGAAGTATTGATTACGGGTTGGCCTCCCTTCATTGCATATTCCAGCATGGGATCCTTTGAAGTGAGTATGTGTAAAACTATGAGGTTTGGATCCCATTGTTTGTATACACAAGCCTAGGCACCAAAGTGTCTGCTCTAACAGGCACTTCTGTGACGCCATATATATATACTAAATATACTGGAATACTGAATCTAACTAGCTCAATCAACTGCCTGCTCAATCTAGCTATTGCTAACTTAAATAAAGCCACAATCTCTCTCTCTCTCTCTCTCTGTCTCTCTCTGAAAGCCGGAACACACTACACAGGGCCTACACGCAGGAGGCCTTATATAGTGTGGGGCGTGTACCTAATCCCCTGAGCCATGATTGGCCAAAGGCACCCTGACTTTGGCCAATTATGGCGCTCTGTGCTGACGGCGCTGTGATTGGCCAAAGCATGCTGGTCATAGTGCATGCTTGGCCAATCATCAGCCAGTGCATTTTGGGCCGTGATGCGCAACTCGAATTTGGCATGAACGGCCCATAATGTTCGATCTTTGTCGAACGAGCGAACCGCCAATGTTCGAGTCGAACATGAGTTTGACTCGAACTCGAAGCTCATCCCTACCCTTCAATAGTAATTTTAGCATTGTGACAAGTTTGGGAAAGAGAGGACTGGTAGCATTCCCTGATATATGCTTTGAAGGCATCCCACATATTGTTTAGAGTAGACCCAGCATTCGTCAACCAGAAGTCAGAGATACACTTGGAGATCTCAATTTCTATCATTTCATCAGAGATTCAGTAGCAAGATAGCCATCACAGTCTTTCCAAAGGGGGTTTCTGGGCCTGCAGGCAGAAGAGCATAGGTGCATGATCCGATATGCCCCTTGGGAGAATAGTGACCTCACGCACTTGGGAAAGCAACCCACCACTGACATACACCAAGTCAATCCTGGACATTGTACGATAGCAGGTGGAGTGGCAGGTATAGGACCTATCTGTTGGGTATCTTCACCGCCAAACATCTGTCAGACCATAGAGAGATGCCCACCTATGCAAGGGAGAGCCAGTGCCAGCTTCCGGAGACAGCTTATCTAGGGACGGGCTCGGAACCATATTAAAATCTCCAGCTATAATAAGGTTATCAGTAGGGTACATTGACAGGATTGGAGTTAAATACTTTAAGAGGGACACTGTAGCTGGTGGCGGTATATATGAACCAAGAATCAACATCTCACCAGTGTCCACTACTGCATGTAGCAGCACATACCTACCCTCCGGATCAATCCTGACATTGAGCAAGTTGTAAAATAAGGCCTTATGAATTAGTATACTAACTCCCTGGGCATACCCAGAGTACGTGGCATGGTGGTAGTGTCCCACCCACGTTTCTTTCAAGCTAAAAACCTTACTTCCCACTAGGTGAGTCTCTTGTAATATGCACACATGAGGGGTGTATTTCTTGAGATAGGCCATAACTAGAGATCTCTTGATCCTGTCATTGAGTCCCCGGACATTCCAGGAAATTAATCTTATGGGGGCCATATCAGCAATAGCAGAGTATAACCACCAGGGGAGCAGTTACAAGGTTGACCCTGAGCGAGGCAAACATTGTGCAATACAGAACTTTCAACGACTGAAGCATTGGACACCCAGCCTTCAGGTATTACAAAGGCTAGTGGAGGTATCCAAGGCAAACCACTGCAAACAGTAAAAGCAAACACAAAAACACAATAAAAAAACATATAATCCCATCCCCATCCACCCTGCACAATCGTTGGGGAACTCAGAGTGCTCAGACCCAAAACCATACCCTTCATACACTAGGAAATTATCCTATGGGGGCAAAAGGAGAAGTGAACGACCACCAAACACCAACGTGGTCTGTAGATTCAGTTCAGCCTGTAGGCAACCACCTGTAAAACCTGTATAAAAGAAAAAGGTAATAGAGATCTACACATATATAAAAAATAAAAAACACCAAGTACTAGTTAGGGGCACACACTTAACCACTTGACCACTGGGCACTGGGCATTTAAACCCCCTTCCTAACCAGACCAATTTTCAGCTTTCGGTGCTCTCACAATTTGAATGACAATTACACACTATAAAAGAATTGCAGGGTCCCCTGTGTGTTCTGCACCAAAGGAGCTGCGGCAGGGACCAGACATCCGGAAAGGGCTAGCATCCCACTCGGCCATAGAGTAGCCCGGTAAAAAAAAGGGTCCATCCCGTAACAGGCACCAGACATGTAACTACAGAAGAGGCAACCAGTAGGGAATGGTCAGATGCTTAGGTGTCATAAAAAGAGCATTATTCGCCTCATGGCTGAAAGTTCCGGGCATGCACAGCCCTGGGGGAGGAAGGGAGACACAGGGATATAAGGGGTATTAACCGGGCATATACAATAAAACACATACAGTTACCAGGCCCTGGGCAGGTTATCCATCCACTGGGAGGCATCATCAGGCAAGGTAAAATAGCAGGTGGATTCTCCATCCACAAGCCACAAGTGAGCCGGGAACAGCATGCTGTACTTTAGGCCTCTGGTACGAAGTTGAGCTTTCACATGGTCAAAGGTTTTGCTGAGCCTCTGGGTGTGAACAGAGTAATCCAGGAACAGCATAATCTTTGTATTCTCGATCCGGAGCTCGTCCACCTTTCGTGCTTCACGGAGTGTCAGATCCCAATCATGGAAGTTTACTAGCCTTAAAATGAAGGTGCGCGTGGGGGCCGCCGGTTGGCCTCGTACAAATGGCATTCTGTGGGCCCTCTCCCCAGCGAAATGCTGGAAAAACGATGCCCGGGGAAGGAGGGTGTGGAGAAGAGTCTCTGTAAATGCCCTTGGCTCCCTCCGGCAGTCCCACCACCCTCAGATTGTTCCTGCGGCTCCTGTTTTCACTGTCTTTCGCTTGTGACTCCAGGGCCTTCATTTTCACTTGAAGGGTGTGGATAGAGGCACAATGATCCCAAATGGAGTCCTCCGAGTCTCCCACACGCTGCTCAGCCTCACCCAGCCAGTCGTGGAATTTATCCATGTCTCTCAGCATCAGCCCAAAATCTGTCTGCAGGAGGTCAATCTTGGCTGTCAGGGTAGTTTTGCAGCTGGAGATGGCCTGCATAAGCTTTCGAAGCGATCCTCTTGCACAGTCACTGCATCTGCTGGCGCAGTTTGATATGCCATGTGCGTGCGGCCTTCAGGGATCTGCTTCCTTCCCGAGCCGGATTTGATTCTTCTCATACCCGGAGGCCACCGGGCTGTAATTAGCAGGGGTGAAACAGAGATAGATCACATTAAAACCAGATAAAAGGAGCAGGTAGAAGGAGAGATCTACTCAGACATGCCCGCTCAGGTCGCCAGCTTGACCACGCACCCCAGAGGGATCCCTTCTTATCACCATTCCTTACAGATCAACCCAAGGTATGTTACTGTAGGGCTAGGAATATTAAAAGCAAATTGGCCCCTAGCAAACTTAAACACTTTCAAGACAATAACGCTTAATGCTTCATCACTCCCATCTCCCTCATAAGTGCAAGAAAAACTTTGCCTCACTAGTGAATTTGTGCAGCATGGTCAATAAATGTCCACGGTGAAAGGCAAAACAAATACCATCAGAGAATTCTACAACTGCTCTACTGAGTATGTTGTATATTGTCTGACATGCCCATGTGGTTTGTTTTATGTAGGGAGAAACATTAGAACCCTACGCAAATGTTTTGGGGAGCACGGGTGGTTAATTGAACATGGCTGTGATCAACATAGCATCTTGAGACACTACCTCGAGCATCACCAAAAATCTGAATGTTTCAAACGTTTATGCCAAGAGACTTACTAGATTTATTCTCTCAATACCCTCACCCCAGGAGGGTTAAACAAGGTTCAACAACTCAATTTTTAACTAATAGTATTTTTTTTTTCAGTGGACCCTTTCACACGGGTTCAGGTATGCCTGTCAGCTTTTTAGGTGGACCTGAACGGACGCTCCATGCATGTCTATGGAGCGACGAATTTCAGCTGTCATCTGATCTGCTCCGATCCACTAAAATCAGACGTATGATGATACTTCGCCATCTGTCCTGGCAGATCGGATGAGATCTGCTGAAAACGGACATGCTGTCTGTTTTCGTCCGATCTCTAAATAGGAATCTGCGGCACTCGTCAGGCAACTCCCCGCTCAGTGAGTAGAGACGGACCAGTCATTAGCCGGCTCAGCAGAGATCAACAGAGACTCCACTGAAACGGATCCGCTTCATGTGGAAGGGGCCTTAAGGTCACTCTCCCTATATCACGAAATTCGGATCCTTTAAGATACACATCGGGGGTCTCTCTCATATACTTTTATCACATAGTAAGTATTTACTGGTTACTCTGATAGATTTACCTGTGCTCCAATATCTCCCCCCACCCCTTTTCCCCCCTAGCCTTTCTCATATGTATATATGTATGCTTCAGAGGCGTTCCAGCAGCTGGAACCTTTCACAACGATCCTGCAGGTCGGATCTAGGAGGAATCGACACCACTACACTCTGCACCAGGTGAGCTTTTTAATGTTAGATTTCTTGTGACTGTTTTTTATCCATTGCCTTTAAAACTTTTAACTGGGATACTGTACTTAGCTGGTGCTTCCTTCCCTTTGTTCTTTCTCCTATGTGTTACACAGAGCCGGTGTCAACTTTGAGGATAGCAGCCGCAGGTGCTCCTGCGCTTTTCCTTTACCATATCTCGTCCTATACGGTTTAGAGACTATCTTGGACTACCCCCAACCCTCATCATTGGTCTTACAGGCCCGTAATGCTGACTGGACTATATATTCTCTGTGCACCAGATTATTTTCCCTTTACAACAGGATATAGAAACTTTACAAGAAGAACTCAATAAAATAAAGGGATGGGCAACCACATGGCAAATTAGGTTTAATGTTGAAAAACGTAAAGTAATGCACGTGGGAGCTTAAAATATGAAGGGGGAGAACCTTTGAGGGAATGCAGGATGGAAAAAGATCTGGGGTGTTCTAGTAGATCACAGGCTCAGCAAAAGCATACAATGCCAAGCTGCAGGGAGAAAAGAAAGCAGACTATTAGCATTGTGGCAGGGCCTTGCCCTGCTAGGGTCTAGAAAGAGATTTTGACCCAGAATGTTAAGGGGCTCCAGGGGGCTTGCTCAATGCAGATAAAACTGGCTTTTTAGTTTCCTCATTGTTTTCAAAAATCCGTTTTGGGACCTGTTTTTTGTGTTTGCTGAACTAAAAATGGACAAGAAAAGCCCTTAAAAAGAAGAAAAGTGAGTGGTGGTGTCCTAAAAAGCTCTACGTTTGATGATAGTTCTTGTTGTAAAAGAAAATCAGTAATGTAGATTTGGTAATAAACTGACAATACTGTATGCATTATACCTATCTATCCAGCAGATGGCACTGCAGTGTTATAGTGTGTTATTTTATAGTAATGTGATCACAGGATGTTCTTTCTATGTTCAGTGTATGTACTTGTATCCTCCTGTTTCCTGTTCCATGATAAAGATATCCTCCATAAAAGTAAAGGTGTTCTGCTGCATACAACAAGCTTCTAAGCGCATGATTCAATAACCTGATAATAGTTCTCACATTATGCATTAAATGGATATTTACTCAAGAGATAAAACTATAAATCTACCATTTTACAAAACTCTGGTCTGGCCACATCTTGAGTGTGCCGTCCAGTTCTGGTTACTACTCCTCAGGAATGATTTTCTGGAACTAGAGAGTGTCCAGAGAAGGCCAATAAAGCTAATAGGGGACTGGAGGACCTCAGTTATGAGGAACAACTACAAACATTAAACCTATTCTCCATGTAGAAGAGATAGTTAGGGGATGTGATAGCGATATACAAATTTCTCAATGGTGATTCTAGCATAGAGAGGAAACTATTTAGTCATAGGTTGCTTAAGAGGACACGTGGCCACTCAAAGAAGTTGGATAAGAAGTGGTTCAATCTTAAACTGCGTAGGGGGTTCCTCACTGTCAGAGCAGTAAGGATGTGGCACTCCATTCCACAATTAGTGGTGCCTGCAGGGAGTGTTGATAATTTCAAAAAACTCCTAAATAAGCATCTAAGTGAATGCAATATGCAGGGATATGGGAAATGGTATTGACATAAGCACACATACAGTATGCACCTGGATGAACTGGTGTCTTTAATCAACCTTACGAACTATGTAGGTTCTGTGTATTGCCATTTTAAGAAACTGTTATGGCATTTCTTATTTACGAGCTGTAAGAGATAGTGGGAGGTGTTGGATCAGGAAGTTTGTGTGATAAATAAAGATGGTGACCTGTTAACAGTCTGTCTGCACTGCTGCGGCACAACAAATACCGTAGTTGATTCAATAGAAATCCTGAAAACAATCTGTTTGGCATACCCAAGGGTTGAACCTGAGAAATACTGAACTACAGTAATGTCTGGATGAAAAACTGAGCAGGCATGCTGTAGAACCAGTATGTATTTCAAGGTTTAATTCTCAAATTTTGAAAAAATACTTATACCTTTATCAATTTACTGTTACTAATACTGGGAGGCCTACCAACATACACTCTAGCTGACTTTAGTGTAGTTCATAAAGTGACTAGCTTTAGAATAAAAATAGATAAACTGCTGAAAGTATAAAGTGTCAATGTATATAGTACCAAAGCTTACATGCTTCTTCCTATCTCCTACCTATTGTAGTAAGAAATAAACATGAACATAGGAATGTAAAGGCCACTGTAAGTGGCCCCCTGTGTCCACAATACAGCAAAGGTCCTGGAAGCTAGTGAAGATTACTGTAGTAGCCTACTACAGTAATTTCCAGCTTTCAGGGGTATCCCACAGGTGTGTAACATACATTCTTACATGTAACTATGTAAAAAATACCATACCTGGAGAGCTCACTGCTCCCAAATCTTCCTCATCGGCTCTGCCTCACAATGCTCTGGGCTACTATACCACCTGGAGTTTCTACTTTTCTAAGTTAAAATGACCCAACTCACTGCAGCTTTTAGTCCCTTCTATTATATCAGACTGGGGATCAGGACTATAAGCGGATATTAACAAGCGTCTACTCCAGCTGAACACAAAAAGGATTTTCCAGCTAAATGCGACAAAATCACCAGGCATTAATGAAAATATATGTTTCAAGCTGTTTTTGTGATGTGTACATACCTGACACTGAATGAACAAGTGTCTGCTATTTTTGCCTGTAGTGATTGTATTTAATATTGAATATACATGTAGCGGGGTCTCCTTTAAGGCCCCGGGACTACGTTACCCAGAACCCTGTTCGGCACCCAGAGTGTAGTTGGCCACCGCAGAGACTCATGGGAGGGGTTATTAAAGAAGGAAGCGAGGCGGAATTAGGCCTCTTTGGACACCGCGCTACAAGCAACAGCTTCTTCCTGTGCGGATCTGCTGCAACACAAGGCCTGAAGCCTGGGGCCTTGTGCAACCTCCAAAGAGCCTTCCACCCCACTGCGGAGCCTGGGTGGCATCTGACTTTGTCGAGTGAGTACATCTGTTGGATCGGGGACCCGATCGTTGCGGACGCTGTTGGCGGATGCACAGCAGGTGGATGTCCCGGACTGGGATCGCGTCCGGAGTGGTGAGCGGGCACTTGCCCAAAACCAATAGACTGTACTGAAGTTCAGGCCTATAGGCTGCGTTGGCCCACCGTTTGTGTGTTGGTTGTTCTACTGGGGACCGGGAGCAGGACAGAGTTGAAGTGTCCCCCCATTATAGTGTTCCAAGTGACTATCACCTGTGTGGATTACAAATACTACTCATCAAGTGCACCACCGAAAGTTTGCATGCGAAGAAATCCCCAGGGGAAGGACTGAGATTTCTTAAATGTCAGGCCTGACTAGGGAGGAGTGATAGAGGATTGTTTAATGAGCCATAGGGCGCGTACACCATAATAGCTGCGCACGGTGGGTTACACCGTGGGGCCATTGTTGTGTACTACACTTATTGCTGCAGGGCTCTGTGAGCAAGTTGAATGTGTTCTGTTCTGCTTATGCCCATTTGATGAAAGTAAAATTGTTCTATTTAACCTTTACATCAGTGTGTTGTCTTACTGCAAGGAGGTTACCCCTTGCAATACTACTGTTTATGACAAGAGTTAACCCTAGACTAACTGTACCAGAGTGGGTCGAGTAAGATTGCCGGGGGTTGGCGGCGCTGTGTACAGGGCCCGAAATCAAACCAGCGGCTCTCTTAACTGGGGGTAGCGCTACATACATATGAAAATGCATATTATTTGTGACAGTGGGGTCACTTTGGACACAGGGTGAATAAAAGAAACCCCCGATATGGTCTGTGATAGCCATATTCAAGGCTGTATATACATTGTATATAGATTGGATGTATACTGTGTGTGGGGGTTATGTAATCATTGCTGTGAGGAATTAAGGTGTTTTGCATTCTATTGTTCACTAAGTCTGTCCTTGTGTGTATTGTAAAGTGCCAGACAGACTGGCTGCCAACCCTTTGTGAGAAGATGTGTATTGTGTGGGATCTTTTGAAGCCTAGCAGACGTCAGGATGAGGTGTTGAGTCTTGGGATGTGTGGGTGGAGCTGGGCCCTTGTTCATGTTAAATCATGTGTATTGAATTGTGTATAAAGTTACAATGTTTCTCAATAATAAAGGGATTCCTATTACAGAAGAAGACAGAGTGCGTCTCATTTTCTTCCAGAGGGATTGGTTCCTATGGGAAAGGGTCGTTTAGCTGTGGATATTGGTAGCGAGTGGATGTGTGTCTAGGAGAAGGAACATCGTAAACGGCGTTTTACTCCTTTATATTGGGGTGCCGTTACATTGGTTGGCAGCAGCGGGATCTTCCCTCCAGTTACTGGGACACTTCAAACCACCACAGTGAATGACCAGCTATGCAGCCTGCAGGAAAGCCACGCTGAAAGACTTACTTGAGAGCCGTGGAGGCACCGGTGGGACAAAGAACAAAGTCACCTTGATCAGGGAACTAACCGAGATGGATCAGAGGGATGGTGATGCAGGACCCCGGTCAGTTGAAGACTTGTTTCAGCAACGAGTTCGACAGCGGGTGGCATTATATGGTGCTAACCCATCAGAGACCGCCATGCAGAATGCCATTAGAGACATCCAGCTGCAGGATGAGCGACAAGAGAGAGAACTAGAGCGGCAACATGAGCGGAGAATGGCAGAAATACGGCAATCGGAGACAACACCTAAAGATGCAGCGCCTGTCCGTAAGTTGCCCTTTCGGGCGTTCAAACTATTTAAGGAGGGAGAGGAGGAAATTGAAGCATTCCTGCAGGACTTTGAGAGACTATGCCAGATACATGAAGTACTGCCCCAAGACTGGGTCGCCTTACTGGCAAGTAATTTAACGGGCAGAGCGGTGGATGCGTATCGGACCCTGGAGGATGAGGACGCTAAAGACTATGACCGGGTAAAAGAAGCTCTGCTAGCCCGATTTGCCATTACACCCGAAGCCAGCCGGATTAAGTTTCGAGAATCCCGGAAACAAAGCCACATAACATACGTGGAGTGGGCACATCGTCTGCAGCGAGACCTTAAGGGCTGGCTCCAGGGAAGCCACGCTCATACCATAGAGGACATCACCCAGCTAGTACTCTTAGAACATTTCTTTAACCACACCCCCCCGGTACTACAGGATTGGGTACGAGATAAGCAACCACGGACTGTACAGCAAGCGGCTACTTTGGCCGATGAATATCTGGACTCTCGAAGGTCAGGCGGAAGCGAGCGCTATCCACCATCTCGGCCCAGTTTATCAGCCTCTAACACAGCTTCAGCACCAACCCCAGCGGCCACATATCCTCAGCAGCCCAGGTTCAACTCCCAGGACTATGCACAACCCATCAGGTGTTTCGGATGTAAACAGCTAGGGCACAAAAAGCCAAACTGTCCATTAAATCCAGCCATCCAGTCCCAGTCATGGAGACAACCAGCAAGGGGGAGCCCCCGCACACCCATGCCTGCGGCCCACTGCGTTGAGGAGGAAGAACATTGGGGCGTCCTGCACGAGGCTGATCCAATACAAGCAGCTAACCGGGACAACAGGCAACAACACAGGCAGACGGTCCGGGTTAATGGAACGGTAGCCAATGGCTTTCGTGATAGCGGCGCTACCATGACCCTACTACAGAAGAACCTCATCCCAGAGAGCCAACACACCGAAGATACTGTAGCCGTAAGAGTAGCGGGAGGTACCATCTTCCGGCTACCCGTGGCCCGTGTTCACCTGGATTGGGGGGTTGGTTCGGGACACGTGAATGTGGGGGTGATGAAGGACTTGCCTGCGGATGTACTACTGGGGAATGATTTGGCCCCCCTCCTTTCTGCTTACACCCCGATGGGCCCCGATGAAGTCAACCCTGTGACTACCCGTGCACAGACACGTACTGCTGGAACCGGCCCGCTTGCTGCAGAGACCCAGGTGAGACTATCCTCCCCGACACGTACCTTAGATCAGGCGCGCCTAGGCTGGGATACCCCAGAAGCATTCGGGAGGGAAACTCGGGAGGACCCAACCTTACACAAGTATAGGGCTAAGGCAGATACTCAGGAAAGGGGAATAGATGGGGAGCTGTTTGAATGGGATGGGGATAGACTGTATAGGATCCCTAAGCCATCTCAGAGAAGTAAGGCCCCTTCGCAGAAACAACAGCTGGTGGTACCTAAGAAATACCAGCTGGAGATTCTACGAATCGGGCATGATGTGCCGCTAGCAGGACATCTAGGGTTCCGTCGCACGGCCCATAGGATCACACAGAATTTCTTCTGGCCCAATTTTAGCCAGGATGTGCGACAATACTGCAAAACGTGTGACACATGTCAACGGATAGGGAAGAGGGGGGACCACCCTAAGGCTAAACTCATGTCCATGCCTATTATTGGGGAGCCCTTTTACCGCATAGCCGTTGACATTGTGGGTCCCCTGGCCAGGCCTAGTCCATCCGGAAAGAAGTATATTCTTACCGTGGTGGACTACGCCACCCGTTACCCAGAGGCAGTAGCGATGTCCAACATTGAAGCAGAGACAGTAGCTGATGCCCTGGTTAAGATTTTTACCAGAGTGGGGTTCCCTAAGGAGATTCTCTCTGACCAGGGAACCCAGTTTACCGCGGTACTCACCCAGCAGTTGTGGAAGGTGTGCAATATTAAGCCCTTGCTGAGCTCCCCCTACCACCCCCAGACTAATGGTCTCTGTGAACGCTTTAATGGGACCCTCAAGCAAATGCTGAGGACCTTTTCGGACTCTTGCAGAGACTGGGAGAGATTCCTGCCTCACCTGTTATTTGCGTACAGAGAGGTACCCCAGGAATCTACTGGGTTCTCGCCCTTCGAGTTGCTCTATGGGAGAAGGGTCCGCGGACCCCTCGATCTCATCAGAGGACACTGGGAGGGAGAGACAGAGCAAGAAGGGACCCCCATAGTACCCTATGTTCTGGAACTCAGGGACCGCATGGAGCAACTGTCTCTGATGGTAAGAGAGAATCTCCAGGCGGCCCAGGGAAGACAGAAGAGATGGTACGACCGGGGGGCCCGACAGCGGGTCTTCCAGGTTGGGCAGAAGGTCTTAGTGCTCAAGCCTGTGAAGACCGACAAGATGCAGGCATCTTGGCAGGGCCCGTATAAAGTAGTAGCCCAGGTATGTGATACTACCTATGTCATTGCCAGCTGTGCAGATTAGTGATGAGCCGAACACCCCCGGGTTCGGTTCGCACCAGAACCCGCGAACGGACCGAAAGTTCGCACGAACATTAGAACCCTATTAAATACAATGGATGCGAACGTTCGGATTCTAAAGTGCTAATTATAACGACTATTATCCATGTTATTGTCCGAAACAGAGTTTGGGAACCCGGCTTCTGCACCAGGGGACATGTATCAATGCAAAAAGAAGTTTAAAAACGGACGTTTTCCGGGAGCAGTCATTTTAATGATGCATAAAGTGAAAAAAAAAAAGTCAAATATTCCTTTAAATATTGTACCTGGGGGGTGTCTAAAGTATGCCTGTGAAGTGCCACGTGTTTCCCGTGTTTAGAACTGTCCCTGCACAAAATAACATTTCTAAAGGGAAAAAAGTCATTTAAAACTGCTTGCGGCTTTAATGCAATGTCTGGTCCCGGTAATATGGATGAAAATCTTTAGGAAAAATGGCATAGCTACCCCATCAACCCCCCCCCCCTACCCCAGCCCATTACCAGCCCCTTTGGGTCTTGTATGGATATTAAGGGGAACCCCGCACACAAAATAAAAAAGGACCTATATACTCTGAACAGCCGTATACAGGCGGTGCATACAAGACAGGGACTGTAGGTTTGTTCTTATGTAGAATCTGTTTATAATTTTGAACAGCTGCATTGTTTAAGTGGAGCTCCATGGCAAATTCCTTTTTTTTAGGTTTTTGGAAAACATAGGGAACGGTTATCACCCCTGTCACATTTTTTTTGCTGTCTGTGCCCATGTTCAGAACATTTCACCTCACTTTGCGTCCCAATGACAACTGTTTTTGAAATGTGGTGTTTTTATTGAAACATGGATTGGTGATAAAGCATCAGTAGAGAGGAGACACCTTTCTCCCATATTAATTCTTACAGGAGAGAATTTTCCTTCCAAGGGGTAGATTTCCTCTCACTTCCTGTTGTCTTCTTCCGTTTGCAAGTAGTAGTAGTTTGTAAGTTGGATGTTTGAAAGTAGGGACCTTCCGTATATACTCTGCAGAAATTGGCCCCTTAGGTGCTGGTGTTGGCACAACACTGAAAGCACTCACAGTTATTCTTGGTGGGTGCTGGAACGCCCTTCTGTCAAGTATAATATCAGGAATTGTAATAACATATAATTGTTGATCAGTGGTAGTAAAAATTGGGCCTTTGATGGTGGTGCTGGTGCCCCAACACTGTAAGGCCTGACAGTTACTCTTGGTGGGCGCAGCAATGGTCCCTGCTGTGAATTATTAGATCAATAATTATAATTGCATGCCCCTGTTGAACAGGGGCTGAAAAATTGGGCCTTTGGTGGTGGTGGTGGTGGTGATGGTGGTGCTGGTGCCACAACACTGTAAGGCCTGACAGTTACTCTTGGTGGGCGCAGCAATGGGCCCTGCTGTGAATTATTAGATCAATAATTATAATTGCATGCCCCTGTTGAACAGGGGCTTAAAAATTGGGCCTTTGGTGGTGGTGGTGGTGGTGATGGTGGTGCTGGTGCCACAACACTGTAAGGCCTGACAGTAACTCTTGGTGGGCGCAGCAATGGGCCCTGCTGTGAATTATTAGATCAATAATTATAATTGCATGCCCCTGTTGAACAGGGGCTGAAAAATTGGGCCTTAGGCACTGGTGGCACAACACTGCAACCCCTCACAGATACTGTACTTGGAGCACAGCAATGAGGCCTGTTGCAAAGTATTGCATCAAAAATTTTAATTACACGCCCCTGTTAAACAGGGGCTGAAAAATTGGGCCTTAGCCACTGGTGGCGTCACCCATAAACCAAAATGATCTTCCAAGCTATCATCGTTAATCGTATCATTGAGGAGGAGGAGGAGGATAGCCAGTCAACATAACAGCACAGGCACTCAGCATCAGCATCAGTCTTGAAGGGATGTGACATTTTAAAATCAATTAGTCTGTTATGTGGTGTGTGGTGCATCTGGTGTGTGGTAGCTGGTGGTGATCCAAGACTGGTTCATCTTGATGAAAGTCAGTCGATCAACCGAGTCGGTGGACAGGCGCACCCTGTGATCCGTGACAAATCCTCCAGCAGCACTGAATGTGCGTTCTGAAAGAACGCTGGATGCAGGACAGGCCAGTAGCTCAATTGCATACTGTGCAAGCTCTGGCCAGTGATCCATCCTCAAGACCCAGTAAGCCAGAGGATTTTCGGTGGGGAAGGTGTCCAAGTCTGACCTTGCCCCTAGGTATTCCTGCACCATGTATATCAGACGCTGGCGATGGTTGCTGGAACCGATCATACTTTGGGGCTGCGGACTAAAGAATTGTCTGAACGCATCGGTCAGACGGCCACCTTCCCCACCGCTCCTTCTTTGACTGCCCGAAGCCTCAGCAACTCGTTGTCCAGGACCAGGAGTTTGTAACCTCCCAGTCTCTGGGAACGCGTTGCACAGACCTTTCTGCAAGGCCTCCCGGAGTTGTCTCATCCTCTGCTCCCTCTGCGACGGTACAATAAGGTCCGCAACCTTACCCTTGTACCGTGGATCAAGGAGAGTGGCCAGCCAGTAATGGTCCCTCTCCTTGATCCGAAGAATACGAGGATCCTTCCGCAGACTTTGCAGGATCAGGGAGGCCATGCAGCGTAGGTTAGCTGAGGCATTCAGTCCGGAGTCCTCTGGGTAACTAAGGACGACATGATCCGCAGCCACCTACTCCCAGCCACGTACAAGTCCACTGGTTTCTTGGGACTGTAAATCATCCCTAAAAGACTGCTGCTGATGATGCTGAGTGCCAGCCTCCACCTCCATGCTGACACAATCCTCCTCCTCCTCCTCCTCCTCCTCCTCTTCCTGTGCGATGGGTGGGACAGAAGGAACACTGTCTGGGTAAAGGGGGCCTTGAGAGGCAAGGAAGTCCTCCTCTTCCTGCCTCTGTTCTGCCTCAAGTGCCCTGTCCATTATTCCACGCAGCGTGTGCTCCAACAGGTGGACAAGAGGTACAGTGTCACTGATGCATGCACTGTCACTGCTCACCATCCTCGTGGCCTCCTCAAATGGTGGCAGGACAGTGCATGCATCCCTGATCATGCCCCACTGGCGTGGTGAAAAAAACCCGAGCTCCCCTGACCCTGTCCTGGTGCCGTAGTCGCACAGGTACTCATTGATGGCCCTCTGCTGCGTGTGCAGCCGCTGCAGCATGGCCAACGTTGAGTTCCACCTGGTGGGCATGTCACATATAAGGCGGTTCTTGGGCAGGTTCAACTCCTTTTGAAGCTCAGCCAGGCGAGCACTGGCATTATAAGATCTGTGGAAATGCACACAGACTTTCCTGGCCTGCCTCAGGACATCCTGTAAGCCCGGGTACCTGCCCAAGAACCGCTGCACCACCAGGTTAAGGACGTGAGCCATACAGGGCACATGGGTCAGTTGTCCCTGTCGGAGGGCGGAGAGGAGGTTGGTGCCATTGTCGCAAACCACCATTCCTGGCTTAAGCTGGCGTGGCGTCAACCACCTCTCGGCCTGCCCCTGCAGAGCAGACAGGACCTCTGCCCCAGTGTGGCTCCTGTCCCCCAAACACACCAGCGCAAGCACGGCATGGCATCTTTTTGCCTGCGTACTTGCGTAGCCCCTTGAACGCCTACGGAGCACCGCTGGTTCCGAGGACAAACCACATGAAGAGGCCATGGAGGAAGAAGAAGAGGAGGGGGTGGAGGAGAGAGGTGTGTCACAACCAGTAGTAGCATTTTGGAGGCGTGGCGGTGGAACAACCTCCAACACTACTGCACCTTGTCCTGCATCCTTCCCAGCTGCCAAAAGAGTGACCCAATGGGCCGTGAAAGAAAGGTAACGTCCCTGTCCATGCCTGCTGGACCATGAGTCAGCGGTAATATGCACCTTACCGCTGACCGCCCTGTCCAGCGAGGCCAAGACATTGCCTTCCACATGCCTGTAGAGAGCCGGAATAGCCTTCCGTGCGAAAAAGTGTCGTTTGGGAACCTGCCACTGAGGAACCGCACATTGCACAAACTCACGAAAGGGGGCCGAGTCTACCAACTGAAAAGGCAGCAGTTGAAGCGCTAGCAATGTAGCCAAGCTAGCATTCAACCGCTGGGCATGTGGATGCCTGGGAGTGAACTTCTTTCGACGGTCCAGCAGCTGGGGCAGGGAAATTTGCCTGCTAGAATCGGACGTTGGTGTACTGCTAGCAGAGTGCCTGCAAGTACTTGCTTGTGATACACCTAATTCTACACCTTCATTCCTCTCAGAGCAGGTTTCAGAGAGGAGTGAAGGTATAGTGGGGTTGGAGATCCCAGCTGATGCGGTGCAAGAAGAGGTCAGCTTTGTTCTTTGGTGTGGGTCTTTAAGGTAGGCTTGCCAACGAGCTGCATGGCAGGTCAACATATGTCTGATCAAGCATGTGGTGCCCAAGCGGCTGATGTTTTGGCCACGCGATATACGCTTGAGACATATGTTGCAAACAGCAGCTGTGCGATCTGATGCACTCGCCTCAAAAAAGGCCCACACCAAAGAACTTTTTGCATGACGGGCAGAGGCAGCGCCCTGCACAGGCGGAGCTCTGCGGTGTGATTCCGTCGGTGTGCTGCCCATACGCTGGCCACTCAAGGGCATCCTGCCTCGTTGGAGATGTGCCTCCTCCTCATCCTCCTCCTCCTCCTCTCTCCTATTAGGCACCCACGTGGAGTCAGTGACCTCATCATCCCCTCCCTCCTCATCACTGGAGCCAATCTGGCAATATGCTGCAGCTGCTGGAGCATGACTGCCAGATTGGTGTCCTTCTTGAGCATCCCCTCTCTCTGCTCTCACGCTGCTGCCTTCCTCTAGCTGGGTATCATCATCAGATCCTTCCAAACGCTGGGCATCCTCCTGGAGCATGTACCCAACACTGTGCTCAAACAGTTCGGGGGACTCCTCAGGAGGAGGGCATGGTGGGTCTAGGGAAGGATTGACTAATGAAGATAATGATACCAGAGAAGAGGACGCTTTGGCAGCTGCTTTGCCAGTACCCTGAGCCTGGGTGAGAGAGGATGAGGAGGATGAGGTGGGCTTGGTCATCCACTCTACCAAGTCTTCGGCATGATGTGGCTCAACATGTCCAGCTGCCGAAAACAAGGACAAGCGTGTCCCATGGCCATGTGCTGATGACAATGCACCGCGTACACGACCAGCACTGTTGCCCCCAGACACAGAGCCTGCTTGCCCTCTTTTTTTGCCTCCTGACTGTCTGCCTCTCCTTGGTTGCCTTCCAGACATTTTAATAGATGGCCTGCAGGGAGATGGGAAAAACAGCAATAAGGGCTACCTTCAGGTGTATACTGTGCAGGAGGCTTAGCAACAATGACACTGACACTGTCCCCTGCCTATCCTTCTCTGTCCCTAAACACAAGGATTGAAAATATGGTTCAGCAAAATAGTTTTAGAACAGAATAGCACACTGACACTTTCCCTCACTGTCCTACTCTGTCCCTCCCTACAAACAAGATTTAGCACAGAATAGCACACTGATAATTTCTACGAGTGTCCTTCTCTGTCCCTAAACTCAAGGATTGAAAATATGGAACAGCAAAATTGGTTTAGAACAGAATAGCACACTGTCAGTTTCACTCACTGTACCTCTCTGTCCCTCAACTCAAGGATTGAAAATATGGTTCAGCAAAATAGTTTTAGAACAGAATAGCACACTGACACTTTCCCTCACTGTCCTACTCTGTCCCTCCCTACAAACAAGATTTAGCACAGAATAGCACACTGATAATTTCTACGAGTGTCCTTCTCTGTCCCTAAACTCAAGGATTGAAAATATGGAACAGCAAAATTGGTTTAGAACAGAATAGCACACTGTCAGTTTCACTCACTGTACCTCTCTGTCCCTCAACTCAAGGATTGAAAATATGGAACAGCAAAATAGGTTTAGAACAGAATAGCACACTGTCAGTTTCACTCACTGTACCTCTCTGTCCCTCAACTCAAGGATTGAAAATATGGTTCAGCAAAATAGTTTTAGAACAGAATAGCACACTGACACTTTCCCTCACTGTCCTACTCTGTCCCTCCCTACAAACAAGATTTAGCACAGAATAGCACACTGATAATTTCTACGAGTGTCCTTCTCTGTCCCTAAACTCAAGGATTGAAAATATGGAACAGCAAAATTGGTTTAGAACAGAATAGCACACTGTCAGTTTCACTCACTGTACCTCTCTGTCCCTCAACTCAAGGATTGAAAATATGGTTCAGCAAAATAGTTTTAGAACAGAATAGCACACTGACACTTTCCCTCACTGTCCTACTCTGTCCCTCCCTACAAACAAGATTTAGCACAGAATAGCACACTGATAATTTCTACGAGTGTCCTTCTCTGTCCCTAAACTCAAGGATTGAAAATATGGAACAGCAAAATTGGTTTAGAACAGAATAGCACACTGTCAGTTTCACTCACTGTACCTCTCTGTCCCTCAACTCAAGGATAGAAAATATGGAACAGCAAAATAGGTTTAGAACAGAATAGCACACTGTCAGTTTCACTCACTGTACATCTCTGTCCCTCAACTCAAGGATTGAAAATATGGTTCAGCAAAATAGTTTTAGAACAGAATAGCACACTGACACTTTCCCTCACTGTCCTACTCTGTCCCTCCCTACAAACAAGATTTAGCACAGAATAGCACACTGATAATTTCTACGAGTGTCCTTCTCTGTCCCTAAACTCAAGGATTGAAAATATGGAACAGCAAAATTGGTTTAGAACAGAATAGCACACTGTCAGTTTCACTCACTGTACCTCTCTGTCCCTCAACTCAAGGATTGAAAATATGGTTCAGCAAAATAGTTTTAGAACAGAATAGCACACTGACACTTTCCCTCACTGTCCTACTCTGTCCCTCCCTACAAACAAGATTTAGCACAGAATAGCACACTGATAATTTCTACGAGTGTCCTTCTCTGTCCCTAAACTCAAGGATTGAAAATATGGAACAGCAAAATTGGTTTAGAACAGAATAGCACACTGTCAGTTTCACTCACTGTACCTCTCTGTCCCTCAACTCAAGGATTGAAAATATGGTTCAGCAAAATAGTTTAAGAACAGAATAGCACACTGACACTTTCCCTCACTGCCCTACTCTGTCCCTCCCTACAAACAAGATTTAGCACAGAATAGCACACTGATAATTTCTACGAGTGTCCTTCTCTGTCCCTAAACTCAAGGATTGAAAATATGGAACAGCAAAATTGGTTTAGAACAGAATAGCACACTGTCAGTTTCACTCACTGTACCTCTCTGTCCCTCAACTCAAGGATTGAAAATATGGAACAGCAAAATAGGTTTAGAACAGAATAGCACACTGTCAGTTTCACTCACTGTACCTCTCTGTCCCTCAACTCAAGGATTGAAAATATGGTTCAGCAAAATAGTTTTAGAACAGAATAGCACACTGACACTTTCCCTCACTGTCCTACTCTGTCCCTCCCTACAAACAAGATTTAGCACAGAATAGCACACTGATAATTTCTACGAGTGTCCTTCTCTGTCCCTAAACTCAAGGATTGAAAATATGGAACAGCAAAATTGGTTTAGAACAGAATAGCACACTGTCAGTTTCACTCACTGTACCTCTCTGTCCCTCAACTCAAGGATTGAAAATATGGTTCAGCAAAATAGTTTTAGAACAGAATAGCACACTGACACTTTCCCTCACTGTCCTACTCTGTCCCTCCCTACAAACAAGATTTAGCACAGAATAGCACACTGATAATTTCTACGAGTGTCCTTCTCTGTCCCTAAACTCAAGGATTGAAAATATGGAACAGCAAAATTGGTTTAGAACAGAATAGCACACTGTCAGTTTCACTCACTGTACCTCTCTGTCCCTCAACTCAAGGATTGAAAATATGGAACAGCAAAATAGGTTTAGAACAGAATAGCACACTGTCAGTTTCACTCACTGTACATCTCTGTCCCTCAACTCAAGGATTGAAAATATGGTTCAGCAAAATAGTTTTAGAACAGAATAGCACACTGACACTTTCCCTCACTGTCCTACTCTGTCCCTCCCTACAAACAAGATTTAGCACAGAATAGCACACTGATAATTTCTACGAGTGTCCTTCTCTGTCCCTAAACTCAAGGATTGAAAATATGGAACAGCAAAATTGGTTTAGAACAGAATAGCACACTGTCAGTTTCACTCACTGTACCTCTCTGTCCCTCAACTCAAGGATTGAAAATATGGTTCAGCAAAATAGTTTTAGAACAGAATAGCACACTGACACTTTCCCTCACTGTCCTACTCTGTCCCTCCCTACAAACAAGATTTAGCACAGAATAGCACACTGATAATTTCTACGAGTGTCCTTCTCTGTCCCTAAACTCAAGGATTGAAAATATGGAACAGCAAAATTGGTTTAGAACAGAATAGCACACTGTCAGTTTCACTCACTGTACCTCTCTGTCCCTCAAATCAAGGATTGAAAATATGGTTCAGCAAAATAGTTTTAGAACAGAATAGCACACTGACACTTTCCCTCACTGTCCTACTCTGTCCCTCCCTACAAACAAGATTTAGCACAGAATAGCACACTGATAATTTCTACGAGTGTCCTTCTCTGTCCCTAAACTCAAGGATTGAAAATATGGAACAGCAAAATTGGTTTAGAACAGAATAGCACACTGTCAGTTTCACTCACTGTACCTCTCTGTCCCTCAACTCAAGGATTGAAAATATGGTTCAGCAGAATAGTTTTAGAACAGAATAGCACACTGACACTTTCCCTCACTGTACCTCTCTGTCCCTAAACTCAAGGATTGAAAATATGGTTCAGCAAAATCGTTTTAGAACAGAATAGCACACTGACACTTTCCCTCACTGTACCTCTCTGTCCCTACAAACAAGGATTAGCACAGAATAGCACACTGTCACTGACACTCTCCCTACCTATCCTTATTTGTCCCTAAACACAAGGAATCCAGGATTAGTAAAGGAAAAATAATGACACTGTCCCTGCCTATGCTTCTCTTTCCCTGCTCCGGAACACACTACACAAGGCCGCCGCGCTGGCGGCCTTTTATAGTGTGGGGCGTGTACTAAACCCCCTCAGCAATAATTGGCCACAGGCATCCTGCCTGTGGCCAATCATTGCTCTCCTCGCTGCCGGCGCTGTGATTGGCCAAGCATGCGGGGTCACAGTGCATGCTTGGCCAATCACAGTGCCTGGATGACACTGCGATGGCGTAGTGCATTGTGGGCCGTTCGCATCACTCGAATTTGGCGCGAACAGCCCAAATCGTTCGATCTTCGTCGAACGATCGAACAGCCGATGTTCGAGTCGAACGTATGTTCGACTCGAACACGAAGCTCATCTCTAGTGCAGATGAAAGAATCCAGCAAACCTTTCATGTGAACATGCTGAAGGAGTATCAGGAACGGCAGGAGGATGTTGCTGCAGTATGTGCCCCTGCTGCGGACGACTCAGAAGGTTTACCCCTCCCTGACTTACTAGAGAGAGAGCCCCAGACTGACCTCATTAGCCTTGTACAGCTAGGAGACCGGTTAAGCCCCCCAAAGAAGGAACAGGCTAAGAAGCTTCTGTGGGAGAAACAGGCGACGTTCTCCCAAAAACCGGGCTATACGACCCTGGCTGTACATAAGGTAGAGACCCCTGGGCAAGCACCCCTTCACCAGCCCCCCTACCGTATCCCTGAAGCAGTCCGAGAGGAAATGCGGAAGGAGATACAGGAGATGATTCAGTTAGGAGTCATTGAGCCTTCTGACAGCCCTTGGACCTCGCCTGTAGTCTTGGTGCCTAAGAAAGATGGGACTACCCGGTTCTGCGTGGACTACAGGCGACTCAACGAGAAGACCACCACCGATGCCTACCCAATGCCCAGGGTAGACGAACTGCTAGATCGTATAGCCAGGGGACGTTATTTAACTACAATAGACCTGTGTAAAGGTTATTGGCAGATCCCCCTGGCCGAGGATGCTATCCCCAAGTCGGCATTTGTTACCCCATTTGGCCTGTACCAGTCTAAGGTCATGCCATTTGGAATGAAAAATGCCCCGGCGACCTTCCAACGTATGGTGGATAGGCTCCTCGATGGCTTCCAGGATTTTGCATGTGCATATCTGGATGACATTGCGATCTACAGTGGGTCTTGGGAGGAGCACCTGGTTCACGTAGGAGTGGTTCTGGACAAAATTCGGGCCGCAGGCCTGACCTTGAAACCAGACAAGTGCCATCTAGGGATGGCGGAGGTGCAGTACCTGGGACACCGAGTGGGGTGTGGGAACCAGAGACCAGAGCCAGCCAAGGTAGAGGCAGTAGCTAACTGGCCCACGCCCCGTACTAAGACCCAGGTATTAGCCTTCTTGGGAACTGCAGGGTACTACCGACGTTTTGTCCCTAATTATAGTGCTATCACCAAACCCCTGACTGACCTGATGAAAAAGAATTTACCTAGGCAGGTCCTCTGGTCTCCAGCTTGTGAATCCGCATTTCTAGCCCTCAAGCAAGCACTTGTAAATGCCCCTGTCTTGGCTGCCCCAGTACCTAACAAATGTTTTCTTGTCCACACAGATGCTTCCATGTTTGGACTGGGGGCGGTGCTGAGCCAAGTTGGGGAGGATGGAGGAGAACACCCTGTCGCATACCTGAGTAGAAAACTATTACCCCGGGAAGTGAGCTATGCGGCAGTGGAGAAGGAGTGTTTGGCCCTGGTCTGGGCCCTTAAAAAGCTGAACCCTTACTTATACGGACAGGAATTTTCACTGGTCACTGACCACAACCCATTGGTCTGGCTTAACCGGGTCTCCGGAGATAATGGCAGGTTGCTGCGGTGGAGCTTAGCCCTACAACCTTACAACTTCACCATCAGCTACCGACCCGGTAAGCAAAACGGCAATGCTGATGGGTTGTCCCGGCAAACAGACGTCCTCCCGGGCTCCTAGTGCAATGTTGATGGGTTATCCAGACATCGGAAGAATGGACCTATGGACTAACTTCGGAGTAGACCCGTCTGGGGTCCCCTCCTCTGTTAGTCCCCTGCCGAAAGGGGAGATGTGTGACAGTGGGGTCACTTTGGACACAGGGTGAATAAAAGAAACCCCCGATATGGTCTGTGATAGCCATATTCAAGGCTGTATATACATTGTATATAGATTGGATGTATACTGTGTGTGGGGGTTATGTAATCATTGCTGTGAGGAATTAAGGTGTTTTGCATTCTATTGTTGATTAAGTCTGTCCTTGTGTGTATTGTAAAGTGCCAGACAGACTGGCTGCCAACCCTTTGTGAGAAGATGTGTATTGTGTGGGATCTTTTGAAGCCTAGCAGACGTCAGGATGAGGTGTTGAGTCTTGGGATGTGTGGGTGGAGCTGGGCCCTTGTTCATGTTAAATCATGTGTATTGAATTGTGTATAAAGTTGCAATGTTTCTCAATAATAAAGGGATTCCTATTACAGAAGAAGACAGGGTGCGTCTCGTTTTCTTCCAGAGGGATTGGTTCCTATGGGAAAGGGTCGTTTAGCTGTGGATATTGGTAGCGAGTGGATGTGTGTCTAGGAGAGGGAACATCGTAAACGGCGTTTTACTCCTTTATATTGGGGTGCCGTTACATTATTATTATCTGTTTTCTTTGTTTTTTTCATTTTGCTGTATTTTTGATAGGTAAACACTCGCAAGAACTGATTGCATGCTAGGAGGGGGATTTTTGTTATGACTCGTTTGGGTTTGGATGTCCTGGCGGTTGCAGCCTTGTCTGCTTTGGGTGATGTGGTTAAATGTGTGAGCAATAACCCCTTATTTACTTATCTCTATCCAGTATTTTTTTTTTCGTCATTGCTATGTATGTTATTATTTTATTGGCAGGGAGGGATACATGGTGTGTGTTGTGCTTTGTCTCATTTTAAGTGTAGCACATTTACTTGGTAATCATGCTTGGGGGGGTCTGCCCTCCTCTGTGGTTGGTTCGTAGGGCTGGCTTCTGTCTCCACTGTGCTGTGTATGCGCAGCTTTGCAGTATGGGTGGAGCGGCATCACCCTCTTGGCCGTTGGCGGTGGCCCTTCACCACTGTGCATGTGCGGCCTATTGGCAGTGCATCTACTTGCGTCACCAGTTTTGGGTGTCTGTACATTGAGGGTGGCCTGGGTGGAGGAGGAGCAGACATCTTCTGCCTTATATATTAAAGCCAATTTGGTCATTTATTGCTTGGCTTATGTGAGGATCGCTGCATGCTTAGTGAGACCAACTTATTCCTTTTTTTTATCTCTATGTCTTTTACATCATCATACATTTCACAGGTGGATTTATAGTTAATTAGAAGTGGTGTTTGTTATTTCCATCTTCCCAGTTTCTCATTGTGCAGGTATTTCTGTGTTTTTTAGGGTTGTTTGGCATCTTGTCCTATACACTTACAGCTTTAGTAAATAAACTCCATTGTGTACTTAAAAGTATGGTATGCCTGTATGTAAGGGTTACTGTCTATGAGTGTATTATTTCTATATTTTCCATAGGCACTCCTTTTCTGTGGGCATGAGGGCTCTTGTATATCAACCGTATGCTCCATAGCTGGGACTGTTGGGAATCCCCTCATCTAGCTCATTGCTTTTCCCTGCCTCTGTATCTGTTTCCTGCGTTTTTTCACCTATTTATGAAGCCGTTCTTCGTTTTTTGGATGATTAACCACTTGCCTACTGGATATTTGTACCCCCTTCCTGTCCAGACCAATTTTCAGATTTCATCGCTGTCACACTTTGAATGACAATTGCGCGGTCTTGCAACACTGTACCCATATGACATTTTTTATAAAAAAAAATTCACACAAATAGAGCTTTCTTTTGGTGGTATTTAATCACTATTGGTTTATTTGCTAAATAAACAAAAAAAGACCGAACATTTTGGAAAAAAAATGTTTTTCATACAATAGTTTGTTATAACATTTTGCAAACAGGTAATTTTTCTCCTTCACTGATGTGCGCCGATGAGGCTGCACTGATGGGGACTGATGGGGACTGATAGGCTGCACTGATGAGGTGGCACTGATGGGCATTGATAGGCAGCACTGATAGGTGACACTGATGAGGAGGCACTGATGGGCACTGATTGGCAGCACTGGTGGGCACTGTTTGGCAGCACTGGTGGACACTGATAATCAGGACACTGACTGGACACAGCTGATCACGTGGTAAAGAGCCGCTGATTGGCGCTTTACCCCGATCTGTAATTAGCTGTGTCCGGAGGAAACAGTGATCACAAAGCACACAGTGGGTGCAAGGAGGGCATGATCACGGAAGGAACTGGCCAGCTGCACTGTAGCCGTCATTCGGCTATAGCACGGCTGGAAAGTGGTTAACATTGCTGTGAGTAATTCACTATGTTTCATTGTAATCATACATATTGTGATGTGTTTTACACCTATTTATTAATGTTTTAACTTGCAAGATATAGCTGTTCTATTATTTTCCCATCAGCTACACCCCTTGAACCCCTGAAGAAGCTTAACTGTGAATCGCGTCAGTTACTACACCTCTCCGCATTTGTTGTTACAGATCGTTGGATTTAGGTAATATGTTTTGCTGTGCTATATGTAGGGGAAGGTGCATGGGGTTGTTAATTATACTTGCAAAGGTTCATCCAATATGTTTTTTTTTTATCTTTGAGGGTTATCTACCAATCTTTTTTATTATTTTTTATGATTTTGGAATACAATTTAAATTTTATATATGTCTTTGTGTGTTTTTTTTTGTGTTTTTTCCTGAGGGTTATATAACAGCACCATTAGCCCCATATATTATTTTTTCTTTGTTACTATACTATATTAGAAAACAGGAAAGTACCGCGCTTAGGACAATATTAAAAAAGGTTTGCTGCCCCCCTAAAAGAGCTCCACAAGGGAGTCTGGTAAATATAACAAACAGGTGGGGTAGTGGCGCTACCTGGGGTACCTGGCAGTGGGGAAACCCACTAAATTAACAAAAAGTATCTATATAACCATATAATGTAGAACCCGTACCTTGGTGCTCCCCGAGAACATACACTAACATCCGTGGGTAGATGAGCGTAACGGAGGCCGGGATGAGCAGCATGGGTTCCAGCTGCGTTCCACCCACTCTCCTCGCAACCCGGAAATTACGTAACGTGCGTATACGTGCCCACGCCTTAAGCTTTTTGTCAATGGACGTCGTCTGAGGCACCATATATATATATATATATATATATATATATATATATATATATTTTTTTTTTTTATATATATATGTAGCGGGTGGTCATATTTAGGGGAGGCATCTGAGTGGTACCAGGCTCAGATGCAACAATTGTTAGGATTCCTGGACCAATTCATGCCAGTGGAGGATATCAATGGTGTCCAGTTCCCTGCGGCCTATAGGTGGCACTGTTGCCATAGGCCGGGGTTGAACCGCCATTGGAGGGCTGTGCCCTTTGTGTCCTCTTGCGGCTGTAGTACAGTGTGGCGGGGAACCTGCTGTGCATGCTGGGAGAGGGTATAAATGGGGCAGACATCTTCCGCTCGGGGTCCACTTCCAGGCACCTTCAGCCTGGGGGTGAGTGCTGGTGGTCTCCGGGTGCCCTAGGCCCGGGGACAGAGTTGCGGTTCCACCCCAGACACCTTCGGTCTGGGGTGAGGTACTCTTTAAAGGCCTGGGGCCCAGTACCTTAGACTGGGTCCCGCAAGGGATCGAGGGCTCCTAGGGTGTCCCCCGGTGTGGACGCCCGAATCTGGGATGAGGAGGCCAGGGAGGTGACCCTCTGGTAACTGTCCGGATGGATGTCCTTTCCCTGACGGGCCATTGCTTAAAGAAGGTAGTCCACATTCTCATGGTCTGTGGCAGGGAACCATTGTGAATTAGGTCGGTGGCAGAGACCCAACAACCTGGTCTGTGGCAGAGGCCTTATTTATCTGGTCTGTGGCAGGAACCCCCTCGCGGTCGGTGCAGCGACTGTGCGCCAAGCCTGTTTGCGCTATAACGGAACAGGAGAGAAACCAAGTTCAAGTTTGTGCCTGGACCTCCTCCCCACTTTGTCTGAACTGTTCTGTGTCTAACCAGTAGCTCTTAAAGGACTATTTATTGCTCTGAAGAATAAATAAGTGTTGGACTTTCAGTGGTGTGGAACTTGACTTTCTGGGAGCTAAAGGGTCCTACCTCCACCTGTGTGGAGGGTGGGAATCATCCTCAAGGGAAGTTTTGGCTCTGGACAGGGACACAGGCCCGAAGATAAAAGGTTATAGCTCACACCTCTGCACACAAGAGGATACGAGCTGGTGGTGCGCCACACTCTCCTTCCTGGTCCCCTAGACGAGAGCCATTAAAAGAGAAGAGAAGGAGAGAGTGAGAGGTGAGGTCGCTACACGTGGGGGCTCTGGGTCTGGGATCTGTGTCTGTGTTAATGGAGCTGAGACCTTCAGAGTTTGAACTTTACTGCCCAGAGGAGTTCCGAGGAGGTCGGCTATATTGGCCAACGCACCACGAGGCACACCCTGGCTGCGCAGTTCGTGAGCGTGATGCAACAGAAGCCCGCGAACAGGTGCAGAAAATGGGAGGAGTCTGGCCATGTGAAGTGTTGCACGTGGGGACTTTGGTGCGAGATAGTCAGTGCGCGATGGAGCAGCAAGCAGTCAGCACGTTCACTACTGCCTCGTGGGTTCCTACTTCCATAGCCACGAGGATGATTTAGTTTGCTCCTCCGCTGACAGATACGGGGATTAGGCTCAAGCCCCGGGGGCGATTCGCCTTGTACGTGTGTAAGGACGTTGAGGCCCTCGGTGTGATTTGTCTCGGCTGCTCGGGACTGGTGGTCCATCTGAAGCCATTCGGGCGATGCGAGGCCTGTAAAGAGTTCATTTTTGAGGTGGAGCAACCCACAGAAAGGCCTTGGGCCTTCCACCTCAACTGCATCACGGGCGCCACCACTCTTGAAGGAGAAGTCAGAGCTTGTACAGCCATCCCTACGCGCACTGACCGGGCTCTGGAGGAAGCCCCGGTTGAGATTGAGACTGAGATTGAGAAACCCGAAGATGCTGCTTCGGTCACCACGGAATCCCTGCTTCCACCGCCAAAGAGGAAAGTCGGTTTGGTCAAGACTTCCTGCGGCCGTGGGAGAGTCACACCCCAGCGCTTGCCTGGCCTGGATGGATCCGGAAGGAAAAGCCCTGGACATCCCAGCTCAAGTAAAGGCAGAGGTAAGCCGAAACGGGACCTGGTGTGTGGTTGGAGGTGTCGGGGATCCAGAGGCTCTGGAACCTGTCCAAGGGGGTGACTCCACGTCTACACGGAGTTACTAGCCTGCGGAGAAGTATGACACCTCTGACCTGGAGTCGATCTCGGATGCAGGAGACGACGGTCTAATAGACAAAATCAGAAGGGCTGGGACAAGATACCCCTATCCTCGTCCCGTGTGAAAAGGGACCCACCCATGTCCACTGGGGATAGTACACCCCGGATGGAGGCCCCGGCGCCTGAGGAGGGATCTGGTCCCCTGCATGCCTCTCCACCTTCGGAGTCGCCTGCGCCCGTTGCTGGGGTGAAGCGAGTGTCACTGCGGGCTCCTATGCCCAATCTACAGGTGATGAAGGTGCCCCTGCACCCGGATGCTATAGTGCTGTCCGGTGAAGGAGACCCTGCTACAATGCCACCCCTTTCCCGTTTGCAGAGACTTTTCGGTCAGAAAGTTGCCAATGAATATGGGTGGGAGTACCCATATTTGTCCAAGGAACTTTTATATGAAGTGGAGGCCTGCAGACAGCGATGGTATGATGACTTCATTTGGACACATTTCAAGGTGCCCCACGCTCGCAGGTACCTCTCATGTTCCCCTGCAGCCTCCAAAAGGTTCAAAGACTGCAAGGCAGAGTGGATGTTGGGTCGGCACATCCATGCTGACCGGGTGCTTATTTGTCGAAGGGAGGGGGATGATGTGGAATATCACATGGAGACTTTCAACAGGTATTTGAAACCCCTGGTACTGCCGCACCCAAGGTTTTATTTGTGGGAGAATAGACTCCTGTGTTTTTTTTTGTTGCTGAACATTCCGGAGTGCCTTTGCCGGAACTCAGGGACTCTTTAACCCGCAAAGGGTGGCCTACTTTTGGAAGAATTGGGAGCAGTTTTGTTTTGTTGTTCTCCTTTTTCTTTCTCCACCAAAAGGATACTGAGACTTTGGGGTGTAGTTGAGACAGGGCCACAGTACAGAGGAAAGGATTTCTGGATAAAAAAAATAAGAAAACAAGTGTTCTGACCGTGACACTACCACCAGATGGGGGTGTTGCGCAGCGATTGCCACACACACCACACATTACTTTTGGAAGGAAGGGGTTTCTTCTAGGGGGAGCCTGTTCATTCCAAATCACATGTTGTGTCAGATAATGTTTTTTTTTCCCCTCTGCAGGAGAACGTCAATCAAGTCTGCTGAGAATGGGGCAGATCTTAGTCAGCGATGTGGGAGGGGGGAAATATAATAAAAAAAAAAAAATTATGCTGTTATGCCTTTGAATGTTTATACCTGTGCATGTTTGTCTGTTGTTTCTTCCCTTTTGGTTCAGGCACAAACGAAACAAAATTGTTAAATTGAATTTTTTTTTCTTTTGGTTAGTTTGTCTCTGGATTGAATTTATGCTGACTCTGCTTTAGAGGAGGCATGAATTGGTTTCAGACACTGGGGACCAGTGTCAAATCACTGGGGGGGATGTGTAGCGGGTGGTCATATTTAGGGGAGTCATCTGAGTGGTACCAGGTTCAGATGCAACAATTGTTAGGATTCCTGGACCAATTCATGCCAGTGGAGGATATCAATGGTGTCCAGTTCCCTGCGGCCTATAGGTGGCGCTGTTGCCATAGGCCGAGGTTGAACCGCCATTGGAGGGCTGCGCCCTTTGTGTCCTCTCGCGGCAGTAGTACAGCGGGGCGGAGAACCTGCTGTGCATCCTGGGAGAGGGTATAAATGGGGCAGACATCTTCCGCTCGGGGTCTACTCCCAGGCACCTTCAGCCTGGGGGTGAGTGATGGTGGTCTCCGGGTGCCCTTTTTGTTAATTTAGTGGGTTTCCCCACTGTCAGGTACCCCAGGTAGCGCCACTACCCCACCTGTTTGTTACTATACTATATTAGGGCTGTGGTGCTGACGTTATCAATTATATCCATTATAAGCACTTTTGTTTTTCCCCCACATTAACTAGACTATCTGGGTACAGCAATGCATTTCTTTTTTCACCAATAAGCGTAAAAAACAACCATTTGTTTTTCTGACTTTCAGCAGGGCAGTGCCTGCAATACAAACAGATGAGCAGTTTTCTTTAACGGCAACCTCACAAAACACCATGTCAGCTGTTATTCTGTAGGCAAATGTCCTAACGTCTTACATTCACCATAGGCATAAAGGTCTGTAGCCAGACCTTTACCAGGTGAAATCCTTTTGGCATGACCTGCCTGTCTCTACATTCAACTTTTATTATTTATCCCTGTGCTTCAAGGGCCCTATTAGGTTTACCCCAGAAACCTACTTTTGGGTTGCTGACCCCAATCTCTTTACTCACACTTTTTAACCTCTTCCAGGGTTACGGGCCTCATTTCTGCTATTTGTCATTTCTCAGCCCTCAGTGAGGTTTGTCTGCTGCAGAGTGCATGCCCTTGACTATAAACTGGTTAGCAGTAACTGAAATGTCAATAGCAGAAAAACTTTCCATCATACTGTTACACAGAGAGGCCTTCGATATTTCTGATACCTTAGACCTTACAGACCTCTGGGGTGCCCTCCATACATATAATTACCTGGAAGCAACCGAGCAGTGAACCGAGGGACCTTTTTCATCATCAATAATAAACTTTGTACCAAACAGTCACAATCCATGCACCATATTTTCTCTCTGACTCGCCTATAACAAGCTGCTCCACAACCTTGCCAGGGACATTGTCAGTTTGGTATGCCACATCTTTAGTTATACCAGACTGCATTAACACATTTTCAATATTGTGAGCATGTGCCTAGGGTTGCCACCTGTCCGGGATTCACCCGGACAGTTCGGGTTTGGAATTATGCGTCTGGGTTTCAGACTGCCTGAAACCCGGACACATTATTCAGACTGGACTATGGCTTCCCAGCAGGGTTGCTAGCTGAATTTGTCTAAGCTGAGAGTGGCTGTTACACTCTCTTTCACACTGCCCAAAGCCAGCACTAACAATATCCCCCCACACACAAGGCTCAATCTGCACCTCTTCCTCATGCCCCACCCCTCTGTGTCTGCCCACACTCCAAAGCCCAGGGCTGTGCCTCAGAAAAGGAAAGTGGGGGCTGGAAATTTGAAGTCCAGCAGCCTCAGATACATCTGAATGAGAGGTGCTGACTGCCAAGGGGTGAGTGAGCTCACCATCCATCCCTGTCTGTGGCTGAAGTCTCCCCCCTTCTCTCTCCTGCTTCTGAGTGAGTACACCAAGGTAAATCAGGGTTCTCAGAGCACCCCTTACATCAGAGTTCCCCCTTACATTTCCCCCTTACATCAGAGTTCTCAGTGTTCCCCCTTAATCAGTGTTCCTAGAGCATCCTTTATGTTAGAGGCCCCCAGAGTTCTCCCTTACATCAGAGTCTGCAGAGTCCCCCCTTATAGTGAAAGGGAACTCTGCGAGTTCAGATGTAAAAGGGGAACTCTGTGGACTTTGATATAAAGGGGGACTCTTGTTGTTAACTTCATATGATTAGAAATTTTATTTATTAGCAAAATATATGTATAAAAAAAATTGCTGTGCGCCACTAAAGTGTTCGGGTTTGACTTGAAGAAAAGGTGGCAACCCTACATGTGCCTCTTCATTTAACATATGCATATTCTCTTGCATATGCACATTCATCCTTGAGGACACCACAGTTATCCTAAGAAACCTCAAGCTCCAGCACTTTAGGCCCCTTGGAGGTTTTTAGGGACACCTCTGTGGTACTTGACATTATTGCTAAGGGAAGTGGCACTCCATCACATTTATATAAGAATTCTGCTTAATTTACTGAGGTATACATTGTTTAATAAAACATCATATCATTTTCACATTTCACTTTTAACCCTTGCCTCCCTACTGTAGAGAGCACTGCACAGAGGGACATCTCTTTAAAAATATATAGTGAGCTTCACATGTGCGATTCTAATTGGACCCAGGACTTCATGGGTGAATGGTGAAACCACTCCAGCTATAATGGCGGCCTTATGGTAAATTAAGGTATCTAAGAACCTAGGCCATGCCCCCCCCCCCATGTCTGGATGAGTGTCTTTCCAAATAAATTCTGAAAATAATTGCTGAAGTTTCCAATAGGAGGAGGAGGAGATGTTCAGCATGTCTGAAATACATATAGGAAGCAAGGAATGATATCCATTGTTAGAACATTAATCCTACACAGCCATGAAAGTGGTTTGGGGGTGTAAAATTTTATGTTTAATCTCTGTCTATTCAAGTTTTTCAAAATATACCTAGGACAGAGAAAATAATAGGACAATCAAAATAAGACAAGTCTGATGGACATGAAAAATAAATCCAGAGGATCCAAAGAAATAGGCAACTGGCTGTGCAGGGTGGGGGATCCCATTCTACTTGCTAAGGGGGTGCGCCACAGTCTTTTTTTTTGTTTTTTGTTTTTTAAGTGAAATTATACTTTAAGGACTTTTTATACAGACTTATGAGTTGTGTTTTTTTAAATTTCATTTTATTATTAATCATGTTCACTTACTGTAGGACACATCAATTGTTGATCTACCTATGCACTTTTGCATTTTAGATTACTGTATATAGTGTTCTGAGAGGACTCATGCTCAGCAGATTATTCACACAAGAACAAGTATTACACTGGGTTTTTTTTTCATTTTGATTTATTTCCATTTTTATATCACATTATGTATTCAGATAAGCGTGGATATAAATCAATGATTTAAAAAAAAAAAAATCGGATTTTTTTTATTTAAATAAGATTTTTTTGATTTTAATCACATTTATTTGAATAAAATGCTTTTGGAGTAGAAATCTATCTAAAGATAGTTTTCTATTTAAGATACATTAAAAATGTAGTTTTTTCAGCATGAAATGAAGCTTAGTTATGTAGCATTAAGGCTGTATATTCTGCAATATTACATTTTTTGGCAAACTCATTTAATGAATCCAAGCTCTGGAAGCTGAGATAACATGCACTGCATTGATGCATTCACACAATTTCACAGTAACCATGAGATAAAACAAAGTTCAGGAATATTCCTTCTTTCCATTGTTTTGCAAATCTATGTACACTACATACATGATTGAATCAGTTCTGATATCACTGTTTTACTAACCTGACAGCTTATTATTCTTGTGTTCAATATTTTATTGACTTTTATTGTATACAAACATAAAATAATAAAAGAAAAAAAAAAAAACGTCTGTCATATATTCGGACAGTGTTGAGAAAATTACATAACTAAATTCTCATGTAACAACTATACAGTATAATAATCAGGAAATAACCAAGTCAACACTATGAAATGCTAGGCCTTAAGCCAAGTAAGTTACCCCCCTCTCCCCGCCACCCCATATGGGAGCAAACTGTGACGGGGGGAGGATAACAACACCCAGCCTCAGGTTAAATTGACATTATAAATTTGGTCCAAGCCTGTGAAAATTAAACTAACTAAGGAGTAGACTTGTGCACAACGGAAAAATTTGTTTCGTTTCAGTTTGTTTCTTTTCGGTCTTGTTGATTCGTAATCGTTCGTATTTTTGCTAGACAGGATTTTTCGTGTTCGGACTAATTCATATTTTCGCAAACGACATTTTTTGTTCAATCGGAATGATTCGTATTAATGTAAGCCTTATTTTTCGTTGATTTATAATTCGTACTTTCGGTAGAGTACATTGTTTTTCGTTGATTCTGGACACAATTCCTACTTTCGTAACTTTTTTTGGGTTCGTTGATTCGTAATTTTCCGTGTGTCTCTCACAACGACGCTGCCTATTATGCCTAATGTGCTTCGAATGGATTTGTACTTTTCTAAATACATAGCGGTTATTAGTTACGATTCAAAATCTCGTATTTTACTTTTGTTTTTTACATGCGGCTATAGCCTCCGCCCCTGTACACCATTTTGAGAGGGAGTTCAGCATGGTGAGGGAGGAGCAGAGAGCAGAGCAGAGTGTTATTGTGCTTCGAATGGATTCGAAATCTCGTATTTTACTTTCGTTTTTTACATGCGGCTATAGCCTCCGACGCTGTACACCATTTTGAGAGGGAGTTCAGCACGGTGAGGGAGAAGCAGAGAGCAGAGCAGAGTGTTATTGTGCTTCGAATGGATTCGTACATTCGTAACATTTTTCATAACAAATTATGCCGAAGACATTCGGGCATTTGCTATTTGCGATATAATTTATTTTGGATTCGGTTTTATTCGGAATTGCTTTGTTCGGAAATTCGAATGCTTTCGAATGTCCGAAAGTTGCTAAATTCGGACGAATTTTGATTTGTTCCGAAACAAATTGCACAAGCCTACTGAGGAGTGATATCTGGTCTTTGTGACACAATTCACTAACATTTTAAAGAGTCTAACAAGTGTAGCGAAGAAGAAAACCCAGAAGGTGAACTTATTTATTATCCTTAAGTCACGGTTAGCCCTACCTATCACCCTCTATAACCAAAAGTCTCATAACTGACCCTTGAGAGAGAATTTCTCGGCGTTGTGAAAAAAAAAATAAAAAAAAAGAGGAAAGAATAGAGACAAAATAAGAAGAAAGTTATGTGAGAGAGGGAAAGGAGGGGTTACATATTTTATGATCTTCGGGATAAAAGGAAGACTAGGATGAAGATGTACAAAAACTAGGGGAAGAGGAGCTCGGTGTCTGCGTTATACCTATGGTCACGTTAAAGGTACATGAATGTATGATGCCCAGGGCTCCCACTTTCATTCAAATAAAGCACTTTGGTCATTGATAATACTAGCAATTTTTTCATGTATCATAATCCATGATATTTTGGGTTTAAATCGACTGTAAGATACTAGAGGTGTCTTCTATGCTCCCGCAATAGTGAACTTAGCTGCTAGCAGTATAAAGTAAATCAGCCATTTCAACGGACGCGGACACTCATTAGGTATACCAGGGATATGCAATTAGCGGACCTCCAGCTGTTGCCAAACTACAAGTCCCATGAGGCATAGCGAGACTCTGACAGCAGCAAGCATGACACCCAGAGGCAGAGGCATGATGGGACTTGTAGTTTTGCAACAGCTGGAGGTCCGCTAATTGCATATCCATGAGGTATACCATTGAGCAAGGCCAAGCTTGGTTGCTGATCCATAGAGAGCCCTGACACCTTACGAAGCATCGAGAACACCCTGTTCCAGAATGCCCTAATTTTAAGGCATTCCCACCATATATGCAGCATCAAACCCTGCAATGAACAGTCCCTGAAGCATTCCGAAGTTGCCGTCTGACAGCTTATTATTCTAAATAGGAAACCTTCATTTTGTTTGCAAATATTAAAGATTTTAACTACCAGCAAGAATGAGTCCTTACATTTAAAGAGCAGTTAAGCATTTAAAGAGCACCTGTCATTTCAGATCCATCATGGCAGCGCCTGTTAGCGGGCATCTGCTCACCTGCTGCCGCCACGTCCCTCACTTTGTGGTGTCACTGCCGCATCACCAGCTGTCCCATTAAAGTGAATGGGACTGTCGTTGAGTTAATGTGTCAGAGGAGGACCCGCTGCAGGACAGAGATGACAGTTGATCTTTAAAAATTATGATTTAAATCAAGTTAATTTAAATTAAGCCTTTTTACTAGCGATTTAAATCATGATTTAAATTGTGATTTAAATAAATTTAAATCAACTCACCCTGATTCAGATCAGAAGGTAATATACTGTAGATATCAACACTGTTTATTACAGCACTATATTCAACAGGGCTTATACATATATGATTTACACATTTTTTCAGAGTTGTTATAACGTGGGAGGCGTCTTGTAGTCCTTTGCCAAGTATGGTCTACCATAAGGGGTAGTAAATACATCACGGTACTAACATCATCTTGTCATCTCTGGCAGTACCACATCCGCCTTTATCCTATTTCTTTTAGAACCTGGAAGGGTTTTGTTTTATATAATCCTCCAGCTCACTGATATGTATGTGTTGCAGATGGTGAAGGAATTTATGGGTATCCTCAAATGTTTGACCTTGTAAATATTAGCCTTATTCTGTACCCAGCTTGATGCTGTGAAAGTTGTGTACAATATAAGGTGTCATCCTTATTAGATTGTAAGCTCTTATGAGCAGGGCCCTTCTAACCCTCTTGTATTGTAAAGTGTTGTGCAAACTGTTGTTACTACATAAATACCATATAATAATATTTTTTTTAAAGGAACTGAATTTACATTTGTTGTAATACAGAAAATATAAACTAGTTAAAGGAGTTGTAAACCCTCACAGTTTTTCACCTTAATGCATTCTATGCATTAAGGTGGAAAACCTGTGCTGCAGTAGCCCCCTTTTTGTTACTTGAGTCTAATCGTTCCAGTGACAGGGATGAGCACAGCCGCTCCAGCTGATGTATTGGGTCCTCATTGGATAGGTTGATAGCAGTGGGAGCCATTGGCTCCCGCTGCTGTCAATCGAATCCAGTGACATAACATAACATTCAACATAACTTTAAATTTAGATGGACGACAACGGCATTGAATTACTCAGGGACACAGATCCCCTCAAATTTAACAAAGATTTTTGATCTGAACTTCCGACCATTACTAATGACTGTCAGAACACTTCTAAAACAATGGAACAAGGGCATGCATTCCTGGTTTGGGAGGTGTAACATTTTAAAGATGAATATAGTTCCTAGGTTTCTGTATTTGTTTCAGGCATTACCTATATATATTCCCAGGTCCTATTTTAATCAGATAGGGACAGAATTCTCAAAATTTATCTGGGCCTGCAGACGACCTAGGATTAACAGAAGCTTATTAATAATACCGAAGGAGCGGGGTGGAATTGCAGCCCCAGATATGTATAAGTATTATCAGGCAGCGCAGTTAGGTAGGATTATAGACTGGTGCAGGCATACAGAATATAAGTTATGGATCAGAATTGAACAACAAATAAGTATTATTCCATTGAGTAGAGCTATCTGGTGTTATACATTCTTACCTTCCTCATTGAAAACGCACCCTATAATAGGTCCTACACTTCAAGTGGGATATAAGATAAGTCGGAACCCTAGAATATCTACAGAACAGTCACCCTTGACACCAGTCCTGGGGAACCCATCGTTTCCACCAGGACTGGAGGTAAGAGGCTTTCAGGGACTTAGAGATAGAGGATTATATCAAGTATCACACTTTATGAACTTAGATAATTGGCCAACAATAGAAAATATGACCCAACAGGGTGGTCAATTTGAAATTTCGGCCTGGCAGGCACGACAAGTATGACATTTCTTGGTATCCCTTGGCCCAATGGAGAAATATTGTAGACCATGCACAAGATTTGAGACATACTGTGAAGAAAAGGAATCAATCTCCCATGTTATATCCAAAATATATGCTCTTCTGGTAACACCTCCAGAGGAGTATAAAATAAAAAGTCTGAGTAAATGGGAGAGAGATCTGAATCAAAGCTTCTCCTCAATACAGAGTAAGAAAATAGAACAACTAGCATTGAGTACCTCTAGATGTACCAAAATACAGGAATCTAACTATAAATTGTTAACACGATCGTACTATACACCAGCAGTTTTAAATAATTTTTTTCCGGAAGAGTCAGATAGATGTTGGAGAAACTGTGGTGAACGGGGGACTATTCTTCATATTTTTTGGCAGTGATTAGACGGTTTTGGTTGGAAGTTCAGAGGATAACGCAAATGTTTACAGAATATCATGTTCCGGATGATCCAGCCTTCTTTCTGTTACAAAGTTCCCAAATCCCGATAAAAAGATATAAAAAGTCAATAATATGTCACATGGTGAATGCAGCCAAAAGCTGCATATCTATATGTTGGAAGGAAATTCGAACACCCCCCATTTCTATGTGGCTGGAAAAAATTAGACGAATTTGGATAATGGAAAACTTATGGCCCAGCACAATAGGAAGAACGGAACAGAGTAATGAGATATGGGCACCATGGGAAGAATTTGTAAAATCTGAAGAGGGAAAAAAAATATTTGGAGAAGACAGAGAATGGGGCCTAGAAGCCCCCTAGGGGAGATGTTAATCCCATCAATGGAGCCCAGCAGGCAAGGGTGGGGAATGGAATCCCCCATCTCCCCTTTTTTTTTCTCCCCCCCCCTTTTTTTTTTTTTGGGTTTGCTCCGGGGTTAAAGGGGACAGGCGCAGATCACTGCGATACATAGAATGGGTGGGAGGGAGGGTTAAGTAAAGAAATAGACAATCCATATTCTGCTTTGTTTTTTTGATTTATTATAATATAATTGATTTGTAATATGTAAAATGTTTGGCATTATGGTTTTTATTATGTAGAAAAATGTAGAAATAAAGAATAAAAAATAAAAAAAATCCAGTGACATGGGAGTCGGGGGTGGGGCAGAGTCCTGCTGTCTGTGTCAAAGGACGCAGCAGCAGGACTCGGAAGCATGCCCGCATGAGTGCCCCCATGGAAAGCGGCTATCCGTGGGGGCACTCGAGAAGAGGAGGAGCCAGGAGCACCACCAGGGGACCCCAGAAAAGGAGGATTGGGGCAGCTCTGTGCAAAACCCTTGCACAGAGCAGGTAAGTATACCATGTTTGTTATTTAAGAAACAAAAAAAAAACAAAGCTTTACAATCACTTTAAGGCTAGGTTCACACTGCTGCAAAATCAAAATCGCACGATTTTACCGCGATTTCCAGACCGCGATTTTGCTGCTTATTTTCCATGATTTTGCCACGATTCGGACAGCGCCAACAGCGCACCCCCCTGGACACTCTCCGGTCTCCATCGCTCTGACGTGTGTGTCCAGCACGCGCACCACTCCCCCCCCCCGTGGACGTTCTTCTGCCCGTGTCACACACACTCACACCGCTGGAGCGGAGTAAATAATGATGGGACAACACAGCGTGGTGCCTGGTGATGGCTCTCCGGGCTTGGGGACAGATAGAGGCGGAGCCTGGAAGAGGCACCCGACACAGAGGCAGGTACATCGTAAAGCAGAATTTTAGACCAGGCAGCAAGCAGTACAGGGTCACGTCAATACAAGCTTGCTGAGCCCAAGACCATCACCTCACATGGTAAAAACTGTTGCTGTCTGTCTTGGATAATGAGATTTTATATTATATATTGACAATGACATGCAATTTGCAAATTTGTGTGTATATGTATATTCACTGATGTGCCAAATCCCAAATGCCAAGTATGTATCAAGCCCCCCCCCCCTGTGAGGCTGTATTGATTGGCAGTGGTGAGGCGGAATTGATGGGCACAGCTGAGACTATATTTGATGATTTGATAGGCATAGCTGAGTCGGAATGGATGGGCACAGCTGAGACTGTATTTGATGGGCACAGGTGAGACTGTATTTGATGGGCACAGGTGAGTCGGAATGGATGGGCACAGCTTAAACTGTATTTGATGGGCACAGGTGAGACTGTATTTGATGGGCACAGGTGAGACTGTATTTGATGGGCACAGCTGAGACTGCATTTGGTGGGCACAGGTGACAGGGAATGGTAGGGCACAGCTGAGACTGTATTTGATGGGCACAGGTGAGGCGGAATGGATGGGCACAGCTGAGACTGTATTTGATGGGCACAGCTGAGACTATTTGATGGGCACAGCTGAGACTAATTGATGGGCACAGCTGAGACTAATTGATGGGCACAGCTGAGACTATTTGATGGGCACAGCTGAGACTATTTGATGGGCACAGGTGAGGTGGAATGGATGGGCACAGTGGAGACTGTATTTGATGGGCACAGGTGAGGCTGAATGGATGGGCACAGCTGAGACTGTATTTGATGGGCACAGGTGAGATTGGATTTGATGGGCGCTGGTGAGGCTGCATTTGATGGGCGCTGGTGAGGCTGCATTAGACGGGCGCTGGTGAGGCTGCATTTGATGGGCGCTGGTGAGGCGGCATTTGATAGGCGCTGGTGGGCTGCGTTTGATGGGCGCTTCATTAAAAAGGTAGGGTATACATAAGCAGGGCAAATGGGGTGGAGTCTGGGGTGGAGCCGGGGGGGCGGCAAAGTGAGGTTTTGCCTAGGCTGTCAAAAATCCTTGCACCAGCCCTGTAATGAACTAGAGCTAGGCCTTTGTTTAGGACAGGGGTGTCCAACCTTTTGAGGAGCGAGGGCCACTTTAGCGACTTGGTAACCGGTCACAGACCACAATGAGCGTAGCGAGCGGATGGCAGGTCTCTGTCCACTCTGCACATGTAGAGCAGACACAGACGCAGCCCGCTCTACCCTAAGGGCCCTCCAATCCGCCCAGACAGAAGGGGACAGATCCCCTTCTGTTTTTTTAAGCAGATCGGATTGCAGATAGGCGGGTGTAAACGGACATGAGCGTGTACTGGTGGCTGGTACTGGTGACTGGTACTGGTGGCTGGTACTGGTGGCTGGTACTGGTGGCTGCTGTCCCTGATCGCGGGTTCCCATGCATCAGATGTATGACAGAAAGAAGCATCATTGGCTCTGCAGTAGCGAGCAGAGCCGATGATTCCTGTCACAGGTGGAGTGCATTTGGTATCACTCCGCCTGTGAAGGAGCCAACGCTATGCAGGAAGCATCGGCTCTGCTTCCTCTAGCGGCGGCTCCGTTCTTTGCGCTGATGCTCGGAGTCGGAGAAGGCGGGTCGGGAACCCGCAATTTGGGCTTGCCGACCCGCCATCTCAGAGCAAGACATCATAGGGCGCCACAGGCCACATGTGGCCCACGGGCCAGCGGTTGGGCACCCCTGGTTTAGGAGGTCACCAGTTGTTAGCCTATGTAAAGATAAATAAATGTCTAAGTTAACCACTTCCGAGCCACCTGACAGCAATGTACTGCGGAAGAGTAGCCCGTGTGGGCACAGCGACGTACCCATACATTGAGTTTCTTCCACTCCCCCCCTGACCCCCGCTGTTCTTTTCTGCAGGACCAGTTTGTCTGTGGGTCGCGGCCAATGATTTTGCCTGGGTACTTGCTGATCGCCTGTAGCAAATGAGAAATCAGTCTTGTGCCTGCTAGTAAACACAGACGCTGGATCTAGCTGGACCTTCTCTTCCTGGACCCTTTTTGGTCCAGGAAGAGGAGAGAGACAGATCACAGTGAGTAAAATAAGCACACACACACCTAAGTTAGGCACATGTAACCCCTCAATCGCCTTCGCCCTTTGAACACCTCGGTCACCCAGCAAGTGCCATTAGTACAGTGCCAGTGTACAGTATTTTTCACTGTATTAGCATCCAACATCAGACAGCGTCAGGATCAGTTAGCGTTAAACTGCCTGCCCACTATTTTACTCACACTATAGGTCACTGATTACCGCTATTTCTAGTATAGTGTCTGTACGGATCAATATATTAATCAAAAGCAGAACTATTCTAGTATCCTCTTGGTATAGTGTCCACAAAAACGCAGCGTTAGCAGGATCAGCCCTGATACCTGTCACCTCTTATACATTGTACACAAAACCACAGTGTTAGAAAGATCAGGCCTGATCTCTGCTAACACTAGCAGGTAAATTTTATTTCTAGGAGTTTAAGCAGTCCTTGACAGCCATGCACTCTTTTTCCTGTAAGTTAAGGTGACCAGACATCCCCGGTTTCAGGGGACAGTCCCCGGATTGAAGACACTGTCCCCGGACCAAGTCTGTCCCCGGATTTGTCCCCAGATTGGATTTGAACAGGGGCTGGGGCAATTTCAAAGAATTCAAAAGTGCAGAATTAAAAAAATAGAATCTGAAATACATTTTTTCCATTATCTGTGCCCCTTTCTAATGATCATGTGCTGTTTGGAGCGGAGGGAATATTTTTTCAGTTTTGGGTGCATGCCCATTCAGCTCTGCTCGCATGTTCTTCTGCCTTGGCTCAAGTCCCGGCCAGCTACCTGCCTACAGTATCTCCTTGCCTTCCCTGGTGGAGTGATCTTCCTCCGCTCCCCACCCAGTAGTAGCCAGGGCCTGGAGAGTAAGACTTGACAGGCTGTGTGGCGGGCGGCTGCGGCGACGGGCAGAGAGTCGCTGATTGGCGCTATTACTAGTAAAAAAAAAAATATGTCCCCGGATTTCATTTAAAAAATCTGGTCACCTTACTGTAAGTCATACTAGGTAGACATGGGAGCCGTCGAAAAATTTGTTTTGTTCCGTTCCGTTTCGTATTAAAAAAAAAATCGTAATTCGTGTACGGAATTCAATTCGGATTCGTACGAAATACGAATTTCGGACGACATGTATAACGAACGATTCGACCGGAACGAACGAATGATTCGGCCGGAAATGTACTTCCCCCACCCAATTCCAGCAGCAATCTTTTCTCTCTATAATGTCGAATCTTTTCTCTCTATAATGTCGAATCATTTCTCTCTATAATGTCGAATCATTTCTCTCTATGTCGAATCTTTTCTCTCTATAATGTCGAATCTTTTCTCTCTATAATGTCGAATCGGAACGAACGAATGATTCGACCGGAAATGTACTTCCCCACCCAATTCCAGCAGCAATCTTTTCTCTCTATAATGTCAAATCTTTTCTCTATAATGTCGAATCTTTTCTCTCTACGTCGAATCTTTTCTCTCTATAATGTCGAATCTTTTCTCTCTATGTCGAATCTTTTCTCTCTATGTAGAATAATCTTGGACTAATAGAGTTAAGGTCACATTCGACCAAAAAATATTTACCTATTGCTTTGTCGAATCTTCATGTCTTATTTGGTAGTTTGGATTTGGATAATTTGGAGCCGAAATTCGTAAACGAAACTTCGTATTTCGTACAGAATTCGTATCCGTAAAAATTAGTAATTCGGATTCGTACAAATGTACGAATTTCGAAAAAATTGTACGAATTTTCGATTCGTACGAAACTAATCGCACATGTCTAATACTAGGTACCTGTAAATTTAGTGCCCAAAATGTCCCAAAAAAGGTACAATAGTGAAGAGGCCTACAGGATTCCGAGCATGTCAAATAGGAGTCCTCTCTGACAGAATCCGCCCCAGAATACAAACCCTGACAGCTAGCCCAGACAATGTAGAAGAAGTTCCTATTGAAGTGGTAGTAAAGCCTGCTTGGTGAATTTTACAGTACCTACAGGTAAGCCTATAATAAGGCTTACCTGTAGATAAAATGATAATCTCCGGCGGCGCATGCGCGAGAGTTCCGAGATGGCAGCCTGAGCTCCGCGCCATCCCGATCCAGCAGCGCCCACAGCACCCGCTCCCGCCACGCACAGACACCGGAGAACGGGGATTCGACCCCCCGCGACACCCGCGCCCGCCCTCGTATGAGACGAACGGGCATCAGATGGCAATTAGAAAGCCAATTCGCCGCCTCCACACTCCCCGGGTGTACCAAGATGGCCGCCGCGGCTGCTGCGGCCTCACACAGCCACTGAGGGGACACCGGATTACAGGCAAGCACTGGCCTCCACTCTCCTCTCCTATACCCCAGAGATGAAGGGACACAATCAGCAGCCCTTGACACCCTCTCCAGCCTCCACAGAATCCCTCCTGAGACACTCCTTTGGGGCACAGGCTTACTCTCCTGCTGGGCCTGCAGATTCTCCTCACACAGGATTCTCTCCCCATGGCGCTGCAGGCCCAGATCAATCCTTTAATGCAGCAGACTTATTCCTCAAATTCTCTACCCTTCTAGAGACAGGTCTAGCCTCCACAGCTGCTAAAATCACAGGGGACATTAAATCAGACATCCAAAAAATAGGGTCCAGGATGGAAGCCATAGAAATTAAGCTGGATCAAACTGCAGCTGCCTCTCACCAGAACTCTGATCTTATTCAGACCTTACATGACCAACTGGACACAGCTTTCTCCCGCATAGATGACCTCGAGAACAGGTCCAGGAGATATAATTTCAGAATCAGAGGTCTCCCGGAATCAATTATCGATGTTGAATCTGCCACGCAAGAACTTATGAGGTCCCTGATCCCAAACATCCCTACACCCCGCTTGGAGCTGGACAGAGCACATAGAGCGCTGGGACCCCCCAGGAAAGATGGATGGAAAGATGGCTCCCCCAGGGACATTATTGTAAAGCCCCACTACTATGCTGTCAAGGAGGCGGTCATGAAACAGACCCGCTCAATGCCTCAAGTGATCTGCCAGGGGCACCCGGTGCAAATTTTTGCGGATCTCTCTCCTTCCACCATACAGCGCAGACATACCCTAAAACCGCTACTATCTGATTTGACACAGAAGGAGGTCAAATACAGATGGGCATTCTCCTTCGCGGTGAAGTTCACCTACAAAGGCCGAGACCATGCCTTCTCCAACTTCGCCATGGGAGAAAAGTTGCTTCTCAGCCTGAAGATCATTTCCCAGGAGTCGGACATGGAGACGTCGTCATCAGGATCGAATAAACGCCCGCCTCCCACAAGTCCGCCGGATCCCCTCTGGAACAAACCCAAGGCCAGAAGATCGTCGCATACAGGTCCTACACTGACTTTGACTGTCACGAGGTTTAGGTTCGACGTATACTGATGCAACCGCATCGGACTTTTCTCTTCTCCTAAGAGGATGACTCTCATACTACCCCGGAAATCGTTTTCTCCGGTGTTCTCTCTTTACTTGTTAACAAACAGTTTTATTTGTTGTTTCTCCCCTCCTGTGTCTAGAGATGGGTTTCCTAACTACGCCTCCCCCGTCTGGGGGACAAGGGCGATACTATAGCCACTTTAACGAAGTAAATATGCTTTACTCCATCTCATAAGCGGCAGCGGATCGGAGGTTCCCTCCCCCTCCCTCCTGCCCATGCAGGTGGGGTGGGGGGTGCCTCTGACTGCTTATACACGATTTTTAGTGAGATGACCGTTAGGAACTTTTCTCTCCCGCCGGGATCATTCTCCTGTGCGGGGGGAAACCTTCCTCCTGTTCTGTCCTTTCTAACTTCCTTTCTATCCCCTTTTTTCTCTTTTGAGCATCACCTGACATTTTTGTTTCTTTTAGACACTATCACCGGTAAGCCTCTCAAGTCTGCGAGATCCCAGAAGTACGGTACCGGCAATCCAATCGTCGCTCTGGAGTCGCCGGAGGTCCCCGCGGTAAGTGGCGATGGACATTTTAGCGCTTCTCCCCTCGGGGTCCATGGCTGACCACACTCACACGGCCTTAAAGGTCGCTACACACAATGTTCAGGGCCTAAACTCCCCCCTCAAACGTAGGAAACTCTTTAATACTTACAAATCGTCAAGCCTGGACATTGTAATGATACAGGAAACCCATTTCCCGGCCCGGTACAGTCCCAAGTTCCTCCACTCCCACTTCCCTAACTTCTATATGGCCAGTGCGGTTAATAAGTCAAAGGGGGTGGTCGTCTTATTTGCAAAAACGTGCAACTTCACCTGGATCACTGACGTAAAAGATCCAGAGGGCAGGTTCATCTTAGTGAAAGGCACGATCAAGGGCCACTTATATTCCCTGATATCCTATTACACGCCCAACAAAGGTCAAGCAGCCTTCTTCAAACAACTATTTGAAAAGCTAGCTCCTCTGTTGGAGGGCACGATCATTTTTGGTGGGGACTCCAACGCAGCATTTGATCAGGGTCTGGATAGATTTAAACCTTCCTCGGCCCAACTGACACGTCCGACCAAAGAGAGCCTGAAAATCGCCAAACTCATCCACGCCCAGGGTCTGACCGATGTGTGGAGAGAACTAAATCCGACCAAGCGAGATTATACACACTTTTCCCATCCCCACAACTCCTATGCTCGAATTGACCACCTGTTAGTTTCAAACCACACTATCCCACTTGTTGTAAAATCCCACATCAGGGACACGGTTTTGTCGGACCACTCCATTGTGAGCATGTCCCTTACAACGCAAAGCTCAAGGCCGGGCCAGAGACACTGGAGACTGAACGAATCCATTCTCTCCGACCCTATCCGAGTCACCATGCTAGATAAGGCTATGAAGGAATACTTCATTCTTAACAACGTAGATGGGACAACGTTCGAAACCCTGTGGGCGGCTCACAAAACTTTTATGAGAGGAGAATTCATTAGGATGGGAGCTCAGATAAAGAGGGAGAGGGAAGCGGACATAGTAAGGTTAGAAGGGATATACACAAAGCTGAGAGCCCAGCACAAACTAAATCCCTCCCACATAATGGCAGCGCAACTAGACAAGGCTAGACTGGAGCTCAATCTTGTTCTCACGGCCAATGCAGACAAACAAATCAGATGGAGCAAAAATAGATTTTACTCCATGGGGGACAGGATGGGCTCCATGTTGGCTGCTAGACTAACACCACGCTTCAGAACATATGCAATGCCACAGATTAGGATCCCTGGACAGGGCACTACAGCCAACCCATCCAAGATATTAGACGCTTTCCAGGCTTTCTATGCAAATCTATATAGTCCCCACACGCTCGGCAATGACGACTCCATACGCAACTTCCTGCATAGCCTTCCCTTACCGTCACTCTCCCCGGAGCATAAAGGGGAGCTCGAAGCCCCCTTTACTGAAGGAGAGGTTATGGAGGTGATTAAAGACCTAAAGACGGGATCGGCCCCAGGGCCGGATGGGCTCTCGAACCCCTATTATAAAACGTTTGCCGAGACCCTGGCCCCGCATCTAACTAAATTCCTTAGTGCTAAAACAAGGGGGGACCCACTCGATCCTCAACTCAACACTGCGTATATTACAGTGATCCCTAAGCCGGACAAGAATCCGGAAGAGATTGGAAATTATCGACCCATTTCTCTAAAAAATAATGATTTGAAAATCTTAACTAAAATACTAGCTATCCGTTTGGCTTCTTTCATAAGCACATATATCCATAAGGACCAAGTGGGGTTTATCCCTGGCAGGCAGGGCCCTGATCAGATAAGGAGGGCAATAGATATAGTTTCCATTCTCCAAACAAACTGGGTGGGAGGTCCCAAGCAATCAGGAATGCTCCTTTCGCTGGACCTCCACAAGGCCTTTGATTCGGTGTCCTGGCCCTATATCTTTGCACTCTTAGAATGCTGGGGTTTCGGCACACGGTTCTTGGGTCTGATACGTGCCTTATACTCCAACCCTTCAGCATACATACGACTCCAGGGCTGTTACTCGAAACCCATACATATAAAGAAAGGGACTAGACAAGGTTGCCCTTTATCTCCGCTCATCTTCGCGATAGCTATTGAGACACTCGCCATCGCAATTCGCCAAAACCCGAACATACAGGGTGTCTCCTGTGGCCCCCAAACACATAAATGCGGTCTCTTTGCGGACAAAATTTTGCTGTTTATAACCTCCCCCATCACTTCCCTCCCGAACTTATGTAAAACTCTGGATGACTTTGCAACGGTATCTGGCCTCCATGTGAATTACACCAAATCCCAAGCCATGAATATCTCACTACCAAACGACACTGTGGCTCTCCTAAAACAATCCTTCCGGTTTGCCTGGAGCGAATACTCTCTTAGGTACTTGGGAATCAACTTGACATCTAAGACAGAATTCCTCTACATGAATAACTACCCCCCTCTGTATCGTAAGCTAGAATCAGATCTACTCACTTGGTCCAAAAATAATCTGTCATGGCTGGGAAGGGTACACTCTATAAAAATGACGTTACTCCCGAGGATATTATACCTTTTTCGCTTTCTTCCCGTACCCATACGGAAGGATCACATTAAATCATTCCAAAGTAAAATAATGAAATTCATCTGGGGAAAGGGGGGATTTAGGTTACCTCAAAAGACTCTACACCTTCATAAACGGAAGGGAGGTCTCGGCTTGCCCCATCTTCACAAATATTACCAGGCAGCCAGGTTAGCTCAGTTATCTGTAGTCTATTCACAATTTGAGAAACCTGATTGGGTGAATATAGAAAGACAGGCCGTTCCTTGTTTCACGCTAGACTTCCTACTCTGGAGCCCCCCGAAAGACAGACCACCGATTTTATCCCCTACCCTTTCCCACTCTTTCGCCCTATGGGATGGGCTCCGTTCGTCAACTTCATTAGTATCCTCATACAGACCCTTAACTCACCTTTTCAACAACCCGAACTTTCCTCCCGGGAAAGACGTCTTAGCTTTCAAATGGTGGCTGGACAAGGGACTTTATCGAATTGGGCAATTCTTTACAGCAGCAGGCCCCTTCACCCTAAACCACTGTATCAAAACACTAGATCTGCCCGACTCGGAACGATTCAGGTTTGGCCAAATATCTCACTTTCTACATTCCCTATGGAAAGAAAAGCCCATCCCGCCAAAGTTTACCAATTACGAGTTGTGGTGTGGTCGGGCCAGGGACCAGAGGGGGGGGGGATCTCGGTGATCTACTCGTCGCTTGCATCTGCGTCCTCTAAGGAGGCCTTTATGACTGCCTGGGAATCTGACTTCCAATTCCAGTGGGATCTGGAGGGATGGCAGAATGCATGCTTTCGGTCATTTAAAGGTATCCTCAACACTGCACTGATGGAGGCTAGCCTTAAAGTGATTTCTCGGTGGTACTATACCCCTTCCAGACTAGCCTCGATCTACCCCACAGCGGATCCTCTATGTTTTAGAGGTTGCCAACATATAGGCACAATGGCCCACATATGGTGGGAATGCCCTAGAATTCGCCCCTTCTGGAAGAACATTTTTAACTTAATTAACAAGCTGATTGGAACTCGGATCCCCAGGTCCATGACGATTGCCCTACTGAATGCTCAAATCCCAGAGATCCCCAAATCTTCCTGAAGGTTAACTCATTTTATTTTGTTGGGCGCAAAGCTTACGGTGGCAAAGGCCTGGAAACAACCAAAGATCTTTTTTCCTGCGGCTAAAAAGAAAATATCTTGGATAATGTCACAAGAAAAGCTTTCCAGTATATTACTAAACACAACGGACAAATTCGAAATGGTATGGGAACCATGGGCCCAACAGATGGGAATCCTCATTTGTTCTCTTTCCAAGCCGGTGTAGTGCATCCTCAGCTTTTCAGGTGATGTTCTAGCTCTTCATTCCTCTTTCTTTTTCCTTTCGGCTCGCTCTGAGTCTCTGTGTTTATCTGTCCACTTTTTTCCTTTTTTATTGCCGCCAATGTTTTTTTTTAGGATTAGAGGTCAGGTTCACAAGATCTCAGGTAGAGCATGAGTAGTCAACACTTTAATTCTGTTCTGAATTTTAAAATTTTGGTATAAGCCTTCCTCCAGTTGACGAGGATCGGAATAATGGGAGGTTTTGGGATCCCCCTTCCAACACAGTCAGTTCCCATTCGAGGTGTTGGGGGGAGCGGAACCTGCTTCCTGCTTTAATTTATCTCCCTACGGATATGCCGACAGTTACTACTCTACATAGATTCAGGACGGACGATAGGCCCCTGCTCTTGCTTCTATCTATCACAGCTATAATCAGTTTCAATTCCTCTGAATGTTTACTATTGCTTACATATGATTGACCTATGCTTTATGTATAACCTATGCATTTTGAAATAAAAATATTGAATAAGAAAAAAAAAAAAAATTATAATCTCCTAAAGGTGCACCGTTTAGGAGATATTCACCCTGGATGTAGCCAGTTACGTCACAGTCAGATGCAATCTGAAGGTATGCCGGACCTTCAGAGCTTCGTGCCAGAGTGCGAGAACCTGGAAGAACGATCGATATCAGTCCACAGACCTGATTCATCATACGCCCATGGTCTCTGCTGCAATGGCCAGGAAATAATATGAGATGATAATGCGTTTCATGCATTTAGTGATAAGAAAGAAAAGAGTATAGGTGGCACAAGCCCAGAAATGAAAAAAAGCAGATTGAGGGCAAACAGCAATACCAAGCAACAAGTAAAAATCCGGGCATGGCCAAAAAAAAACCTGCTAGGGTAGGATTCAAACATTTAGACCAGTGTTTCCTAAATTTTTTAATCCCAGGACCCAAGTAAAAATTATGTCTCTTTCTTGTCTGGCACAATGTAAATAAGGCCATTTTTGTTTAAGCACTGGATCAATGTTTGTTTTTTTGATCTAATGCTTTACATTGTAGAGGAGAGATGTGGGGTCTTCTTGACCCCATATCTTTCCATAAAGATAACCTATCAACAGTGTTAATTTTGTAGACTAAAAGATTTCCATCAACTAAATAACACTATTTTAGTCAACTAAAATACGACTAAAACTAAAACAATTCAGATGACTAAAATACGACTAAAACTAAAATGGCTGTAAGGGATCTGTCAGCCGCTCCAGGCACACGCGCGCACGCACATGCGCACAAGGAACTCAGCAGATCGCGGACACGCCAATGCACGCGCGCAAAGAAACGTGCACGTCCACAGGCGCGCGTCCACGCTGCCCTTTGACGCCAGACGGCCTATTTAAGGGGCACACTGATCCCAGTCAAACGCTAGCGGATCTTCAGCTGTTCCTGAACCTGTATCTTGCTGTTTACCTGCCTGTCACATGTTGTCGACCCATGGCTTTCCCTGACCATGCTGCTGGATTTGCTTACTTTGATTATCGGTTTCTGATCTCGGCTTCCCATCTGACCTTGCTCCTGCCTGATGTCTTGGTACCTTGCTGCCCGTCTGTTATCAACCCGGCTATCCATGTGACTACTTTCCTGTCTCCTGTTCGGCTCTACCCTGCAACCCGGGTATCTGCAACTTTGGTCCTGCGACCTGCTGCAACTTCCTGCCCTCCAAAAGTCGCATCATTTGCTTCAGGCTTCTTGGGCTACATCTGCAGGCACTCGTGTTCCTCCCGTCCCTTGGTTCCTCCTGTCTCCACTCTCAGCGGGACCAGGACCGGAGATACAAGAGAGGCTGACCTCGTCACTTCAGACTCCGTCCAGGTACGTGACAATGGCATTTTAGTCATAAGACTAAAATACGACTAAAACTAAAATAGCATTTTAGTCAAAATGAATGCTACTCTGCTGGCCATTTCTAAACCTGCAACACAAATCCATCCAGAGCCTATAATAATAGCACATTAAAGTTTAAACATGTATTGCACTACCGCATAAGGATAAGTAAGGGGCATCTACGTACGTCTAGGCGCATCCCGGTCACGTCACTTCCGGCTACTTCCGGTTTTATCTCACCACGGCGGTGGAATGTACGCCGATCAACAACAGCGCAAGCGGAATGGCTGTAGTATCCATCTGTCCGGTGATTCATGCTACATGTGTAAGCAGCCATTTGGCGCATGTTTTTACCTTTTTTTAACCACTTAACGACCGCCCACTGTAAATATACGTCGGCAGAATGGCACCGACAGGCAGAATCACGTATATCTACGTGATCACCTTTGTATAGTTGGGGGGTCCGATCGGACCCCCCTTCTTTACAGTGAGCGGCCGTTATTCGTTTGGTAGTGATCAGGGATGAGGGGACAGCCGTTCGATTCCGGCCACCCCCTCTCGATCGCTCCCAGAGAATCGAATCCTTCCCCTGCCTGTGTAATGTTTACACAGGCAGGAGGAAGTGATGTCATCTCTCCTGCGGCGCTCACATATACCGAGCGCCGCACAGGAGAAGATGCAGGTTAGTGCACAAAACACTACACTGACACCAGGACACATAGGCACATAAATCGCCCCCCCCAGACACCCCCAGATCACCCCCCAGCCCCCAGTCACAGTGTCACTGATTGCAGTGACCATTTATTTACTGATCACTGCAATCAGTGACATTTGTGACTGTAAAAGTGTCACTACATTTAGTTTTAGGTCCAGTGTAGCCCCCTAACCCCCCTAATAAAGGTTTAACCCCTTGATCGCCCCCCAGATAACCCTTTCACCCCCTAGCACCGCCGTCGCTAAGCGATCATTTTTCTGATCGCTGTCTTAGCGTCGGTGATGCAGATCGGTAGCCAGTAATTTTTTTTAGGTTCGCCGCAGGTTTTTATAGCGTCAGGTACCCCCATATATTACCTAATAAAGGTTTAACCCCCTTGATCGCCCCCAGGTAACCCTTTCACCCCCTATCACCACTGTCGCTAAGCGATCGTTTTTCTGATCGCTGGGTTAGCGTTGGTAATGCCGATCGGTAGCCAGTAATTTTTTTTAGGTTCGCCGCAGGTTTTTATAGCGTCGGGTACCCCCATATATTACCTAATAAAGGTTTAACCCCCTTGATCGCCCCCCAGGTAACCCTTTCACCCCCTATCACCACTGTCGCTAAGCGATAGTTTTTCTGATTGCTGTCTTAGTGTCGGTGATGCCGATCGGTAGCCAGTAATTTTTTTTAGGTTCGCCGCAGGTTTTTATAGCGTCAGGTACCCCCATATATTATCTAATAAAGGTTTAACCCCCTTGATCGCCCCCCAGGTAACCCTTTCACCCCCTATCACCACTGTCGCTAAGCGATCATTTTTCTGATCGCTGTCTTAGTGTTGGTGATGCCGATCGGTAGCCAGTAATTTTTTTTAGGTTCGCCGCAGGTTTTTATAGCGTCAGGTACCCACATATATTATCTAATAAAGGTTTAACCCCCTTGATCGCCCCCCAGGTAACCCTTTCACCCCCTATCACCACTGTCGCTAAGCAATCGTTTTTATGATCGTTGTCTTAGTGTCGGTGATGCCGATAGGTAGCCAGTAATTTTTTTTTAGGTTCGCCGTCAGGTTTTTATATAGCGTCAGGTACCCCCATATATTACCTAATAAAGGTTTTAACCCCCTAATTGCCCCTAGTTAACCCTTTCACCAGTAATCACCATATAAGTGTTACGGGTGACGCTGGTTAGTTAGTTTGCTTTTTATAGTGTCAGGGCACCCGCCGTATATAACCCAATAAAGGTTTAACCCCCTGATCGCCCGGCGGGTGATATCAATTAGGTTTTAGCGTCAGAGAGGGTCTGCGTCACACCCCAGGCAGCGTCAGGTTAGTGCCAGTAGCGCTAACACCCACGCGTTAAGCATACACCCCCCTTAGTGGCATAGTATCTGAACAGATCAATATCTGATCTGATCAGATCTATACTAGCGTCCCCAGCAGTTTAGGGTTCCCAAAAACGCAGTGTTAGCGGGATCAGCCCAGATACCTGCTAGCACCTGCGTTTTGCCCCTCCGTCCAGCCCAGGCCACCCAAGTGCAGTATCGATCGATCACTGTCACTTACAAAACACAACACACATAACTGCAGCGTTCGCAGAGACAGGCCTGATCCCTGCGACTCCAGTGCTGTAGGAGGTGATTTTACCACCACAGTTAAAAAAAAAAAGCATATATGCCGAAGCATTGGGGCAGCAGGGGCGGAGGAGCGGAGGAGCAATTTTGCTCCTAATGCCGCGTACATACGGTCGAAATTCCAACGGAGGCTTGCCCGTGGAAAAGTCTGACCATGTGTACGCGGCATAACTTTTGCGGGAAGATGCCCCCATGCTTCGGCATATATAAATGGTGCATGTATGCCCATCATTAGAAGTGGGTGGATGAAGGGCGGTATTCTAATGGTGGGCATACCCACCGATCAATCTTTTTTTTTTCGTTCAGCCAACAGGCTGCATGAAAAAAAAGATTACAATACATGTCCAACAAGGACCAGCAACGTACTGGTATGTTGCTGGACTTTGAATGTTTATACCAGAATGATGCCTGTGGGTTTAGGTATCATCTTGGTATCATTCTTTTCAGCCAGCGGCCGGCTTTCATGTAAAAGCAATCCTAGTGGCTAATTAGCCTCTGGACTGCTTTTACAAGCAGTGGGAGGGAATGTCCCCCCCCCGGATATAAAAAGCGCCATTGGGAAATTGGGAAAGCATTTTATCACACCGATCTTGGTGTGGTCAGATGCTTTGAGGGCAGAGGAAAGATCTAGGGTCCAATAGACCCCAGTTTTTTCAAAAAAGAGTACCTGTCACTACCTATTGCTATCATAGGGGATATTTACATTCCCTGAGATAACAATAAAAATGATTAAAAAACTCTGTAAATCTAACGGCGTAACCTGTAAAGGCTTTTAAAGGCTTTTAAAAATGTATGTAGTTTGTCGCCAATGCGCGTTTGTGCGAAATTTTAAAGCTTGTCGTGTTTGGTATCTATGTACTCGGCCTAAGATCATCTTTTTTATTTCATCAAACATTTGGGCAATATAGTGTGTTTTAGTGCATTCAAATTAAAAAAGTGTATTTTTTCCCAAAAAAATGCGTTTGAAAAATCGCTGCGCAAATACTGTGTAGAAAAAAAAAATGCAACACCCACCATTTTAATCTGTAGGGCCTTTGCTTTAAAAATATATATAATGTTTGGGGGTTCAACATAATTTTCTTGCAAAAAAAATAATATGTTTTCATGTAAACAAAAAGTGTCAAAAAGGGCTTTGCCTTCAAGTGGTTAGAAGAGTGGATGTAAGCTTCCTAATGTTGTGTATAAAATGCCAGAACAGTTCAAAACCCCCCCAAATGACCCCATTTTGGAAAGTAGACACCCCAAGCTATATACTGAGAGGCATGTCGAGTCTATGGAATATTTTATATGTTGACACAAGTTGCGGAAAAAAGACAATTTATTTTTTTATTTTTTATTTTTTGCACAAAGTTGTCACTAAATGATATATTGCTCAAACATGTCATGGGCATATGTGGAATTACACCCCAAAATACATTCTGTTGCTTCTCCTGAGTACGGGGATACCACATGTGTGAGACTTTTTGGGAGCCTAGCCGCGTACAGGACCCCAAAACCAAGCACCGCCTTCAGGCTTTCTAAGGGTGTAAATTTTTGACTTCACTTCTCACTGCCTATCACAGTTTCGGAGGCCATGGAATGCCCAGATGGCACAAACCCCCCCAAATGACCCCATTTTGGAAAGTAGACACCCCAAGCTATTTGCTGAGAGGTATGGTGAGTATTTTGCAGATCTCGCTTTTTGTCACAAAGTTTTGAAAATTGAAAAAAATTAAAATAAATATATATATATTTTCTTTCTTCATTTTCAAAAACAAATGAGAGCTGTAAAATACTCACCATGCCTCTCAGCAAATAGCTTGGGGTGTCTACTTTCCAAAATGGGGTCATTTGGGGGGGTTTTGTGCTATTTTGGCATTTTATGGCCTTCGAAACTGTGATAGGTAGTGAGGAGTGAAATCAAAAATTTGTGCCTAGAAATCCTGAAGGCGGTGCTTGGTTTTCGGGGTCCCGTACGCGGCTAGGCTCCCAAAAAGTCCCACACATGTGGTATCCCCGTACTCAGGAGAAGCAGCAAAATGTATTTTGGGGTGTAATTCCATATATAACCATGGCATGTGTGAGCAATATATCATTTAGTGACAACTTTTTGTAATGTTTTTTAGTCGTTATTCAATCACTTGAGACAAAAAAAAAATATTCAATGGGCTCAACATGCCTCTCAGCAATTTCCTTGGGGTGTCTACTTTCCAAAATGGGGTCATTTGGGGGGGGTTTGTACTGCCCTGCCATTTTAGCACCTCAAGAAATGAGTCATAAATTAAAAGCTGTGTAAATTCCAGAAAATGTACCCTAGTTTATAGACGCTATAACTTTTGCGCAAACCAATAAATATACGCTTATTGACATTTTTTTTTACTAAAGACATGTGGCTGAATACATTTTGGCCTAAATGTATGACTAAAATTGAGTTTATTCGATTTTTCTTAAAACAAAAAGTAGAAAATATAATTTTTTTTCAAAATTTTCGGTCTTTTTCCGTTTATATCGCAAAAAATAAAAATCGCAGAGGCAATCAAATACCATTAAAAGAAAGCTCTATTTGTGGGAAGAAAAGGACGCAAATTTCGTTTCGGTACAACATTGCATGTCTGCACAATTTACAGTTAAAGCAGCGCAGTGCAAAATTCTGAAAACAGCTCTGGTCCTTTAGCTACAAAATGGTCCGGGGCTTAAGTGGTTAAATAAACGGTGTTACACTATGGTCCTGTTTCTATCTATCTTTTAATGTGCTATCACGGTGGAAAAACAACAAGGTTCCCATCTACATCTCCTTAGTACACCAGCAGGACCGCTGATCCATGCTAACAACTTAACCTGACCTTGTTTTTAGTTAAAGAACTCTGGTGAGTAGGCAATTCACTCACATCCACCGGGTGATCTACATGAAGCTTACTATTGGTGATGGTCTTAAGAATTGAAGTCGCACCAAAAAAGATTTATGGACTTTTTTGATGCAATATTTTGAATCATTGTCATTAACCACTTCAGCCCCGGACCATTTCGCTGGTCAAAGACCAGACCACTTTTTGCGATTCGGCACTGCGTCATTTAACTGACAATTGCGCGGTCGTGCGACGTGGCTCCCAATCAAAATTGACGTTACCTTTTTCCTACAAATAGTGCTTTCTTTTGGTGGTATTTGATCACCTCTGCGGTTTTTATTTTTTGCGCTATAAACAAAAATAGAGCGACAATTTTGAAAAAAATGCAATATGTTTTACTTTTTGCTATAATAAATATCCCCAAAAAATATATATATAAAAAAAAAAATCCTCAGTTTAGGCAGATATGTATTCTTCTACATATTTTTCGTAAAAAAAACGCAATAAGCGTTTATTGATTGGTTTGCGCAAAAGTTATAGCGTCTACAAAATAGGGGACAGTTTTGTGGCATTTTTATAAAAAAAATTTTTTTACTACTAATGGCGGACGATCAGCGATTTTTATCATGACTGCGACATTATGGCGGACGCTTTTGACACATTTTTGGGACCATTGTCATTTTTACAGCGATCAGTGCTATAAAAATGCACTGATTACTGTGAAAATGACACTGGCAGTGAAGGGGTTAACTTATAGGTGGCGCTGTAGGGATCAAGTGTGCCCTAGTGAGTGATTCTTACTGTAGGGGGCGTGGCTTGGCGTGACACGTCACTGACCGCTGTTCCCGATGACAGGGAACAGACGATCACTGACATGCCACTAGGAAGAACGGAGAAAGGTTTGTTTACACTTACCTCTCCCCGTTCTTCAGCTCTGTGACCCTGGCAGCGATCGGGTCCGCGGGTCCCGCGGGCACGGTCACGGAGCTTCGGACCGGGTCGCGAGTGCAACGCCAGTGGCGCACACGCGACCCACGGCTGGGATCTTAATGGGGACGTACCTGTACGCCCTTATGCCCAGCAGTGCCATTCTGTCGACGTATATCGTCGTGCGGCAGTCCTTAACCACTTAAGGACCGCCGCCTGTATATATACGTCAGCACAATGGCACGGACAGGCACATGCACATACCTGTACGTCCTTCCTTACCGCGGGTGGGGGGTCCGATGCCAGCGGTGGTCCGTTTCGCTTCAGGAGCAATCCGTGATGAGGGGGCGGCCATTGATTTCTGGCCACCCCCTCGCGATCGCTCCTGGCGAATGAGAAGCTTCCCCTGCCTGTGAAGTGTAAACACAGGCAGGAGGAAGTGATGTCACCTCTCCTTATGGCGTTTTTTTCATCCGGCACAGAGGAGAGAAGACATCTCAGAGTAAGTGCACCAACACTACATTGACACCAGTACATGTAGGCACATAAATAACCCCCCAGTCACCCCCTGATCACCCCCAGATCACCCCCTGCACCCCCAGTCACAGTGTCACTGATTGCAGTGGTCATTTATTTACTGATCACTGCATGCAGTGTCATTTGTGACTGTAAAAAGTGTCAGGGCAGTTAGCTTTAGGCCCCTTTAGGTCCAGGGTACCCCCTAACCCCCCTAATAAAGGTTTAACCCCTTGATCGCCCCCCAGGTAACCCTTTCACCCCCTTTTGCCAGTGTCACTAAGCAATCGTTTTTCTGATCGCTGTATTAGTGACGCTGGTGACGCTAGGTAGCCAGTTATTTTTTTAGGTTCACCGTCAGGTTTTTATAGCATCAGGTACCCCCATATATTGCCTAATAAAGGTTTTAACCCCCTGATTGCCCCTAGAGTTAACCCTTTCACCAGTGATCACCGTATAAGTGTCACTTGTGACGCTGATTAGCCAGTTAGTTATTTTGTTATTTAGGTTCACCCCCAGGTTTTTATATAGCATCAGGTACCCCCATATATTCCCTAATAAAGGTTTTAACCCCCTGATTGCCACTAGTTAACCCTTTCACCAGTGATCACTGTATAAGTGTTACGGGTGACGCTGGTTAGTTAGTTTGCTTTTTATAGCATCAGGGCACTCGCCATTTATTACCCAAAAAAGGTTTAAACCCCTGATCGCCCGGCGGGTGATATCAATTAGGTTTTAGCATCATATAGGGTCTGCGTCACCCCAGGCAGCGTCAGGTTAGTGCCAGTAGCGCTAACACCCACGCGCGAAGCATACACCTCCCTTAGTGGTATAGTATCTGAACAGATCAATATCTGATCTGATCAGATATATACTAGCGTCCCCAGCAGTTTAGCGTTCCAAAAAATGCATTGTTAGCGGGATCAGCCCAAATACCTGCTAGCACCTGCGTTTTGCCCCTCCGCCCATCCCAGCCTACCAAAGTGCAGTATCGATCGATTACTGTCACTTACAAAACACAACACACATAACTGCAGCGTTCGCAGGGTCAGGCCTGATCCCTGCGATCGCTAACAGTTTTTTTTGGTAGCGTTTGAATCAGTCGCTGACAGTCAGGTGCTGTTTTACCTGTGAATCTTACTAGTGTACCAGTAAATTTAGAGCCCAAAAATGCAAATCGAAGGTACACTAGTAAAGAGGCCTACGAGATTCTGAGCATGACAGATAGTGAAGAGGAGGTCACGCATCTGTCAGATTCAGTCTCAGAATACGATCCCGTAGACGACAGCGGCTACGTGACAGATAGCTCTGGCGACGATGGTGAGGTCCCTGCTAAGGTCAGGTGTACCCGATCCCGATCTTCTGCTGTTGTTGAGGTGTAAGAACCGCAGGTCCCTCGTATGGCGCAGAGAGTCTTTACTAGTGCCGCTATTCCTTCTGGTGAACTGGCAAGCACCAGCGGCCTAGTACACCCTGGACGTACATCCAGCACTGCAGTAATACTTGGTGACGTGGCGAGTCCCATAAGTGCAGTTCAAGCTGGCGAGGTGGCAAGCACAAGTAGTGTCCCGCTGCCACCAAGAAGAAGACAAAGGCAGGCCCGTCGTGCCCATAGTGTCCTTCCTGCAGAATTCGCCAATCCTGATTGGGTGCCCACCACTTCTGTAGAACCCGTACTTCCCCCATTCACTGGCCAACCAGGTATTCAGGTGGAAACAGCTGATTTTACACCACTTGATTTTTATTCGCTGTTTTTCACGGAAGATCTCTAGAGACCCTGAATACGATCGACTCTACAAAATTCGGCCCCTCATAAACCACTTCAACAAACGTTTTGCAGCCTTGTTTACTCCAGATCAAGTTGTCTGCGTTGATGAGTCCCTGATTAAATTTTCTGGCTGCTTGTCTTTCAAACAGTACCTTCCCAGCAAGTGTGCCATATACAGGGTCAAGCTCTATAAGTTCTGTGACAGAGCAACAGGCTATGTATGGAGCTTTACGGTTTATGAGGAAAAAGATAGTCACGTAGAGCTGGAGAACTGCCCAGATTACATAGGGAGCGCTGGCAAGATAGTGTGGAACTTGGTGTCACCCTTATTCGGAAAGGGGTACCACTTGTACGTGGACAATTATTACACGACCATGCCACTTTTTAGCCACTTATTTGATCATCAAATTGGCGCATGTGGCACCGTGCAATCTAATCACCGGGGCTTTCCCCAGCAGCTTGTAGATTCCCGTCTTAGGCTGGGGAGAGAGCCTGCTTGAAGTGTAATAATTTGCTCACTGTGAAGTGGAGGGATAATAGGAATGTTTTCGTTCTCACCTCCCTTCATGGAGACACGACAATCCAAATTCCTACGGCGACTGGTCTTGTGAAGAAACCCCTCTGTGTCCATGAATATAACCTTAACATGGGAGGGGTGGACCTCAACGACCAGTTGTTGGCGCCGTACCTAGTTGCCCGTAAGGCCAGACACTGGTACAAAAAAGTGTCTGTTTACTTATTTCAATTGGCTTTGCTAGAAAGCTCATGTGCTATACAGAGCTTCAGGACGGAATTTATCCTTCCTTGACTTCCAGGAAGAGATCATCACAGACCTCCTGTATCCAGGCGGTGCTGCACCTCACCATTCCCAAACAAATGCAGTAAGCCGGCTGCATGAGAGGCATTTTCCGTATGTCCTCGAGAGTACCCCTACCCAACGAGCCCCCCAAAGAAGATGTTGTGTCTGTACCAAGCGCAGATATAGGCGAGACACCCGTTATTATTGTCCACGCTGTCCTGACAATCCTGGTCTTTGCATTGGTGAATGTTTTGAACGCTACCACACACTAGTGAAGTTTTAGCATAGGGTACAGCATTTCACAGACTAGGACACACTTACACAGGGTCTCCCAAGATGCCATCGCATTTTGAGAGACCCAAACCTGGAATTGAACCGTTACAGTTGTTACAGTTACAAAAAAAGTGTAAAAAAAAGGAGAAAAAAAAACACCAAAAAAATAATAAAATAGTTGTCGTTTTATTGTTCTCTCTCTCTCTATTTTCTCTCTATTGTTCTGCTCTTTTTTACTGTATTCTATTCTGCAATGTTTTATTGTTATTATGTTTTATCATGCTTGCTTTTCAGGTATGTAATTTTTTTATAGTTTACTGTTTACTGTGTTTTATTGTTAACCATTTTTTTGTTTTCAGGTGGATTTATTTATCTTGACAGCAACAGCGTTTGCTCCCACGATACATAAAGCCGTGACTCCAGTGCTGTAGGAGGTGATTTCACCACCACAGTTAAAAAAAAGAGCATATATGCCAAAGCATGGGGGCAGCAGGGGCGGAGGAGCGATTTTGCTCTTAATGCCTTTTACATACGGTCGAAATTCCGACGGAGGCTTGCCCGTGGAAAAGTCAGACCGTGTGTATGCGACATAACTTTTTTGCGGGAGGATGCCCCCATGCTTCGGCATATATATATTTTAGGCACAGGTTGCGTTAAAAAATGTTTTATTTTTTACTATGTTTTTTTTGGTATTTGCTTTGCAGGTATGGTATGGTAAGGTCTTACTGTTATACTGTAATGTTACTTTTTGTTAATGTTAACCATCATTTGCTTAGAAGGTACGCCATTCAGTTGCAGCGTGGATTTATTTATCTTGACAGCAACAACGTTTGCTCCCACGATACATAAAGCCATGACTCCAATGCTGTAGGAGGTGATTTCACCACCACAGTTAAAAAAAGAGCATATATGTCGAAGCATGGGGGCAGCAGGGGCAGAGGAGCGATTTTGCTCCTAATGCCGCGTACATACGGTCAAAATTCCGACGGAGGCTTGCCCGCGGAAAAATCTGACCGTATGTGTGCGGCATAACTTTTTATGCCATGTACATACGGTTGAAATTCCGACTGAGGCTTGCCCGTGGAAAAGTCCAACTGTGTGTACATGGCATAACTTTTTATGCCACGTACATACGGTCGAAATTCCGACGGAGGCCTGCCCGTGGAAAAGTCTGACCGTGTGTACGCGGCATAACTTTTGCGGGAGGATGCCCCCATGCTTCGGCATATATAATTGGTGCATGTATGCCCATCATTAGAAGTGGGTGGATGAAGGGAGGTATTCTAATGGTGGGCATACCCACCAAACAATCTCTTTTTTTTCGTTCAGCCAACAGGCTGCATGAAAAAAAAAGTTTACAATATATGTCCAACAAGGACCAGCAACGTACTGGTATGTTGCGGGATTTTGAATGGTTATACCAGAATGATTCCTGCGGGTTTAGGTATCATCTTGGAATCATTCTTTTCAGCCAGCGGTCGGCTTTCATGTAAAAGCAATCCTAGTGGCTAATTAGCCTCTAGACTGCTTTTACAAGCAGTGGGAGGGAATGACCCCCCGGATATAAACATTGGGAAATTGGGAAAGCATTTTATCACACAGGTCTTGGTGTGGTCAGATGCTTTGAGGGTAGAGGAAAGATCTAGGGTCTAATAGACCCCAATTTTTTTTTTAAAAGTGTACCTGTCATTACCTATTGCTATCATAGGGGATATTTACATTCCCTGAGATAACAATAAAATGATTTAAAAAAAAAATGGAAGGAACAGTTTAAAAATAAAATAAAAAAGCAAAATAAATAATAATAAAAAAAAACCTGTCCCTCCCTGCTCTTGCGCAAAGGCGAACGCAAACGTCGGTCTGGCGTCATATGTAAACAGCAATTGCACCATGCATGTGAGGTATCACCGCGAAGGTCAGATCAAGGGCAGTAATTTTAGCAGTAGACCTCCTCTGTAAATCTAATGTGGTAACCTGTAAAGGCTTTTAAAGGCTTTTAAAAATGTATGTAGTTTGTCGCCACTGCACGTTTGTGTGCAATTTTAAAGCATGTCGTGTTTGGTATCCATGTACTTGGACTAAGATAATCTTTTTTATGTCATCAAAAATTTTGGCAATATAGTGTGTTTTAGTGCATTCAAATTTAAAAAAGTGTATTTTTTCCCCAAAAAATGCGTTTGAAAAATCGCTGTGCAAATACTGTGTGGAAAAAAAAATGCAACACCCACCATTTTAATCTGTAGGGCCTTTGCTTTAAAAAATATATAATGTTTGGGGGTTCAACGTAATTTTCTTGCAAAAAAAAAATGTTTTCATGTAAACAAAAAGTGTCAGAAAGGGCTTTGTCTTCAAGTGGTTAGAAGAGTGGGTGATGTGTGACATAAGCTTCTAAATGTTTTGCATAAAATGCCCCCCCAAATGACCCCATTTTGGATAGTAGACACTCCAAGCTATTTGCTGAGAGGCATGTCAAGTCCATGGAATATTTTATATTTTGACACAAGTTGCGGGAAAAATATATATATTTTTTTTTCACAAAGTTGTCACTAAATTATATATTGCTCAAACATGCCATGGGCATATGTGGAATTACACACCAAAATACATTCTGTTTCTTCTACTGAGTATGGGATACCACATGTGTAAGACTTTTTGGGAGCCTAGCCGCATACGGGACCCCGAAAACCAAGCACCGCCTTCAGGCTAAGGGTGTAAATTTTTGAATTCACTCCTCACTGCCTATCACAGTTTCGGAGGCCATGGAATGCCCAGATGGCACAACCCCCCCCCCCAAATGACCCCATTTTGGAAAGTAGACACCCCAAGCTATTTGCTGAGAGGTATGGTGAGTATTTTTAAGATCTCGCTTTTTGTCACAAAGTTTTGAAAATTTAAAAAAAGAACAAACAAATACATTTTTATTTTCTTTCTTCATTTTCAAAAACAAATGAGAGCTGTAAAATACTCACCATGCCTCTCAGCAAATAGCTTGGGGTGTCTACTTTCCAAACTGGGGTCATTTGGGGGGTTTTGTGCTATCTTGGCATTTTACGGCATTCGAAACTGTGATATGTAGTGAGGAGTGAAATCAAAAATTTGCGCCCTTAGAAATCCTGAAGGCGGTGCTTGGTTTTTGGGGCCCGTACGTGGCTAGGCTCCCAAAAAGTCCTACACATGTGGTATTCCCGTACTCAGGAGAAGCAGCAAAATGTATTTTGGGGTGCTATTCCACACATAACCATGGCACGTGTGAGCAATATATCATTTAGTGACAACTTTTTGTATTTTTTTTTTGTCATTATTCAATCACTTGGGACGAAAAAATTAAATATTCAATGGGCTCAACATGCCTCTCAGCAAATAGCTTGGGTGTCTACTTTCCAAAATGGGGTCATTTGGGGGGGTTTTGTGCCATCTTGGCATTTGATGGCCTTCAAAACTGTGATAGGTAGTGATAGGTAGTGAGGAGTGAAATCAAAAAGTCCCACACATGTGGTATCCCCGTACTCAGGAGAAGCAGCAGAATGTATTTTGGGGTGTAATTTCACATATTCCCATGGCATGAGTGAACAATATATAATTAAGTGAAACTTTGTGCAAAAAAAAAAAAAGTTTGTAATTTTCCCGCCAAAATATAAAATAAAACGTAGGCGGGGTCTGAGGTACGAGGGGGCGGGGTCACCTATCAATTCATTATAGCCGCGAGTGCTTTTAAATTACTTTTTTCCTTCAGAAATGACACTTTGTGCAGGGAAAGTTCTAAGCACGGGAAACAAGCGCTGCTTTACAGGCATACTATACACCCCCCCCCCCCAGGTACGAAATTTAAAGGAATATTTTACTTTTATTGTTTCACTTTAAGCATTATTAAAATGAGTGCTCCTGAAAAAATGTCAGTGTTTAAAACTTTTTTTTGCATTGTTAAAGGTCCACTGGGGCAGGACCCGGGTCCCCAAACACTTTTTATGACAATAACTTGCATAGACTTTTACAGGGTGTGTTCTGTCTCAACTACAAAGCGATAAAGGTAATCTCCAGGTTGAAGTAGGCCTTACACAAGCTGGTTTGCTATTATCCCTTGCATCGATACAGGCAGTTTAACTCAATGAATAAACTCACAGTTAGGACGACAGACGATGAATCCTTTCGAATGTTCCGTTTAATGATGGATATTCATAGGTAGAAAAACGTTGCAGTTGTAAGCCACATGTAAGATGTTTAGCATGGAAGATATACAGGAGTAATGACCAGAATCAGGAAGTGGAAGAGACATATAAAGAACTACGGTGAGAGAGAGAGTTCAGCTAGAAAGAAGGGGACAGATCTTAAAGACACAGAGCAAGAATAATCACATAGTGTAACACAACACTCCCCATCTGAAATCTTTAGATTTCATAACCTCAAACTAAAATATATATTTTCAAAAAGTCCAATACTGACGAATGTCCTGGAACCTGTAATGAAAAACATGCAACAAGCAAATAATAAACGTAAGTTCAACAGGATGAAGAACATAAAGTCACAGTATGATGTCTTCAAATAATTCCAAAGTTCTGAGTAGAACCTGTAGATGGCAGCAATGTACTCCCCGCCGTGCCAACAGCATGGCTAGTCCTTGCACAAGTCACTCACCTGGCAAAAGGAGTACTAACTCTGTAATTGGTCGACTAAAGGTTCGTGTCGATCCTCCCTTGGTTACCTTGACTTCTACCTTCCGGACTTTGTTATCGTCGCTGGGCATAACTTTAGTAATAAGACCCATAGGCCACTCATTCCGACAAACTTCCTTGTCTTTTAGAAGGATGAGGTCTCCAACCTTAAGATTCGGCTTAGATGCTTGCCATTTGTTACGACCTTGAAGGTGGTGAAGATACTTTTTCTTCCAGCGATGCCAGAACACATTGGCTAGATGCTGCACCTTCTTCCATTGATGCCTGTAATGGTGTGACAGCAGCTTCTGTTTTGTACTTACAGAAGTGTAGAGTGAGGTGTTCACAGTTCTTATTTCCTTATCATCTTCAGGGTTTACTAGCCCATAGGTGGTGTCAATAGGGAGTAAGTAAGAGTCCTCACACAGAAACCTTGGAGGTGACAGCCATAGGCTGTCCTGAAGAGCAGCAGGTGACACGGCTCTGGTCCCACAGTCAGCTGGGTTGAGTTCAGTGGGAACGTGATGCCATTGACTTGGTAGAGAGAATCTCTTGATACGTTCAACCCTGTTGCTGACGTACACATAAAATTGTTTTGTTTGGTTGTTTTTGTAACCAAGTACTAACTTACTGTCTGTATAGAAGGTGAAAGAATCAATTGTAGTGTCCATTTCACTTCGTATGACCTCTGCAATTTCTACTGCTAGCACGGCTGCACAAAGTTCAAGTCTTGGTATGGTATGTGCAGGCTTGGGAGTGAGTTTTGCCTTGCCTAGGACAAAACTACAGTGTGATTCTCCATTCAGTTCAGAGGTCTTCAAATAGGCTACTGCAGCAATAGCTTCAACTGATGCATCAGAGAAAATATGAATCTCTCTCCGGTTAGCAGTTGAAGTGGAACCTGGAACATAGCAACAGGGAATCTGAAGTTTTTCTAGTGACTTCAAAGAATATCTCCACCTTTCCGACTTGTGTTGATTCTCACTAGGCAAGGGAGTATCCCAGTCTATGTTCTCAGTAGACAACTGTCTGAGTAAAATCTTACCTTGAATGGTAACTGGAGCAAGGAAACCCAGTGGGTCATAGATGCTATTCACCACGGACAGGACTCCTCTCTTAGTGAAGGGTTTGTCACAAGTTGACACTTGGAAGGTGAATTTGTCTTGCTTGATGTTCCACAACAAACCCAGACTTCGCTGTACAGGAGGCACATCTGTACCTAAGTCAAGGTTTTTTAGACTAGTGGCATAGTCCTCAGAGTGAAAGGCATTCATAAGTTCCTGGCTGTTGGATATAATCTTGTGTAGTCTAAGGTTTGCTACAGACAGCATCTCCTTTGTTCTGGTGAGAAGATCAATTGCTTCTTTAGCAGTTGGAAAGGACTTAAGTGTGTCGTCAACGTAGAAGTTTCTTTCAACAAATTGACGGGCATCAGATCCATATTCAACTTCTCCAGTCTGAGCTGTTCTCCTTAGCCCATAAGTTGCCACTGCTGGGGAAGGACTGTTACCGAAGACATGTACCTTCATGCGATAATCTATAACTTCCTTGTTGAGGTCATTGTCCTTGTGCCATAGAAACCTGAGGTAGTTTCTGTTGTCTTCTCTGACGATGAAGCAGTGAAACATCTGTTGAATGTCGGCCATTACTGCTACAGGCTCTTGTCTGAAACGAATCAAGACTCCTATTAGACTGTTGTTTAAGTTGGGTCCAGTAAGGAGCATGTTGTTAAGAGAAACACCTTCGTGCTGAGCACTGGAATCAAAGACAACTCTGATTTGGTCTGGTTTGCGTGGGTGATACACGCCAAAGGATGGAAGGTACCAGCATCCTTCTCCCTCCTTTAGTGGGGGAGCAGGCTCTGCATGATCTCTGTCAAATACATTTTGCATAAAGTCCACAAAGTGCTTTTGCATCTCTGGTTTCCTGCTTAAGTTTCGCTTTAAGGAGGAGAATCTACTGATGGCCTGCTGTAAGTTGTTGGGCAATCTCTCTCTTGGGAGACAAAAGGGTAGGGGTGCTACCCAGTTATTGGAGTCATCTTGAAAGAACTCATTGTCCATTACCTTGATGAATTCTTTGTCTTCCATTGAAGGAGCCAGTATGTCATCTTCACTGGTTGCATTAAACACTGTAGAGCCGAAGTCGCCATCATGGCAGGAGAAAGAGCTTGTGTCACCTGAGATACCATGTTGCCATTCGTGGCTGGCTATCTTCTCTTTCACCCAGTAGTGATGTGGGCATGGCTCAAAGTAAGTGTTTCGGCCATTTGGCAGAACATTTGTCTTGAATGACGAAATGTTGGTAGGTCTTTTAATTTTGCCTATGCAGACATTGCCTATGATGACCCACCCTAGATCCGTGCGCTGGGCAAATGGGGCATCTGGGGGTCCACTGACTTGTCTGTGTACCTTGTGAACTCTTAGAATGTCTCTTCCTAACAGAAGAAGGATCTAAGCATCTTTGTCAAGCGGCGGTATCTCATTTGCTATTACCTTGAGATGAGGGTGATGGAAAGCAGCAGCTGGAGTAGGGATTTCTTCCCTGTTAGCAGGTATCTGATTGCACTCAACAAGTGTAGGTAAGGGTAATTGCAAGTTACCTTTGAGAGAAGATACCATGAGTCCATGAGCCCTTCTTCCAGAAACCTCTATAGTTCCACTACAGGTACCCAAGGTGTAAGGATGAGCTTCGCCTTTTATTTCAAATAGATTGAACAATTCCGATTTTGCAAGTGATCGATTGCTCTAATCGTCTAAGATAGCATATGCCTTTAGAGATTTTTCTGGTTGATCCTTGTGGTATATGTTCACCAAGCATATCTTAGCACAGGACTTACCACAGCGGTCTTCTCCACAAACTTCAGTGCATGATGAAGAAATGATGGTAGAATTAGGCACTTGGTCTGTATTCTCCCCGCCATGCGTTAACCTGGGAGGAGTGTTGGCAGGTTGTGCAGAGCTGGGCTCAAGAGGATGGAGGGCTTGCACATGTTCTTCAGAGCCACACTCTATGCACTTGATGGACACATTACAGTCCCTTGCAAAATGTTCTGTAGAAGCACAGCACCTGAAACATACCCTAAATGTCTTTAAAAGCTCCTTGCGCTCTTCCAGAGGCTTTTTCCTAAAGCCGATACATTTATTGAGGGGGTGTGGCTTCTTGTGTATGGGACACTCTCTGTTAGGGTTTTCAATCTTCCTACTCTGCTTGTTCGTGGCCAGAACTGTGGTAGGAGTGGGAAGGATGTCAGTCTTTTTCACGGACACTGGGCCTCTATGGTTTGTATAGTTGCCCTGAAGACTGGTGCTCTTAGGAAAGGGTGAGAAGAGACTGTACTCACCGTAGGAAAAACTTGGATCGTTCTTGGTCTCTGCAATTTTCCTGATGAATTCACAGAAGAAAGAGAATGGAGGGAAGGAAACCTTGTTCTCTCTTTTGTATGATGACCCTAGTGCAGTCCATTTTTCTTGCAAACCATACAGGAGCTTGGAGACAATTGGGTTTACCCCTCTTGGAGTGTCAAGGTAACTGAGTCCAGGTAGTTTTGGGTCTGTCTTGGCTAGCTGAAGCTCAAGGAGAAGGTCACTCAGTCTCTGGAACTCCTTGCTGTCCTTACCGGATATCTTTGGGAAAGTTTCCAGACGCATGAACAAAGCATTTTCTATAGCTTCTGGACTGCCATAACTTTGCTCTAGTCACTCCCATGCAGCTGTGAGGCCTGCAGTAGGATTGTCCATGAAAACCGATCTTAATGGCTTAACACGTGCAGCAGATAGAGGACCAAGCCATTTGATCAGCAGATTCAATTCTTGATCAGCTGTAATGCCAATATTGCTGATTGTAGTTCTGAAGGCACATTTCCAACTTCTGTAGTTCTCAGGTTGGTCATCAAAACTTGTAAAACCAGTCTTTGTGAGCTCTCTGCGAAGCATGTACCTCACAAACTCTTCTGTCTCAGTTGTCTCCGCCTTTATGTGAGATGCTGTTGGCTGTATGGTGCTGATTGCGTTATCTTTGACATTGTTGTTAAAGGACACAGGGAAATATGGTGCAGCAGATGCATCCAGGTGAGTTGCTTGCTTGAAGTCAGTTGTTCCAATGGTACGTTGATTCAAGGCTGTACTGATGACTGGAGATTGATGACTTGCTTGAAGCTTGCGCTGATGCTCTGCGACGTATGAAGGCAGGCAAGGTAGGCAGGTAGGAAATGCAGTGGAGTGATTTTGAGTGCAGGAAGTTGCTGGAACCTCTTTAACTTGAAGCTGTGAAGGAGTCTCTATGTAGTCGGGAGCATTGGAGACAATGGAGTGTGCACTGCAGTGGCTTAGGACATAGTCTTTAGTGAGTTTGAGGGGGTCTTCCATATCTGCTATGTTTAGGTTAATGCTGTCTTTCTCACTTGCACCTTCGTCTGCACTGATAGCTTGCTGTAGGACCCTTAGCTTTGCCATAGCTGCGTCATGTTTACACTGTTCATTTAAGGTTTCCATTGTTGCTCTTTGACGTGCTGACTGAGCTTCCGACTCTGCTCTCTGAGCTTCCAACTCTGCTCTTTGACGTGCTGACTGCGCTTCCAACTCTGCTCTCTGAGCTTCCAACTCTGCTCTTTCTTCTGCATATGCCACCTGCACTTTGCTGGCTTCCACTTCAGCACGGGCATTAATAAGTCGCTCACTGAGTGTTGAGTATCTTGAACTATGGGATCTTGACGAGTTTTTAGAATGTCTGGTGGAAACAGATCTGTGAGATGCAGTGTCCTGTAACAGCTTTATTTTTGCTTTTGCCTTTAATCTGGTTTGCTGGATAAAACTGTCTCTTTGAATATTGAGAGCATTGACGCGCTTTAATTGCATCATTGCATTTTATGACTTCATGTTTTGTAAGACATTAGTGAATTTGATGCTGGTAAGCTGATAAAGCTCATATGAGGCAGAAAGTTGTTTAATGGCGCCCTCTAGTGTCAGTAGTTCACGTTCAACAGACACTGTATTGGCTTCAGCAAGGATTTTCTCCCAGACTAATTCCAAGCTATTTGACAATTCAGTCCTTGAAGCTTCATAATTCTCCATTACTTTCCAAGTGGGTTTAACTGAGCGTTTGGGTAACTCAGTTTCTTCAGGAACTTTTGAGGAAGGAGATGTGAGTTCACATGCAGAAGCTTGGTCACTCATGATAGCAGACTGACTGTGAAAGCAGGCAGGATCTGTGGGCTGAAATATGACACTGTGCAGATTGTCTCAGACTATAAGGCTGCCATGTGCTGCTCTGTCCCTTCTGTCTTGCTATGAGGGCAGTAAATCTTGTCTGTTTCAGTACTGACATGCAGAAATCTTGTAATTAGGCTGTGAAACTCCGTTTTTCTACTGTTCTGTCTCAACTACAAAGCAATAAAGTTCATCTCCAGGTTGAAGTAGGCCTTACACAAGCTGGTTTGCTATTATCCCTTGCATCGATACAGGCAGTTTAACTCAATGAATAAACTCACAGTTAGGACGACAGACGATGAATCCTTTCGAGTGTTCCGTTTAATGATGGATATTCATAGGTAGAAAAATGTTGCAGTTGTAAGCCACATGTAAGATGTTTAGCATGGAAGATATACAGGAGTAATGACCAGAATCAGGAAGTGGAAGAGACATATAAAGAACTACGGTGAGAGAGAGAGTTCAGCTAGAAAGAAGGGGACAGATCTTAAAGACACAGAGCAAGAATAATCACATAGTGTAACACAACAGGGTGTTCCGAGGCTTTTCGAATTTGCCGCAAACACCCCAAATTGTTCGCTGTTTGGCGAACGTGCGAACAGGCAATGTTCGAGTCAAACATGAGTTTGACTCAAACTCGAAGCTCATCCCTACATATAACCATGCCATGTGTGAGCAATATATAATTTAGTGACAACTTTTGTAAAAAAAAAATATTTTTTTGTCATTATTCAGACCCTTGGGACCAAAAAATGTAATATTCAATGGGCTCAACATGCCTCTCAGTAAATAGCTTGGGGTGTCTACTTTCCAAAATGGGGTCATTTGGGGGGGTTTTGTGCCATCTTGGCATTTTATGGCCTTCAAAACTGTGATAGGTAGTGAGGAGTGAAGAAATCTTGAAGGCGGTGCTTGGTTTTCGGGGTCCCGTATGCGGCTAGGCTCCCAAAAAGTCCCACACATGTGGTTTCCCCGTACTCAAGAGAAGCAGTAGAATGTATTTTGGGGTGTAATTTCACACATGCCCATGGCATGAGTGAGCAATATATCATTTAGTGACAACTTTGTGCAAAAAAAAAAGGTTTGTTATTTTCCCGCAACTTGTGGCAAAATCTAAAATATTCCATGGACTCAACATGCCTCTCATCAAATAGCTTGGGGTGTCTACTTTCCAAAATTGGGTAATTTTGGGGATTTTGTGCTATTTTGGCATTTTATGGCCTTCGAACCTGTGATAGGTAGTGAGGAGTGAAATAAAAAATTTGCACCCTTAGAAATCCTGAAGGCGATGATTGGTTTTCGGGGCCCTGTACGCGGCTAGGCTCCCAAAAAGTCCCACACATGTGATATCCCCGTACTCAGGAGAAGCAGCAAAATTCCACATATAACCATGGCATGTGTGAACAATATATCATTTTTTTATATTAATTAATCTTTATTTTCTTTACCATAACAAAACATCAGACATATACACAATCATAACAAACATTAAGCATATATAATTAGATTTTGAGAGGTGGGTCTCCCTTTAAAAATAAATAAATTAATAAATTAATAAAAATTAAACCCCTCCATTTCCTTTCCTTTTCCCTTTTTTTCCCTTTTTTTTCGTCTCCCTTCTTCTTCCCCTTCCCTCTTTCTTTCACTTTCCCTTCCCTCTTTCCATTTCCTTTACTTTCCCTTTCAATCATTTTAATTACAAAATCGTGAAAAAGTGTAGGAGAGATATTATCTTTTCTCCTTCGGGAAAAGTTCCCTATATTTCTATGTGTTTATTGTGTTCTCTATACGTACCCCCCTTTATTTCCCTCCTTTTCCCTTACCCCTTCCCTTTTTATGCCCTTCCCTCCTCTTACTATCCTCCCAAAAGGGTGGAAAAGGGGTGGGGGGGGGGTGTCGTGATAAATAAAATGTGTTATATAAGGGGGATTTGTTGTCCCTTTATACCAATGTGTTCATCTACATTCCTTATTTCATTAGTGTTTATTTATACTCCGTGACTCAAAAAAGAAAAAAGAAAAAGGAAAACAGGGAGAGACCCCTCCCTCCATCATCACACCATCATCTATCTATACATTCTTTAAAAAGTTGCAGTCCATTATTCATCCCTCCCTCTTATTTTCTCCTAATTCGAACAAGATATTATTTTTAGGCTTTAAGCAGAGTTACATTTTCTCTATATTCCCTCTTCCCTCTTTTTCCTTCTTTAAACATTCTTTTCCCATTCTGCCCATATTTTTTTGAATTTCTCCTGTTGGTTTCTAGTTTCATGAATCCATCTTTCTGCTTCCATTATCCTATCTACTTCTCATCTCCATTCTGCTAAGGTAGGGCATGTAATTTGTTTCCAATATCTGGGTATCAGCTTCTTGGCCGCATTTAGTAAGTGTGGTATGATACTATTTTTATATGGTTTTATAGACCCCATGGACCCATGGAATAAAAAGTTCAATGGTGTTAATTCCGCAGGTTTCCCTGTCATCTTTTCTATCCATAGAGCTATTTCTTCCCAGAAAACTCTAATCTTTGGGCAGCTCCACCATATATGGAGGAAGGTGCCTTTCTCTTTACATCCCCTCCAACATTCGTTACTTACGGCTGAATATATTTGTGCCATGCGTACGGGGGTCCGGTACCATCTAGTCAGGAATTTATATTGCATCTCCTGGATAGATGAACTTATTGACGATGAGTGAGTTACCTTCCATAAGTTTTTTATTTGAGCTGTAGTGAATGTGTAATTTAATTATTTTTCCCATTCCTTAAAGTGGAGCTCCGCCGAAAAAAAAAATATTAAAAGCCAGCAGCTACAAATACTGCAGCTGCTGACTTTTAATATTAGGACACTTACCTGTCCTGGAGTCCAGCGAATTCGCTCATCACTCTGCTGCCCCCACCGCCATCCTCGGTGAGGGAACCAGGAAGTGAAGCCTTGCGGCTTCACTGCCCGGTTTCCTACGGCGCAAGCTCGAGTCGCGCTGCGCCGTTCTGACTGGTCCTCCTGTGTTCTGGGAGCCGAGTGTCTCCCAGAACACTACGGGTATTCTGCGGGAAGAGACGTGCTTCCGGCAGATTTCCCGTAGAGAGGACTCCCGGAAGTGGGTGCAAATACCTGTCTTAGACAGGTATTTGCACCCCCTCCCCCCTGAAAGGTGTCAATTGTGACACCGAAAGGGGGGGAGGGTTCCGATGAGCGGAAGTTCCACTTTAGGGTGGAGCTCCTCTTTAATACAATATGGGTTTGCAACCTTTTCCCCGCTGAGTATCAACCCATACATTTGAGATAATAGATGGTTCGGTTTTGACATTTCCATGCACATTTTTTCAAATGTATTTAAAGAATTTAGAGTTCTTAATTGCGGTTCAAGTTTTTGGAAGAAATCTTGCATTTGATAATATTTCCACCTCGACATTGACGTCTTCCCTTGTGTTGACGTCAATTCTGCTTGAGAGATTAGTTTTCCTAGTGGTGCATATCTTAAACACATTGTGTTCCTCTCTGATTCCCATGGGCCTAACGCTCCCTTTTCTTCTCCCGGGGGAAACCATGGATACCCTCCTAATGGGGACAGTGGCAATGTTCTTGGGACATATTTGTCATTTTTATAAATTCTGTCCCATACTGCCAAGGTGTTCTTAGTTAATAAGGATGTCCATTTGGACAGTCCTCTCATCTTGTGTGGTGTCCATGGTGCTCCTTTTATGTCTCTGCCTGCCATATTATTTTCCATCGAAACCCATGCTTTGTTCTTCGAGTCATGACACCAGTTTAGTATGCGTACCAAAGTCATTACTCTGTAATACATTGCAATGTCTGGTAGTCCCAGTCCTCCATCCTCCTTACTTCTTCTTAATATGTCATACGCTATTCTCGCATTTCCGTCCTTCCATATAAATGAAAGGAACACTTTACGTACTTTTTTGAAGAATGTCTGAGGGAGTGGTATAGGCACTGTATATAAAAGATAAATTAGTCTGGGTATTACGTTCATCTTAAGAGTGTTTATTCTACCTGACCGTGTTAATATATGTCCTTTCCATCTGTTTAGGTCCTCTATGATCTCTGCAACTAAAAAACTGTAATTTCTTTCAAATACCAGCCCTATATCTGCTGCGATATGGACTCCCAAATAAAATATAGATTCTTTATTCCAAATAAACGAGTATCTGTTTTTTAATGTTGTTACTAATGATTTTGGCACATGGCTAGGTAATATCACCGATTTTTCCGTATTTATTTTAAAGTTTGATAAATTTCCGTAACTCCTCATTTTCTACATCAGACTCTCTATAGATTTCTTTGGTTTTGAAAGAAAAAACATTAAGTCATCAGCATATGCTGATACTTTATGCTGTCTAGGGCCAATTTCAACCCCTCTTATTCCGTCATTCTCCCTTATTCTACATAATAGTGGTTCCAGAACAAGAGCGAATAGAATGGCGATAGGGGGCAGCCTTGCCTTGTGCCGTTCCGTATTTCAAAACTTCCTGATCCCGGGTCCCGTTAACCTTAACTTTTGCTCTTGGTTGCATATATAATGCTGACACCCATCCCATCATCCTTTCTCCCATTCCTATTTCTCTTAACACTTCCTTCATAAACGTCCAGTTAACTCTATCAAAAGCCTTTTCGGCATCTATTGAGATCACGACTCTAGGCATTTTGTTAGGCCCATTTTGCATCCATTGGAGCATGTGAAGGGCCCTTATAGTGTTATCTTTAGTTTCTCGTGCCTTCACAAACCCCGTCTGATCAAAATTTACTAATTGTGTTATTTTATCCTGTAATCTACTTGCCAGTATCTTTGCTAAGAGTTTTGTATCTGTGTTTAGAAGGGAGATGGGTCTATAATTCGTGCAATATTGTGGATCTTTTCCAGGCTTTGGTATCACTGTCACATAAGCTAATACTGCTTCTGGGGGTAATGGGTTATTTGCTGTGATTTTATTAAAGTATCTGCATAATGGTATTGACAGAATATCTATGAATTGTTTATAATACAAATTTGTTAGACCATCCGGTCCCGGACTTTTCCCTATTGGTAATTTTTTAATTACCATTTTTATTTCTTCTACAGTTATCTGTTCTTCCATTTCTTCCACCTCTCTCCGAGAGAAAGACGGTATAGCCGATTCTTTAATATAATCTCTTATCTTCTCAACAAGACCCTCTTCTTCTTTTTTCGATAATTTTGATTGGATATTGTATAAGCTTCTATAGAAGTTTTGAAATTCCATAGCTATAGATTTAGTGTCTTTTACTTGTTTATTATTCACACATATACCGTGAACATGTGATAATTCCTGCTGTTTTTTTAGTTGTTTTGCAAGTCGTTTTCCACATTTATTCCCATGCTCATAGTATCTGTGTGCGTAAAAATCGGATTTTTGTACTCACAGTAAAATCCGTTTCTCTTACGTCCATGGACCGACACAACTCTCATACTGATTACATGTAGGTATATGTCCCTGCTTGCAGGAGAAGACCTAGGCAGAATGTTAGATGTTAAAACATTCTAGAACAAGCCAGAGCTGAACAGCCCCGCCCAGGGGGGCGGTCCCTCCGGACATTACCCTCCCACCTTCAGCCAGCAGGTTCAGTTCGTAACAAAGCAGTACAAACTTTAAAATGAAGGGTGGGTGCTGTGTCGGTCCATGGACGTCAGAGAAACGGATTTTACAGTGAGTACAAAAATCCTATTTTCTCTTATCGTCCATGGACCGACACAGCTCTCATACTGATTACATGTGGGACGTCCCAAAGCAGTATAAGAAAAGGGTGGGAGCAAAAAAGTAAGGAACAACCAAAACTTCACTCCAAACCAGCAGAGTTCCTCAAGGGAGGAGTTGCAACATTAGACAGCGGCCTGCAACATTTTGGGGCCGAAGGAAGCATCCGAAGATGCAGCCACATCAACCTTGTAGAACTTTGAAAAGGTATGAATGGACGACCAGGTCGCCACTTTGCACACTTGTGCAACCGACGCTTGATGTCGGAAAGCCCAGGAAGCACCGATTGCCCTGGTGGAATGCGCCATGACTGGTAAGGGAGGCGCCCGTCCCCTAATGGCATAGGCCTGTATAACGGTCTGCCTGATCCACCTTGAAATGGTGGCAGACGACACCGCTTGGCCCTGTTTCAGACCAGAGACAGATACAAACAGCGAGTCAGACTTCCGAATAGGAGCAGTAGCCGCTAGGTATACCCGTAAGGCATGCACCACGTCTAAATTGTGAAGCACAACCTCTCTAGGATGCGATGGATGAGGGCACAAGGACGGAAGGACAATGTCCTCATTAAGGTGAAAAGCCGAAACCACCTTAAGAAGAAAAGACGGTCGCGGTCGCAATACCGCCTTATCCTTATGGAGGACCAGGTAAGGCGACTTGCATGATAGAGCCGCCAACTCAGACACCCGTCTAACAGAAGTGATGGCCACTAAAAAAGCCACCTTCTGAGACAAAGTTGAAAGAGGAATATCTCTTATATTCTTAAAAGGAGATTCCTGAAGAACCGAAAGCACCAAGTTCAGATCCCAAGGAGGGAGCGGGGGCTTGGCAGGAGGAACCACATGGTGTACCCCCTGCACAAAAGTGCTAACCAAGGAATGACCAGCTAGGGGTCTTTGAAAGAAACTGGCCAAAGCCAAAATCTGACCCTTAATAGTGCTCAAAGCCAGCCTTTGAGCAACACCACGCTGTAAGAACCTCAGGATTCTGGGAACAGAGTACGTCCGTGGACGCCAGTCCAGTTCCTCGCACATAGCGATGTAAGCTCTCCAGGTACGGTGATAGATCTTCCTAGAAGAAGACTTCCGTGCCCTAAGCATGGTTGAAATTACCGAATCTGACAGGCCTCGGTCTTTCAGCACCTGGCTCTCAATAGCCATGCCGTTAAAGCCAGAGACTGTAAAGCAGGATGAAAGATAGGACCTTGAGATAGAAGGTCCTCCCTCAAGGGCAGGCGCCAAGGGACGTCCGCGACGAGACGTACCAGGTCGGCATACCAATGACGCCGAGGCCAATCCGGAGCAATGAGGATTACCGGAATGCCCTCGGCCGCTACCCTGTGCAGCAGATGAGGAATCAACTGCAACGGAGGGTAGACATACATCAGGCGATACTGACCCCACGGGGCCACTAACGCGTCCGAGGCATCCGCCCAGGGGTCCCTGGACCATGCCACAAACCTCGACACTTTGCGATTGAGTCGAGACGCCATCAGGTCCACATCCGGAGTGCCCCATCATCGACAAAGGAGCTGAAACACTTCCGGATGCAAAGACCACTCCCCCTGGTTCAGGGACTGGCGGCTCAGATAGTCCACCTGCCAGTTTTCTACGCCCGGAATGTAAATGGCCGACACAGCTTGATCGCCCGCAATTCCAGGACGTTGATTGGGAGGCGAGATTTGGCTGGAGTCCAGAGCCCTTGAGCTGACAGGACTCCCCACACTCCTCCCCAGCCCATCAGGCTGGCGTCCATTGTGATCACCGTCCAGTGGATGGGGAGGAATGACTTCCCGGCCCGAAGAGTCGGGGATCTCAGCCACCACGTCAGGGACGCCTTGACAGAGTGACTCACCTGGATCTGAAGATCCAATGACAATGGGGACTTGTCCCAAACCGACAGAATTCCCTTCTGCAATGCCCGAGTGTGTGATTGGGCATACGGAACCGCCTCGAAGGAGGCCACCATTAGTCCCAGGACTCTCATGCAGAAGCAAATTGACGACCATTTTCGGGATGTCAGAACCCGCACTGCCGACTGAAGTGTCAGTAACTTCTCTGAGGGTAGAAACACTCTCGCTGTCGAAGTGTCCAGGATCAGACCCAGATACTCCAGGCGCTGAGTCGGCACTAGAGCCGACTTCTGCGTGTTCAGAACCCATCCGAAGTCCCGTCACATTTTCCTCCAATTCTGAGCCATTTTCTGCTCTGAGAAGGAGATCATCTAGATAGCCCACGATAACAATTCCTTGCTGTCTCAGCAAAGCTAGAACCGGGGCCAGCACCTTGGTGAAAACCCGTGGTGCCGATGCTAGGCCGAAGGGAAGGGCCACAAACTGATAGTGGACTTCGCCTATGGCAAAGCGCAGAAACCTCTGGTGGCCTGCGCAGATTGGGATGTGCAAGTAAGCGTCCTTGATATCCAAGGACGCCAGAAAATCCCCCTGGTGGAGTGTCGCGATCACCGTGCGAATGGATTCCATCCTGAATTTTTGTACCCTCACATAGGCATTCAGGGCCTTGAGGTCCAGGATTGGCCGAACCCCGTCCTTTTTCGGGACAACAAACAGGTTTGAGTAAAACCCCTGAAACCTCTCTTGTGACGGAACTGGCACAATTACTCCGCGCCCGAGCAAATCCTGTACGGCCCCCAAGAGGGCCGCCCGGCGGGCCGGAAGGAGAGGGAGGTTTGAGGGAAAAAACCTGCTTGGGGGCCACGAGCGGAACTCTATCCTGTATACCGAGGTGACCACATGTAAGGTACCTGTGATAGGTAGTGTCCGAAGTGGAACTTGTGTGCTGAGGATTCAGGCGAAAACGTAGTCAGGCAGATTAGGTTGGCAACAGATCAGGCAAAATGGTACACGATCGAAATCCAGAGAGTGGTCAGGCAGGCAAAGGTCATACACGAGCTGGCAGTGAAGTACAAAATCAGCAGGCTGGAGAGTAGTCAGGAATTCAGGCAGAAGTTCAACACGAAAATCAGGATCAAAAAAGCAGTCACAACACCCAGGGAGCTATTCCACACAAACGGGCGCTGAGAGATAGCATCACTTCCTTTTTAAGGGCTGCTTTGATTGAAAATTGTCCACAGCTGGCAGTAGGTGGGGCTGGTGAGTCCAAGGTAATGTTTAATACTGAGAGGACATTTCCAAAAGTCTAGATCTGCTCAGTAGCGCAACAGGTAAGGCTGCAGCTTTGGGACCAGGAAGATCCCGGTTCAAATACACCCAGGTACATGACAGGGCCCCCTCCCCAGTGGACCCCTCCGGGGGCCTAGCAGGGCTTAGTGGGAAAGGAGGCATGGAAGTCTCGAATAAGAGAAGGGGCATGCAGATCTTTGGCTGGAACCCAGGAACGGTCTGTGACAGGATATCCCTTCCAATGAACCAGATACCGAAGGCCACGACCCTGTCTTCTAGAATCAAGAATCTTGGAGACTTCAAACTCATTTTGTCCATCAACAAGAACAGGAGGAGGTAGCTGTTGCGTTCTGGAGTAGCGATTGAAAATTGCTTTTTTGAGGAGGGAAACGTGGAACACAGGATGAATCCGGAGAGAGGAGGGTAATTTCAACCGATAGGAGACTGGCCCGACTCGAGCAATAATTCTGTAAGGACCAATGAATCGAGGGCCCAATTTGGTAGAAGGTTGTTTCAGTCTCACATATTTGGTTGATAGCCAAACTCTGTCCCCCACCACATATGGAGGTATATGGCGTCTTCGTTTGTTGGAAAAAAGTGCATACTTGCCTGCTGACTTCTGTAGTAATAAGCAAATCTTTTTCCAATGTAGCAGAATATTTTTAACCCGCTGATCTGCTGCTGGTACACCAGAAGAAGGCTGAAGTAGGGGAAAAGTCTGAGGGTGATAGCCTAGGGCTGCGTAGAATGGTGTGGTATGAAGAGCACTGTGCCAACGGGAATTAATGGCGAACTCAGCAAAAGGCAAATACTCAGACCAGTTGGAGTGTAAGGCATTGACATAATGTCGAAGATAGGTTTCTAGGGTCTGGTTCATGCGTTCGGTTTGACCATCTGTTTGAGGGTGATGTGAGGTAGAGAGTGAAAGCGTTACTCCCAGTTTCTTGCAGAACGCTCTCCAGAATCGGGAAACAAACTGGGATCCGCGGTCTGAGACGACATTGGTAGGTATGCCATGATATCTCGCAATATGGGAAAGGAAGAGAGTAGACAGTGCTTCCGCTGTAGGTAATCCCGGGAGCGGCACAAAATGAGACATTTTTGAAAAGCGATCCACTATGACCCATATAGCAGTCATGCCCTCGGACTTGGGTAAGTCTGTAATGAAGTCCATAGTCAAATGGGTCCAAGGCTGACGAGGTGCTGAAAGTGGTTGTAACAGTCCAGTAGGCAATGTACGGGGTACTTTATTAGCAGCACAAGTTGGACAGGCAGCCACATAGTCAGTAACATCCCTTTTCATATGAGGCCACCAGACATGACGCTGCAAGGTCTTAAGAGTGATGGTGACACCAGGATGACCAGATAAAACACCATCATGTGCCCAGAGGAGTACAGGTTTTCTGAGGCTAGGGGCTACGAACAGGCGACCTGGTGGTATCTTCAAGCCTTGGGGAACACAATTCTGGGTTTCTTGTAACTGTTGGGAAAGAGCCGTAGAGATCTGTGCGACAATTTTGTGAGGTGGGATTATATACTGCTCGGTAGGTTGGTCTTCTTCAGAGGTAGCAAACTGTCTGGAAAGAGCATCGGCTTTCTTGTTTTAATGCCCAGGAACATAAGAAAGAACAAAATTAAAACGGGAGAAAAACAGAGCCCATCGAGCCTGACGTGAATTCAAACGTCTTGCAGTCTGAAGGTACAGTAGGTTTTTATGGTCAGTGAGGATAGAAAAAGGTTTGGGAGCCCCTTCCAGAAGATGTCGCCATTCAGACAATGCCAATTTGATGGCCAGTAGTTCTCGATTCCCAACATCGTAATTCATCTCCGCTGGAGAAAACTTTCTAGAAAAAAATGCTACTGGATGGATTCTACCAGACTTAGGCTGTCTCTGGGAGAGCACGGCACCTGCTCCTACCTCAGAGGCATCAACCTCAACTATGTACTGGAGATCGGGATTTGGATGCTGAAGAATTGGAGCTTTGCTGAACATGTCTTTTAATTGCTGGAAAGCCGATTCTGCTTCTGAGGACCATACCTTGCAATTTGTACCTTTCTTAGTCATAGCAGTAAGGGGGGCCGCAATGGAGGCAAAACCTTTGATGAAGCGTCTGTAGTAATTTGCGAACCCTAGAAAGCTTTGGAGCCCTCTTAAAGTGGTCGGTTGGGGCCATTGCAAGACAGCGGAAAGTTTTTGAGGGTCCATTTGGAAACCGGCAGCACTTATAATGTATCCAAGGAAAGGAATACGGCTTTGACGGAAACTGCATTTCTCAATCTTCGCGTAAAGATGGTTTTCTCTCAGTCGTTGCAATACCTGCTTTACATGCGAGATGTGCTCTAGATGAGTCTTGGAAAAGATTAAAATGTCGTCCAAGTAGATGATCACAAAACTGTTGCTGAAATCATGAAAAATTTCATTCATGAAACGTTGGAAGACAGCAGGGGCGTTACACAACCCAAATGGCATAACCAGATATTCAAAATGTCCATTACGAGTGTTGAATGCTGTCTTCCACTCGTCCCCGTCTTTAATTCGAATTAGATTATAAGCCTCTCGTAGGTCTAGCTTGGAGAAGATAACAGCCCCCTTAAGTACATCAAACAGTTCAAGAATGAGAGGCAAAGGGTAGGAGTCTTTTACAGTGATTTGATTTAACCCTCGATAGTCTATGCATGGTCGAAGACCCCCATCTTTTTTTTCAACAAAGAAAAAACCTGCCCCTACTGGAGAAGAAGAGGGTCGGATAAAACCTCTTTCCAAGTTGTCTTTTACGTATTCCTCCATGGATTTTTGTTCAGGCAAAGACAGGGGATAGGTCCTTCCTTTGGGAAGAGGTGCTCCAGGAATCAATTTAATTGCACAGTCAAAAGAACGATGTGGAGGTAAAACCTCTGCCTTTTGCTTGCAAAATACGTCTGCAAACGCATGGTATTCATGAGGCAAGGTAGGTGGGACGGCCACGGAAGCCAACATACAAGCAGGAAGTCTTTTGGGTTGAGACAAACAGTTTGAATGACAGAACGACCCCCAAGAGGTTAGTTCTCCATTTTCCCAATCAAAAGAAGGGTTATGTTGTTGTAACCATGGGTAACCAAGGATAACAGGCAGAAGTGGAGAATCAATAAGAGACAAGACAACTTCTTCTTTGTGGAGTACGCCTACCTGAAGGGTGATTGTCATAGTCTCAAATTTTACAATGCCATCTCCCAAGGGTTGTCCATTCACGGTGGTAATGTTCAGGGGTCTAGATTTTGGAACAAATGGGATATTATTTTTTTTAGCAAAAGTGTAGTCCAAGAATATGCCAGCAGCTCCAGAATCCACAAAAGCCTCACAGGAGACAAGTTTAGAGGGTAAATGGATAATTGCAGGAATGGTAATCTTGGTCTTTGAGGATATACCTGTAAGGTCTAAGCCAGCTCCTCCAACACTGGTTAGACCCTGCCTTTTACTGGACGGGAAGGGCAGACAGATAATAAATGTCCTTTAAGTCCACAGTATAGGCATAGGCCCAATGCACGCCTCCTTTGTTTCTCAGACTCAGTTAGGTGGAGACGGCTTACATCCATGGGTTCCACAGGTGTCTGGGGTTCAACTGAGATTTCAGGTTCTGGCTGAGGTGGTGCTTGGAAGTTAGGGGCCAAACGGTAGACTGGCCAAGGAAACTTGCGAGTTCTAAGTCTCTCTTGGCATCTTTCATGATACCGGACATCCAGACGAACACAGAGCTCTATGAATTTCTCTAGGTCTTCTGGGGAATCCTTATAGACTAATTCGTCTTTGATGCGATCTGCAAGACCTTTTCGGAAGGCTGCACGTAATGCCCTTGAGTCCCAAGTAGTCTCAGCAGCAAGGGTACGAAACTCAATAGCATATTGTGCCACAGACCTGGTGCCTTGTTGCATGTCCAAGAGTGAGTACTCAGCTGCAGAAGCTCTATCTGGCTTGTCAAATACAGTCTGGAGAGAAGCCAGAAATTTGTCAGCGTCTTGCAGCACAGGATCATTGCGTTCCAGATAAGGAGAGACCCAGGCCAGGGCCTTCCCCTTTAACAAGGAAATTACAAAAGTCACTTTGGCAGAAGAAGTGCTAAAGGTCCCAGGGTTGTTGCGGAAATGCAAACGGCAAACATTTAAAAAGCCTCTGCAGTCCTCAGTATCACCACCAAATTTGTCAGGCATAGGAAGTTTGGGTGGTACAGAAGAGGTGGGTTGGATCGTAGCAGGAGTAGGATCCAGAGTCTGGACCGTTGCAGAGGAAGCAGGCAAACAAGATTTAAGCATAGTACAAAGTTCATCTAACTTGGCGTCCAGGGAAGAAAGATGCTGTTCACGAGCTCCAATCAATTGTCCCTGACGTGAAATCGCCTTAACAATCTCAGCAGGGTCCACTGTCATTGTGGCCCGTTTGTAATGTAAGGTACCTGTGATAGGTAGTGTCCGAAGTGGAACTTGTGTGCTGAGGATTCAGGCGAAAACGTAGTCAGGCAGATTAGGTTGGCAACAGATCAGGCAAAATGGTACACGATCGAAATCCAGAGAGTGGTCAGGCAGGCAAAGGTCATACACGAGCTGGCAGTGAAGTACAAAATCAGCAGGCTGGAGAGTAGTCAGGAATTCAGGCAGAAGTTCAACACGAAAATCAGGATCAAAAAAGCAGTCACAACACCCAGGGAGCTATTCCACACAAACGGGCGCTGAGAGATAGCATCACTTCCTTTTTAAGGGCTGCTTTGATTGAAAATTGTCCACAGCTGGCAGTAGGTGGGGCTGGTGAGTCCAAGGTAATGTTTAATACTGAGAGGACATTTCCAAAAGTCTAGATCTGCTCAGTAGCGCAACAGGTAAGGCTGCAGCTTTGGGACCAGGAAGATCCCGGTTCAAATACACCCAGGTACATGACACCACATCGCACACCCACCGGTTGGAGATCCGGGAGGTCCACCGCACCGAGAACCTGCGAAGACGTCCCCCCACCCCAGAGTCGGGCAGGGGCAAGACTTCATGCGGTGGTGGACTTGGGAGCTTGCTTGGTAGGCTTACACACCCAGGGACGTCTTTGTCCCCCAGCCGCAATTTTTTCAGTCTGGGTGGGCTTACCCGTGGAATCTGACTGATGAAAAAACGTCTTCTTCGCCGGAAAGGAAGGGCCCGGTCTGTGGTGGGGCTCCTTTCCCTTAATAGACTTGGGAAGTAAGGTGCTCTTACCTCCTGTGACGTTCTTAATAATGTCATCCAGAGCGGCCCCAAACAGTCTACCGCCCTTAAAGGGCAAGTCAGCCAGGAGCTTTTTGGAAGCTAGATCGGCCGACCAGCATTTCAGCCAGATAAGGCGACGCATCACCACAGCAGTAATGGAGGCCCCCGTTATTAAAGGGGTCGCATCCACAGTGGCATCACACACGAATACTAAACCCTGCGCAAGCTGGTGAGCCAGGGCAATGGTTTCAGGAGGGAGATTATGCTCCTGCACTGTCTGGTGCAATATCCGTGCCCAGCCTGTGAGTGTCTGAGACACAAGTGTCGCCGCCACTATAGGGCGTAAGGCGGCCCCCAATAAGGTGAACATAGTTCTACACGACAACTTCTGACCTCCTGTCAGCAGGATCCTTAAATGCAGGAGTCCCTTCCATTGGGAGCATGGTAGCCTTATTCAAACAGGCGACTGGGGGGTCGACCACTGGGGGGTGAGCCCACTTCTTAACTAGGTCCTCCTTAAAGGGGTACCTTAAGGCTATGCGCCGCGGGACCGTCAAAGTCTTCTGCAGCTTATGCCAGACTTGGTCAATGTATGTATCAAAAAAAGGCACATATGGAAAAACCTTTTTTGAAGACACGGCTTTTAAAGAACCAAAAGGTCATAGTCTCCACCTGAGGTTCCTCAGTCTCCACATTCAGCTTGAGAGTGTCCCTCACAGCATCAATGAGTTCACTTACAAGCACCCTGTCAGTAGGTGGTTCAAGATAGGGGTCTTCCTCACAAGGAATGTCCTGTCCAAACACATCGATATCCTCAGAATTAGGGTCCTCAGCAGCAGTAGCTAGGCCCATATCTGAGTCAGAGCACTCCCCGTGTGGAGATTGTGTGGGGAGGGGGCGCTTTACAGCCCCCGTGCGTTCGCACGCCGCTTCCATCCTGACAAGGAATGATTCCAGGACTGCTGACAACTGGTCCATAGGGACCGCAGGTGCAGGAGCACTGCCAGTTGCCTCTGACAAGTGGGGAGAAGCAGGTGAACCAGACTCCATAATGCCACCCTCTGAGACCCTATTCACTATTACAGTGAATAGTACAGTCCACCCACTGGCTGTGCTGAGGCTGAGGAGGGGATACCCGGAGGACTCACCACCCTTAGGGACCGCTCGGTTCCGCTGTATGAGCCGCGCTGTAGTGCGGGTGAAGCCTGAGGAGAGTGAAGAATCTGTGAGGAGAGAGGTATTTTGCGCCGTTCAGCAGCGCCGCTAGAGGCCGAAAACAAAACTAAAAAGCGCCGCGGCTACAAGAAAATGGCCGCCGGGTGCTTGTATAACTGAGCTTGAGCCGTGGCAAAATGGCCGCCGATGGCGCACTTTTTAAATTTAAAACACCGCGCCAATGGCGCACGCAAAAACCCCACACACAGTCCTCCAGAACACTTTCCAGCATAATAAACAGACATGGAGTGGCCCCCCCCAGGGCAGAACGACCCCCCAAGTATCCCCACACAGCACAGCACCAGCAGGGTGCAGAGAACAGCATAACAGGGGGGAGACAGGGAGAACCCCCCACACACAGAAACACAGCCAGCATGTACTCACCTTCTTTTCAGGAGAGACTACTTACCCGTCCTGCAAGCACCTTGGAGAACACCCTCAGTGCCAATAGAGGGACCCACTGGCTTGTTTCAGACAGACCTATCACAGAGTCGTACTGCGTAGCTGTCGGCCCGGTCAACCGCGAAAGATACAGTAGGTACTGTTCAATCTTGAGAGGACCGCAGGAGCATGAAAGCAACCCGGCCACCCCTGGAGCCATGGGGTATGCCGTGAACTGAGTCTCACGCACACAAGGCGAGGATCAGCATGCTCAATGGTCGGACAGGGAAGACTACGAGGATACTAGTGTACCCAACCTGTTGCCCAGCCGACAGTTGATTGAAGGTCTCAAAAATAAAATAATAAAATTCCCAAAGGAATAAAATTTTAAAAGTAAAAATCTTCCAGGAGACTGGCTCCTGAGAGAGCCACGTCTTCTCCTTCTGCTAGGCAGAAAAAAACTGAAGCTGCTGGCTGCAGGTGGAATGTCCGGAGGGACCGCCCCCCTGGGCGGGGCTGCTCAGCTCTGGCTTGTTCTAGAATGTTTTAACATTTAACATTCTGCCTAGGTCTTCTCCTGCAAGCAGGGACATATACCCACATGTAATCAGTATGAGAGCTGTGTCGGTCCATGGACGATAAGAGAAATCTATATTTTTCTTTTTCCTTTCTGTCTAAATACATATTAAGTTTTGTTCTTAACATTAAGTTTTTTGCATCCCTAGGGTCTAGAATTTTTTTATGTTTGATTTCAAGCTCATGAATACTTCCTAATATATCCTCCAGTTCTTTCTTCTTTTTTTTTTTTTCGGTTCGAGATCCATGTGCTATCAATTCCCCCCTAATTACAGCCTTATGGGCTTCCCATATAATTTGCTCTGAAACTTCCCCTGAGGTGTTTTTTTTTAAATATTCTATCATTTTCTGTTGTATATCCTCTACTATCTGTTTATCCTCTAATAGTGATTCATTTAGACGCCATGTCTGCACTCGATGCCCGGCGGTTACTGGCGTAAATGTCATCACTACCGGTGCATGGTCAGATGTTGTAATTGACTCTATTGTGACTGCTTTCACATATTCCAGATAATACTGGTCCACAAAAAATAAATCCAGTCTGGAGTATACTTTATGAGTTTTTGAATAATAACTATAATCCCTCCTTCCTTCATTTAATACCCACCAGCTATCCACCATATAGTGGGCTCGTAATAGTTTTTTTCAAATGCTTGGGGGCTTTGAACAAAATTACATTTTTTTCTGTTGTTGTATCTAATTTGGGGTCCATAATGATGTTAAAATGATGTTAAAATCTCCTCCCAAGATGATAAATCCCTCCCCAAATTTATCCAACTTTCCCATTGTTTTTACCAGGAATTCTACTGTGCCTGTATTTGGAGCGTATATGGTAGCAAATGTATAGCACTCTCCATTTAACATACCCTTCACAAATAGGAACCTTCCTTCTGGATCCCTTTGTACTTCTGTGGAAGTTATTGGGCATGTTTTCCCAAATACTATCGTTACTCCCCTTGCTCTTGCTATTGGTGTATATGCGTGGAACCATTGATTATAGGGGGATAACGGTAGTTTTGGTACCGATTCTGCCATGAGGTGCGTCTCTTGCATGTAGATAATATCTGCAGATTGATGACGCATCTCTTGCCATAATCGGCCTCTTTTCTGAGGCAAATTTAATTCTCTCACGTTATACGTTAGGATTTTTAATGAGCTAGCCATTATCTATTTTCCTCTCCTTATTTACCTTAAAAACTGTATCAGGGAACACAAGAGAAGGGAGTCCTAATTGAGCGGTTGGCTCTTACGAAATCCCCTTGACCCCCCAGGCCCCTCCCGCCCATCATCTTTATACAGATTCCCCAGTCCCTCATCAGAACCTACCTATTTTAATATAGAGCTACTACTCCTCTAGTATACCCTGGGCCTCCCTTTTTTTTTATACTTCTTTTATACAGTCTACATTTTACACATTTTTTCTTCTCTCTCTTTCTCTCCTTTCTCCTTTCCCTTTTTTTTTCTTTTTTTTTTCTTCTTTTCTTTCTACCTACTCGTATTACTTGGTGATATGTTCCCTTAGGACTTTACAAATAAATAAATTGTATACAGCTTGATGCTGATACTTACATATTGACGACATCAAAAAAAAAATGATCAGAAGTAAAAATAGGCTACTAATTTTAAGGAAAGCATTCAATTGGCTCCATTATAATTAATAATTAGCTACCATATGGCCAACTGCCACCATTAAATAATAAAAAATTTTTTTAGACTGAATACAGCAAGATGATCAGAGTCTAGTTGAATGTATATATCCATATACAGGCAGAGCAGGTATGCAGTCATGAAGTGAAGTCACTGTATAACTAAATGAAATCGCTTACAAATGCATTCATGGATAAATCAATTTGACCCCTTCTCAACTTCTCAATCACCAATCCGAATAGGATGTATAACAATCTAAACAATAATAAAGAGTGTATTATCCTTATGCTAAGTATTAAGTTAATATATCACATAACAGACCCAATAAGAGTGCGTTAAACATTTGAAAAACTCATCCTGAATTAACGTGTATTTGTATATAAAGTCCATATGAGTTGTGCAGTCACTGTGAAACAAACAAACAAAAAAGGGGCGGTGCTAAAAAAAAAAAAAGGGGGGGGGGTGGTAAAAAAATAAAAAATAAAATTTGGAGCAAGATGATCAGAGTCTAGTTGAATGTATATATTCATATACAAGCAAAGCAAGTATGCAGTCTAAACAATAATAAAGAGTGTAGTATCCTTATGCTAAGTATTAAATTAATATATCACATAACAGACCCAATAAGAGTGCATTAAACATTTGAAAAACTCATCCTAAATTAACGAGTTGTGCAGTCACTGTGAAAAAAAGGGGGGGTGGTAAAAAAATAGGGGTGGTAAAAAAAAAAAAAAATGTGGAGGTGGTAAAAAAAAAAGACAAAATTTCAGCACTTCTTCTCTGCTTTCCTTCCCTTTTTACTTCATTTATAACTTCTATTTAACTTTTTAGTCAGTTTTTTTCCCTGGTATTTGAGACCATAGTTCAGGACGCTGTATTAATGTTCTCCCACTATTTATTCTCCAATCTTGGAAATCCGTTTGAGGGAGATCTAATCTTTCCAGAAATATTTTTAAGTCATCCTTTGTTCGGAGCACTGCCGTTTTCCCATTTCGTGAAGCTACTAAACTAAAGGGAAATCCCCATCGATATCTGATATCGGCAAGACGCATGGCTTCTAATAGGGGACGCACCATCCTGCATTGCATTAATGTGCGACGTGATATGTCAGGGTATAACGCGATTTGCGTCCCTTCATATTCAATCCGAGGTGTATCTTGTGCAATCCTCATTATGGTCTCTTTCACCAAATATTTATGAAGTTTACATATGACATCCCTCGGTCTATCTTTATTCTGATTTAAGAATGAGGCTACACAATGGATTCTGTCTACTTCTATCTGTTCAGGTGCTTCTTTCCCCATTATCTGAGAAAAAAGTTTCTGTGCTGTTGCTAGCAAATCATCACTTTTATACTCCTCCGGTGAGTCCCGTATCCTTATATTCTGTCTGCGATCCCTGTTTTCGAAATTGTCCAGTTGGTCCCTATAAGTATTCAGCATGTCCTCTTGTTGTCTAATAGTGTAGACATAATAACAAAGGGAAAGAAAGGTATTTTCACGGTGCTGTTTGTAGTAGTAAGAAATTCAAATACACTTAGGATAAAAAGTATTAAATATTTTAACTGGATTCACTTTAAAGGGTACATGTAAAACCACATACAGGTGGTTACTAATGAAAGACAATAAACAAACAGCTAGATGGTCAAAAAAAGGAAGTGAAGCTGGTTTGGAAAGTACAGAATTACTCGTGACATCCTGACATGTTTCGCAATTCTAGCTTCATCGGGGGACATACGGGTATAAGAAGAGACTTGTACAGTACTAAGTCCCTTGGGGACTTAGGGTACAGATCTTTCCGAACCTACGTAAAATTGACGAATCACTAAAAATTAAATGGGAGAGCAATCTTCAGATCTGCTCATTCGGAATGATGTCTATCCTGTGTTCTCAATATGAACAGGAATTAGCAACCTTAGATGAACAAGTGTTTAAATGGTATGATGACTACTGTCTTATTGTAACCAATACAAATTTTCAGAAAAAATAAAAATAATTAAAAGAACATATCGAAAGCTACACCCTTGAGATTATTACCAACAAGGAAAACAAATTCCAACGAGACAGCAATGCCCATGCTAATGGTTTTGCATACAAGTGGACTCAACAGAACAACTCATGACCTCCCAATAAACAAACGTATAATAATAAAAATACCAAAGCTGATGATAATATACCTAACCTTTCTTCTGCCTCTTCTCTCTCATCTAGTCAATCTACAATATATCGGGATCTTTCTGGTGATCGTCTACCTAGAAAACGCGAAGGAAATTCCGATGCTGCTTCCACCGAATCACTCCAGCACCAACTAGGCACGATATCTTCTCATCGGTCACTACCTTCACAACCTCCGCACTTATCACAAGCCGGATCAAGCCGGCCTTCTATGTTCCAACCTTCTCCCCGTTCTTTACGGGGCCCATCTATTGCTGCGTCTGATACTATTAGCTCCACAGCACTTTCAAACTCGGTTCTTGCACCCCCTATGCACTTAGACACAGGCACTAAGGTAAGTACCTCTGATATTATCATCTCTCCCTCTGGGATGTCGTTACCAGCAGATTTAAAAATAGCACCCATTTTTTTAGGGAAGGAGCTAGACTCTACCCCCATTCCCACTTAGTACAAGAACAGGCCACCCCTGTTCCTAGATGTGAAGACTCCCAACTATCCATTATCAATCTTTCCTCCTATCTATTATCTGACGCTGAAACTCAGGTCCCTAAACTGGGCCTCACTTTTTGCCCAGATTCACAATTAGACAAATTTGACATTATTAAAGACCTACATTTGTTTGCACGACGTTTGATGTACAAATTGATCTTTAATAAACCTCACAATGTCTCTTTTCCTGAATCTGAACCCTTGATTTCTGAGGACTCATTGAGTAGTCATCAGGCATTGGATGATCTAATGAGTCTCTGGGAGGAGGGCCACACCGACGAGGACGCTCCTTTTGATCTTCCGTCCTCTAGACGGTCCGTTCCAGGTGTGACCTTCCCCACTCCCCAGTCGTTTAGACCCAAGTCACGAATGTTTCCCCTCCTTAATACAAATCCCATTATTTGGGCTTTCATCCAACAAACCACCAAAGCAATCGAGGAACTCAATTTTGATCCCCTCACAAATTGCAACCTTAATGTAGTCCAAAAACAGGCAATTAAATCTCTCCAATCCAATAGTGAAATAATTATCAAACCTGCCGATAAAGGCGGTAATTTGGTCATCATGGACAAATCACAATATATAACCATGTGTGAAAATACTCTGTCCAATACGCATTGGTACCGCCCAATTTCGAAAACAGTACTAACCAACTTTCATAACAAATTTCGCATGATTATTTTCAAAGCATATCAGGATGGCCTGATTGACAAAAGTACCTGGAATTTTCTCAACACAAAAAACCCTAAAACACCGACTTTTTATGCTTTACCGAAGCTTCACAAATCTTTGATTTTGCCCCCTGGCCGCCCGATTATATCGGGCTGTGCCAGCATAACTGAGAATGCCAGTTCCTTGGTAGATGATTTTTTATACCCACATGTATTGTCATTGTCTTCATATATCAAAGACACTATAGACCTACATAAAACCATTGAGAGTCTACAACTCCCTGCTAACACATGGCTTGTAGCATTGGACATCAAAAGCCTGTACAATACCATTCCTCATGATAAGGGTATTAAAGTTGCCAAAAGTTTTCTAGGCAAGAGAGCTCCCTCCTCTACTAAATACAATAAATTTGTCCTTGAACTGCTTTCCTACATTTTAAGACATGATGTCTTTATGTTCGGTTCTTCCCACTTCCTCCAGGTACAGGGGGTTGTGATGGGGACCAAGTGTGCCCCATCATATGCCAACCTGTACCTGGGGGGGTGGGAAAGGGAGCTGTTTTCTCGTGACGATCTTGTTGATATGCTCAACAGGATCATGTCCTGGTATCGTTACATAGACGACGTGCTGATACTCTGGTCCGGCACCGAATCTGAACTCAAACAGTTAATCGACCTAATCTCAATAAACGATTTCAATTCGAAATTTACTTACTCCTTTAGCCAAACTAAAATTACTTTTTTGGACTTGGAACTCTCCGTTTCAGAGGATGGTCAACTCTTTTTATCTCTTTATAGAAAACCGTCGGCCGGCAATACCATTCTCCACGCCAGTAGTTCACATCCCAAACCTCTACTTAACAGTATTCCATACAGCCAGTACCTGCGTATTAGACGCAATTGCAGCAAAGAAGCTGATTTCAAAAGAGCATCCAAAGATCTGTATAATAGGCTCAGAAACCATGGTTACAGCCATACTTGTCTCAAAAAAGCCTATAATATGGTTAGTCCTAAAGATAGGAGCTCATTAATATTTAATACTAAAAAGCCTAAAAAAAATGAAACGGTTAGGCTGCTTACCCGGTACTGTAACCAACATTTGCAAATCAAAAAAATTTTGAATACCCTTTGGCCCCTCCTTTCTGCTGATACTGCTATCCAGAACCATATAAAAAAATTCCCTGAAATCACCTACAAGCACGCTCCATCCCTAAGGGATCGCCTTGTACGTAGTCATCTCTCCAGTACCAAATCTAGAGAGGCAAAAGGAAATTTTGGCACTTTTTCATGTGGTCATTGTTATATGTGCCCATTTATCAGTAATCAATCAATCTGCCATTCTACTCCCCAATGGGCATTTCCACTCCATCAAACACACAGTGTCTTGTCAATCTCCAGGCATTGTATATTTGGCCCAATGCTCCCGTGGAGGATTTTATGTGGGCAAAACTAAGCGTCTTCTCTGTATACGCATTAAAGACTACATGAAACCTATTTTCAAAAAAAAGATGGAAACTGCCATTAGCAAACATGTAGGTAGCCTTCACAACTTTGATGCTAAATGCATCAAATTCTCTGCCTTGTAACACGTTCCGCTGGATGAGAGGGGTGGCAGCGTTGATCATACACTGCTCCAGCTTGAAGCTAGATGAACCTATGTTCTAAAGGCCACTAAATTTCCAGGTTTTAATGAACGTCTCAGCTTTAAAACTTTTTTGTAACTAGGACCTTGTTCCCCTCTTCCATCCCTCTCCCTCCCTGTCACACTATCGTGCTCACCATCCCCCCTCTTTTTCCTCTCCCTTTTTTCGTTCCCCTCCCCCTCCTCTCTCTCCCCCCTTCCTCTCTTCCCTCCTTCCCCTTCCTTCCTTATTGTCATGTATTTTCCCAAGATTATAACACTTTACTCTCAATGTTATTGTATCATTTCTTTATTGTTCATATTTTTGTCTACTTAAATCTGTGTTTGTATTTACTCTTAATATAAGCTTTAAGATTAAGTTGTTTAATTTCATTGTTTGATATTCTGAATGTTTTTGTGCCTCTTCACCACACCCGCCCCCTTGCTCTCTTCCCCCCCTAGGTCTGCACGGCCTTTTGGTCAACCGTGCACCCTCACTGGGTCAGGTGACATGCCCTGTCGTGACCGTGCCCTAGGCATACGTTCGCGGTCCTGCTGCGGTCCCTGGTTTGGATCCCCTTCACAGGTGCTAGGCAGTCTTATGGGCGCCCCAGGGCGCAAAGGTCCCATTGCCTGTTGCGCCCATCCCAGTGTTATTTCCACATGCAGCCCTTTCTCCCCCTTTTCCAGAAGAGCATTTAATATCTCTCTTCTACTTCTTCTAACCTTATTGGCCATCTTTACCAGTTTTCCTTAGCCGCGGGTTGGTAAGGGGCGTCCTTTTCCATTCTGAGACACCTCCCTGTTGTGTTCAGCGCTGACACCCTTCCCAGTTCAGTGCTGACACACGTTACCCCTCCCACCCGCGGCGCATGGCATTTTGGGCAACTGAGTTTCTTCGTTGCTAGCTGAAGTGCGGGACGGGGCTAACGTGATGACGCCATCGCGCCCGACTTCAGTCGACGCCGGACCTTGACTGATTGGGGAGTACATATAGGCTGGCCCCTCAGTCTGGCTGAATGTCTAAAACGAAGGGCTGCCTTGAGCTTTGTTATATGCTTTAGTCAAGTAAGTATCAGTCACCCCTTGGCTCTTTCTCTTTTACTTTTGCCAGTATATTCGGCTGTATCGCTATTTTGTATGCTATGCCAGCTGCTTTTTTATAGATTAGCTTTGGTCTATCATCTTTTTATATTACTAAGAGTAGCATGACCCTTTCTAATTCATAATATTTAATTTAGTTTTTATTGAGACATTGTTCCAATCAGACTCTTATGAGCCTGCAGCTGCTTTCCTGCTTTTTGCTTGAGTTTTTACTCCATATATACCTGGCATTCCAGCTTTTTATTTATTTTTTCCTTTATTTTTCTTAGTTTTCCTCTAACTATCTACTTATCTCTTTGTTTATGCTTTGTCATTACCTAGCATTACTGCATGACTGAAATTTGGCTACCCTTCATCTTATGCGTTTTGTCATCTTGATTTTAAGTAAGTGCAATTCTACTTACCTGCAATAAATTTATTTCCCCATTATATATATTTTCCATTTGGTATCTTTATATCATTTCGCTTCCACACTTATTGAGCTGTTTCCTAGCCTCCCCTATCTTCCACGTATTTCTGTATTTATTTTTCTTTTTTCTTTTTGTACATTTTGTTTTCAGCCGGGCCTGTGTATGCTCCTTTTGGCTGCCTTATTGTCATGGATATGCATTAATGTCTGTCTGCCATCTTACCTTCCTCCTCATGTGTTCATCTTAGAGACCAGACCTCCTTCACCTGGCTTCCTTTATAATCTCCTCCCAGCCTGACTCCACCCCAGGCCCTATCACAGAACACTATATTAACCTGTGCACTGCAAGCCTGCTTTGCTGATCAACGTGTTTGTTAGGCATTGTGTGTTTGGGTTCCTGCCTGCCGTGTGCTACGTCTGTCTCTCTGTTACGTTATTGGCTTGTCCCCGACTATCCCTGTCTGCTCGTGACCCTTGACCTTCGGCTCGTTCTTTCGTTATCCTTGTCTGCTTGTGGCCCCTGACCTTCAGCTTGTTATTCGGTTTTCTCTTATCTTGTGCTGCTGCTTCCCCTCTTTTCCCCTTATCCTACGGGGCGTGAGCTAGGAAACTCCAGGGGCCGCGACCTGGTCCCAGCCTGCAGCATAACATCTTCACCACTAGAGGCCCTGGAGAAGACCAGCTGGGTCTTAGACTCCGCGCCCTGGGGAATCTTGGCTCTAGCTTCCGTTAGGATCCCGGTTGTGCTCCTCTGGTCCCGCTTTCCACAACCACCCAGTTTCATATCCGCAGAAGCCAGCCATAGGGTTCACTACCTCGCGGTGCACTCCTGTCCCCCTACGGTGTGCATCTGTCACCTGGCCACAGGTGACCCTGACAGTTTGATCAGCCATGAACCCGGCTGACATCCCGCTCCCCGCGGATGATCCATTGCAGGGCATAGTTCGCAGACTTGAAACCCAGGAATCAAATCAGACTCAGGTGATGCGATTCCTCCAGGATCTGGCTTCTCGATTCGAGCAGCTTCAGGTCTCCTTGGGAACCCCGAATCCGCAACCCCAAGTACAACCAGCGGCTGTACCTATCGCACCAGTCGCAGCCTCACACTCACTAAGATTGCCAGCTCCGTTCCGTTTCTCTGGGGACTCCAAGGCCTGCAGGGGGTTTCTCAGCCAATGCACAATTCATTTTGAGCTTCAGCCTCAAAGCTTCCTGTCTGACCGGGCTATGGTAGCCTACATCATTTCCCTCCTCTCCGGTGAAGCTTTGGCCTGGGCTGCCCCCCTGTGGGAGAGGAACGATCTGGTGGTTTCCAGTCTGTCCGATTTCTTGAAGCTCTTTCGTAATATCTTCGAAGAGCCGGCTCGGGCTTCTTCAGTGGCTAGTGCTGTCTTACGTCTTCGCCAAGAATCTAGTTCAGTGGGGCAATATGTTCTTCAGTTCCGTATCCACACAGCTGAATTGAGCTGGAATAATGAGGCCCTGGTCGCTACCTTTTTACATGGCCTCTCTGACCGAGTGAAAGACGAATTAGCGGGAAGAGCCATTCCCGTCGGTCTGGACGATGTAATTTCATTATGCAACCAGATCGACATTCGTTTTCAAGAGAGGTCCTTAGAAAAAATACGCCAGCACTCTCTGGGTCCTAGCCAGTCTGAGCTCCCCTCCCTTCATTCCGTGGAGCATCCTCTACCTGCTGAAGAACCTATGCAGCTGGGCCGGACCAGACTAACCCCCGAAGAACGTGCTAGGCGCAGAACTCTGGGCTTGTGCCTCTATTGTGGGGGCAAGGGTCATTTTCGTGACTCCTGCTCGCTTCGTCCGGGAAACGCTCGGGTCTAATACATTTGGAAGGTGGAGTATTGGACCCAGAAACATCACCTTCTCGCCTGCTCTTGCCGGTGTTCCTTCATGTAGGCACTTCTCCTCAGTCAACCCTTGCATACCTGGATTCCGGGGCTGCCGGCAATTTTATGGATTGGAGAACTGCTTCTTCTATGAAGCTTACCCTTTCACCTCTCACTACCCCATTGGTAGTCTCGGCAATTGATGGCACTGTTCTCCCAGGGGGCCCTATTCGCTTCCAGACGCTACCCATTAGGATGTCGGTAGGGATTCTCCACCAGGAGTGGATATCCTTTCTTATTCTACCCAAGGCCTCTACCCCAGTTGTATTGGGCCTCCCTTGGCTACAGCTCCACTCTCCACATGTGGACTGGGTCTCTGGGCAGATCCTGGCCTGGGGTTCCTCATGTTTCTCGTCGTGTCTTCTCAAGGTGACCCCCAAGGAGAGTCTTCCGGTTGCTGCCACTTCTGTTTCTTCTGATCTTCCTGCTGCATACAGCGATTACCGGGATGTGTTCTGTAAGAAATCAGCTTAGGTGCTTCCTCCCCACAGGTCTTTTGACTGTGCTATTGATCTTGTCCCCGGAGCAACTCTACCCAGGGGTCGTACCTACCCTCTGTCCATCCCAGAGACCCAGGCCATGTCGGAGTATGTCGCAGAGAATCTGGAGAGAGGTTTCATCCGGAAATCCTCATCGCATGCAGGGGCAGGGTTCTTTTTTTGTTGCCAAAAAGGATGGTACCTTAAGACCCTGCATCGATTATCGGGGTTTAAATGCGGTTACTATTAAAAATCGATACCCCTTACCCTTAATATCTGAGCTATTCGATAGGTTGAAGGGTGCCTCCATTTTCACCAAGTTGGATCTCAGAGGCGCGTACAATCTCATTCGAATACGGGAGGGTGACGAATGGAAGACTGCATTCAACACTAGAGACGGGCATTACGAATATCTGGTGATGCCTTTTGGTCTGTGTAATGCTCCAGCCGTGTTTCAAAACTTTGTCAATGAAATCTTCGGAGATCTGCTGTACCAGTTTGTTGTCATCTATCTGGATGACATTCTGATCTTTTCTGAAAATCTGCTCGTCCACAGAAACCATGTCCGCACTGTACTTCAACGTCTTAGAGAGAACAATCTCTATGCCAAGCTGGAGAAATGTTCCTTTGAATGTTCTGAGGTCCTGTTTTTGGGGTGCTTCGTCTCATGTTCGGGTCTTCGTATGGACCCTGGGAAGGTCTTGGCTATCACCAACTGGCCTCTTCCTGCTAGCCTCAAGGCCACACAGCGCTTTCTTGGCTTCACTAATTATTATAGGCAGTTCATAAGGAATTACTCTTCCATTGCCGCGCCTATTATCGCTTTGACCAAGAAGGGTGTGAATGCCAGAGACTGGCCTCCCGAAGCTGTCTCTGCATTTCACAACCTGAAACAGGCCTTTGTTTCTGGCCCCCTCTTGAGGAGACCAAATCCTGGGAATGCATTTTTTATTGAAGTGGACGCTTCCTCAATGGGGGTGGGAGCTGTGCTTCTTCAAATCTTTGAGAAGAGACGCCAACCATGTGCGTTCTTCTCCAAAAAAAATTCTCAGGCAGAGAGGAATTATGCCATCGGTGATCGGGAACTTTTCGCAATTAAATTGGCGTTAGAGGAGTGGCGTCATCTCTTGGAGGGTTCCCCTCACTCCATAACGATCTTTACCGATCACAAGAATTTACAGTATCTACAGAATGCTAAACGTCTGAATCCTAGACAGGCCAGGTGGAGTCTCTTCTTTGCCCGTTTTAATTTCACGATTACCTACAAACCTGGTTCCTGCAACGGTCGGGCTGATGCGCTCTCTAGGTCATTTGACACTTTGGACGAGGAGTCCGCCCCTGAACCTGAGCCGATCATTCCAACCTCATGCATTGTTGCCCACTCTACCACCCTGAAGTCAAAAATTCCGCCTGGTAAGACCTTTGTCCCCACTGAGCTAAGAGCTAAGATCCTTCGTTGGGGACATGATTCCAAGGTGGCAGGGCATTCTGGATTCCTCCGATCCTTCCTACTCATCAGTCGTCACTACTGGTGGCCTAATCTCCGCTCAGACGTCAAAGACTACGTTAAAGCTTGTCATGTCTGTGCTCAGTCCAAATCCTCCACACAAGCTCCTGCTGGTCTCCTCATGCCCTTGCCCATTCCTAAGGAACCCTGGGCCCATATTGCCATGGATTTTATCACCGATCTCCCACTGTCTGAGAATAATACAGTCATTTGGGTGGTAAATCGATCGATTCTCCAAGATGGCTCATTTTGTTCCTCTTCCTGGTCTTCCTTCTGCCCCTGCCTTGGTTCCCATTTTCATTCGAGAAATTCTCCGCCTACATGGGGTCCCTTCTCATATTGTTTCCGACAGGGGAGTCCAATTCACGTCTCGTTTTTGGAGAGCCTTTTGCAAATCCCTCAATATTGTCTTGGATTTTTCTTCTTCTTACCATCCCCAATCCAATGGACAGACTGAGAGGGTTAATCAGGAGTTAGAGGTCTTTCTTCGCACCTTTGTGTCTTCTCACCATGACGATTGGTCCTCTCTACTCCCGTGGGCAGAATTCTCCCATAACAATCATGTGAATACCAGTTCGCAGAAGACACCCTTTTCACAGTTTATGGAAAACACCCTCAACTTCCTCTTCCCATGATCTGTTCTCCAGACATTCCAGCTTTGGCTTCGGTTCAGGAGTCTCTCAATTCCGTTTGGGGTCACGTTCATGATTCCCTCCGGGCAGCTGCTGAAAAATTCAAAGGCTTTGCCGACCGCCGCAGGCGTAAACCGCCTTCTCTTCAGCCAGGGGACAAAGTCTGGCTCTCTACCAGGAACATCAAGCTCCGAGTTCCTTCTCTGAAGTTTGCTCCACGATTCATCGGTCCATACACGGTAACTGCTAAACTGAATCCGGTTTGTTTCAAACTCCAGATTCCTAAGAGCCTTAAAATCACTAACTCCTTTCATGTTGCTCTTCTAAAGCCTTTAGTCCTCAATAAATTCTCTCGTCCTCTCCCTACCGTGGCGCCTGTCTCTGAGGATAATCAGGAGTACGAGATCAGTCAAATTCTGGACTCCCGACTCTGTAAAGGCGTTCTTCAGTACCTCGTTCATTGGAAAGGGTTTGGTCCTGAGGAGAGGTCTTGGATCACTGCATCTGAGGTCTTTGCACCTCGTCTGTTAAAGGAGTTTCATCTGAAGTTTCCCTCTAAACCTGGGCCCAGGCGGGGAAGGGGGAGGCCTCGTAAGAGGGAGGGTACTGTCATGGATATGCATTAATGTCTGTCTGCCATCTTACCTTCCTCCTCATGTGTTCATCTTAGAGACCAGACCTCCTTCACCTGGCTTCCTTTATAATCTCCTCCCAGCCTGACTCCACCCCAGGCCCTATCACAGAACACTATATTAACCTGTGCACTGCAAGCCTGCTTTGCTGATCAACGTGTTTGTTAGGCATTGTGTGTTTGGGTTCCTGCCTGTCGTGTGCTACGTCTGTCTCTCTGTTACGTTATTGGCTTGTCCCCGACTATCCCTGCCTGCTCGTGACCCTTGACCTTCGGCTCGTTCTTTCGTTATCCTTGTCTGCTTGTGGCCCCTGACCTTCAGCTTGTTATTCGGTTCTCTCTTATCTTGTGCTGCTGCTTCCCCTCTTTTCCCCTTATCCTACGGGGCGTGAGCTAGGAAACTCCAGGGGCCGCGACCTGGTCCCAGCCTGCAGCATAACATCCTCACCACTAGAGGCCCTGGAGAAGACCAGCTGGGTCTTAGACTCCGCGCCCTGGGGAATCTTGGCTCTAGCTTCCGTTAGGATCGCGGTTGTGCTCCTCTGGTCCCGCTTTCCACAACCACCCAGTTTCCTATCCGCAGAAGCCAGCCATAGGGTTCACTACCTCGCGGTGCACTCCTGTCCCCCTACGGTGTGCATCTGTCACCTGGCCACAGGTGACCCTGACACTTATAGCTCCCCTTAGTGGGTTCCCAGGTGTCCTACGCTGGATTGTGGTCTTCCCCTAGAGGTGTTCCCGGCTGGGTATGTGCTTGCCCTTATGTGTGTGGGGGGGAGGGGGCGGATGCTGTTTGAATATTGGCACGATATGTTCTCCTGTAGTAGTTATATTTTGTCTACTCCATTATGTATGTTTCTAATTTATTTATCTTTATATCCATGTCTAGTACTGTACAAGTCTCTTCTTATACCCGTATGTCCCACGATGAAGCTAGAATTGCGAAACATGTCGGGACGTCACGAGTAATTCTGTACTTTCCAAACCAGCTTCACTTCCTTTTTTTTTGACCATCTAGCTGTTTGTTTATTGTCTTTCATTAGTAACCACCTGTATGTGGTTTTACACATGTACCTTTTAAAGTGAATACAATTAAAATATTTAATACTTTTTATCCTAAGTGTATTTGAATTTCTTACTACTACAAACAGCACAGTGAAAATCCCTTTCTTTCCCTTTGTTATTATGTCTACACATTTTTTGGGATGAGGTGCATTTTCTTTGGGTGTCTCTACCATTAAGTCGGACTTCCCCTCATTTTCTCATTGTCTAATAGTGTTTTGTGCATCCCCTATCGCCTGTATAATCTCATCTTGGCCATTTTCCAATATTTCCATTCTATTTCCAATATCCACTACTTCCTCTTTCAAATCTATTACTGTCTTCATACATGATTGCTCTACCATAGCCATCATCTCCTGTATGTCTTTTTTTGTGGGCAAGGCTCTTATAAGTTCTCTAATATCTTGCTCCTCATTTGTCTTCTTTTTTTTTTTTTTTAATCTTTTTATTGAAGTTTTATAGAACATACACACATTTTGCCCACACCTAGGCACAACAGCTGCCCACGCAGGGGCCATTACCCTGTTTTGGCATCAGACTGCCACAGGGCGACAAATAACATATAAACTTAACTTAGCCTATACTATAACCCCAAGCTTGGGGAGAGGGTTCATTCAAGATACGTCATGCTCAAAGTGATATTGATAGAGGAAGGTAGCCTGGAAACAGTATTTGGGTTAATAGATCGATATTCCAATGATACAGTAGGAGTCTAGACAGTGGTCACTGTATCACTTGCCGTGCTTCTGTCATCTAGCCAACAATTCCACACCTTTTCAAATTTGTGCGGACAACCTCTAGACAAGTACGTGGCTCTATACAGGGGCAAACTGGCATTAACTAAGTTTTTCCAAAATTTAACAGAGGGGGGAGACGATTGTTTCCAATTCATTGTAATGGCTTTGCGCGCATAGTACAATAGTAGGGATATGAGTGTTTTTCTGGCTCTGAGCATTGGCAGTTGGTCAACCAGTCCTAGCAAACAGTGTATGGGCTCACATGGGACGCAAGTCCCGGTGGCCTTATTGACCACCCGTAGCACTTCACTCCAATACTGTACAATTGCTGGGCAAGCCCAGAAAATTTGGAAGAAACCCCCTGGCCGGTAGGAGCAGCGCCAGCACTCCGGAGAATGCTCCGGTGACATCTGGTGCAGCCTGTGAGGCGTGTAGTGAGCCCTGTGCACAATTTTATATTGGACTAATTTGTCCCTTGCTGAGATCAGAGGGGAGAAGGGATAATCCCAAACCTCCCTCCAGTCGTCCGCGTCCAGCCCCGGTATGTCCTCCACCCATTTCCTGCGGAGGGAAGACAGCTCGGGGATAGCAGCAACCAGCAGGGATTCATAGATCTGAGACGCGGGTTTCTCCAGGTCCTTCACCCGGATAGTAGATTCCAGCTCTGAGTATGCCAGTTCAACTGGCCTGCCCAAAAATTGGCACCTGAAGGCATGTGCAATTTGGAGATATCTAAAGTGGGCTCGGTCAGGTACGTTGAATTTAGCACATAAAGTGTGAAAGGGGGTGAGATCTCCGTTGGTAATGATATGTTTGAGGGTCAGTATTTTATACTTGGCCCAGGCCTGCGGATCGGGGATAGTGTGGAATTGCGATAGGTTGGGATTCAGCCACAGGGGGGTGTGAGGAGACCAAGAGTTCGGCTGGGGTGCCCTTAGTGCCTCACCCGCCCTCCATGCCCGCATAGTGGTACGCATGGAAGGGGTGAGATTGTGAGGCGTTTTAGGCCCCCTGAATAGCAGTCCCTCCAGTGCCTCCAGGGACCCCACTATGGCTGCCTCCAACACCGTTACGGAGTTGGTCAGGTCCGGTCTCAGCCACCAGTGGGCGGTCACAAGCTGAGTGGCCAAATAATACTTGTAACAATCAGGGAGAGCCAAGCCTCCACTGTCCACAGGCCTGGTCAAGGTGGAATATTTGAATCTAGGTGGCCTGCCCCCCCAAATAAAGGAAAGGAAGAGTTGCCTGAGGGAATTAAAGAAGACTTTAGTCAGCCAGTGAGGGGAGTTCCGAAAAATGTACGTGAGTTTAGGGAGGACTTTCATTTTAATCAGGTTAATACGCCCGATGAGAGAAAGGGGGAGGTTACTCCACGCCTTAAGTTTGGCTTTAATGGTCACCAGGACAGGGTCGAGATTGAGCCGCACAAAATCCCCAGTCTCCCTTGAGATAACAATTCCCAAGTAGGTGAACTGCTCAACCCACTGAAGCGGGAGAGAGGAGGGCGAGGAGGACTGGGAACAATTGCGACTTGTGCCAGTTCACCCTCAGCCCCGTGAAGGCGGCGAAGGCATCCATGATACCAAGTGCGCCCCGCAGAGAGTCACCAGCATCATTCAGGAACAGGAGCATATCGTCCGCGTATAAAGCCACTCTCTCCTCCAGCCAGCCCACCCTAAGACCACGGACCTCGGCCGAGCTCCTAAGGGCCTCAGCAATAGGCTCCACGGCCAGGGCGAAGAGAGCCGGGGAGAGAGGGCATCCCTGTCTGGTGCCCCTCTGCAGGGGGAACGGAGGAGACAAGGAGCCATTCAGCTTAATGCGTGCCGTAGGACCAGTGTAAAGTGTGCGTATCCAGCCTATAAATTTTAACGGGAACCCCATTCGTCTAAGCACCTCCCACAGATAGACCCATTCCACTGTGTCGAATGCCTTCTCTATATCCAAGGTGGCAATGGTTCTAGTACCCTGGTTAGTATGGGGGGCATGAATATTAGTGAATAATCTGCGTATGTTAATGTCTGTAGATCTACCGGGCATGAAGCCCGTTTGGTCGGAGTCAATCAGGGATTTTATTACTACGTTGAGTCTAGTGGCCAATAACTTGGTCAAAATTTTAAGGTCACAGTTGAGAAGTGCAATTGGCCTGTATGAGGCGCAGAACTTAGGGTCTCTATTAGGCTTAGGAATGAGAACTACATGGGCTTCTCTCATAGAGGGGGGCAAGGAGTCTTCATTCAAGCAAGCTTGAAACATCTGAGCTAGTTTGGGGGCGAGCAATTCTGCGTGGGCCCTATAGTACTCAATGGGCAGGCCATCCGGCCCTGGGGTTTTACCTGCCGGAAAATTTTTAATGGCCAGTGTGACCTCTTCTGGGGTGATCTCCGAGACAAGGAGCTGCCTCTCCGTGTCAGAGAGCCACCCCAGGGCCAACGTGTCCAGCAGGGAGATCATAGGCGTAGGATCAAACCCGTCAGGAAGCGAAGAGACATAGAGAGAGGTGTAGAAAGTGTTGAATGCAGACAGAATATCCTCCTGAGAGGTGGCTAAAGCGCCATCTGCCGTGAGGATCTCCGATATAACCGCTGAGGGCCTGTCCTGCTGCGCTAGCATCGCCAGCAGTTTGCTATTTTTGTCTCCATGTTCAAAGTATGCCTGTCTGCTACCCTGTATACCAAGACTAGTGGCATCTGAAACATGGAGATGTAGTTCTCGCCTAAGCGATGACAGGTGCTCAAAATTGGAAACCGTCGGCGAGGCTGAATACTGATTCAGTGTCTCATCCACCCTACGCTGCAGGTCAGATACCCCGTCTCCCAGTTCCGCCTTTACCGCCGCCACAGCCGAGATATACTGACCCCTGCTATGAGCCTTGGAGGCGTCCCAGGTCATCTCCAGAGAAGCCGACCCCGCATTGTGCGCCCAATATTCCCCCAGGGGGGAGAGAACTCTGTCGTGGACAGCATCGTTGTTGATCCAATGGGGTTGCAACCTCCAAAGGGCATTGTTCCGCGACCTGGTGGTCCTAATGGTCAATTTAAGGGGGTGATGATCAGAGAGGCCAGAGGGGAGATAACATGCCTCCTGAACGTTAGCCAGCATGGTGGAATTAGCAAAAGCCAGATCAATGCGGGAGGAGGTTCGAAATGTGGCCGAAAAACAAGAGTACGTTCTATCTTGGGGATGAAGCCACCTCCATGCCTCCTGGAACTCCGTGGCCTGAGCCCACGTTCCGAGATCAGAGTTAAAATTGGATTGGGGGAAGGCCTGTCCAGGTCACGGGACAGCGTAGCATTAAAATCTCCCATGAACAGAACCTGCGCTGGGCAATGCGGAGCCAGCTTCTCATAGAGAGTGTACAGAGTCTGCACCTGACCGGGGGGAGGCAAATAGACATTCACTATGACATACTTTTGGGTATATACACTCAGAACTACCATAACGAATTTTCCCTGGGGGTCCAGATGAACATCGTGAATTACACACGGTACACGTTTGCTAATCAGGATAGACACCCCACGAGAATATGAAGAGTAGGTCGCATGAAACGCCCTCTGTACCCATGGCTTCTTCAGAGCCAGAACCTTGCTGCCGGTTAAATGTGTCTCCTGCAGTAGCACTATGTGGGGATTATGTATTTTCAAATATTGGAATAAGAGTGACCTCTTAAACTTCGAGTTGAGCCCCCGAACATTCCATGACAGAACGGTCAGGAGCTCAGCATCCGGAGGAGCCATCAAGGAACACCAGGGGGAAATAGAAGCAGGATGAGACCATTAACCCAACACATATAAGTAAACACAGCAGTGGCACACCTATTCAATAGGGTCAGAGACCCATAAGGTAATTGAGCAACACAGTAATTATCTGGACCTTCATAACAGTTGAACCCTCCTCCCCAGAACATAAAACACCCTACCCAAACACCATACAAACCTAGCGTCAAGGGCCAAAAAAAAAGGGGCCCAAGAGCCATAAAAACTGATGCAGGGTTTTGTCCCTTAACTGAGAAAAACATAAATCTTTAGGTCACTGCGACCCCAAGAAGTCGGCCCGTAGGACCGCAGGTGAGGGAGAAGTTTCCGGGGAAGTCCGCCTCAACTCTGGGTGGGAGTCCAAGGTGTGGAGAGGGGAACAACTTGGGTCACCTTGGTTCATGAGCGAGGCAGTTCGTTAGTTGCCATTGGAGCTCCTTAGGCAGGAGTGAGTGGAAGTTCAATCAGCCGAAGTGAACATTTATGTAGATGGAACAAAGGTGGAAGCCAGCAGGGATAAGCAGGATTGGGGGCACAGAAGAGGGCAGTGCTGGGATTCATCAGGAGACAGGAGAGATGTTCATTGATGGGATAGTTGAAGCACATCTGTTCCCTGCCGGGTGAACTCCACCGTTGGTCCTCGGCTGTATATGGTTAACGGGCGTCTAGCCACGCCGCTGCCGCCTCCGGGGTATCAAAGAAATGAGTGTCGCTACCGTCAGTGACTCGCAGTCTGCTGGGATACAACAGGCCAAAGCGTATTCCCTTCTCCCGGAGCCGGCGTCTCACATCAGTGAAGGACTTGCGACGTTGCTGTACCTCCTGAGAGAAGTCTGGGAAGAAAAGTAGTCTGGTATTCTCATACTTAATGTCAGGCATGGCTCGTGCCGCCGCAAGAATGCGGTCCCGGTCCCGGTAGTTCAGCATTCGTAGCAGGAAGGGGCGTGGAGGGGCCCCAGGTCTCGGAGGGAGCGGTGGAACCCTGTGGGCTCTTTCAACCACAAAGGTAGATGCCGGGGCACCCAGGTCAAACAGGGTGGTCAGTAATTGCTCAGTAAATTCAGCAGGCCTAGGGCCCTCGGCCCTCTCGGGCAGTCCAATTATGCGGATGTTGTTCCGCCTGAGGCGGTTCTCGGTGTCTATCGCGCGCTCCTGCAGCGCTTTTACTTGAATTTGGAGGGCCCGTATCTCCCTGGAGTCTGACCGGACCGTATCCTCCACCACAGAGACCCTGTCCTCCACCTCTGCGATGCGAGAGCGAAATTTATCCATATCTTGACGGAGAAGACCGACATCCACTGTCAAAAAATCAATCTTAGATGTCAGAGTTTCTTTACAGGATGTGATGGCTGCCAGGATCTCCACTCCCGTGGGTGGCGCCACCACCCCCGACTCCGCAGCCATCTGCGTATTGGCCACCATCCCAGCCGAGGATCGCCGTGGAGACGAAACAACTGCTGACGGGGGTACTGTATGTGAGGAGCCTTCGGGGCCCTTATTTGTGGAGTAGCGGGTCCTAGGGCGGCCCATCCAAGCCTTACCCCAAGATTAGGGAAAGTTCAGGGGGGGGAGGGGTTCGTGGGCAGAGGGGCCCAGTCCAAAGGGGAGGATGGGGGGGCACAGCAGTGACAGGGTGGAGAGGTGCAGGAGTGGGGCAGCCCCCCCGCAGTATTGTGAAGCAGTCAATCGCCCAAAGGATCCCAGGAGGAGGGGAGGTATACCTGCGTCCGATGGATGGGGCCGGTCAGGAGGCCGGAAGATGGCTGCGGGCTGCAGGTGTGGATGCGGAGGAGCAGCCCTCCGAAAATCGTCGGATGCAGTGCCAACCCCCCCCGCACGGATGGTGGCTCAGGAGGACGTGCCCGGCACTCAGAAATTGAGGACGGAGGCTGCTGAAATCGCGGTAGGCCGCAAGATGTGTGTAGGCCGCAGGCCCGGGCAATCAACCTCCCGAGGCCCCCAGGCGGTCGCAGCGCAGGTCCGGATCACCTTCCCCACCACTGGTGCCCTCGGTGTGCGTGGATGAGGCACCTCCAGCCCCGCGAACCACGGCAATTGAGCCCAGAGGCTCCGAGAAGGACAGCAGGCCGCAAGATGGCGGCGGGTCCCGGGAGCACAGAGCCAGCCGCAAGTCCCGGTATCGGCACGATCGGGTGACCAGGGCCAAAAATACAGGATGTGGCCGAGGCAGAGGACTTTCAGGAACCCGCAAGGTAAGTTTGAGGGCTCACCCGGGCGGTGGGAAGGCAGGATGGCAGCAGATTAGGTCAGGATGTATGGAGCTCCTCAGCAACACGTCTTCCTTGCTCTACATCCGGACACGCCCTCCCCTCATTTGTCTTTATTAGCTCTTTTTCAGTATTATCTATACAGGGTATTTGTTGTTGTTCATCATTTATTCCGTTTGACTGCATCTCCTTAGAAAGTTCAAGTGATGTTATTGGCCTTTGTGTTTCTATTCTCTGAGGATTTTTTCATTAGTCTCTCTTGATTTTGCTTGTCTCCCCATGTATCTGTTAAGGGGATAGAGTGGGGGGTGGAGTTCATTTCTCTTTTTTTTTAAATCTTTTGGGTCATCTCCTGCTTTCATCCCATTTTGTTCCACCTGCTAGCTTACTTTATCTTTCATGGGTGTATGTGGCCCCTTTTCCTGCTCCGTTGGTATATCTGTTTGTATTTCTCCCAATTTGGGTGACCCTCCATTACTATTTTTTTGTCCATTTACCCTCCATGTCTCCTCCATACCTCCTTCCATACCCCCAGGAATCTCCCTCTGTTCCGCTTCCAGACCCCCAAAACCTCTACCTCCCTTCCGCTGACCCCCTCCCGGCGCCTGGATGCCTCGTCCGTTCACCAATGGGTTCCGGTTCTGCGGACTTTGTGCGAGAACATTGTATGAGGGGATCGGAGAGCCTCTTCCTCCTTTACCTCTGTTGCCTCCGACCTCCGGGCTTCCGTACCTTCCCTCGCTGTTCCGGGCTGCATCGGAGATTCCTCCCCGCAGCGGTGTCATGTAAGCTCTCAATCCCCCGACCATGCTCCTAGTACCTCCTCCAGCCGGCTAAAGCGCAGCTCGTCTGCGTGTGGTCATCTCCTGGTCCCGGTCCTGGCGCGGTAAGTTTTAATTCCTGGGAGTCTGCCGCCAGCTGCCTGCTGTTTTTTTGCTTAATGCGACTCTCGGTTCTCGACTCTCAGCTTCACTGCTCCTGGTCCGCTAGTCGGCTCAACAGCTCCTCAGTCTCCTCTATTAGAGACCTCTCTCTATCTCCGTTTTTTGGTCAGTTTTTGGTCAGATTTTCATCTCTGTCTGACACAGCATTAACACAGCTGTCATGGATATGCATTAATGTCTGTCTGCCATCTTACCTTCCTCCTCATGTGTTCATCTAGAGACCAGACCTCCTTCACCTGGCTTCCTTTATAATCTCCTCCCAGCCTGACTCCACCCCAGGCCCTATCACTGAACACTATATTAACCTGTGCACTGCAAGCCTGCTTGGCTGATCAACGTGTTTGTTAGGCATTGTGTGTTTGGGTTCCTGCCTGCCGTGTGCTACGTCTGTCTCTCTGTTACGTTATTGGCTTGTCCCCGACCATCCCTGTCTGCTCGTGACCCTTGACCTTCGGCTCGTTCTTCGTTATCCTTGTCTGCTTGTGGCCCCTGACCTTCGGCTTGTTATTCGGTTCTCTCTATCGTGTGCTGCTGCTTCCCCTTATCCTACGGGGCGTGAGCTAGGAAACTCCAGGGGCCGCGACCTGGTCCCAGCCTGCAGCGTAACATCCTCACCACTAGAGGCCCTGGAGAAGACCAGCTGGGTCTTAGACTCCGCGCCCTGGGGAATCTTGGCTCTCGCTTCCGTTGGGATCCCGGTTGTGCTCCTCTGGTCCCGCTTTCCACAACCACCCAGTTTCCTATCCACAGAAGCCAGCCATAGGGTTCACTACCTCGCGGTGCACTCCTGTCCCCCTACGGTGTGCATCTGTCACCTGGCCACAGGTGACCCTGACAGTTTGATCAGCCATGAACCCGGCTGACATCCCGCTACCCGCGGATGATCCATTGCAGGGCATAGTTTGCAGACTTGAAACCCAGGAATCGAATCAGACTCAGGTGATGCGATTCCTCCAGGATCTGGCTTCTCGCTTCGAGCAGCTTCAGGCCTCCTTGGGAACCCTGAATCCGCAACCTCAAATACAATCAGCGGCTGCACCTATTGCACCAGTCGCAGCCACACACTCGCTACAACTGCCAGCTCCGTCCCGTTTCTCTGGGGACTCCAAGGCTTGCAGGGGGTTCCTTAGCCAATGCACGATTCATTTTGAGCTCCAGCCCCAAAACTTCCTGTCTGATCGGGCTAAGGTAGCCTATATCATTTCCCTCCTCTCTGGTGAAGCTTTAGCCTGGGCAGCCCCTCTGTGGGAACTGAATGATCCAGTGGTTTCTAGCCTGTCTGGTTTCTTGAAACTTTTTCGGAATATCTTCGAAGAACCGGCTCGTGTCTCTTCAGCGGCCAGCACCCTTTTACGTCTCCGCCAAGAGTCTGCTTCTGTGGGACAGTATGCCCTTCATTTCCGCATACTGTCGGCTGAGTTGAGCTGGAACAATGAGGCCTTAGTCGCAACCTTTTTGCATGGCCTGTCTGATAGAGTGAAGGATGAATTAGCTGGAAGAACCATCCCCACTGATCTGGCCGGCGTTATCTCCTTGTGTAACCAGATCGATATTCGCTTTCAGGAGAGGACCTTAGAAAAGCAACGCCAGCCCTCCTTGGTTCTTAGTCAGCCTGAGCTCCCCTCTCTTCGACCCGTAGAGCATCTCCTACCAGCTGAGGAACCCATGCAGCTGGGTCGGACCAGGCTATCCCCCGAGGAACGTGCTAGGCGCAGAACTCTTGGTCTGTGTCTTTACTGTGGGGGCAAAGGTCATTTTCGTGACACTTGCTCTCTTTGTCCAGAAAAACGTTCGGGTCCACTTCATCTGGAAAGTGGAGTATTGGACCCAGAAATATCACCTTCCCCTTCTCGTCTTCTGCTTTCTGTGTTCCTTCATGTTGGTGCTTCTTCTCATTCGGTCTCAGCATATCTGGATTCCGGAGCCGCTGGTAATTTCATGGACTGGGAAATCGCATCGTCCATGAGACTTACTCTTTTGCCCCTCACCACGCCATTGGTGGTCTTGGCGATTGATGGTACTGTTCTCCCAGGGGGACCTATCCGCTTCCAGACCCTCCCTGTTAAGATGTCGGTAGGGACACTCCACCAGGAGTGGATATCCTTCCTTATCTTACCCAAGGCCTCAACGCCTATAATTTTGGGTCTCCCATGGTTACAGCTCCATTCTCCTCATGTGGACTGGACTACTGGACAGATCCTGGCTTGGGGTCCCTCCTGTTCCTCCTCCTGTCTACCCAAGGTTGCCCCCTGTGAATCTGAGCCGGTCATTCATTCCAGGTTGCATAACCATTTACATTTCTCTGTCCCTAACCACCCTTGGACGCACAGCCAGGCTAGCTTGTCTACAAGTCCTGCAGTCGCTACGTCTTGCGATGCGATTCAGGTAGTCGCTACACCTGACTCAGCTATTCACTCTGCCTCTGTACTAGTTATGCCAGTCCAGCCCATGCCCAGTGAGTCTCTTACTTTTTCTTGTTCGGGACATTCTGCTTGTCCTTCAGCTATTCAGCTTGACTCCGGCGACATGTCACCTTCTAACCAACCTGACTTCAGGGTTCCACTGACATCTGCCCAGTCTGATGGTCCTGTGCAAGATGACCAGTTCCCCTTTAAGGGTCTAGGGGACCCTCCTCAGATTCCTGTTGATCCTCTCATGCCCTTGCTTATTCCTAGAGAGCCTTTGGTCCTCAATAGATCTTCTTGTCATCTCCCTACCTCGTTTTCGGTCTCTGAGGATAATTTTAAGTACGAGGTTAGACAAGTTCTGGATTCTCGGCTCTGCAGAGGCATTCTTCAGTACCTTGTGCATTGGAGAGGTTTTGGTCCTGAGGAGGCGTCTTGGATCGCTGCATCTGATGTCGCTGCACCTCATCTGTTGAGAAGGTTTCATCAGAGATTTCCCTTTAAGCCCGGGTCCAGGCGGGGGAGGGCCCATAAGAGGGAGGGTACTGTCATGGATATGCATTAATGTCTGTCTGCCATCTTACCTTCCTCCTCATGTGTTCATCTAGAGACCAGACCTCCTTCACCTGGCTTCCTTTATAATCTCCTCCCAGCCTGACTCCACCCCAGGCCCTATCACTGAACACTATATTAACCTGTGCACTGCAAGCCTGCTTGGCTGATCAACGTGTTTGTTAGGCATTGTGTGTTTGGGTTCCTGCCTGCCGTGTGCTACGTCTGTCTCTCTGTTACGTTATTGGCTTGTCCCCGACCATCCCTGTCTGCTCGTGACCCTTGACCTTCGGCTCGTTCTTCGTTATCCTTGTCTGCTTGTGGCCCCTGACCTTCGGCTTGTTATTCGGTTCTCTCTATCGTGTGCTGCTGCTTCCCCTTATCCTACGGGGCGTGAGCTAGGAAACTCCAGGGGCCGCGACCTGGTCCCAGCCTGCAGCGTAACATCCTCACCACTAGAGGCCCTGGAGAAGACCAGCTGGGTCTTAGACTCCGCGCCCTGGGGAATCTTGGCTCTCGCTTCCGTTGGGATCCCGGTTGTGCTCCTCTGGTCCCGCTTTCCACAACCACCCAGTTTCCTATCCACAGAAGCCAGCCATAGGGTTCACTACCTCGCGGTGCACTCCTGTCCCCCTACGGTGTGCATCTGTCACCTGGCCACAGGTGACCCTGACAACAGCATTCAGTGTTCAGCGTTCAGCATTCAGCATGTCAGTATTCAGTATATCAGCACTCAGCATGTCAGCATGTCTCCTTACATCTCCTCATCTCCTCACCGTATTGCTGTATATGGCCCAGGTGTGTGAGGGAGCTCTCACCTCACACGTCCACACCCATTGACACTCCTTCCATATTGAGAGCAGGAGCAATATATCATTTAGTGACAACTTTTTGTTTTGTTTTTTTGTCATTATTCAATCACTTGGGACAAAAAAAAAAATTCAATGGGCTCAACATGCATCTCAGCAATTTCCTTCGGGTGTCTACTTTCCAAAATGGGGTCATTTGGGGGGGGGATTTGTACTGTCCTGCCATTTTTGCACCTCAAGAAATGAGATAGGCAGTCATAAATTAAAAGCTGTGTAAATTCCCGAAAATGTACCCTAGTTTGTAGACGCTATAACTTTTGCGCAAACCAATAAATATACGCTTATTGATATTTTTTTTACTAAAGACATGTGGCTGAATACATTTTGGCCTAAATGTATGACTAAAATTGAGTTTATTCGATTTTTCTTATAACAAAAAGTCGAAAATATCATTTTTTTTTCAACATTTTCTGTATTTTTCTGTTTATATCGCAAAAAATAAAAGTCGCAGAGGCAATCAAATACCATCAAAAGAAAGCTCTATTTGTGGGGAAAAAAAGGACGCAAATTTCATTTGGGTACAACATTGCATGACCGTGCAATTACCAGTTAAAGCAGTGCAGTGCGAAATTGTAAAAAGACCTCTGGTCCTTAGGCTGACAAATGGTCCGGGGCTTAAGTGGTTATTAATTTGCAGGCATTTCCAGCATTAGTAAATAAATCCTATTGTGCACTTAAAAGTGGGGTATGCCTGTATTTGGCACTGGATTATTAGGTTACATGAATTTTGCACTATATTATTAACTAGCACTATGCACTTTAATTTGTATATGTAAAAGTATTGTCACCATTGAATATAAATTATGACTAAAACTAAATTGAAATTTGAAGTCAAAATTAACGCTGCCTGTCACTGCTTATTTCTATCACAAGGGATGTTTACATTTCTTGTGATAGGAATAAAAGTGATCATATATATATATATTTTTTAAGTAAAAATGTAAAAATAAAATAAATAATAAAAATAATAAAAAAAAGTTTAAAGTGCTCCCATCCCAGCAGACGGTGGTGAACGCAAACGCAGGTCACACCCACTTATGTAAACAGTGTTCAAATCACACATGTGATTTGCCGCAAACAACAGAGCAAGAGCAATATTGATCGCACTCCCAGCCCTTTTAGCCCAAAAATGGTCAAAAATCGCCATCCCGACCCTTTAAGCCCAAAAATGGTCCAAAATCTCACCCCTGGCCCTTTTACATGTGTTCGCTGCAAACATCAGAGCAAGAGCAATATTTCTAGTACTAGATCTCCTCTGTAATTTTGAAAACATTGCCCATTGAGATTTTTACGTACCGTAGTCTTCCACGATTCCACGAGCGTGCACAATTCGAAAGCATGACATGTTGGGTATCTATTTACTCAGTGTAACATCATATTTTATATTGTACAACAAAAATTGGGTTATATTATAGTACTGTGTTTTCTTTCTTTTAATTCATTTTTTTCCCCAAAAATTGCGTTTGAAAAAACGATGCGCAAATACTTTGTGACAGAAAAAAATTGCAATGATCCCCATTTAATTGTCTCGGGTCTCTGCTAAATATATATAAATATATATATATATATATATATATATCCACTTAAGCCCCGGACCATTTCGGGCCATTAGGACCAAGCCTGTTTTTGGGATTCGGCACTGCGCTGATTTAACTGTAAATTGTGCGGACATGCAATGTTGTACCCAAATGAAATTTGCGTCCTTTTCTTCCCACAAATAGAGCTTTCTTTTAATGGTATTTGATTGCCTCTGCGATTTTTATTTTTTGCGATATAAATGGAAAAAGAACGAAAATTTTGAAAAAAAAAGATATTTTCTACTTTTTGTTATAAGAAAAATCGAATAAACTCAATTTTAGTCATACATTTAGGCCAAAATGTATTTAGCCACATGTCTTTAGTAAAAAAAATGTCAATAAGCGTATATTTATTGGTTTGCGCAAAAGTTATAGCGTTTACAAACTAGGGTACATTTTCTGAAATTTACACAGCTTTAAATTTATGACTGCCTATCTCATTTCTTGAGGTGCTAAAATGGCAGGGCAGTACAAAACCCCCCCAAATGACCCCATTTTGGAAAGTAGACACCCCAGGGAAATTGCTGAGAGGCATGTTGAGCCCATTGAATATTTTTTTTTTTGTCCCAAGTGATTGAATAATGACAAAAAAAAAAAAAAAAATACAAAAAGTTGTCACTAAATGATATATTGCTCACACATGCCATGGTTATATGTGGAATTGCACCCCAAAATACATTCTGCTGCTTCTCCTGAGTACGGGGATACCACATGTGTGGGACTTTTTAGGAGCCTAGCCACGTACGGGACCCCGGAAACCAAGCACCGCCTTCAGGATTTCTAAGGGCGCAAATTTTTGATTTCACTCCTCACTACCTATCACAGTTTCGAAGGCCATAAAATGCCAAAATAGCACAAAACCCCCCCAAATGACCCCATTTTGGAAAGTAGACACCCCAAGCTATTTACTGAGAGGCATGTTCAGTCCATGGAATATTTTATATTTTGCCACAAGTTGCGGGAATATGACAAACTTTTTTTTTTTTGCACAAAGTTGTCACTAAATGATATATTGCTCACACATGCCATGGGCATATGTGAAATTACACCCCAAAATACATTCTGCTGCCTCTCCTGAGTACGGGGATACCACATGTGTGGGACTTATTGGGAGCCTAGCCGCGTACGGGACCCCAAAAACCAAGCACCGCCTTCAAGGTTTCTAAGGGCATAAATTTTTGATTTCACTCCTCACTACCTATCACAGTTTTGAAGGCCATAAAATGCCAAGATGGCACAAAACCCCCCCAAATGACCCCATTTTGGAAAGTAGACACCCCAAGCTATTTGCTGAGAGGCATGTTGACCCCATTGAATATTTTTTTTTTGTCCCAAATGATTGAATAATGACAAAAAGAAAAAAAAAATGTACAAAAAGTTGTCACTAAATGATATATTGCTCACACATGCCATGGTTATATGTGGAATTGCACCCCAAAATACATTCTGCTGCTTTTCCTGAGTACGGGGATACCACATGTGTGGGACTTTTTGGGAGCCTAGCCGCGTACAGGGCCCCAAAAACCAAGCACTGCGAACGCTGCAGTTATGTGTGTTGTGTTTGGTAAGTGACAGTGATCGATCGATACTGCACTTGGGTGGGCTGGGCTGGGCGGAGGGGCTAAACGCAGGCGCTAGCAGGTATCTGGGCTGATCCCGCTAACACTGCGTTTTTGGGAACCCTAAACCGCTGGGGATGCTAGTATAGATCTGATCAGATCTGATCAGATACTATACCACTAAGGGGGGTGTATGCTTTGCGCGTGGGTGTTAGCGTTACTGTCACTAACCTAACACTGCCTGGGGCGACGCAGACCCTCTCTGGCGCTAAAACCTAATTGATCTCACCCGCCGGGCGATCAGGGGGGTTAAACCTTTATTGGGTTATATACGGCGGGTGCCCTGATGCTATAAAAAGCAAACTAATCAACCAGCGTCACCCGTAACCTTTATATGGTGATCACTGGTGAAAGGGTTAACTAGGGGCAATCAGGGGGTTAAAATCTTTATTAGGTTAAATATGTGGGTACCTGACACTATATAAAAACCTGACGGGTAACCTAAATAACTAAATAACTTACTGGCTAGCCAGTGACACCAGTGACGCTTATACGGCGATCACTGGTGAAAGGGTTAACTCTAGGGGCAATCAGGGGGTTAAAATAATATATGGGGGTACCTGACACTAATAAAAACCTGCGGCGAACCTAAAAAAAAATAACTGCCTATCTAAAACACCAGCGACACGAATACAGCGATCGGAAAAACAATCGCTTAGTGACGCTGAAGTTAGGGGGTGAAAGGGTTACCTGGGGGGTGATCAAGGGGTTAAACCTTTATTAGGGGGGGTTAGGGGGCTACCCTGGACCTAAAGGGGCCTAATCCTAACTGCCCTGCAACTTTTTACAATCACAGATGACACTAAATGCAGTGATCAGTAAAACAAATGATCACTGCAATCAGTGACACTGTGATTGGGGGCTTTGGGGTGACCTGGGGGGTGATCTGGGGGTGACTGGGGGGTGATTTGTGTGCCTATGTGTACCTACGTGTCAGTGGACTGTTAGTGCACTAACCTGCTTCCTCTCTGCTCGGCGCCGGGAACGGAAAGACCGCGGCGAGGGAGATGACATCACTTCCTCCAGCCTTGTTTACATCACATGGCGGAGGAAGCATTTTCATTGGCCGGGAGCGATCGCGAGGGGGGGGGCGGAATCGAGCGCCCCCCCCCTCATGCCTGATCGCTCCCGAACACTTAACGGCCGCTCACTGCAGTGAAGGGGGGTCCGGATGGACCCCCCAACTGCACAAAGGCGATCACGTAGATCTACGTGATTCTGCCTGTCCGTGCCATTCTGCCGACGTAAATCGGCGGTGGGCGGTCGTTAAGTGGATATATAATGTTTTGGGGGTTCTAGGTAATTTTCTAGAAAAAAAAACCACTGATACATACATGTTACATATATGAGAGAAATGTCAGAAATGGTGTGGTAGGCAAGTGGTTAAAGTGGCAATTATCACACACATTGATCTGTGGTCAACTTATATAAACTGGAACTGAATGGTACTTTAACACCTTCCCGCCCGGCCTATAGCAGAATGATGGAAGAAAAGCAAGGAGCGCCAGACTCAGTGCAGTATTAAAGATACATTTAATATAACAAAACAAACAGCCAAATGACTACTCACAACAGAATGACATAAATAGGCATATAAGTATAATAAGGTCCGGGGTCACTGTGCGGTCCGTAGAATGAATGGCTGTGTCCCAGACAGGAGAGCAAGCCGCTGGAGGAAGGGGGCAGCGATGGAGCCTCTGCAGGAAATCCTGGGTCTGGCAGCCCTGCAAGCCGTGGTGTGTCAGCAGCGTCCGGAAAGCCGAAAGCAGGAACCGGAAGTGCGCCTCAGCATGGAATGCAAGCTCCGTGAACCGGAAGTGAAGTGGCGACCAATAAGATGACGCGTTTCACAGCCTCCGCTGTTTCTTCAGATATGAACCAAAGCTTGCAGGGCTGCCAGCCCCAGGATTTCCTGCAGAGGCTCCATCGCTTGCCATCCTATCTGGGACACAGCCATTCATCCTACGGACTGCACAGTGACCACGGACCTCATTATACTTATATGCCTATTTATCTCATCTTCTTGTGAGTAGCCACTTGGCTGTTTGTTTTGTTATATTAAATGCATCTTTAATACTGCACTGAGTCTGGCGCTCCTTGCTTTTCTTCCATTGTATTTTCCAGAGCTGTGCTTTTGCTTTCAAGGTAGCTGCCACCAGTGCATACCCATATAGACTGTGTCATCTTCCCTTGCCCTGTACATAATATTGGACTCTTTCTTTTATTGATAAGAGACTTTGCTCGGTTGGTCTTTGCGCCATCTCACCTTTTCTCTGTAGCAGAATGATGGCTTTACCTTTCTGAGTGGTCCTCTCAGGAAGCGCCACTCCCGCAGTGGCGTAATGTGTCCACCGGACATAGCCAATGACTGATCAGTGTATCGGCTCACTGCTGTTACCATGTGACCGCTGAGAGCAGGTCACATGACAGTTGTAAACAACAGATGGCTTCCTTTAATGCCATCCATTGTGCACAATTGTGTCGTTAGTTGTGATTGGTCAATGTGATCACATGGTACACACAGGGCCAATCACAACCCATCTGTACCATGTGATTAGCTTTGACTAATCACAGCTAATCACAACAAAACAAACTGGATGAATCAGTTTCATTCAGTAAAATGCTTGCTTATAACAATGTAATTTACTGCTATAAACAATTATAATATGTAAAAAAAATTAAATCCTGATCACTTTCCCAGAGTAGTACAATGTTACCATGGTAACATTACATTGCTATGGCCACAGTGTGTTAAAAAAAAAAAGGAAAAAAATGTAATAATAGAAAAAAAAAAAAAATTACCATGATGTTTTTTTCTGTACTGTCACCAGTCAGTGTCCCTGATCACTGACACACCAGTTATATAACACTGGACTGCACTAGTGACACTATGTAAAATAAATTATGAATTTGTTTTTTTTGTTTTGTTTTGTTTTTTAATTTATGAATTTTCCAAAAAATTCTGACAAAAAAGTTAAACTTTTTTGCCATGCCTCATACTAAATACCTTGGACTGTCTACTTTACAGAAAAGGGCCATTTGGGGGGTATTTGTACTGTCCTGGCATTTTAGGGCCTCAGGAAATGAGATAGTGATTAAATACCACCAAAAAAATGCTTTAGTGTGAACAAAATGATAAAAATTCAGTTTGGGTACAGTGTTGCATGAGCACAAAATTGCCATTCTAAATGGGCAGGACTGAAAGCTGAAAATTGGCCTGGGCAGGAAGGGGGTAAAAGTGCCCTGTATTGAAGTGGTTAAAAAATCAACAAAGCTTTCTGAAAGCTCTGCAAATACTTTGCCAAATATATCTGTGCTTTTTACATGGCCTTTTCACAAATCTAAGCTGCACTTCTTTCAGAATACAGTGGGAGTAAATCAACTGATCTTCATGAGTTATTATATATGTATTTACAGTGGGAAGTCCCAGCATATGCATGATTTCACCCTTTGGCCAAGTTCACACTAATGCTTTCCAAGAACCCCCCCAAAATGTCAGGTTGGAAAGGGATTGCTGAGATGAATGGATCAGTACACGTTTCCACATACACAAGGCATTTGTGTTGTGCCAAAATGAATAGTGTGTGCAGCAAAGAACTAGACATTCACTTCAATGATTGGAGGCCCTCCAGTAGAGAGACAACACCAGGGATTGAACACTGGCTGAAAAGACATGTACTTGATGCTCTTTGAAAGTATGTGTAAAACAGTCTTTTTGTAATGGTGTATAAGATCCTTGTTTCATAAAAAAACAGCTGAACTGAAGATTTTGCTGCCTGAAAAATGAACTGAACGGGGAAAAAAAATTGTTTACATTTCCATTTCAAGTAGTTGTAAACTTTTATTTTTTTACTAAAAAAATATAAAATGTTATACTTACCTGCTCTGAGGAGCAAACTGAAGCTATAGCTGCTGCCCCTACTCACAAATCTCCAGGCTCCAATGGGCTTCCAGCTGAGGTATACTCCCATTATGTACTTCTTCGGGTATTACATGCGGCGGCTAAAACTGGGCACCTACCAGACTCTATGAATGAAGCAATTGTTGTAGGTATTATATATAGTGAAACTAATCAGCGCAACCTCCCTTAAACAATACTAATAAATAAGCCCTATCACCCGGGCTGAATTGCCGCTAGCACTTTATGAGATGTGTTCAGTTTCAACAACCATATATTGGTACTGAAAAATATATAAATAAGTGCAGCACAAAAAGAGGGATGGATCACACAGCGATCACCAGTATCAGCGTGGTGAGCTGAATGATTTTACATGCCTATTATCCTGTTATTTCTTGTGAGTGTTTTTAATCCAGTATATCTTCAATAAATGTGGAAACACATTGAGCACTATGGTTTTTGCTTTTTTTTTATGATGTTTTATGCTGAGGACTGACAAGTGAAGAGGAAGGGTGGCAGGTACAGGGGAGGGCTGGGCTGGGGAGCAGAGATGCAATTGCCCCCTGGGCTGCTCTCATATGCTCTACAAAGGCCGCTGTGTTGCCAGATCAGAACCGCGCATGCACAGTTTTTGAGCTGGCCGAGTGCGGCATCTCCATCCAGTACTGTGAGCCAGTGAGGTCCCAGCCCCTCCCTCCTCCACACGATTGGCTGGCAGAGGCTGGACCTGTTCTCTCTTTCCCCGGCCACACTCCGGGCAGCCCATGTGCTGTCTTGAAGAGGAATGTATGGGCGGGAAAGTTAAATCTGAGCAGTCGGCTCAAATACAGTGAGTCTCCTGGGAGGCTGGGACCGTTGAAATAAGTGAGTTCGTCCTCCCTCCCCCTCTCTGCAGCTAAAGAGTTTTTCTTTCCTAGCAGCCTGTGACACTACCTTGCCCTCCTAGGTGTTGATGTGGGCTCATACTGGCATGCTGCGGTTTGTCTGCAGTGCTGGTGTACTGGCAGTCTTCCTGCATGTTGCCCCTGGTCCCATAGAGGTTGCAAATTTTTACTGCATGTTCTGAAAGTGTGCAAAACGTCCTGAATGCTGCATCTTTGGTGCACTTCCAGAAAATGCAGCAAAAATATGCAACCTAAAAGAAGTCTGAGGGACTATGGCTATGGAAAACTGCCAGTATACAACTGTGAGCCCAAAGGCTTGTAGTCACTTGCAGCAGGCACTGCTACTCCACTGAAAAGTGACAGGCAGAGGAGGTGATATCACATTTACTCCCTGCCTGTTTTAACCCCCTAAATGGCAATCCCTCCAAGTAATGGCATGGTTCACTTTGAACACCACCTTGTTTCCATTACTCTCAGTAGGTATTAGATGCGCTCTCACCTTAATGTTTGCACATCTAATACCAAAAGAGTTCTGGAAATAAGGTGGAGTTCAAAGTAAATTTCTACACCTAAGTGGAGCACCCCTTTCAGAAGATTTGAGGATATTATTAAACCCAGAGACTGGTGAACTTAAGCCACCATAGACAGATTAAATTTTCTGCTGAACCAGCAGAATTTCGATCTATCTATGTGCAGACTGGTTGTACAGAATTCAATCTATCAACTGATTTCAGTACAGCCAGCGTGTCTTTCTTCTTCTTTTTTTGGGCGATCACTGCTGGCTGCTATAGCAGCCAGCAGTGATCACTGTATTCTGATGGCTGTGAAACTTTCACCCCCACAGAGAGTGACCGCTTAGCACTGCCCCCAAAGAGAGTGACCGCTTCACACTGCCCCCACAGAGAGTGACCGCTTCGCATTGCCCCCACAGAGAGTGACCCCTTTGTACTGCGGGCAATGTGGAGCAGTCTCTCTCTCTGTGCAGGCAGTGTCAAGTGGTCTCTCTCTCTCTCTGTGCAGGCAGTGTGAAGCAGTTCCTCTCTCTCTCTGTGCAGGCAGTGTCAAATGGTCTCTTTCTGTACAGGCAGTGTCAAGTGGTCTCTCTCTCTTTCTCTGTGCAGGCAGTGTCAAATGGTCTCTCTCTCTTTCTCTGTGCAGGCAGTGTCAAGTGGTCTCTCTCTGTACAGGCAGTGTCAAGCGTTTTCTCTCTGTGCAGGCAGTTTCAAATGGTCTATCGCTCTCTCTCTGTGCAGGCAGTGTCAAGCGGTCTCTCTCTCTCTCTGTGCAGGCAGTGTCAAGCGGTCTCTCTCTCTCTGTGCAGGCAGTGTCAAGTGGTCTCTCTCTCTCTCTGCGCAGGCAGTGTCAAGCAGTCTCTCTCTCTGTGCAGGCAGTGTCAAGCAGGCTCTCTCTCTGTGCAGGCAGTGTCAAGCAGGCTCTCTCTCTGTGCAGGCAGTGTCAAATGGTCTCTCTCTCTGGGCAGGCAGTTTCAAGCAGTCTCTCTCTGTGCAGGGAGTTTCAAATGGTCTCTCTCTGTGCAGGCAGTGTCAAGTGGTCTCTCTCTCTCTGTGCAGGCAGTGTCAAGCGGTCTCGCTCTATCTGTGCAGGCAGTGTCAAGCGGTCTCTCTCTCTGTGCAGGCAGTGTCAAGCGGTCTCTCTCTCTCTCTCTGCGCAGGCAGTGTCAAGCAGTCTCTCTCTCTGCACAGGCAGTGTCAAGCAGGCTCTCTCTCTGTGCAGGCAGTGTCAAGCAGGCTCTCTCTCTGTGCAGGCAGTGTCAAGCAGTCTCTCTCTGTGCAGGGAGTTTCAAATGGTCTCTCTCTCTGTGCAGGCAGTGTCAAGCGGTCTCTCTCTCTCTGTGCAGGCAATGTCAAGCGGTCTCTCTCTCTGTGCAGGCAATGTCAACTGGCCTCTCTCTCTCTGTGCAGGCAGCGTCAAGCAGACTCTTTCTCTGTGCAGGCAGTGTCAAATGGTCTCTCTCTCTCTGTGCAGGCAGTGTCAAGCGGTCTCTCTCTCTGTGCAGGCAGTGTCAAGCGGTCTCTCTCTCTGTGCAGGCAGTGTCAAGCGGTCTCTCTCTCTGTTGTTCAGGCAGTGTCAAGCGGTCTCTCTCTTTGTGCAGGCAGTGTCAAATGGTCTCTCTCTCTGTGTAGGCAGTGTCAAGCAGGCTCTCTCTCTGTGCAGGCAGTGTCAAATGGTCTCTCTCTTTGGGCAGGCAGTGTGAAGCGGTCTCTCTCTGTGCAGGGAGTTTCAAATGGTCTCTCTCTCTCTGTGCAGGCAGTGTCAAGCGGTCTCTCTCTGTGCAGGCAATGTCAAATGGCCTCTCTCTCTCTCTGTGTAGACAGTGTCAAGCAGGCTCTTTCTCTGTGCAGGCAGTGTCAAATGGTCTCTCACGCTCTCTGTGCAGGCAGTGTCAAATGGTCTCTCTCACTGTGCAGGCAGTGTCAAGCGGTCTCTCTCTCTCTCTGCAGGCAGTGCCAAGTGGCCTCTCTCTGTGCAGGCAGTGTCAAGCGGTCTCTCTCTCTCTGTGCAGGCAGTGTCAAGCGGTCTCTCTCTCTGTGCAGGCAATGTCAAATGGCCTCTCTCTATCTGTGCAGGCAGTGTCAAGCAGGCTCTTTCTCTGTGCAGGCAGTGTCAAATGGTCTCTCTCGCTCTCTGTGCAGGCAGTGTCAAAAGGTCTCTCTCTCTGTGCAGGCAGTGTCAAGCGGTCTCTCTCTCTCTCTGCAGGCAGTGCCAAGTGGCCTCTCTCTGTGCAGGCAGTGTCAAGCGGTCTCTCTCTCTCTGTGCAGGCAGTGTAAAATTGTGTCTCTCTCTGTGCAGGCCATGTCAAATGGCCTCTCTCTATCTGTGCAGGCAGTGTCAAGCAGGCTCTTTCTCTGTGCAGGCAGTGTCAAATGGTCTCTCTCGCTCTCTGTGCAGGCAGTGTCAAATGGTCTCTCTCTCTGTGCAGGCAGTGTCAAGCGGTCTCTCTCTCTGCAGGCAGTGCCAAGTGGCCTCTCTCTGTGCAGGCAGTGTCAAGCGGTCTCTCTCTCTGTGCAGGCAGTGTCAAATGGTGTCTCTCTCTCTCTCTCTGTGTGCAGGCAGTGTCAAGCAGTCTCTCTCTCTCTCTCTCTCTCTCTGTGCAGGCAGTGCCAAGTGGCCTCTCTCTCTCTCTGCAGGCAGTGTCAAATGGTCTCTCTCGGGCAATATGGAGCAGTCTCCCGCCTCTCTCTCTCTCTGTGCGGGGAATGTGGTGTAAATGGATAGTGAGCTGATTCGGTGGTTCAATGGGCCACTTGACTGGATTTGCCCCCCCCTGGGCAGGTATACCCTTGCATGGGAAGATAAGGAGACAAGGAGATCTTGCTGCATTCCCCAGAGGAGGGATCTGTCTAAGGCATATCTGACTCTGTGATGGGGTCATAAATTTGAGGTGAGCAAGCACTTCACCTGTTGGTGGTGGGTCATAAGGAGCACCGTGATGATAAAAAAATTGTGACAGTAGTCCACAGTGGTTGCTCAAATCATCATAGGATTTTTTATATTTGTTAGATTTTGTTTATTAACCACCTGATGTCCGCGCTATAGCTGAATGACGGCTACAGCGCAGACCTGAATTTCCGGGAGGCCATCAATAGACATCCTCCCCTTTGCACTGAGACTTGGGTGATCACAGATCCGAGTAAGGGGCCGGTACTGGCCCCTTACCACGTGATCAGCTGTCAGCCAATGACAGCTGATCACGTGATGTAAACAAAGCTCGGTAATCTTTTTTTTTCTCCTCACCCTGACAGCGTGAGGAGAAAAAAAGTTGATCACCAGCTTTTGTGTAAGGGACATCAGTCCCGAAGAGAAAGAAGGCACATCTGCCTCATTAGTGCCTACCAGTACCCCCTGCCAGTGCCCACAGTGCCCACCAGTGTAATAAAGTGCCACCTATCAATGCCCATGAGTGCCACCTATCAATGCCCACCAGTGGTGCCAATCAGTGCTTCATCAGTGCCACCTAGCAGTGCTGCCTATCAGTCTCACCTACCAGTGCTGATCAGTGCCCATCACTGCCACCTATCAGTGCCATCTATTAGTGTCAATTCTTAGTGCCCACCAGTGCCACCTATCAATGCCCTTCAGTGTCACCCATCAGTGTCACCTCTCAGTGTCACCTCTCAGTGCCCACCAATGCCGCCTCTTAGTGCTCACCAGTGCCGCCTATCAGTGCCCACCAGTGCCGCCTTATCAATGCCCATCAGTGCAGCCTATCGGTGCCCATCAGTGCAGCCTCATCAGCGTACATCAATGAAAATTACCCCTTTGCAAAATTTTATAACAAAATATAAAACGGTTTTGTACTTTTTTTTTTTTAATTCGGTCTTTTTAAAAAAAAATTAACAAAAAAATAAAACTGCAGAGATGATCAAATAACACCAAAGGAAAGCTCTATTTGTGGGAAAAAAAATGATAAAAATTTCATTTGGGTACAGTGTTGTATGACCGCGCAATTGTCATTCAAAGAGTGAGAGCGATGAAAGCTGAAAATTGGTCTGGGCAGGAGAGGGGTTTATGTGCCCAGTCGGCAAGAGGTTAATGGTGCTTTGTGCACACAATTGTGTGATATTAGAGACAAGTGGACATTTTATAATTTATTACATTTTTATTGCTATACTGTACACTTCGTTGCAATATTGAGTTGAATCTCACATATGTGTTGATATTCATATATATGCATTTATTTATTTGTTTTTTTAGTTTAATTTACACCTTTTTGTGCTGCACTTATTTATATATTTTTCAATTGTTGTGGTTATCCCAAAACCTGTCCCATATCGTTAAACTCCTTGTTCGCATACTGCCCAGCAGACTCTCTAAGGTAATTATAGTAAGCTGATACACCGGGACCAATCTGGATTTATCCCTGCCAGGTCATCGCTAATATTAGGCATCTATTTCCTAATTTGCATGTGCCAGTGGATAATCCAGGGGGTACGACCATCCTCTCCCTAGACGCAGCCAAGGTCTTTGATAGCGTTGAATTGTTCTACCTCTGGGAAAACCTTACATGTTTTGGGCTAGGAGAGAACTTTATTAACTGGGTACGAGTACTTTACTCTGAACCCGGAGCCAGACTTTTCATTAATAATACTCTCTCCCTGTCTTTAGCCACTTCAGCCATGGAAGGTTTTACCCACTTCCTGACCAGGCTCTTTTTTTTTGCGATACAGCACTGCATCGCTTTAACTGACAATTGCTTGGTCGTGCGACGCTGTACCCAAATAGAATTGATGTCCTTTTTTCCCCACAAATGGATCTTTCTTTTAGTGGTATTTGATCACTTCTGCAGTTTTTATTTTTTGCAACAACAATATTTTTTACTTTCTGCTATAATAATTATCAGGAGAAAAAAAAGGAAAACAGAAACAAATTTCTTCATCAATTTAGGCCAATATGTATTCTGCTACATATTTTTGGTAAAAAAATTGTCTCTCTTTGTAGTAGGGCAAGTTAATTTAATAAAAATTACTTGGGCCCCACAGATCCTTTATAAATTTTTTTTATAACTCCCTGAGTTGGATCTCCAAAAAATGGTTTAAACAAATTGATATGTACCTGCTCTGTGCAAGGGTTTTGCACAGAGTAGTCTCAGTCTCAAACCTCCTCTTCTGGGGTCCCCTGCCTGTGCTCTTGGCTTCTTCTTTTCTCTATGTGCCACCATAGGAAGCCACTTTCTATGGTAACACATGTTACTGTGTGCAAAGAATGCATTAAAGTGGTTGTAAACCTCAGACATGAAATATAAACAAAGCATATCCCTCTATAGTGTGTATGTGTCTCAATTAAGAGCACTAAGTGTAATTTCTGTCTGCTGCATTGTTTCTCTGCTATCAGCATGAATCACTGCTGACAAGTTTTCCTGACACCAAGATAAAAAAGTTGACAGGAGGGGGACCTCCAGCACACAGCTTGTAATTGAGATCCTCAGCTCTGTTCCTGAATTCTCTGTGAAGTGGGGTGCGTCACTTCCCTCCAATCAGCTCTCAGAGATCTCCTACTGAGCTCTGTGGTGTCTAATTTTAGCTCTCTGCCCCTGTTTTCTGAAAGCTCAGACAGGCGTTATAAATTCTGAACTTTGAATAGTTAAAGAGAAGAGAACACTGCAAATAAACAGGTACAACTTATGTAGAAGGATTTATTTTATATTTGTGTATCACCTGAGGCCAGTCACTGGATATGGGTAAGGGTTTACAACCACTTTAAGGTAAAACAAGCTTTTGACTGTAGAACCATTAGGATAGGTATCCTATTACAATGTGAACACAACATCACACTTTGTATAATTAGGGCTTCTTCCCAACAATGCACATTTTCATTTGCAGAAAACTATAAATGCAACAATATGAATGCATGGTGCTTATGCATATGTACTGTGGTACGCATTATTCATTGTATATTGCCAGCAGCAAACAGTTTTGCACGAGGCATCCTGAAAAGAGACTCGTCACCTTAAATCCAGGTATTCAGTTTTAAATGTTTCAAGATTGCCGTGAATAGATGGATTGAACTGTTTTTGAGGAACATTGTTTACTCACAGTTAATAAGAAACTTTAAAGGTTATCTTCTTCTCTGCATAAAAACACTGTACCTTAGGCCTTGTGATTTTTTTTTATGTTAATAGACTCCTTTGTGGTTTCTAATAGTAATTTGGTTTACAGAAATAAATAGGATACACACTTTCTAATTAAAAAAGAAGACTAGAAGGCCTTCAGAGCTCCTGGGCATTTTTTGAATGCCACAATGTTTACCTAATTCAAACAATAACAAATAAACCATATAAACAGACATATATAAACATGTGTCTACTTGGAAGTAGTAATATTTTCTCAAACCAATTGAAAGAGGAGCTATGTGCAAAGTGTGAGAGCCGGTTCACACTGGGGCGGCACGAATTGGGGTGGCGACTCGGCAAGGCGACCTGGACGCGACCTGAGCGCGCAGCACAGCACGACTTGGGGTGACTTAGAAGGCGACTTCAAGTTGCCTCCAGGACAGGCAATTTTCCAGTGGTCAATCAAAGTACAATCAGCTCTGTGGGAGGAAGGGGGAAGGGAGGGGTTTGCCTGAGAAATGTATGTCCTCTTCTTGTATTGTTGCTTCTGTTAAGACAGTGATCCGACTTCTTAGGCGACTTCCATTGAAATCAATGGGTACAAGTTGCCTAGAAGTCGGATTGAAGTAGTACAGGAACCTTTTCTGAAGTCGGAGCGACTTCAGTAGTGTGCATTAAGACGGCTCCATTCACTTTCATTATTCTCTCAACAGCGCGACTTGGGGCGACTTCAAGTCGGATCCAACGTTGCCCCTGTGTGAATGGGCTCTAATTCATTGCAGAATTTTCACATATGGGCTAGATATACAACATACTGTATAATTTCATTTAAAGCAGATATTTTGAGTCGACTTACTAACCACAGCAAGCATATAAACAATAAAACATCTTGTCGCTGGTGGTTAAAGCTGTTTAGTACTCTACATAAAAAGAGAAACCTCTTATCAATAATGAAAATATAGTCTATATGAAGACTAACATACAGCTATGTGTAAATACAAAGGGCCAAGTGTATAACACTTTCAGTGGAATTTATGGTCTCAGGTCACAGGGACCAATTACATGAATTCTTTGAATTCTCCAATTGGTATTCTCCAGTGCAGGTTTGAATTTACTTGGTTGCTATGGTTTGCCTCAAACCATCTTTGCTATTAAGGGCCAGTTCATACCACATGCAGTCCAGCGCGTTGTTTTTCTGCATAAAAAAATGCATGGAAAGTAATTTTTATGGTTTTCAATATCATAGTTCACACCAGTGCTTGCAGTTCCAGTGCGTTCCAGTTCCAGAAAAAAAAAGTAGAACATGCTGCATTTTTCCTGCACCAGACTCTACTGGAACGCTGTAAAATGCATCAAAAACGCACTGGAACGCACCAGAACACACCAAAAATGCACTGGAACACAAGTCTTTATTTAAGGTTAAGAAAAAAGAGGGGGAAAATGCGCTGGACTGCATCAAAAATGCTGCAAAAACACATAAAAAATGCATTGGAACGCATCAAAATCGCACATGCAGAAAAGCTTCTGGAATGCATCCGGACTGTGTTTCTATGGTGTGAACTGGCCCTGGTATTATTGACCAGGCCTAAAAATTTAAGATCCTCAAAATACTGTGCTGGACTAAGCTTACTATAATACTTTAAAACATTTATACCAGCTAATAAACTATAGTGTGGAATGCCATATGCTGTAAGTATGTTATTATATAATCCATAAAGCACATTTCCTTAAAGGATACCATAAGGTTCTTTCAGCATCAAATAAATATGCCATATAAAAAAACTATTTTGAGCATGCTTCCATCCCCTCTGGAAAAATCAATCATTTTGATATGGCTGCCTAAAACACTGATAAATGTGTATATAGTGGTATGTAGTGGATTCAGATATTGCAACTCTGTCCACAAATTTGTAAGATGGATACCTATGCATTTTAAACCATCTTCTGAGAAATAAAAGATTATTTTCCTGGTCATAATCTGGTTACTGGACAGTAGCATTGGGGCAGTTACACGTGAGAGTTTGCTGTTCCCTCATCATGTGACAAACATCATCCCTTTCTCAAATCAGTAGGGCAAAATGGATTCAGCCCAAAACCAGCTTACTGAGAAACAATCATCTTGTACCTTTACCAATAAACACAGCTACTGCAGTTGCCTTCATTTCTGGGATCCACACTAACTGCAGACATTTTATTAAACACCCAGTGCTACATATCCATCTTATAAACCAACACCAAAAAGCAGATACCATTTTACTTAGCATATACATGGTTGTACCAAACCATTACCAAATAATTTATAAAACTTCTTTCTTGCTTCAAAAGAACATTGTTAGAAATAACTTATGAAGCATTAAATAGTGGGTAATCCCACAAAACATGTGTAATATACATATTGTTCACAAAAGCCAAGATAACAAATTAAATATAAAAGATTTGATGTGCAAAACAACCTACACAAATCCTGCCTTGACATTGCATACTATTTTATAAACACCAAATCAGTTGAAAGTAATAATCTATGTATTGTAATCTTAAATTGTTTATCCTAAATCAGCCATTTTAAATTACCCAATTAACCCAGTATAGCTCACATCCTTGTCTCCTTGCTCCATTTTCCTATTTATGTTCTCAATAAATTATAAGAGAAAACATACATGTCATAAGTTTTGCTTTAATTTTGATTTCAACCCATTGAATCGCCATAATATACTCACCATGTCCTCCTCTTGTTAAGAATGGAGTCCTATTAATGGCGATGGGGACTGTTCCATGCTTGTTATGGAAATGGTGCACATGGTGAGTAGTACTGAGGCTGGATGATACCCGTGCTGTGTCTGAGACCCTGGCCAGCGTCAGAAGGCCAAGGGACATAAGGGTCCAAACCCAATGGCCAAATCTGGCCATGACCCCCAGGGGGCTGCCAGATGCACCACTGGGGGCCAGCCAAAAGGGCAAACACAAGCCTCTGGTTTCCAAAATCAGCATGTCATTCTGACCCCCAATCCCTGTCTCATATTCCCCCTTTGATTCCTTAGTGGGGAAGAAGAACTCTTCTGTCTAGAAAGAAGATGATGGGTATTACATTTGTGGGCTTCAACCTCCTCCGGCATCCATTGATCCTCGACAACATCCAGACTAAGAAAACAAAGCCAAGGTGAAAAAAATTATATATATATATATATATATATATATATATATATATATATATATATATGAAGAGCCTTTCAAACAGGGGGAATAACCCCCTTCTAAAGGCTCTTCCAAAAATAATCAGTCTTTCTCTATTCTGTTAATCCGTATCGAAAAAAAAAAAAGACAAAGCAAAGAATTAAACAAATGGCTTGCTTAATTTCATAAAGCCTTCATTGTAGATAAATCTCACTCAGTGAATCTTTAGAGCATTCACCATCATGAACAGCAAAAGAGAGAAATGGAGGAGGAAAAGAGGATTGTGGCATAGAGGAAAAAAACTGATTCACCACACAAATATTCCTTTTCAGATGATGCTGTCTTCAGAGATGATCTGTTAGCTTTCCTCACCTTTAGCCCAAAATGCATACTATCCAAGCATTATATGTATTTCCCCAAAAAATGGAAAAGAAAAGCAGATAATATAAAATAAGAATAATCAACAGCAGTGGAAAGAGAGACAGAGAGAGAGATCTGACTGTGTGTGCTGCAGAGAGAAAGAGGAAGGAGGGAGGGAGGAAAGAAGGGGGAGGGGGGAGATGAGAAGAGAGAAAGGTGGGGGAGAGAGAGAAATACAGGGAAAGAGAGAAGCACAGATAGTAAGGACTGAGAGGATGTGCTTTAAAGGTGAACACAGGCATGTGACAGTAATTTTTTTTTACGGTTGGTGCTTCAAAAAGTGACAAAGACAAGAGTCACAGGGCGAACAAGAGATAGCACTAACCCAAACAGAGTGGGAGATCAACAAGAAAAGGCACAGAGGTAAAGTAAACAGAAGCAGACTGATAGGCAGGTATTCACAGAGAATATAGGAACAGAAGATGATGTAGGAACAGAGGAGGGAGGGAGAACAGGTGGAGGATGCAGCTTAAAGCAGGAGAAAGATGATAGAAGAGCTACACAGCAAATTAAGGTATGGAGGAAGTAAAACAAGTAATCTAAAAGAAGCTAAGCATATACAGCTGTAATGGAGGATACTGAGAGATGATGTGAGAATAGCTAAGACTAAAAAATGTAAGCTGGAACACGGGTATAATTTAAATATTCCAGTATGGAAATGACCAAAATCCGAAAAAACATGTGGGATCAGATGGAAAACTGTATAATTATAAAGAGAAAAAAGGCAATCTTAATAACAAGCAAATCAGAAAGCAAAAGAAGAATATGTTGTTTTTTTTTTTGTTTGATACATTTCAAATGTTGTGGCAGAATTTGGTAACACAGATTGTAATTAGCTGGGGGAACCCTGAGAAAAATACAAGTCACAATCATAGATGAACAGTCAGAAGCTCCAAGAAGAAGGGGACAGGAGATAAGAAATAGAGATACATCTATAGGCTGATAATAACAGAGAGTGATAAATGTAATATCAAATTCCTACACTGCACATTTTCACTCAGGAGACACTAAATAATGCAGTGAGATTTTTTTAAGGACAGAGAGGAGGCTAACACCTGTGATCCTTCACACCAATACCCTCCTCCAACAAGCTACAAGAAATAGCTTCCTCCCACGCACCCCTCCTACTGATCCACCCTTTCAAAATATAGAAATAAGTTTGAAGATTGAGAGGTGGATGCTAGGAAAAAAACAATGCTGGACAAAGCTAAGAAGCAAACTGCAACATAACAATTTTGGACTCATTTCATAGGGATGAAAAAAAGACTGAACAAAAAATGTATAATTAAAGGGAAGTAGAAGAGATGAAGCAGAATACGGTCAAATCAAATAATCTTACCTTCAGTAAATAGAGGTCTAAAAATGCACACACTGAAATACAGATAATATGTCAGAATGCAAGAGTAAGGCCTCGTACACACGGCCGAGATTCTCGTCGAAAAAAACATGTAGTTTTTTTCGACGAGATTCTTGGACAAGAAACTTGTCCCGGCCGAGTGTACAGACGCTCGATTCAAAGAACCCGCGGTTCTTTGAATGGAGCGTACGCGGTGATGTCATCGACTACGACGAGCATGCGCTCGTCACATTCGATGCCGTCGCCGCCATCTTGGTATACCCTACGTATGCCTAGGAAGCTACCGCGCATGCGTTGAATTCATTTCGAACATGCGCGGGCTTCCGGGAGGACAGGTAAGTGTACACACACTCACTTTTCTCGTCGAGAAACATGCCGACGAGATTCTCGACGAGAAAATAGAGAGCAGGATCTCTATTTTCTCGTTGAGATACTTGTCGCTTTTCTTGACGAGAAACCATACACACGAACAAATTTCTCGGCAAAAAATCTCTGCCAGCAAGTTTCTTGCTGGTTTTTGCCGAGAAACTCGTTCGTGTGTACGAGGCTTAAAAATTTATGTTGTATACTGGTGGCAAATAAAGCAACATAGGGGGAGTTAAACCTGAAAAGGTTTAGGATCAGTAAAGATCATAAAAAGGGAACCTACCAACTTGGTAGGTTTTACAGTGGGAAAGGATTAGGGAACTAACAGACTTAAGCCTAGAACACACAGACTGAATTTTGGGCGGCATCAGCCAGTTCAATAGAATTCGGCTGACATTCTTCAATTTCTACAATAAAGATTCCCCCATCAGCACAGTCAGTGTTGATGGCGGAATTCCTCCTGCTGCACTATTGTATTCTGTAGTAGGAGGTTTCCCAGCAATCAGAATACAATCATCACTGCCTGTGATGACATGTAAAAAACCCTGAAAAAAAACCCTTGTACTGAAGTTGATCTATAGAACAACTTCAGTACAAACCTATAGACAGATCATAAGTTTGATTTGCCTATGGCCGGCCTAGGCCTTTTTATTGATGAGGTAAAAAGGTTGTTGGGTTTTAAAAAAAATAATGTAGTACTATTAGGATTTGCAGAGCAGTACTTTGCAGCACCATAAATTAATAAACAGAAATTTAAAGTGTAAAGGATTTGGCACGTGGTATTACATATTTACATTTACATAATAAAATGTGTTGAAGCCCCCCCCCCCCCAAAAAAAATAAAAATAAAATGGTTGATTCAGGTGGAGTGCAAAATACCCTTAAAAAGTCTGATCCAATTCTCTGCAGCTCTAAATAATTTTTTATGGTTTCTTCAAAGTGAACAGCAATTGTTAGCTGAGATTTCTAAATAATAGGATTTGTATAACAGCTTACCTGTAAAATCCTTTTCTTGGTAGTACATCACGGGACACAGAGCACTATAGTAATAACTACATGGGTTATAGGCCACCTTGAGGTGATGGACACTGGCATAATCAAAGACCGAAAGTCCCCCTCTATATAACCCCTCCCAGGCGGGGAGCACCTCAGTTTTGTAGCAAAGCAATATATAATTATCCCAAAAGAGGGGAGGGACCTCTGTGTCCCGTGATGTACTACCAAGAAAAAGATTTTACTGGTAAGCTGTTATAAAAATCCTATTTTCTTAAATCATAACCTCGAATAATGATCTGACGAACCCATCTAGAGATGGTCGATTTTGATGCTGCCTGCCCCTCCTGGGACCCTCTGTTAACACAAACAAAGCATCAGTTATCCGTATCTGAGCAGTTGCTTCCAGATAGAAGGTAACTGCTCTCACTACATCAAGAGAATATAACGACTCTTCTTCTGCAGAACCTGCTTCTGGAAAAAACGAAGGTAGCAATATATCCTGATTCAAATGAAAACTGGATACTACCTTAGGCAAAAAGGACAGGTGGGGACGTAACACCACCTTGTCCGTATGAACCACTAAAAATGATTCTTTACAAGATAAAGCTGCCAACTCCGAAACCCTTCTTGGGGAAGTTACCGCAACCAAAAATACGGGGGAACCCGCACATTGGCTCAAAAGGAGGCCCCTGAAGGACTGACAAGACTAGATTAGAATCCCATGGGCACAGAGGTGACTTAATCGGTGGATTTATACATGTTACCCCTTGTATAGAGGCCTGAACTAAGGAATATGACGCAAGAGGCTTTTGGGAAAAAAACTGACAAAGCCGAAACTTGATGTCAGGGACGTGCTGGGCTTGAACCTGGGACCTCTTCTGTGTCTGGCATTGACTCTTCCAGCGGAGCTATCTGAGATGCTGGACAGTTCCCTGCCTGATCTGCTGGATAACCTATCTGATCCATTAGACTACTCTGCTTGGTGTCTGATTACTGTTGAACTCTGAACCCCTTGCTCCTCCCATGTACTTCCTATAAAAGACATTCCAGAGATGTTGCCCCTTGCGGTTTGATCTGCTTCTGTTCCCTGAGTTCCTGATTCTGTGCTTGTATCCTGTTCCTGTGTTTGACCCGGCTTCCTGACCACGCTTCTGTCTCCAGTCCTGACCTCGGCTCGTTTGACCCTGCTCAGTTATCTGCCAGTCTGCCTGTTGCCAAGATTCGGCCTGGACTTTGACTACTCTCTGCCTGCCACTTGTGATGTTTACCTTGATGTGTATGACCCGGCTTGTCTGACTCTGCAAACCTGCACCAGCTTACCTGCATCCTCTGCTCTGCAAGCTGCACACGCTGACCTGCATCCTTTGCAATGCAAACCTGCACCTGTTGACCTGCATCCCTGCTCTGCAAACCTGCACCTGCTGACCTGCATCCCTGCCCTGCAAACCGGCACCTGCTGACCTGCATCCTCTGCTCTGCAAGCTGCACCTGCTGACCTGCATCCGCTGCTTCCGGAACCAGCCGTTCCAGTCTCCACTCGGCTCCACCACTCCAAGCAGTGAGGATCAGACAGGCACCCTTACCTCACCGTGCTCTTACCACCACTGTCCCCACTCCAGTGGTCTCCGAGTCGGGGTTGTACGGGAGGTCCCTCTCCGCATGTCAGGCTCACACCTAAGGTACGTTACACTTGACCCTTAATAGTACTCAAGGCTAGTTTCATCTCCACTCCTGACTGTAGGAAGTCTAAAATCCTGCTTACGACATACTTGCGAGGATGCCAACACTTGTTTTCACACCAGGAAACATAGGCCTTCCAAACCCTATAGTAGACAGCCCTAGAGTCCAGCTTCCTTGCATTAATCAGGGTGGTTACCACTGAGCCTGAAAGCCCCTGATTTTTTAGAATGAGGGCCTCAACAGCCAAACCGTCAAATTTAGCGTTTGTAAGGCAGGGTGGAATACTGGCCCTTGCGACAGAAGATCCGGACGGGACGGAAGAGTCCAAAGATCCACTACTGCCATCTTCATGATCTTTGCATACCAGGGTCTCCTGGGCCATGCCGGAGCAACTAGGATTACCAGTCTCTGTTCCCCTTTGATTCTGTGTAGAAGTTGCGGAAGCAACTGAACTGGAGGGAACACATAGATCAGTGAAAACTGATCCCAAGGAGTATCTAAGGCATCTGTCCCGCAAGCGAGCGGGTCCCTTGTCCTGGACACAAACTTTGTGTTGAACCTGGATGCAAAAAGATCTATGGCCGGGGTACCCCACCTCTTGCATATGGCCAGAAAGACATTGGGATGTAGGGACCACTCCCCTGGGAGCAATGGCTGGCGGCTTAAGAAGTCTGCCTGCCAATTTTCTACCCCTGGGATGAACACCGCAGATAGGCAAGAAACATGCTCTTCTGCCCAAGCCAGAATATGGCTTACCTCTCTCTGGGTAGCGCGACTTTTGGTGCCACCTTGGTGGTTGATATAGGCCACTGCTGTGGCATTGTCGAACTGAATTCTGACCGGATATCCCCGCAACCTGCCCATCCAGGCCCTTAGGGCCAGACGTGCTGCCCGAATCTCTAGAATGTTCATGGGTAAGGTCTTCTCGGACTCTGACCCCTTCCCCTGAACAGTGTTCTCTTCCAGGACTGTTCCCCAGCCCAAGAGGCTGGCATCAGTCGTCACTATCCTCTAAGTGACCGGTCCGATTTTTTTTTCCTTCTGCAAATTCTTGGCTAGCAACCACCAATTGAGACTCTGGCGCACGCTTGGAGTCAAATGCATTGGGCAATCCAAATCCTGGAATCTCTTGCTCCAGGACGACAGGATACTGTTTTGCAACAGCCTTGAATGGAACTGAGCATAGGGAACTGCTTCGAATGAAACCACCACCTTCCCTAACAATCTCCTTCGTCCTGACTGTGTGGACCAGATCTCTTATTGCGCAGACCTTTGCCTGGGGTAAAAACACCTTCTTGCGAACTGTGTCTACAACCAGACCCAAGTACTCCAGCCTTTTTACTGGCAGCAAGGATGACTTTTCTAGGTTGATAATCCAACCTAGATGCTCCACCTGACCATGCTGACTACACTTAGGTCCAGCCCTGTTACGGACTGATCGATCAGTAATAGGTCATCTAGGTATGCCATTACTGCTATAACCTGGGCTCTTAGTCTCGTGGTGTGGTGGCCAACCCGAAGGGCAAGGCCACAAACTGAAAGTGTCGCTGCTCTACTGCGAATCGCAGGAATTTCTGATGAGCAGGGAAAATTGGAACATGGAGATATGCGTCCTTGATGTCTATTGACGCTAGAAATTCTCCTCCCTGAAGGGAGGACACCACTGACCGGACTGATTTCATGCGAAAGGAGCGGATATTTAGAAAATGGTTCAGACCCTTGAAATGTAGAATGGGTCTGACATCTCCATTTGGTTTGGGTACTGTGAAGAGATTCAAATAAAATCCCATTCCCTGTTCACCTAAGGGAGTCTCTATGATCATCCCTTGAGACAGCAGCCGGGCTAGTGCCTGAAACAACGACGCCCTTGGGAATGCTCGATTTTAGAAAACGAGGCAGTGGAAATTCCCGAAACTCTAGTTTCTACCCCGAGATACTATGGAGATGACCCATCTGTCCTGGATATCCTCCTGCCAGGCTCCTGCAAACTGCAGAAGCCTTCCCCCCACTCGCGGGGGCGCCCTTTCATAAGGAGGCCTTGGGACTCTGCTTTGCAGATTTCTGCCCCCAGGACTTCTTCTGGCCCTGAGCTTGGGGCTGACAGCGGAGGCCGTCGTGACTACAAGGAGGCTGATGCCCCAGGCGACGGAGAAGCAGGACGTTTAAATGAATGATGCTTACTCCTTCTCTTTACTGGAAGAAGGGTACTCTTTCCACCCAAGATTTTCTGGATGTACTTATCCAAGTCATCCCCAAAAAATTTTTCCCCATGAAATCCAGTCAGCAGTTTCTTACAAGGCAATTCTGCTGACCAATGCTTAAGCCATAGAACTCTTCGTATATGTACTAACAGAAGAGCAAGACGTTGTAATGTCCTTATCTCTCCACCGGGACTTCCTGTAATATTTTTTATCTCTCCACAGAGACTCCTGTAATATTCTTATCTCTCCACCGAGGCTCCCAGATCTCAACCAACTCCGTCACAGTCCGATGACTCACAGCGACATCACTCGGCTCCACCTCTTTTCCCTACTTAAACAGCCGACACCCTTTGCTTGGTGTTCGTGCTAGGAACCTGACACCAGGTAAATAGCTCCAGCAGCTGACGACCGTCTTCCCTCACTATTGGGCCGGATATAGCCCCTACTTCCATCTCACTATTGGGCCGGATAGAGCCCCTAATTCCATCTCACTATTGGGCCGGATAGAGCCCCTACTTCCATCTCACTATTGGGCCGGATAGAGCCCCTACTTCCATCTCCCTATTGGGCCAGATAGAGCCCCGACTTCCATCTCACTATTGGGCCGGATAGAGCCCCTACTTCCAGCTCACTATTGGGCCGGATAGAGCCCCGACTTCCATCTCACTATTTGGCCGGATAGAGCCCAGCTGCCTCCTCACTATTGGGCCAGTCAGAGCCCCTCCAACTTCCAGGTTTTGGGCCGGACAGAGCCCCAGTCCTCTCACAGCAAGTATTCCTCTGTATACTATAACCTATTATCCTGTGTACTGCTACTTCACCTAAGTTTCCTCTGGAACTCCATGTTATGACTGTGTACTACCAAACTAAATAAAACCACTAGTATTCCCAAGTTATCTGAGTCTCCCTATCTGATTTATGCCTACTTATAGTTAACTGTTAAGTATATCATATATACCTCCGAAGCTGTGATCCACACCAAACTTTATAGTAACATTGCCTGAAGCGTTACAGATAGCACGAACCCCTCTATCAAATAGAGTAAAATGGATCCATCGGAGGTAGTTAACCACACGGCAGAGTTCAATCAGAGACTTGACGCACTTTCGCAGATGGTTACCGACCTTTCAACGCAGAACCAAAATCTCAAGTCATATATCACCGAAAGACTCCCTACTCGGGTTACACACCCCGACACTCCTGAACCGAAAATAAGCCAACCAGACATCTTCTCGGGTGATAGGAGAAACTACAGGGAATACATTAACACCTGTAAACTATTGTTTGACATGAAGCCACGCACTTATGCCACCGATAGAACAAAAGTTTGCACTGCCATCTCCTACCTTAGAGGGGAACCCCGAGCCTGGGCTAATACTTTCATAGAGAAAGACGATCCAATCCTAAGCTCCTTCACCAATTTCAGTGCCGCCATGGATCTTCTATACGATGACCCCAGCAAACAGATCTCCGTGGAGTCTGCCTTACGTGCTCTGCAACAGGTTAAACACCCTGTCGAAGATTACATCACCCAATTTAAACAGTGGGCCACTCAGTCCGAGTGGAACCAGATCATCCTAAAAAATCAATTCCGGCTCGGCTTATCAGAAACCCTGCAGGATGAGTTAGCCCACACTGTAATACCCTCTACATTGGATGCTCTTATACTCCTTAGCATTTCCATTGATAGGAGAATGTGGAAACAGAAAGCTGAGAGACTCTCTGGGGTCACCTATTCGGTTCCTTCAAACCATACTGCCGATCTCGTGGTACCCATGGAAATCGGTGTAATTAGGGGACCACTTACCCCAGCATAGAGGTCTAGACGAAGGTCCCTTCAGCTCTGTATGTATTTTGGCGCACCACACCACATCGCTGAAGACTGCCCCATACTCAGAAAGAAAAAACCTGGTAAATCAGCATACCTGTCAGGAAAGACGTTTCCATACTCTGCCTGGCAACAGTGTTGCCAGGAGAACACCTGTGCGTGGAAGGACCATCCGGCGCATGCGCGTGCGCAATAGCGCAATCAGCGTGCGCAATAGCGCAATCGGCATGCGCGCACTGTGACAGCGTTTGGCGCCAGAGATGGCATTTAAACCCCTCTGACATTCTGCTCCTTGCTGTCTGGTCTACAGCGTTCCTGAGACCCCTGCTGTTTGGCTTCTGATCCTGAATACCAGTTATCTGACCCGGCTTGCCTCTGTTACCTCCGTTTGCTGCCTGCCCTGACCTCGGCTTGTCTTGACTACTCTCCCGGTCTCCCCTGAACCTGCTTATCCGCACCTACCTGTTGTTGCAGTACTACCCAGACTACAAGTACCTTCCCTGCTGTTGCAGTTCAGCCCGGACTACAGTACACCTCCTTGCTGTTGCAGAGCTACCTGGATTACAAGTACCTTCCCTGCTGTTGCAGTTCAGCCCGGACTACAGTACACCTCCTTGCTGTTGCACAGCTACCTGGATTACAAGTACCTTCCCAGCTGTTGCAGTTCAGCCCGGACTACAGCACACCTCCTTGTTGTTGCAGACTAGTTCTGGACTCTGATATTTCAACCCGCTGTTGTATCCAGTTTAGCTTCACCGTGCACCTCCCAGCTGCCGTAGGCCTGCTCCAGTCCGCTGTGCACCACCTGCCGCTGCATCTGCCTTCTACCCTGCTCACCAACCAGGCACTTGTGCCCTCTGTCCTCCGGAGCCCCTGTCTGCTCTACCAGGGGCTCTCGAGCCAGGGGATTACGAGAGGTCACTCCCTGCACATTGGGCTCCCTCACCAGGTATGTGACAGTACCAGACAGCCATGTCTGAGCCCACGCAGGGAGCCTCTCCCATGGAGGAGTTGTGCCGCCATTTGGATGGTCTCACCACAGCAGTCAGAAACCTGCAGGAAGGTTACACCCGTTTGGAAGAGCGGGTCCAGACCTTGTCTTCCTCAGGCCCTGGATCTTCCGGAGCCCCCTCTGCACCCTCAGTGGTCATGTTGCCACCTGAACCCAGGGTCCCCACTCCGGAGAGGTTTTCTGGGGATCGTAGCAAGTATAGGGCCTTCCGCAACGCGTGTGAACTTTTCTTTGCGCTTCAGCCCAGGACTTTTTCCCTTGAATCCACCAAGGTGGGCTTTGTCATAGCCCTGTTGTCTGGCGAACCCCAGACGTGGGCCCATCACCTTCTTGAACAGAAAGACACTTGCCTTGACCTTCTGAGTACTTTCTTTCAGGCCATGGACCTCCTCTATGAGGACCCACAACTGGCCGCCACCGCTGAAGCAGCACTATGCTCCCTACAGCAGGGTTGCAGGGCTGCAGAGGACTATGTGTCAGATTTCAGGTGCTGGAGTTCCGATACCAGCTGGAACGACGCCGCCCTGCGACACCAATTCCGTTTGGGGCTATCTGAATCCCTAAAGGACGAGCTGGCCCGGGTTGGCATACCTAACACACTCGACGCCTTGATCCTCCAGTCCATCCAGATCGATAGGCGGTTGAGAGAGCGAAGAGCTGAATGGACAGCAGGACCTTCCCGCCCGGTGTGGATGCTTCCACGGTTACCCAACTCTCCTCATTCCGCTCCTTCGACTTCCTTTGAGCCTATGCAACTAGGATTTATCCGACCCTCACTCACTCCTGAGGAGCGCCAACGTCGCCGGGCTCACAATCTTTGCCTCTACTGTGGGGAACCAGGACACTATATGAGGATGTGCCCCGCCAAGCTTCGTAGGTGCTCCTATCTCTCCTCTTCTGTCTCACTTGCTCAGTCTAACAATACCACTCACCTGACAATTTCTGTCTCTCTGCAGTTTCCAGGAAGGAACATCCGGGCTTCCGCAATTATTGATTCCGGTGCTTGCAGCGGCTTCATGGACCGCTCCTTCGCCTTGGAACATCAAATCCCTCTAAGGCCTAGGTCCAAGGAGCTTGCGATCCATCTAGCCGACGGATCGGCCATCAGATCCGGCCCTGTTACGCAGGAAACTGTCCCCTTGAGTACTACCATCGCTGATAATCACCGAGAACTCCTTTGCCTGGACGTTATAGAATCTCCTCTCTTTCCAATCATCTTGGGGATGCCATGGTTGAGGGCCCACAACCCACAGATCGATTGGAATTCCAGGAAAGTTCATTTCCTATCTCCTTACTGCCGCCAACACTGCTTCCCAGAACCTCTCGAGACCCCGTCTCCACTACTATGCCTGGAGAGTGACATGGAGAACCGTCAACTAGTCCCAGAAGCCTATCACAGTTTTCTGGATGTCTTCAGTAAAAAGGGCGCAGAGACTCTGCCCCCACACCGGCCCTATGACTGCCCTATTGAACTCCTTCCTGGGGCAGAGGTTCCTTTTGGTAGGATCTTCCCCTTGTCTGAACTGGAGCTCGGGACTCTAAAAACATATCTGGACGACAACCTAGAGAAGGGATTCATACGTCCTTCCACCTCACCAGCAGGAGCCGGTATATTCTTCGTAGAGAAGAAAGACCATTCTCTACGCCCCTGCGTGGACTACAGAGACTTAAACAAGATAACTATTAAAAACAGATATCCCCTTCCACTGGTACCTGAACTATTCCAAAGACTTGGAACAGCAGTCATCTTTACTAAGTTGGACCTCCGTGGGGCCTACAACTTGGTCCGCATTCGGAGTGGCGACGAGTGGAAGACAGCGTTCCGCACCAGATTCGGGCACTTCGAATATCTGGTCATGCCCTTCGGCCTCTGCAACGCCCCCGCCACTTTCCAACACTTCGTAAACAGCATCTTTAGAGACTACCTAGACTTATTCGTCATAATCTACCTAGACGACATCCTGATCTTCTCCTCTTCCTTGTCCAACCATCGTGAACATGTCTTGTATGCCAAACCTGAGAAATGTGAATTCGAACGACAGCATATTCAGTTCCTAGGAATGATCATCTCGGTGGAGGGCATTAAAATGGACCCCCAGAAGATCACGGCCATTCTCGATTGGCCAGCCCCCACCGATAAGAAGGGAATCCAACGCTTCGTAGGATTTGCGAACTTCTACCGGAAGTTTATCAAGGGATTCTCCTCAATCATTTCCCCTATCACCAGTTTAACCAGACAAGGTATCCGGTTCCACTGGTCTCCCGAAGCTCAGGCCGCCTTCACTACTCTCAAAAACCTGTTTACCTCAGCCTCTGTCCTGAAGCACCCCGATCCGGCCTTACCGTATATTCTGGAAGTGGATGCCTCTGAGGTGGCAGTTGGAGCCGTACTTTCCCAGAGACAGGGCCCAAAGGCCTTGCTGCACCCAGTTGCATTTTTCTCCCATAAGCTAACGGAGGCTGAGAGGAACTACGATGTCGGGGACAGGGAACTTCTGGCCATAAAATCTGCACTCGAGGAGTGGCGCTATCTCCTGGAGGGAGCGGCACATCCTATCCTGATTTATACTGACCATAAGAACCTGGAATACTTGAATACTTGAAGATTGCTTATGGTGACAGATTCTACTCATATAGAATACATCTGCTTAGATGTGATACCGTCTCCCCAATTGAAGATTGCCAAGAGACTCAGACCACGCCAGGCCAGGTGGGCACTTTTTTTCACCCGATTTTCATTTCACATCATTTACCGACCAGGATCCAAGAACACCAAACCGGACGCTCTTTCTCGGATGTTTGCCGAACCTGAAGTTCTTGCACCTCCAGATACCATCTTAGCTCCCGGCAACTTCCTCCTCTTGCAGGAGTATCTCTTGTCTCAAATCAGACAAGCTTCTTCAGAACCTCCTCAGTCTCCAGACCTTGCCCTTCAGTTTAAAGACGGTCTGCTGTGGAACAAGGACAAGATTTTTGTGCCCCAGCAACTACGGGTGGCAGTCTTGAAATCCTGTCATGATCACCAGTTGGCCGGCCATTTTGGTGTTCACAAGACCTCTGAGCTCCTCCAGCAGACATTCTGGTGGCCGCAACTACTCCAAGATTGCCGGAGCTATGTGGAGTCTTGCATCACCTGCATCCAAAACAAAGGCAGCAGGACCAGAGCCTGGGGGCTACTAAAGCCACTACCCGTCCCGGAGAGACCATGGAGGATGATCCCCATGGACTTTATAGTCGAACTACCCTCTTCAGAAGAATTTACTACCATCTTCGTAGTAGTTGATAGGCTTTCCAAAATGGCCCACTTCCTGCCTACGGTGTGTACTCCCTCGGCCTCTGAGACTGCTAAAATTTTCATCAGGGAGATAGTGAGGCTCCACGGCATACCTGCTAACATCACGTCTGACCGTGGGGTGCAGTTTACATCAAGGTTTTAGAGAGCACTATGCAAGTCTTTGAAGATCGATCTGTTCTTTTCCTCAGCTTACCATCCCCAGACCAACGGCCAAACAGAGCGCACCAATCAAATGCTCGAGCAGTATCTGCGCTGCTTTTCACGTTTTTCCCAGGATGATTGGGCCTCTCTCTTGCCCCTGGCAGAGTTCGCCTATAATAACTCGGTTCACTCTGCCATCAAACAATCCCCATTCTTCGCAAACTATGGGTTCCACCCCTTGTTTTTGTCCAACAATATGCCTGAATGTCCAGTACCAGCAGCCACGGAGACCTTCAATTTATTTTCTGCCAACAACAAATTACTCCAGGATACAATGACTAAGGCTCAGAAGTATAACAAGGAGGTCTTTGACAGAAAGAGGAGGGGGGAGCTCAACCTAGCACCCGGGGACCAAGTTTGGCTATCTACCCTGAACCTAAGGCTGGCATGCCCATCCAAAAAGTTGGGTCCTAAATTTGTGGGTCCCTTCCCAATAACAAGAAAGATTAACGAGGTGGCTTACGAATTGAAACTGCCAGAATCCTTCCGGATCCACCCAGTTTTTCATGTGGCCCTGCTCAGACCTACGGTCCCTGATCCCTTTACCAACCGGAACACCGGTCCCCCCGAACCAGTGCTCATCGATGGAGAAGAAGAGTTCGAGGTAGAGTCCATTCTGGATTGCAGGAAGAGACGCAACCAGATTCAATACCTGGTAAAATGGAAGGGCTACGGTCCAGAGGAAAACTCATGGGAACCGGAAACGAACCTCCATGCTGGAAGTCTAGTTAGGGACTTCAAGAGGTCTCACCCAGACAAGATGGCCCAGCTGGGCATCCGGAGGCTGCCCCTTGGGGGGGCAATGTCAGGAAAGACGTTTCCATACTCTGCCTGGCAACAGTGTTGCCAGGAGAACACCTGTGCGTGGAAGGACCATCCGGCGCATGTGCAATAGCGCAATCAGCGTGCGCAATAGCGCAATCGGCGCGCGCACGCGCGCACAGTGACAGAGTTTGGCGCCAGAGATGGCATTTAAACCCCTCTGACATTCTGCTCCTTGCTGTCTGGTCTACAGGGTTCCTGAGACCCCTGCTGTTTGGCTTCTGATCCTGAATACCAGTTATCTGACCCGGCTTGCCTCTGTTACCTCCGTTTGCTGCCTGCCCTGACCTCGGCTTGTCTTGACTACTCTCCCGGTCTCCCCTGAACCTGCTTATCCGCACCTACCTGTTGTTGCAGTACTACCCGGACTACAAGTACCTTCCCTGCTGTTGCAGTTCAGCCCAGACTACAGTACACCTCCTTGCTGTTGCAGAGATACCTGGATTACAAGTACCTTCCCTGCTGTTGCAGTTCAGCCCGGACTACAGTACACCTCCTTGCTGTTGCAGAGCTACCTGGATTACAAGTACCTTCCCTGCTGTTGCAGTTCAGCCCGGACTACAGCACACCTCCTTGTTGTTGCAGACTAGTTCTGGACTCTGATATTTCAACCCGCTGTTGTATCCAGTTTAGCTTCACCGTGCACCTCCCAGCTGCCGTAGGCCTGCTCCAGTCCGCTGTGCACCACCTGCCGCTGCATCTGCCTTCTACCCTGCTCACCAACCAGGCACTTGTGCCCTCTGTCCTCTGGAGCCCCTGTCTGCTCTACCAGGGGCTCTCAAGCCAGGGGATTACGAGAGGTCACTCCCTGCACGTTGGGCTCCCTCACCAGGTACGTGACAATACCTCTGCAAGCTAATAAACTCCCCCCACTTACCAGATTCTAACTATTTCAAAATTCTTGTCTCGCTGCAGTGGGGCCAAACCCAAATTACTCTTGAGGCTATGAATGACACAGGAGCGTGTGGGAACTTCATAGACTCGCATATTGTTAAAACCAATAAAATTCCTGTATCCACTAAATGCAAACCTGTCTCTCTTAGACTTGTTGACGGAACTACCTTAACCTCCGGTCCCATCACTACACAATCACAACCTCTGCTTATGGTGACAGATTCTACTCATATAGAATACATCTGCTTAGATGTGATACCGTCTCCCCATTTTCAACTCATCCTAGGTCTACCCTGGCTGCATACCCACAAACCCTCACTACGTTGGGAAGACAGGAGCGTGCTCCTCACTTCTCAATATTGCCAGGAGACATGTTTCAAAGAGACTTCTTTATCACAGGCAGAGTCACTGCCCCCAGGGGAAGTCAACATGGTACCTACGGCATACCAAGACTTTGCTGATGTCTTCAGCAAAAAGAATGCCAAACTACTACCCCACATAGACCATACGATTGCCCAATTGACTTACTCCCTGACAGCAAAATCCCTTTTGGGCATATCTATTCTTTATCACAGCCTGAATTGGCCCATCTAAAGGAATACATAGAAGAAAATTTGAAGAAAGGTTTCATAAGATTGTCCACCTCACCCGCCGCAGCCGGCATATTTTTAATCCGGAACAAGGATCAAAGCCTACGTCCCATCATCGATTAAAGAGAATTGAACAAGATCACAGTAAAAAACAGATACCCCCTTCTTCTCATCCCAGAATTATTGGAACGTTTATAAATAGCGAAGATGTTCACCAAACTTGATTTAAAGGGCGCGTATAATCTGGTCAGAATTCGTCGGGGTGTGAATGGAAGACAGCTTTCCGCACTCGTTACGGCCTGTACGAGTACCTGGTCATGCCCTTTGGGCTGTGCAACGCTCCTGACACTTTTCAGTTCCTCGTGAACGACATTTTCAGGGATCTCCTCGATGTTTGTCTAGTAGTATATCTATACGACATCCTTATATACTCAGACAACATCACAGACCATCGCAAGCATGTTAGATGGGTTCTCTCTAGGTTACGCACACATAATTTATACGTCAAATTAGAGAAGTGCACTTTCAAATCCAACTCTGTCGCATTCTTGGGTTACATCATTTCCGAGAATGGCGTACAGATAGATCCTGGTAAGATAGACTGTATCCAAAAATGGCCTAGACCCCTGAATAGGAAGGCACTTCAAAAATTCCTTGGTTTCGCAAATTTTTATCGCAAATTCATCAAAAAATTTTCCTTAGTCATAAAACCATTAACCCAACTAACAAGTATCCACTCCAACTATGCATGGAACGCAAAAACTCAGAAGGTTTTTGATACACCTGAAATGTTGCTTCACTACGGCTCCCATCCTACGCTTACCAGACCCTAATCTACAATACATCTTGGAGGTTGATGCCTCCCATCTGGCCCTAGGGGCAATCCTATCCCAAAAATCATCCATTGATGGACCGCTTCACCCTGTGGCCTACCATTCCCGATCCCTCACTCCCACAGAGATCCCAGCAGGGGAAAAAGAGTTGCTAGCAGTGAAATCCACCCTGGAGACTTGGAGACACCTACTCGAGGGTACCTCATTACCCTTTATAGTGTACTCCGACCATCAAAACCTTCAATACATTCAGCGTAACAAAACACTCTCCTCCAGACAGATACGCTGGGCTCTCTTCTTTGATAGATTCCACTTTGTCATCACCTACCGTCCTGGCTCCAAAAATGGAAAGGCTGATTCACTATCTTGCCTGGAAGAACATCAATGTACACCTGACAGAATTTCCCAAATCATCCCACAGAAGAAGATCTTATGCACCATTTTGACCCTCAAAGAGGAATTGCAGCAGGCCCTAAACTCAGAAAAACCCCCACTACAGTTAGAGACAGATGAAGAAGGGTTCCTCTACAAAAATAACCGGCTGTACATCATCAAATTCTTCGACTTACTCATGATGCAACCCTAGCTGGGCATCCCGGCATCACCAGGACCCTGGATCTCCTTCGCCGACACTTCTGGTGGCCGAAGATTGAGGAGTCAGTAAGCCAGTATGTGTCCTCCTGCGAGACTTGTGACCGCTCTAAACACGAATCCCGACCCCCTTTCGGTCTCCTCACAACCCTCCCTATACCCGAAAAACCATGGCAGGCCGTTTCACTTGACTTTATCGTGGAATTACCCCGCTCAGGCGGCTACAATACGATCCTAGTCGCAGTCGACTACCTTACCAAAATGGCTCACTTCATGCCTCTCACGAAACTACCAAACTCCAAAGAGACGGCCGAGATCTTGATACAGCATGTTTTCAAACTCCACGGTATCCCTTCCAGAATGGTGTCTGATCGAGGTTCACAGTTTATCTCCAGATTCTGAAAAGCTCTCTGTCTAAAACTCCAGATTGACCATTGATTATCAACTGCCTACCATCCTCAAACAAATGGGCAAACCGAAAGGGTAAACCGCTGTCTAGAACAATATATCCGTTGTTACTGCACTCACGTACTAAACAATTGGCATGAGTTACTCCCCCTAGCGGAGTTTGCATATAACAACAATACCAGTACTACCACAGGTTATTCACCTTTTTATGCTAACTACGATTTCCATCCCTCCTTCATCCCTCAGCAGATTCCTACCAACAACCCAGCGGCTGAAGATTTTGTCAACACCTTAAAGGACCTCATTCCTCACCGACGCGATAACATCACTAGAGCCCAGAGCAGACAGAAGGCCTACTACGATCTTCACAGGAGAACTCCACCCACATGCAAAATCTGAGATTTAGTATGGCTATCCACCAAACACCTCAACCTGCAGACTCCATCACGCAAATTTAGTGGATTATTCATTGGTCCTTTCCCCATCCACTCAGTGATCAACCCGGCGGCAGTGAGACTGAAACTACCGTCCACCTTACGTATTCATCTGACTTTCCACGTCTCCCCGATCAAACCCTACCATCCCAACAGCTTCCCATGTCATATTCCAGCCCCCCTACCACGGGTTGAATTTAACGGTCAGGAGGAATATGAAGTCGCACAGATCCTGGACTCCCGTCTATATAGAAACTGTTTACAGTATTTGATCTATTGGAAGAACTACGGTCCACAGGATGACTCCTGGGAACCTGCCTCCAAGGTTCATGCCCCACGGCTGGTCCACTTCTAACATTCTCACAATCCTGACAGGCCTACTCCTTTGGCCCCCGGGAGGGGTCCCTGGGGGGGGGGTCCTATAATGTCCTTATCTCTCCACCAGAGCCCCAGTCCTCTCACAGCAAGTATACTATAACCTATTATCCTGTGTACTGCTACTTCACCTAAGTTTCCTCTGGAACTCCATGTTATGACTGTGTACTACCAAACTAAATAAAACCACTAGTATTCCCAAATTATCTGAGTCTCCCTATCTGATTTCTGCCTACTTATAGTTAACTGTTAAGTATATCATATATACCTCCGAAGCTGTGATCCACACCAAACTTTATAGTAATATTGCCTGAAGCGTTACACACTGTTATTTCAGCAGCAGGGGGGCGGGCACTGTCATGAGCTGACAGGTAGGGAGGGGGGAGGAAAGAGCAGAGAGGAGAGCAGAGTGGCTGACAGAGGCACGTAAACCGACCACGGTGTCAGGGCTCAGCAGCCATGATTACAGAGGGGAGGGTAGAAATTGGCAGGATCAGCCAGGTATTTCAGGTTACAGGGGGCCAAATTACACAGCACAGGCACTGTGCTGTATAACATGCTTTAAAGGGACTAGATACATTTTGTTTTTCAGGTTAACAAACGCTTTAATCCTTTCATGGTAGTGCTGTATGAGCAAGGTGGAGAGATGATGGGGACCAGGTATAATAGGAGGATTCTGTTCTTGCTCTTCCAACTAAGCTTTGTTTAAATTTCCACCAACCCTTAGCATGCCATGACTGTCAATAAATGGGTTCAAGTTGGTCACTGGACTGTTTTTTGGAATGCCCTGTTTGTCACGGAAACATTTAATTTCCGTGCTAAAGACTTTATGTTGTTCACAGCATATTATGATCAGTTCACTTTCAAAAATGTCCTTGGCAGAAAGTGGTTTTTGACATAAGTGCCAGCCTTGACAGTAAGCATCATTGGACTTGTGTGATAGCAGTGAACAATATGGACTAACCTTGCAATAATGCGTACTAGCCTTGTCCACTTCGAGAAACGTTCAAAGCGTTGACAACCCAAGAAGAATCTTTGTTCAGATCTGGTGACAAAAATCTTGACTTCAGAACAAATTTCTGGATCTTTGTCAGGATCTAAAAGACTTTCTTCTGTATGATACAGCAGGAATTCAGGTCATGTTAACCAAGAAGAAATTGCAAAGACACTTGCAGACACTGGCCTGGTGGCATGATCTGCAAGATTTAACTCTGACGGAACAATAAGCAATTGTTCAGGCTTTGAGGATATTCTGATTCTTTCTACAAGGTTGCTGACATAAACATAGAAATGTTTCGTCTGATTGTACAGTCAGGTCCATAAATATTGGGACATTGACACAATTCTAATCTTTTTGGCTCTATACACTACCACAATGGATTTGAAATGAAACGAACAAGATGTGCTTTAACTGCAGACTTCCAGCTTTAATTTGAGGGTATTTACGTCCAAATCAGGTGAACGGTGTAGGAATTACAACAGTTTGTATATGTGCCTCCCACTTTTTAAGGGACCAAAAGTAATGGGACAATTGGCTGCTCAGATGTTCCATGGCCAGGTGTGTGTTATTCCCTCATTATCCCTCATTATCCCATTTACAAGGAGCAGATAAAAGGTCCAGCGTTCATTTCAAGTGTGCTATTTGCATTTGGAATCTGTTGCTGCCTTCTCTCAATATGAGCTCCAAAGAGCTGTCACTATCAGTGAAGCAAGCCATCATTAAGCTGAAAAAAACAAAACAAACCCATCAGAGAGATAGCAAAAACATTAGGTGTAGCCAAATCAACTGTTTGGAACATCCTTAAAAAGAAAGAACGCATCGGTGAGCTCAGCAACACCAAAAGACCCGGAAGACCATGGAAAACAACTGTGGTGGATGACCAAAGAACTCTTTCCCTGGTGAAGAAAACACCCTTCACAACAGTTGGCCAGATCAAGAACACTCTCCAGGAGGTAGGTGTATGTGTGTCAAAGTCAACAATCAAGAGAAGACTTCACCAGAGTGAATACAGAGGGTTCCCCACAAGATGTAAACCACTGGTGAGCCTTAAAAACAGGAAGGCCAGATTATAGTTTGCCAAACAACATCTAAAAAAGCCTTCACAGTTCTGGAACAACATCCTATGGACAGATGAGACCAAGATCAACTTGTACCAGAGTGATGGGAAGAGAAGAGTATGGAGAAGGAAAGTAACTTCTCATGATCCAAAGCATACCACCTCATCAGTGAAGCATGGTGGTGGTAGTGTCATGGCGTGGGCATGTATGGCTGCCAATGGAACTGGTTCTATTGTATTTATTGATGATGTGACTGCTGACAAAAGCAGCAGGATGAATTCTGAAGTGTTTCAGGCAATATTATCTGCTCATATTCAGCCAAATGCTTCAGAACTCATTTGATGGCACTTCACAGTGCAGATGGACAATGACCCGAAGCATACTGCGAAAGCAACCAAAGAGTTTTTTAAGGGAAAGAAGTGGAATGTTATGCAATGTCCAAGTCAATCACCTGACCTGAATCCGATTGAGCATGCATTCCGCTGAAGACAAAACTGAAGGGAAAATGCCCCAAGAGCCGGAACTGAAGACAGTTGCAATAGAGGCCTGACAGAGCATCACCAGGGATGAAACCCAGCGTCTGGTGATGTCTATGCGTTCCAGACTTCAGGCTGTAATTGACTGCTAAGGATTTACAACCAAGTATTAAAAAGTGAAAGTTTGATTTATGATTGTTAATCTGTCCCATTACTTTTGGTCCCTTAAAAAGTGTGAGGCACATATACAAACTGTTGTAATTCCTACACCGTTCACCTGATTTGGATGTAAATACCCTCAAATTAAAGCTGAAAGTCTGCAGTTAAAGTGGTTGTAAAGGTTCGTTTTTTATTTTCAAAATAGGTTCTTTTAACCACTTCCCGCCCAGTCAATAGCGAATTGACGTCCGGGAAGTGGTTGCAATATCGATACTGGACGTCATATGACGTCCTGCAGGATAATGCCTTGCGCGTGCCCGCGGGGGCGCGCAGCGCGGTGATCGGTGACGGCATGTGTCCCTCGGACACAGCGCTTCCCCGATCATGGTAAACAGCCAATTTCATTGGCTGTTTACCATGTGATCGGCTGTGTCAAAGTCACAGCCGATCACCTGTCAAAACAAACTCGGCGGCGCGCTCCGTGCGCGCCGCCACAGGCTTGCAGAGCGGGGATCGGGGAAGGCGAGTGTCCCTTGGACACAGCGCGTCCCCGATCAGAGTAAACAGCCAATGAATTGGCTGTTTACCACGTGACCGGCTGTGTCCAATCACAGCCGGTCACAAATGTAAACAAACTCCACAGGAGTTACTACCTGATCCCTGCTCTTTCCTCACACACCGATCTGTGAGGAGAGAGAAGAGATCAGTAAGTTAGCTCAGTGTAGTTTGTCTACATAAGTTTACAGTGCACAACACGCCCCCCCCCATAAAGAGGACCTGTCACACAGCCCAGCACATCAATCAGCCCAGCCAATCAGCCCATCTGTCAATCAGCCCATCTGTCAATCAGCCCATCTGTCAATCAATCAGCCCATCTGTCAATCAATCAGCCCATCTGTCAATCAATCACCCCACCTGTCAATCAATCACCCCATCTGTCAATCAATCAACCCATCTGTCAATCAATCAATCAGCCCATCTGTCAATCAATCAGCCCATCTGTCAATCATCTGTCACAGGCCCACCTCCATCAGGACCGCCATTGGCACCGCCACACAGGCTACCAGTACCGCCATCGGTACCAGTACCACCACCAGTACCGCCACCAGGCCCAGCATCTATACTGCCACACAGGCCCCCTACCAGTATCACCACTAGTGCCGCCATCGGTACCACCACCAGTACCACCACCCGTACCACCGTCGGTAGTGCCACCACCACCTGTACCACCACCTGTACCGCCATCGGTACCATCACCACCCGTACCACCACCACCTGTACCGCCATCGGTACCACCACCACCTGTACCGCCATCGGTACCACCACCACCCATACCGCCATCGCTACCACCACCACCCGTACCGCCACCTGTACCGCCATCGGTACCGCCGCCACCACCACCCGTACCGCCATCGGTACCACCACCACCTGTACCGCCATTGGTACCACCACCACCCATACCGCCATCTGTACCACCACACAGGCCCACCACTAATACCTCCATCGGTACTACCACACAGACCGCCACCACTACCACCAGCAGTACCATTACACAGGCCCACCAATAAGCACTGCCATAATGTCCCAAAGGGTTTACACACCTGAGGAGGCATATGCCATTCTTGCCATGTCGGATGATGAGAGCAGCGGGGAGCTCCCATTATCCGATTCTGGTTCGGAATACGAGCCAGTGGAGGATAGTGGCTCAGAGTCCGAGTCCCCGGAGGAAACCGTCCCTCCCAAAAGAATGCGATCGGCACCAAGATCAGCACCAAGATCAGCACCAAGATCAGGAGAACTGCCCACCACCAGCAGCGCCATACCCCAGGAAGAGGAGCCCAGTACAAGCAATGGAAATGCACGCCCAACCCGAAGAATCCAGCCCCAATCCTACCTTCCCGATGCCCTGGCAAACCCCTTATGGTTGCCTGCCAACTCAGGATCCGCTATCATCCCCCCTTTCACCGCACAGCCAGGTGTGCAGCCCGACACTACAAATTTTTCTAAATTTGATTATTTTTGTTTATTTTTCCCACAAGATTTGCTGCAGAATATAGTGGATCAAACGAATCTGTATGCATCCCAATTTATTGCTGCCAACCCCGATTCTTCCTACGCCCGCATGTTCCAGTGGCGGCGTCTAACATTGGAGGAATTTAAATTATTTTTGGGCCTTATGTTCAATATGGGGCTTACAAAAAAGAACGAAGTCCATTCATATTGGTCCAAACGCCCCATCCAACACATGCCCATATATTCCGCTGTCATGTCCAGGAAAAGATACGACATGATTATGCGCTTTCTCCACTTCAATGACAATTCACAGTGCCCTCCCCGAGATCGTCCCAACTACGACAAATTGTACAAGATACGCCCCCTAATCAATGCCTTTTCCCAGCGATTTGAAGAAGTTTTCATCCCAGACCAAAAAATTTGTGTGGACGAGTCCCTCGTACATTTCACCGGCCGACTGCAGTTCAAGCAGTACATACCAAGCAAGAGAGCCAGGTATGGGTTAAAATTAAATAAATTATGTGATCGAGCCACTGGATACGTCTGCAAATTCAGGATCTACGAAGGCAAAGACTCCCAGCTCCAGCCCCGTGATTGCCCCACATATATTGGAACCAGTGGGAAAATTGTCTGGGAGTTGGCATACCCCCTGTTCGGAAAAGGTTACCATTTATATGTTGATAATTATTATACCAGCCTGCCCCTTTTTCGCCACCTTTACAGTAAACAAACCCCGGCCTGCGGTACCTTCAAAAAAAACCGGAAGGGATTCCCACAAAATTTATTGACAAAAAAATTGCGACCTGGAGAATCGGCATCCATGAGGAACGAGGAGGTGTTGGCCATGAAGTGGAGGGACAAGAAAGATGTCCACATCCTCTCTACGATCCACAATGACACCATGGTGGAGATCCCAAGAAGACGCGGCTCCATTGTAAAGCCTGAATGTGTCCACGACTACAATTTGTACATGGGGGGGGTGGATTTAAACGACCAGATGCTACAGCCCTACTTATCAACCAGAAAGTCCCATTATTGGCACAAAAAAGTTGCGTTTCACCTGTTTCACATGGCCCTTTTTAATTCGTTTGTCTGCTACCAAAAAGCAACTCAAAATCACCGACTCCACTACCTCCAATATATCGAAGATATCATTGATAGGATAGGATAGGACACCTCTGCCTGCTACCTGGACCTGTGCTTTGGCTGTGCTCTGGCTGTGCTGACAGTATCTCTGCCTGTGCGAACTATGGACAGTATTCCTGCCTGCTTCCTGGATGATTGCTTTTGCTGTCGCTGACCTCATCCCTGCCTGCTGCCTGGACCGATGCTCTCCTCTGTGGACCACTGCACTTCTAAAACCACAGGTAATCTTTTGTTATTTGGTATGTACCTGCTATGTGTTAGATATATGAAGGGCCTTCAAAAATGTGATCGGTAGTCAGAAAATGATATGTGCAATTAATGCTGCTAGAATGCCTGGAGGTGCTACTTGGATGTTGGGCCTCTGTATGTGGCCAGGCTGTGTAAAAGTCTCAAACATGTGGTATCGCCATACTCAGGAGGAGTAGCAGAATGCATTTTGGGGTGTAATTTTTGCTATGTACATATTATGTGTTAGAAATATCTTATAAATTGACAACTTTGTGTAAAAAAAATGCATTTTAATTTTTTCTCCACATTTTCCAAAACCTTCTGGAAAAAAATGAACTGTTCAAAAGACTCATAATGCCTCATAGATTATACGTTGGGGTGTGTGCTTTCAAAAATGGGGTCATTTTGTGGAAAATTCTATTGTCCTGGTGCTCCAGGGCCTTCAAAATTGTAATAGGTGGTTGAGAAAGGATATGTGCAATTTATGCTTGTAGAACGCCTGAAAGTGCTACTTCAATGTTGGGCCTCTGTATATGGCCAGGCTGTGTAAAAGTCTCACACATGTGGTATCGCTATACTCAGGAGGAGTAGAAGAATGCATTTTGGGGTGTTATTTTTGCTATGTATATGCTATGCGTTAGAAATATCTTATAAATGGACAACTTTGTGTAAAAAAAATGCATTTTCATTTTTTCTCCACATTTTCCAAAACCTTCTGGAAAAAAATGAACCGTTCAAAAGACTCATAATGCTTCATAGATTATACGTTGGGGTGTGTGCTTTCCAAAATGGGGTCATTTTGTGGAAAATTCTATTGTCCTGGTGCTCCATGGCCTTCAAAATTGTAATAGGTGGTTGAGAAAGGATATGTGCGATTTATGCTTGTAGAACGCCTGAAAGTGCTACTTCAATGTTGGGCCTCTGTATATGGCCAGGCTGTGTAAAAGTCTCACACATGTGGTATCGCTATACTCAGGAGGAGTAGCAGAATGCATTTTGGGGTGTCATTTTTGCTATGTATATGCTATGCGTTAGAAATATCTTATAAATGGACAACTTTGTGTAAAAAAAATGCATTTTCATTTTTTCTCCACATTTTCCAAAACCTTCTGGAAAAAAATGAACTGTTTAAAAGACTCATAATGCTTCATAGATTATACGTTGGGGTGTGTGCTTTCCAAAATGGGGTCATTTTGTGGAAAATTCCATTGTCCTGGTGCTCCAGGGCCTTCAAAATTGTAATAGGTGGTTGAGAAAGGATATGTGCGATTTATGCTTGTAGAACGCCTGAAAGTGCTACTTCAATGTTGGGCCTCTGTATATGGCCAGGCTGTGTAAAAGTCTCACACATGTGGTATCGCTACACTCAGGAGGAGTAGCAGAATGTATTTTGGGGTGTAGTTGCAATTATGCATATGCTGTGTGAGAGAAAAAAACTGTTAATATGACCAGTTTGTGTAAAAAAAAAAAAAAAAAAAAAATTAAATTTTCCCAAGAATTGTGGGAAAAAAATACAACTTCAAAAAACTCACCACGCCTCTTAGTAAATACCTTGGACTGTCTACTTTCCAAAAAGGGGTAATTTTGGGGTATTTGTACTTTCCTCGCTTGTTAGTGTCTCAAGAAATGAGATATCCCTTCAGTACAACAGGCGTGATCAGATGTGATAAATATTCAGTGATTGCCACCATAGTTTGTAGACTCTATAACTTTCACAAAGACCAAATAATATACACTAATTTGGGTTCATTTTACCAAAGATATGTAGCAGCATACATTTTGGCACAAATTTATGAAGAAAAATTACTTATTTGCAAAATTTTACAATAGAAACTAAAAAAAAGTGTTTTTTTAAAAAAAAAATTGCTGTTTTTTTGCTTATATCGCAAAAAATAAAAAACCCAGTGGCGATTAAATACCACCAAAAGAAAGCTCTATTTGTGAGAAGAAAATGATAAAAATTTTGTTTGGATACAGTGTAGCATGACTAAGTAATTGTCATTCAAAGTGTGAGAGTACTGAAAGCTGAAAATTGGTCTGGGCGGGAAGGTGCATAAGTGCATGGTATTGAAGTGGTTAAGCTAGTGCATTGTTGGTTCACTTACCTTTTCCTTTGATTTACCTTCTAAATATTTTTTTTCTTTGTCTGAATTTCTTACTTCCTGTTTCTCCTCAATAAACTTCACACCATCATCCGAGTGGTGTTGAGTCAGCTTACTGGACAGCTTACTGAGGAGGAACAGGAAGTCAGAAATTCAGACAAAGAAAACAAAGAAAAAAAATATTTAGAAGGGAAATCGAAGGAAAAGGTAAGTGAACCAACAATGCACTAGCTTAAAGGAACCTATTTAGAAAATAAAAAACAAACCTTTACAACCCCTTTAAAGCACATCTTGTTCATTTCATTTCAAATCCATTGTGGTGGTGAATAGAGCCAAAAAGATTAGAATTGTGTCAATGTCCCAATATTTATGGACCTGACTGTATATGCAGCCAAAAACAACTCTGTTGTCTGTGTAGAATTTGATGTCATCTATCTGAATGTCTAGCTCACGCAGTATAAGACCTGCAATTTCTGCCACTAGCACAGTCCCACAAAGTTCAAGCCTGGGAATTGTATGCTCAGGCTTAAGTGCTAACTTAGCTTTGCCAAACAGAAATCCTACATGGGTTTGATTGAGAGAGTCTCTTACCCTCAGGTAGGCAACAGCTGCTATGGCCTCAGTGGATGCATCTGAGAAGATGTGAATCTCTATTCTCTGACTTGTAGCAATGAAAGCTGAAGTGTAGCAGCGTGGTATGTCAATTCAATCTAAGGCATGTGGAGATTGTTTCCAGCACTCCCATTTTAAATGTTTGTCTGTTTGTAGTGGAGCATCCCAATCTTTGATAGTTTTTGAAAGCTGTCTTAATAAGGATTTACCTTGTATGGTGATGGGAGCCACAAATTCCAGCTGGCACAGCACAGCGTGAATGTAAAAAGACACAAAGCGGTTTAACCTTAAACTGCATAGAGGGTTCTTTACTGTCAGAGCGGTAAGGATGTGGAATCCTCTTCCACAAGCAGTGGTATCAGCAGGGAGCATCAATAGTTTCAAAAAACTGTCAGATGGTCACCTCAATGACCACAACATACAGGGGTATACGATGTGTTGACATAAACACACACACACATCATAGGTTGAACTGGATGGACTGGCGTCTCTTTTTAACCTCACCAACTGCAGTGCCTTGAAAAAGTATTCATACCCCTTGAAATTTTCCACAGTTTGTCATGTTACAACCAAAAACATAAATGTATTTTATTGGGATTTTATGTGATGGCCCAGCACAAAGTGGCATATAATTGAAAAGTGGAAGGAAATCTATAAATGTTTTTCAAATTTTATTACAAATAAATATCTGAAAAGTGTGGCGTGCATTTATGTATTTAGCCCCTCAGTCAATACTTTGTAGAACCACCTTTTGCTGAAATCACAGCAGCAAGTCTTTTTGGGTATGTCTCTACCAGCTTTGTACATCTAGAGAGTGATTATTTTTGCCCATTGTTCTTTGCAAAATAGCTCAAGCTCTGTCAGCTTGGATGAAGAGCGTCTGTGAACACATTTTCATTTGGATTTAGGTCTGGACTTTGACTGGCCATTCTAACGCATGAATATTCTTTGATCTAAACCATTCCATTGTAGCTCTGGCTTTATGCTTAGGGTCGTTGTCCTGCTGGAAGGTGAACCCCTGCCCCAGTCTTAAGTCTTTTGCAGACTCTAACAGGTTTTCTTCTAAGATTGCAGTGTATTTGGCTCCATCCATCTTCCCATCAACTCTGACTGGCTTATCTGTCCCTGCTGAAGAAAAGCATCCCCACAACATGATGCTGCCACCACCATGTTTTACAGTGGGGATAGTATGTTCAGGGTGATGTGCAGTGTTCGTTTTCTGACACATAGCGTTTTGCTTTTCGGCCAAAAAGTTTAATTTTTAATATTTTTTTGAATATTCGGAAATTCTAAAGAATTCGGAAATTCAAAAATTCGGAAATTCGAGAATTCGGGAACTCAAAATTTGGAAATTCGGAAATTCGGAAATCCAGAAATGAGAACAAAAATCCAAAAATGTAAAAACATGAAAATCTGAAATAATAACTAACTAATAATAACTTAACTATTACTAACTATAACATTATAGTTATTGGAATTTCCTTTCAAATTTGGCTGTTAGTGAATGTAACGAATATGAATTTATTTGAAGTTACAAATTATCCATAATAACGAATGCCGAATCCAAACGAATGGAACATAACAAATTAATAATAATAAATAACAATAATAATAATAATAAAAATGTATTATTATTATTTATTATTATTTTATTCCGCTCCATTTGTTTCGATGCAGCATTCGTTATTTCGGATAATTTGTAACTTCAGATAAATTTGTATTTGTTATGTTCACTGACAGCCAAATTTGAAAGGAAATTCCAATACCTATAATTTAATAGTTAGTTATTATTAGTTAGTCAGTTATTATTTAGAATTTTTGGATTTTCATTCTTTTGAATTTTCGGATTTCCCTTCTTATTTTCGGAATTTCTGAATTCCGAACGAACAAAATATGAATGAAACAAAACAAAAATGAACACATTTTTTGGCAGTGCACATGTCTACTTCCTCCCTTTCGATTTGCAGAATCTTTATTTGGGATTCCGCCTTTTCTTGACATGCTTTGCTCGTAAAGCTTGACAAACAATGCTGGCTTACTATTCTTTCCACTGACACCAATAATAGAGACTATTCCTTCTACTGACACCAATGTAGGCTCACTATACTTTCAACTGACACTAATAATAATAGGGACTATTCCTTCCACAGACACCTTTACTCTGCTTGAAGAGTTTTGTTTTGCGCTTCAATCTCTGCTTGGTGAGCTTTGCTCGTAGCTTCTATGTCTGCTTGAAGAGTTTTGCTTTAAGCTTCCATTTCAGCTTCCTTTCTGGCAAAGGAGCTTTGCATTTTATTTTCTTCCAGACTTGCAAGGGCCTCTTTTAGCTTGTTGCTTAACGTTGAGCTTCTTGAGCTTGAGGATCTAGAAGAATGTGCTGCAAGCTTAATAAGTGTGGATTTATGAGATCTGGTCTCCTACAGTTGAGCAATGCAATGTTCTACCTTATCCTTAGCATCTTGCACGAAGAGATCTCTTTGTTGGTTTAGTTCATCTGTCTTAGTTCTGCTAAAGTGCCCTCTATATTAGAGTCCTTTAAGAAAGCTGTGTATTTTGCAGACAGTCGCTGGTAGCGTTCGTACGCTGCATATAGGCGACCTATAGAGTTTCTTAATTCAGCTGGTTGAATGAAGCGTGGAAAAACTGACATCTATTATGTAGTTTTGTCACACAGATCTAACAGATTGCTGGAGAACGTCATCTCTAGTGGTTTTGTAGTTTTCTCTAAGTTTCTGTGTTGGTATTATCATGTGTTTGGGTCTTACACTTTGCTCTGTGACATCTGTAGAATCTGCTCCCTGTACATCTGTGTGGTCAGAGGCATGATGCATCTGTGTAGATTCAGAGATAAAAGAGTGCTCAGAGCCTTTTCTAGACATTTTTTTCAAGTTTTGCAAAAAATGTTTACTGTCTCTAAGAAGATGAACAGCAGCTTAGACAGGTGGGATAACACAGTCCAATGCACAAAACAGTTTTCAACATTCACAGGTAAAGTGCAGTAAGCTGTGCGACCATGTGCTCTCACAAGATGGCCGATAGCATTGAGCTTGATTGAAGATTGCAGATTGAACACACATATACACAGCAGGCTGTAGGAATTCTACCACATGTTTGGACTATTCTGACTCCAACAGTTGAAATAGTGACTTATCACTTACTGAGACCTCTATGCCTGGCCTGTATAATCAGATACAATCACCGCGGACAGTATTTATCAGATGGCTGAAAAAACCTTTTTCATCAACATGGATCTTTATTGCAAGCAGCAGATATAGCAGACAACATGTGGCAGATGATTGAAAGACAGTAGTTGCAGGTCAAAACATGGTACTGTGTTCCCGGATGCAAGCAGATTGCATGTGTCCTTCAGACAAGTGGCCATCTTATCCCCACAAGCACAGTGTGAAAGAGGAAAAGGAAGTACATCACAAGATGGGTGGGAACACAGAGCGGATTAAGAGGGATGCCGCTCTAGGAAGGGTGTCTGGAAATGTAACTCTCTTCAGAATAGGAACAGCAGGTGCAGGCTAAGCATAGGTAATTGGGTGAGGAGAAAATTCTGGACAGCCACACTCAAAATCAATGCCTTTATTAAAAAAAGGTAATAATCCAAAAAATGCAAGCCACAACAGAATACATGAGCTGACGCGTTTCACCCTTTCAAAAGTGCTTATGTCAGGGTTGTACGTACCTAATCAGCGAGTCCGTTAGAGCAGAGGAAGGTCCCCCGTACGGATCCGACTCGCGGGCCCCTGGTAGTGCAGACAGGAGGCACGGGAGTGCGGAGGGGTAAGAGAGCCTGAGAGTGGTTACTGGAAGGCAGCTCCGGATCCTGGGTTCAGGAGAGTAGCTGAGCCAGGCTGGCTGCAGGCAGGCAGGTAGGCAGGCAGGTGTGTAGAGCAGCGCAGCTGGGCAGGTGCATAGAGAGTGGTCAAGACAAGCAGGGTTCGGCAACGTTCAGGCAGTATGGTACAGCGGGGTAGGCAAGTTCAGGGTCAAATACAGGCTGAGGTCGGGTGCAGGCGGATAGCAGGAAAAGTCCAGTAACAAGCCGGGTGGTCAGAAGATCAGGTTTCAGGCAATTAACAGGAGCAGGATACACAGGGGACTGTAGATCAGACAGCACCAGTCTGAAGTGTTCCAGGAGTTTAAATGGGCAAACTGGCACGCATCGGCACCCGCGCCCGCAGTCTGGGAAGTGCACCAGCGCGGTACAGGAACATGCCCAACATCAGCGCGCATCGGCGCGCGCAAACGCACACCAAAGCGACCACCAACACGCCCGGCAAGGTACGTTCTCTGACAGCTTATTCATAGTTAATTTTTTGGATTATTACCTCTTTTTAATAAAGGCATTGATTTTGAGTGCGGCTGTCCAAAATTTTCTCCTCACCCGAACACAGAGCAAAGACAGAAAATATTGTGCAATAACCAAAATAACCACAAGATGACAGTATAATAACCAACTATACAGAAATCAATAACAATAGTCTAGGAAATTATAAACTATATAAATTCTCAAAATAACACAGTGGGAGTGCCCTGCGATCTAAGCCTTTTGTGTGGATAGTAAAGCCCAGATTAGATTTTGGATACAGATATCCCTTTAACTCCTGTTCACATCCTCCTCCATGTACCCACTATCCTGCTTAGTCACGATAAATGCTGTGCTTTGCTGCATTTCTTGAAAGCAGGCAAACGTTTAATACCAATATATTGGGTGCGGGCACAAGTTCCTAACCACAAGGAATGGATAAGGGAGGTTAATGAGAATATGGAGCCAGAGAACTAGAGAGCGGCTTTCAGACATATGCGGGAGCGTTCCGTAAGACTTGGTCGGCTTGATGGGACTACACTACAATCCATCAACATTGCCCTCTTTTATTGCTATTATTTTCTTTATTTTTGGAATCCTGTATTTGTTGATGATAATTTATAACTGCTATCCTGGTGGTTTCTAGCACCCGGTGGGCCGAGCCATGGACCTTAGGACGAGCCCACCTATTGTTTTCACGGCTGCCCTTCTAACTGATATGGCCTCCTTTTTTCTATTGGGCTAAATATTAGCCACCACACCTCTGCCTATGACACTGCGGATCCCTGGTTTACACTGTAAAGGAAATTTGTAAGTTCTGTGTATATTTGTATTCTATTTTGTATGTATTGCACACTGCCCTTACTGTGCACACAACACTAATAATGTTTTCATTGCATGTTTGCATTCCTTCGAGTCCTGATTAGAATTAGTCTGCCTATGTTACGCCCCTTGTTACCATAAACGTACAATTGTAATATTAATGTGATACCTACGTAATCATGTGTATAAAAACCTTCAATTGCGTCATAATAAAGCAGAACAGTTATTTAGAAAGATGTGGAATGTATCTTTTGTGACTGTTCTCTACTGCAGTAGTTCTTATTATTTTGGAACCACTAATCAATATGAGGATAGGAGTTGTCTATCTATAAAATTCCATGTCAGATGGCGAGCTTTGCCTAGGAGGGGATTTACAGGTGACCCTGAGAATCCGAAATGAGGAGCTTGAGACGATCCGTGAATTTCTGATAATCAGCCAGCTGAGGTAAGCCTTTTTCTTACATTTGAGTTATCAGACTTCCTTTATCGGTAAGGAATTTTCAGGACAAAGGGTACCTATTTTACTCCAATTAATCGAACTGTATTGATTGGTGGTTATATGTTGTGTTGTCACTGTATACTGTCCATCAGAGTGTTATAGATAAGAAAGGGAAGACTAGTGCTGTTCACAGGTATATGCAGTACACATCTGCTAGATAAAGTAGTTAAGAGGCAAGAGGGTATAGGCACAAGTAGAGAAGACTGGCCAGTCATTATGGGCATTAAATTAAGTAAGGGAATGAAGGGTAAGAGACCCTCAAAAATGCCCAGCGCAAGAGGAGTGCTATAAAATATATAAACCGAAGGTCCGGTTGCACCTATACTGAGCCCCTAGATTAATGGTTAAATGGACAGGGATTCACAATGGATAACTGGGTTACCACCAAAGTCCACAGGGACTAAGTATCATGCAGAGTAAACAGCTAAAGAAACAGCTATCTATGTGAGCAGAATGGATCAAGGATGACAATTAACACTAGACAGAAAGGGACATTTTGATGTTAAGTTGTGGGATGAATTTGGGGTCAGGCACTACAACTAGTAAAGTCAAAACAGAGAAATTACAGTTAAATTACAGAAATTACAGTTAAAACAGAATACTTTATATGCTGTCAGAGAGGGAAGATGGGATGAGCACTATGGCTGCCCGTCTGATCATAGAAGCTAAAGTATGTGAAGTATGGGATTACATGGGATGCAAAGGATATAAGAACAAAATAAGGAAAGCAGAATTTAAAGCAGGGAAATATTAAAGAGAGTTAAAAGAAAGTGAGAGAATGATATGCATGTGTTGTGTACAAGTGGGAAATATTTAAGCAATTTTAGAGAGATATTTGTGTATGTGTGTGAATGCTGGAACCTTTAGTTCTATCTCTTGTGTGTGTCATGTACAGTATGCAGATGCGACCCCCTCCTTTGCACGCTCATGAAAGAATGTAGCTGGGATGAGAGATCAGTGATAAGCTGGAAGGACACCATGCCAATTTCTGTTTTTTAGACAAAACATTTATAACAAAATGTGCCGGGTTAATAAATCTAATGATAAACAATGTGATCACAATTATTTTTGAATCTGTTTTCCAAACATGGTAAAATGAAGGTTACATTTAACGGTGTATTACACAATTTGGGTATCCTTTGATATTGGAAACAGTGAATTTAAAAAAAGGCAAATAAAGTAAAATGTCCTCATTTAAGGAAATATATCCGTGGATATATATTAGAATTAGGGTGTGATATTGAGATTATCACTTGAGTATTAATTTCTGATATGAGTTTAACAATATTATTAATAAATATAAATATATTGTAACTGGTTTAGACAACCTTTGGTTAGAAATAAAATCCAGGTTATTGGGGAAATTTGTAAAATGGGATTAGTTTAGATTAAGATAACAATTTTGTAAATTTACATTTATACAATAAACTCTTAATTGGAATAGAGCTGCCATAATCTTTAACAAAGCCAAAATGAATGGGAAACATAAGAAGTTTTTCTACAAAAATTGAATCTAAAGGTCTGATAATAACTTGATGTGTGGTCCATGATGTGAGAGTAGTAATAAATAACATGTAAATATAACAGGCCCATCACATAAAGTCCACACAACCTGTTAGGATAGATGTCACCTGCAGCCAGTTGTTTTATAGTTTTTGATCTGGCTGAGAGCTTTCTGTTCTGTCATATACAGATTGTTGGTACTTTTGTTTTTATTTTTTTCATTCCAAAGCAGAATGTGCTGATTGTGAAATGATGTGCCCCTTTTGTTTGTAGGTGTAGTGGTATAAGCAGAAGAATACTTTGGATTTATTGGACATCTCTGCATGACCACAGGGTATTGTTATCATTTATTATGTTATGACATCAGGAAAATAATGTCAGATGTAAACTAAGGACTTGTGTTATCTAGCTAAAACTAACAACAGAGCAAGCAATGAGAAATTATAATATTGCCAGGAAAAAGTTGACCTTTTGAAACATGAAACTGAAGTTCTTACAAAAACAGCATGATAGAAAACAAGCCATTGTAATACAGTGGGGAGAACACGTATTTGACACACTGCCAATTTTGCAAGTTTTCCTACTTACAAAGCATATGGAGGTCTGTAATTTTTATCATAGATACTCTTTAAATGTGAGAGACGGAATCTAAAACAAAAATCCAGAAAATCACATTGTATGATTTTTAAGTAATTAATTTGCATTTTATTGCATGACATAAGTATTTGATATATCAGAAAAGCAGAACTTAATATTTGGTACAGAAACCTTTGTTTGCAATTACAGAGATCATACGTTTCCTGTAGTTCTTGACCAGGTTTGCACACACTGCAGCAGGGATTTTGGCCTACTCCTCCATACAGAGCTTCTCCAGATCCTTCAAGTTTCGGGGCTGTCACTGGGCAATACAAACTTTCAGCTCCCTCCAAAGATTTTCTATTGGGTTTAGGTCTGGAGACTGGCTAGGCCACTCCAGGACCTTGAGATGCTTCTTACGGAGCCACTCCTTAGTTTCCCTGGCTGTGTGTTTCGGGTCGTTGTCATGCTGGAATACCCAGCCACGACCCATCTTCAATGCTCTTACTGAGGGAAGGAGGTTGTTGGCCAAGATCTCGTGATACATGGCCCCATCCATCCTCCCCTCAATACAGTGCTGTCGTCCAGTCCCCTTTGCAGAAAAGCATCCCTAAATAATGATGTTTACACCTCCATGCTTCACGGTTGGGATGGTGTTCTTGGGGTTGTACTCTTCCTTCTTCTTCCTCCAAACACGGCAAGTGGAGTTTAAACCAAAAAGCTCTATTTTTGTCTCATCAGACCACACGACCTTCTCCCATTCCTCCTCTGGATCATCCAGATGGTCATTGGCAAACTTCAGATGGGCCTGGACATGCTCTGGCTTAAGCAGGGGGACCTTGTGTGCACTGCAGGATTTTAATGCATGACGGCATAGTGTGTTACTAATGGTTTTCTTTGAGACTGTGGTCCCAGCTCTCTTCAGGTCATTGACCAGGTCCTGCTGTGTAGTTCATTGATCATTGATGCCCCATGAGGTGAGATCTTGCATGGAGCCCCAGACCGAGGGAGATTGACCATCATCTTGAACTTCTTCCATTTTCTAATAATTGCACCAATTGTTGCCCTCTCACCAAGCTGCTTGCCTATTGTCCTGTAGCCCATCCCAGCCTTGTGCAGGTCTACAATTTTATCCCTGATGTCCTTACACAGCTCTCTGGTCTTGCCCATTGTGAAGAGGTTGGAGTCTGTTTGATTGAGTGTGTGGACAGGTGTCTTTTATACAGGTAATGAGTGGAGAACAGGAGGGCTTCTTAAAGAAAAAATAACAGGTCTGTGAGAGCCGGAATTCTTACTGGTTGGTAGGTGATCAAATACTTATGTCATGCAATAAAATGCAAATTAATTACTTAAAAATCATACACTGTGATTTTCTGGATTTTTGTTTTAGATTCCGTCTCTCGCAGTTAAAGAGTACCTATGATAAAAATTACAGACCTCTAAATGCTTTGTAAGTAGGAAAACCTGCAAAATCAGCAGTGTATCAAATGCTTGTTCTCCCCACTGTATATTTATGTAAGCTGGACCCAGTAATGAAAGGTTCACCCCGATATATCAGAGCTGTAGCTTTATGCAAAGGTGCTATTAGACAAAGTTACAGACATTATTTTGGTCAAATATTACTTTTTGTTATAAGAAAAATCTAATAAACAAAATTTTAGTCATACATTTAGGCCAAAATGTATTCAGCCACATGTCTTTAGTAAAAAAAAATGTCAATAAGCGTATATTTATTGGTTTGCGCAAAAGTTATAGCGTCTACAAACTAGGGTACATTTTCTGGAATTTACACAGCTTTTAATTTATGACTCTTGAGGTGCTAAAATGGCAAGACAGTACAAAACCCCCCCAAATGACCCCATTTTGGAAAGTAGATACCCCAAGGAAATTGCTGAGAGGCATGTTGAGCCCATTGAATATTTTTTTTTGTCCCAAGTGATTGAATAATGACAAAAAAAAAAATACAAAAAGTTGTCACTAAATGATATATTGCTCACACATGCCATGGGCATATGTGGAATTACACCCCAAAATAATTTTTTCTGCTTCTCCTGAGTACATGGATACCACATGTGTGGGACTTTTTGGGAGCCTAGCCGCATACGGGGCCCCGAAAACCAATCACTGCCTTCAGGATTTCTAAGAGCGCAAATTTTTGATTTCACTCCTCACTACCCATCACAGTTTTGAAGGCCATAAAATGCCAAGATATCACAAAACCCCCCCAAATTACCCCATTTTGGAAAGTAGACACCCCAAGCTATTTTTTGAGAGGCATCGTGAATATTTTACAGATCTCATTTGTTTTTGAAAATAAAGAAAGAAAAGAAAACATTTTTTTTTTCTTTTTTCAATTTTCAAAACGTTGTGACAAAAAGCGAGATCTGCAAAATACTCACAATACCTCTCAGCAAATAGCTTAGGGTGTCTACTTTCCAAAATAGGGTCATTTGGGGGGGGTTTGTGCCATATGGGCATTCCATGGCCTCCGAAACTGTGATAGGCAGTGAGGAGTAAAATCAAAAATTTACACCCTTAGAAAGCCTGAAGTTGGTGCTTGGGTTTTGGGAGGTCCCGTACACGGCTAGGCTCCCAAAAAGTCTGTCTCACACATGTGGTATCCCCATACTCAGGAGAAGCAACAGAATGTATTTTGGGGTGTAATTCCACATATGCCCAATGTTATGTTTGAGCAATATATCATTTAGTGACAACTTTGTGGAAAAAAAATTTGTCTTTTTCCCGCAACTTGTGTCAAAATATAAAATATTCCAAGGACTCGACATGCCTCTCAGCAAATAGCTTGGGGTGTCTACTTTCCAAAATAGGGTAATTTGGGGGGGGTTTGAACTGTCCTGGCATTTTATGCACAACATTAGGAAGCTTATGTCACACATCATCCACTCTTCTAACCACTTGAAGACAAAGTCCTTTCTGACACTTTTTGTTACATGAAAACATATTTTTTGCAAGAAAATTACGTTGAACCCCCAAACATTATATATTTTTTTAAAGCAAGGGCCCTACAGATTAAAATGGTGGGTGTTGTATTTTTTTTTTTCACACAGTATTTGCGCAGTGATTTTTCAAACACATTTTTTGGGGAAAAAATACACTTTTTTTAATTTTAATGCACTAAAACACACTATATTGCCCAAATGTTTGATGAAATAAAAAAGATGATCTTAGGCCGAGTACATAATACCAAACATGACATGCTTTAAAATTTTGCACAAACGCGCAATGGCAACAATCTACATACATTTTTAAAAGCCTTTAAAAGCCTTTACAGGTTACCACATTAGATTTACAGAGGAAGTATACTGCTAAAATTACTGCCCTCGATCTGACCTTCGTGGTGATACCTCACATGCATGGTGCAATTGCTGTTTACATATGACGCCAGACCGACGCTTGCGTTCGCCTTTGCGCAAGAGCAGGGCGGGACAGGGGTGTTTTTTTTTTATTATTATTTATTTTGCTTTTTTATTTTATTTTTAAACTGTTCCTTCCATTTTTTTTCATCACTTTTATTGTTATCTCAGGGAATGTAAATATCCCCTATGATAGCAATAGGTAGTGACAGGTACTCTTTTTTTGAAAAAATTGGGATCTTTCCTCTGCCCTCAAAGCATCTGACCACACCAAGATCGGTGTGATAAAATGCTTTCCCAATTTCCCAATGGCGCTTTTTATATCCGGGGGGACATTCCCTCCCACTGCTTGTAAAAGCAGTCCAGAGGCTAATTAGCCGCTAGGATTGCTTTTACATGAAAGCCGGCCACTGGCTGAAAAGAATGATACCAAGATGATACCTAAACCCACAGGCATCATTCTGGTATAACCATTCAAAGTCCAGCAACATACCAGTACGTTGCTGGTCCTTGTTGGACATGTATTGTAATCTTTTTTTTCATGCAGCCTGTTGGCGGAACGAAAAAAGAGATTGATCGGTGGGTATGCCCACCATTAGAATACCTCCCTTCATCCACCCACTTCTAATGATGGGCATACATGCACCATTTATATATGCTGAAGCATGGGGGCATCCTCCCGCAAAAAGTTATGCCGCGTACACACGGTCAGACTTTTCCACGGGCAAGCCTCCGTCGGAATTTCGACCGTATGTACGCGGCATTAGGAGAAAAATCGCTCCTGCGCCCCTGCTGCCCCCATGCTTCGGCATATATGCTCTTTTTTTTAACTGTGATGGTGAAATCACCTCCTACAGCACTGGAGTCGCAGGGATCAGGCCTGTCTCTGCGAACGCTGCAGCTATGTGTGTTGTGTTTTGTAAGTGACAGTGATCGATCGATACTGCACTTGGGTGGGCTGGGCTGGACGGAGGGGCAAAACGCAGGTGCTATCTGGGCTGATCCCTCTAACACTGTGTTTTTGGGAACCCTAAACTGCTGGGGACGCTAGTATATATCTGATCAGATATTGATCTGTTCAGATACTATACCACTAAGGGAGGTGTATGCTTTGTGCGTGGGTGTTAGTGTTACTTGCACTAACCTGACGCTGCTTGGGGCGATGCAGACCCTATCTGACCCTAAAACCTAATTGATATCACCCGCCGGGCGATCAGGGGGTTAAACCTTTATTGGGTTATATACGGCGGGTGCCCTGATGCTATAAAAAGCAAACTAATTAACCAGCGTCACCGGTAACACTTATGCGGTGATCACTGGTGAAAGGGTTAACTAGGGGCAATCAGGGGGTTAAAACCTTTATTAGGTAATATATGGGGGTACCTAACGGGGAACCTAAATAACAAAATAACTAACTGGCTAACCAATGTCACCAGTGACACTTATACGGTGATCACTGGTGAAAGGGTTAACTCTAGGGGCAATCAGGGGGTTAAAACCCTAATTAGGTTGTATATGGGGGTACCTGACGCTATAAAAACCTGGGGGCGAACCTAAAAAAATAACTGGCCATCTAGCGGCACCAGCGGCATTAATACAGCAATCAGAAAAACGATTGCTTAGTGATACTGGCGATAGGGGGTGAAAGGGTTACCCGGGGGGCTATCAAGGGGTTAATCCTTTATTAGATAATATATGGGGGTACCTGATGCTATAAAAACCTGGCGGCGAACCTAAAAAAATAACTGGCTACCTAGCGGCACCAGCGACACTAATACAGCGATCAGAAAAACGATCGCTTAGTGACACTGGCGATAGGGGGTGAAAGGGTTACATGGGGGCGATCAAGGGGTTAAACCTTTATTAGGGGGGGTTAGGAGGCTACCCTGGACCTAAAGGGACCTAACACTAACTGCCCTGACACTTTTATTATCACAAATGTCACTGATTGCAGTGATCAGTAAATAAATAATCACTGCAATCAGTGACGCTGTGAATGGGGGCTGGGGGGTGATCTGGGGTTGACAGGGGGGGTGAAAAGTGTCAGTGGGCTGTTGGGGCACTAACCTGATGTCTTCTCTCCTCGGCGCTCTGGAAGAATAGAGCGCCGCATGGAGAGATGACATCACTTCCTCCTGCCTGTGTTTACATTACACAGGCAGGGGAAGCATCTCATTCGCCGGGAGCGATCACGAGGGGGTGGCCAGAAACCAATGGGCGCCCCCTCATCACGGATCACTCCTGAAGCGATACCGACCGCCCCATGTACCGGGAGGAGGTCCGATTGGACCCCCCACCCGCGTGAAGGCAGGCACGTACAGGTACGTGATTGTGCCTGTACGTGCCATTCTGCAGATGTATATGTACATGGGGCGGTCGTTAAGTGGTTAAGGACCCCTGAATGAGAAGAAGAAGTGGTCCACAGGGGGCAACTTCTTATGAAACAGGATTTTGGAAAAATGTGATCTTTTATCTGCCAGTCACTCTTTTCCCTCCAGCTTGACAGATTTTTTTTTTTAACATACCACTTCTTGTTTCATCTGTTACCAAGATTGTTACCAAAAGCTGAACATCTCTTCCAGAGATTACGAAAAGATATATCCAGATGCCCAAGTCAGGATCTTATGAGTATGCATTTTGTCTGTATGGACATGTTTTCTGGATGTCCAGTGGCAAATGCTACTGCAAAGGCCACAGTAAAAAGTGTTATCAGAAGTAGTTTGTAAGTACAGAGTGCCAGAATCTACATAGAGTAACAGAGGAAATAATTTTTATAGGAAAGTCCTTAGTAGAAGTTTTGAGTTTTTATTTTTACACCCCCCTATTGTCTACAATGTAGCGGAAAAAGTAGAGTAAAGCCCTGTACACACGATCGGTTTAACCGATGAAAACCGTCCGATGGATTGTTTTCATCAGACAAACCGATCGTGTATGGGACCCATCGGTCTTTTTTCCATCGGTTTTAAAAAATAGAACATGTTTTAAACTTTTCCGATGGATAAAAAACCGATCGAAAACTCTGATCGTCTATGGGCAAGTCCATCGGATAAAAAACCCACGCATGCTCATAATCAAGTCGACGCATGCTCAGAAGCATTGAACTTCATTTTTCTCGGCTCATCGGAGTGTTTTACGTCACCGCGTTTGGAACGGTCGGTTTTTTGACTGATGGTGTGTAGGTTAGACTGATGGAAGACAGCTTCATCGGATTTCCGATGGACAAAACCATCGGATTAGAATCCATAGGATATCCGATCGTGTGTACGAGGCTTGATAAACTAGAAAACTTTTGCCTGAATGTTTTCTTATATTTTATCAAGCCCCTAAGGGGATGTTGGACTCTCTCCCTAATGAGATTTTATTTGGGATTGTGTTATTCACTTGCTCAGATTTTTTTGTCTCAGCATCTGAAGTCCTCCATTCGGATCTCACAGAGAGACTGTTGCTGATCTTTTAAGGTTTTTGAGAAACTCATTTATGTGTTTTCTCCCCAATTCCAGATCCTAACAGTTTGGAAGGATCTAAAACTAAAGCTATATATATAAGAAAATGTATGGAGACTCAATACCACATCTATTTCATGTACAGTTGTGCAAATCTTGAAGGGAAAGTCACCTGGATCCACACCAGACACTGAAAAAATGACAACATTAAAGAAATCTCTATGTTTGATTTATTTCCATCTTGGAATCCAAGTATAGGGTACTATTCGTTAAATACTTTAATTGCAAGGGATATACATATATATATATATTATGTGACGTATGCGAGGTGAGATACAGGCTAATCGCTACATTTCACCTCGCATTCGGTCCATTGTAAGGGACTGAACCAGAATCCGGCCCAGGTTTTTCCAGCCTCTGTAGTTGGCTGGGTTCCGGTCCGGATATTCAGGTTCACTGGAATCCATAGCTTTAAAGATCCAGGAAGAGAGCACAGCATGGCTCTGGCCTGAGACTCAGAAGGGAATCTGAGTAAGAGGAGCGCTGTTGATCTGGGCTGAAAGAAAAAGGTTTGCTTTACTTCACCTTGTGTTTTGTGGGCGATGGGGACCAGCCCCTCACCGTATAGAGAGCGGTTACTGTATAGTTTAGCGCCAGACGGCAAGGATTTGTTTTACTGTTTTGTTTATTTTGTATGACTATTTCAAACCACTTGTAAATAAAGCTGGCAATACGCCAGGTTTTAAAGAAACTGCCTGTACGCTGACCTTCATTCTGTGAAAAGGTGATCCCCACGAGCTAATCTCCCACACGTGGTGGATTCAGCGGGCATTTTCTGAAGATGGAGGAAATGTTAAAGGCCCTGCTACAGGCCAATGCAGCTCAGCGGGAAACCAACCGCCAAGTCGCAGCACAACAGGCAGCACAACAGGAGGCCGCTGCAGCACAACAAGCAGCCCAGCAGGAGATGAACCGCCAAGTCGCAGCATAACAGGCAGCACAACAGGAGGCCGCTGCAGCACAACAAGCAGCCCAGCAGGAGATGAACGGCCAAGTCGCAGAGGCCGCTGCAGCACAACAGGCGGCCCAGCAAGAGATGAACCGTCAGTTTGCAGAGGCTCTGATGGAACTGAAAAAGGGGTCCGCACCTCATTTACCAGTGGAAGCCAAGATGATACGTGCATCCTACCACTTACAGAAAATCACATCTGCTGATGATATCGAGGCATACCTGGCGACTTTTGAGAGAGTTGCTGTCTGCGAAGGATGGCCAAAAGAACAGTGGGCGGGTCTGTTGTCCCCATTTTTAACAGGAGAACCCCAAAAAGCCTATTTTGACCTAGAACCCGATAAGGCCCAGGAGTATGAGACTCTAAAGACGGAGATACGCGCACACTTGGGTGTCATCATGGCAATCCGGGCCCAGCGGGTGCATCAGTGGTCCTTCTCCAGCAACAAGCCACCCCGTTCGCAAATGTTTGACCTGGTCCACCTCACCAAGAAGTGGTTGCAGCCAGAGGCCTTGACAGGCCCGCAGATCATAGAGCGTGTGGTAATGGACCGGTATCTGCGTGCACTCCCTACTGCTCTGAGGAAGTGGGTCGGACAGGGCGACCCCAAAACTGCAGCCCAACTGGTCGACCTAGTGGAGAGGTACAGTGCTACTGAGGACTTGGTGAATCCATCTACGCCCCACTTCGGTGTGTCTAGGGGTGCAAGATCTCCCGGCGGTTTTGGTAAGACTGTTCCGGGGTCCAAGAGCTTGGGGAGATTTGATGAGACTGTGGTTCCTAGACCTGGAGACTGGCCAAAGCAGCCAGGAAGGTCTTTGGGACCGTTGAGAGGACTGGGGGTTGAGCATATAAGATGTTTCCGTTGCCATGCATTAGGGCATATTGCTGTGAACTGTCCTATAAATGATGAACCTATGCAATGTGATTATGCTCATATGAAAGGACGCATTTCTTTATTTGCACAGGTCGCATGTACTGCATCATGTCAGAGTCGCATTGAAAGACAGATGTGTGTTATTTCAGTGGATGGAAAGCCCCTGACAGCCCTGCTAGACTCTGGTAGTGTGGTGACCCTAGTCAGGAGTGATTGTGTGAACCCCACAAAACTACACCCCAGTACTATTGGGGTAATTTGCATCCATGGGGACACTCGAGACTACCAGACAGCGGTGGTTGAGGTTGATACCCCCAGGGGCAGTGTAACACATTCAGTGGGGGTGGTACCTTCACTGCTTCATGAAGCTTTAGTTCGAAGAGATTTTCCCCATTTCTGGTATTTATGGGAGAGCAAAGGGAGGCTGGTAGATAGAGCTCCCCCTGCTGGAGAAACACGGGAACTCTCACCAGACCCTTTTTGCCAAAGGGAAGGGGATGCTGTTGGTGGGATCAAGGAAGCCAGAGACCCTCTTCCTTTCCCTGTCATGGTTGGGGAGCCGGAGGACCTGGAAGCTAGCTCCCAGCCTGAGGGTAACGAAAAGGAGAACCCCTCTGACCCTGACATTGAGAGTAGCCAAGATGTGGTACCCGATTTAGAGGTCAGGAGAGAGGATTTCTGTACCGAGCAATTACGAGAGGCCACCCTCATGAGAGCCAGGGAAAACTTTAAGATGTTGGATGGGGAACCGGTGGATCCTAACTGGGTGGTGTCTTTCCCTTACATGGCAATTAAAAACAATTTATTGTATCGAGTGATAAAACATGGAGAGGACGAGGTAGAACAGCTACTAGTCCCCAAACCCTTCCGCAGGGTGGTGCTAGACCTGGCCCATGGTCATGTAATGGGGGGGCATCTCGGTGTTGAAAAAACCAGGGAGAGAATCGCCCAGAGATTTTTCTGGCCCGGATTGCATGCAGATGTCAAGGAGTACTGCGAATCGTGCCCCGAGTGCCAAATGTCGGCACCGTCTCCCCATTTTCGCAGCCCCCTCGTTCCTCTGCCAATAATCAAGGTCCCCTTTGAGAGGATTGGCATGGACCTGGTGGGGCCGGTTGTGAAATCTGCCCACGGTCACCAGCATATTCTGGTGATCCTGGACTATGCGACTCGCTATCCTGAGGCCATACCCTTGCGCAATACCTCTGCTAAGGCTATCGCCAAGGAATTGGTCCATGTCTTTAGTCGACTGGGGACCCCAAAAGAGATCTTAACCGACCAGGGCACCCCCTTTATGTCCAAGGTTACCAAGGAGCTTTGTAAGTTATACAAAATCTCCCATCTCCGTACCTCTGTCTACCACCCCCAAACGGATGGTCTGGTCGAAAGATTTAATAAAACTTTGAAAAGTATGCTGAAAAAGGTGGTCGACAAAGATGGGAGAAACTGGGATTTTTTGCTGCCATATCTCATGTTTGCAATACGTGAGGTCCACAGGCATCCACAGGCTATTCCCCCTTTGAACTCTTGTATGGTAGGCATCCCAGGGGACTCCTAGATGTTGCCAAGGAAACATGGGAAGGTGAGGCAACCCCATACAAAAGCATCATAGAGCATGTCTCCTTGATGCAGGATCGAATCGCAGCGGTCCTGCCCCTGGTGCGAGAACATATGGAGCGGGCCCAGGAGGCTCAAAGGAGGGTCTATGACCGAAGTGCCAGGGTCCGTACTTTCAGCCCTGGGGACAGAGTGTTGGTATTGGTCCCCACGGTGGAAAGTACGTTTTTAGCCAAGTGGCAGGGTCCCTTCGAGGTTGTCGAAAGGGTGGGGGAGGTAAACTACAAAGTCTACCAGCCAGGGAAAAGGAAACCACACCAAATTTACCATGTGAATCTCTTAAAACCCTTGAAGGACCGAGAGACTTTACTGGCCACGTCCCCGCCTCCAACCGACCGGGTACCCGTGACACCTGACGTTCCCATCACGGATACCCTGTCCGTGGCACAACAAAGTGACGTTAGGGTGTTTGTGCATAAAAATAGAGACTTTTTCTCCGACTTACCCGGACTGACCAACGTGATCCAACATGACATAGTGACGGAACCAGGGGTTTGGGTAAATGTGAAGCCGTATAGAATCCCAGAGGCCAGGCGTGAGGCGGTCGCAAAAGAAATTAAAAACATGTTGGAGTTGGATGTGATAGAAGAGTCCCACAGTGAGTGGTCGAGCCCCATAGTGCTGGTCCCAAAACCTGATGGCACTATCAGGTTTTGTAATGACTTTCGAAAACTTAACAGTGTATCCAAGTTCGATGCATACCCGATGCCCCGGGTCGACGAACTTGTGGACAGGTTGGGACAGGCTCGCTATATAACGACCCTAGACCTGACAAAAGGCTATTGGCAAATATCGCTATCTGAATCGGCCAAGGAGAAGACTGCCTTTTCCACTCCTGAGGGCTCGTTTCAGTACAAGCGGATGCCTTTTGGTCTGCATGGGGCCCCTGCATCATTCCAATGAATGATGGACAAAACTTTGAGACCACATCGCCCGCATGCGGCTGCTTATTTGGACGATGTGGTCATCCACAGCCCAGATTAGGAATCGCACCTGCCCCGGGTACAGGCGGTGGTAGATTCCCTTAGAGAAGCAGGCCTCACGGCTAACCCAAAGAAGTGTGCCATAGGCCTGGAGGAGGCCAAGTACCTGGGCTATGTTATTGGCCGGGGACTTGTCAAGCCTCAGACCAATAAAATTGAGGCAATTCAAAAGTGGCCCCAACCCGTAAACAAGAAACAAGTTCGGGCCTTCCTAGGCATTACGGGGTATTACCGACGGTTTATACCTGACTTTGCCACTATTGCCGTCCCTCTGACTGACCTGACGAAGGGCAGAGGGTCGGTCATGGTCAAATGGAACACTGAGGCCGAGAAGGCGTTTCAAAAATTAAAACAGGCCCTTTGTGCACTACCGGTGCTGGTGACCCCGGACTTCACAAAGGAGTTTGTCGTACAGATAGACGCCTCTGAGGTGGGCCTAGGGGCTGTACTGTCACAGGTCAGGAATGGTGAGGAGCACCCGGTTGTATACCTAAGCCGGAAGCTGAACAAGCACGAAAGGAACTATGCCATTGTTGAAAAGGAGTGTCTTGCCATTAAATGGGCCTTAGACTCCCTGAGGTATTATCTACTCGGGAGGTCGTTCAGGCTGGTCACTGACCATGCTCCCCTGAAGTGGATGTGTGACAACAGGGAGAAAAATGCCCATGTGACAAGGTGGTTCCTGGCTTTACAGCCCTTTAAGTTCACGGTTGAGCACAGGCCGGGCAAACTCCAGGATAATGCTGATGCCCTCTCCCGCGTGCAATGTATGGCTGGGTCAAGTGCTCAGCCGCAGGGGCTTGAGCAGAGGGGGAGGATATGTGACGGTATGCGAGGTGAGATACAGGATAATCGCTACATTTCACCTCGCATTCGGTCCATTGTAAGGGACTGAACCAGAATCCGGCCCAGGTTTTTCCAGCCTCTGTAGTTGGCTGGGTTCCGGTCCGGATATTCAGGTTCACTGGAATCAATAGGCAGCTGGGCTTTAAAGATCCAGGAAGAGAGCACAGCATGGCTCTGGCCTGAGACTCAGAAGGGAATCTGAGTAAGAGGAGCGCTGTTGATCTGGGCTGAAAGAAAAAGGTTTGCTTTACTTCACCTTGTGTTTTGTGTGTGACGGGGACCAGCCCCTCACCGTATAGAGAGCGGTTACTGTATAGTTTAGCGCCGGACGGCAAGGATTTGTTTTACTGTTTTGTTTATTTTGTATGACTATTGCAAACCACTTGTAAATAAAGCTGGCAATACGCCAGGTTTTAAAGAAACTGCCTGTACGCTGACCTTCATTCTGTGAAAAGGTGATCCCCACGAGCTAATCTCCCACAATATATATATATATATACACATTGGGGAGAACAAGTATTTGATACACTGCCAATTTTGCAAGTTTTCCTACTTACAAAGCATGTGGAGGTCTGTAATTTTTATCATAGATACTCTTTAAATGTGAGAGACGGAATCTAAAACAAAAATCCAGAAAATCACATTGTATGATTTTTAAGTAATTAATTTGCATTTTATAGCATGACATAAGTATTTGATACATCAGAAAAGCAGAACTTAATATTTGGTACAGAAACCTTTGTTTGCAATTACAGAGATCATTCGTTTTCTGTAGTTCCTGTAGTTCAGATTTGCACACACTGCAGCAGGGATTTTGGCCTACTCCTCCATACAGAGCTTCTCCAGATCCTTCAGGCAGGGCCGTTTGAAGGAATTTGGGGGCCCCAAGCACAGTGGTCAACAAATTTTTAAGTTGAGAAGTGGGGGGGTGGGGGGTTGGCGCTACTGCGGGACTTGGACAACATGAGCGGGGGGGCTATCGCGGGGGGGGGACGATCGCACGATATTACAGTGGATATGCGGGGGGGGGAATGTCTTACCTCCTCCTCCCCTGCTGCCTCCTCGAGTCCTCTGGCTCCTCCTTCTGCTGTGCTGCCCTCTGCTGGGGCCCCAGGACAGATCTGCTTGGTTTGCCTGTCCTGTTCCGACGCCCCTGCCTTCAGGTTTCGGGGCTGTCGCTGGGCAATACAAACTTTCAGCTCTCTCCAAAGATTTTCTATTGGGTTCAGGTCTGGAGACTGGCTAGGCCACTTTAGGACCTTGAGATACTTCTTACGGAGCCACTCCTTAGTTGCCCTGGCTGTGTGTTTCGGGTTGCTGTCATGCTGGAAGACCCAACCACGACCCATCTTCAATGCTCCTACTGAGGGAAGGAGGTTGTTGGCCAAGATCTCGCGATACATGGCCCCATCCATCCTCCCCTCAATATGGTGCTGTCGTCCAGTCCCCTTTGCAGAAAAGCATCCCTAAAGAATTATGTTTCCACCTCCATGCTTCACGGTTGGGATGGTTTTCTTGGGGTTGTACTCTTCCTTCTTCTTCCTCCAAACACAGCAAGTGGAGTTTAAACCAAAAAGCTCTATTTTTGTCTCATCAGACCACATGACCTTCTCCCATTCCTCCTCTGCATCATCCAGATGATCATTGGCAAACTTCAGATGGGCCTGGACATGCTCTGGCTTGAGCAGGGGGTCCTTGTGTGCACTGCAGGATTTTAATGCATGACGGCATAGTGTGTTACTAATGGTTTTCTTTGAGACTGTGGTCCCAGTTCTCTTCAGGTCATTGCCCTCTCACCAAGCTGCTTGCCTATTGTCCTGTAGCCCATCCCAGCCTTGTGCAGGTCTACAATTTTATCCCTGATGTCCTTACACAGCTCTCTGGTCTTGGCCATTGTGAAGAGGTTGGAGTCTGTTTGATTGAGTGCGTGGACAGGTGTCTTTTATACAGGTAACAAGTTCAAACAGGTGCAGTTAATACAGGTAATGAGTGGAGAACAGGAGGGCTTCTTAAAGAAAAAATAACAGATCTGTGAGAGCCGGAATTCTTACTGGTTGGTAGTTGATCAAATACTTATGGCATGCAATAAAATGCAAATTAATTACTTAAAAATCATACAATGTGATTTTCTGGATTTTTGTTTTAGTTTCCATCTCTCAAAGTTAAAGAGTACCTATGATAATAATTACAGACCTTTACATGCTTTGTAAGTAGGAAAACCTGCAAAATCGGCAGTGTATCAAATACTTGTTCTCCCCGCTGTATATATATATATATATAATGTGATTTGAAAAGTAGTTTAGCCATGTTGAAGTCATATTTGTCTTTTGCACATCTTCCATTTTGTGTAGAATTGTCTGTGGTTACATATGCTGATAAGTCAGCATGCCAAAAATTAAGCTAGAAGGCCATTCTGGCCACAGGAGTGTAAAGCCAGTACTCTGTAAATATGCCTTATCAAACATTTGTTTTTCACAATAAAAGTAATTTTGTAATGAAAAAGCTGCTTAGCTATTATATTCTTCACAATGAAGTTTTGCCTATTTGGCCAGTACTACCTTCACCTAAGAATGTGAAGGTTCCAGGTTAAAGGTGATAACAGATATGGTTAGTGATCAAAATATTGATCAAAAGAGAGGAGACTGTAAAGGATATTTGTAAGTTCTGTATATAATTTAATTCTATTTTGTATGTATTGCACACTGCCCTCACTGTGAATACGGCACTAATAATGTTTTCATTACATGTTTGCATTCTTTTGAGTCCTGATTAGAATTAGTCTGCCTATGTTATGCCCCTTGTTACCATAAATGTACAATTGTAATATTAATGTGATACCTACGTAATCATGTGTATAAAACCCTTCAATTGCATCATAATAAAGCAGAATAGTTAATTGGAAAGATGCAGGGTGTATCTTTTGTGTATCTTTTTATTAATTTGGAACCACTAATCAATATGAGGATAGGAGTTGCCTATCTATAAAATTCCATGTCAACACTTAAACAAATTTTGCACGATATCTCATTGTCCTTTACTTTAGTACAATTTGGTGATGTATGATACATGTTTCCTCTGTTTGTTTTGATACAACACAAATTGTAAATGTATACGGTCACCTTGTCTTTGTATGCTATTTACATGTCTAAATAAAGATTATATGAATAAAAAACACTAAAAAGTAACCATCAAGTAGGAATTGTAGAATCATCTAATTGCCTTTGTGAAACAGCGCTCATTACTATTCGCACATTAGAATATATTCAATAACCTTTGAGTTGTTGTAAACCCTTACAAATACTTCATGACTTGACTAGCCTCGGGTGAGGAGATGAAACAAATCTTCCTCCATAAGTTGTACCTGTCTATCTGCAGCATTTTCTTCTCTACAGCGATTCAAAGTCCAGAATTTACACAACCTGTCTGAGCTTTGAGAAAGCAGGGGGTGGGGAGCTGAAATAACACCCCACAGAGCTCTGTGAGGAGAGCGGAGAGCTGATTGGAGGAAAGAATTACACCCCTCCCCCCTTCACACAGAAACAGAGCTGAGGCTATCAATCATAGTCTGTGCGCTGGAACTCCCTCTCCTGTCACCCTTTTTCTCTTGGTGTCAGGAAAACTTGCCAGAAGTGAATGAGGCAGCAGATAGAAATGACACTTGGTGCTCTGGATTGAGAAAAGGGCACACTTTTATAGGGATATGAATATTTAAGATTTCATGTTAGAGGTTGTTTACAACCACTTTTAATTCAATTTAAAAGTACTAAAACCTGCTTACATTATGGACCTACTGTTCTTCATATGGAGAAAAGAAAATGCATATAAGTATATAACATTCAATGAATATGGCCTTGAATCTCATTAACCCTTTTGCTGCAGAACCATTTATTTTCACACATTAAAAATAAGTTTAGATCTGAAAATTGGTTAAATCCTGCAAACAGTATATATTGTTTCTGAAAGCCGAGACCAAGGATAATAAAATGATGGTTGTTTTAATTTTATATGTCACAGAATATTAGCACAGCCATTTATCAAGCACACTTTTACAGTAAAAAAAATACACTACAGTTAATTATAGTGCACACAAAGGTAATTTATGTTTTGGTAAAATATAAAAGATGAGGTTGTACCGAGTACGTAGGCATCCCGACATGTGCGTTTATTCACATATGTGCATGTACGTGGGTGGATCCATTTTTTTGTGGAGTTTTTTTTTTTAAGTGTTTGGGTTAATTTTTACATTTTACAATAGCCCCCCCATGTAATAGCATGTTGACAGTGACAAGACCCAGCCAGAGCAGCCGGGGAAAGTGACACCACAAACCATAAGTGACAAAACCCTCATTGCTTCTGGTTTCTTACTGGCTTGGGGAAATCGGCAAATAGACTTCCCTAGTCTCCCTCCTCCCCTCTACCCTGCATCACCGACCATGCAAGAAAAATGGCAGGAGGCTGATGTAGGGAAGGCACAGCACTTCTGGAGGTCTGTGGAGGCAATCACATAGCAGATCGCTTCCGTTGGAAAACTGACATTTGGCTTGTTCTTTACACGCTGTAGCGTGCTGTAGCGTGTAAAGAACAAGCCAAATGTCAGCAACTGGACGATCCTGCACCCAGTGTTATGCCAAAATGGGGAACCCAGCGATATGTCCTGCAGAAGTTAACAGACTTATTTGCGCCAGTGGGGGACCGGGCGTACCATGATGGCACTGACCCAGCAATGCGCACCACGGCCAAGAAGGAATTCTCTTTAGGGACAAGCAGATTGGTCTCTTCGGTATGTAAAACAATATGCCGCCCCATCTCCGGAGACACTGAACTCTCTCCCCCTGACAGCCCATCCACCCACAGCCCTGCTAAGCCAAGCAGGGAGAGCTGCATATAGACACTGACATGGAAGAGCTATTGAGTAACCTGCCCAAACCTCTCTTGAGTCAGTAGCAGACCTGAAAGAAATACTAATCTCTTTAACAGACTCCCATCATATGGATATAGTGAAAATGTTGAAGCCAAAAATGCTTCTGTTCAGGATTTACAGCAGAGAGTGTCTCATGTAGAGCACAAAATGGATGATGCTTTCTTTGCTTATAATAATCTTGTGGATTTCTATAAGGAACAACAGAATAACATACAAAGAATGGCGGAAAAATTTGCGAACATGGAAGACCGGTCCCACAGAAATAACATTCAATTCCGCTGAATTCCTGAGTCCATTTCTGCGACAGACCTAAAAGGCTTTCTATGCCAACTGCTATTCACGCCTGTACCTGAGGCTAATGATCTTGAATTGGTTCTAGATAGGGCACATAGATTGCCCAAGCCAGCCTTCCTTCCTGATATGAATGATGTGTTGGCCAGAATTCATTATTACCACATTAAATAAAATAAGAAAGATTGGGGTGGGGGCGCTAAATAGCAAAAACTAGTGATAATACCTATCACAATTAATGACAAATAATGATTATACAAACACCAGCCTACCTAGGCAAACAAAACTGACAATGTACCCCTAAGGGATTCTTTTTTTTTTTTTTTTTATCTTTTTATTAAACTTTTTCACATTACATAACATTTAAATAACAATACAATGGAGTTTAAACCATATAAACACAACACACATATACAGTCTCATTACATACCCCTTTGATGAAATGAACCAGAAAAAATGTCAGTAACAGTTTATACTAAAGGATCTACTTATCCCGTATAAAGTATATCCATCTCCATGGCCCATGTACTCCTAGTCCCCCAAATATAGAGATCAAGCATGGGAGAGGAGAAAAAGAGAGAGAGAGGCCAGACAGATCAGAGAAGCAAGAGAGGGGGGGAGAGAGGGAGAGAGAGAGAGAGAGAGAGGAAAGGAGGGGAGAGGAAGAGGGAGAAAAAAAAAGGGGAGGGGAAGAGAAAGGGGCATTATCCCCCATGTACTCCCTTTTATAGATGAGTACAATCTAAAGTGCAAGTGCAACGTGACCTGTGTCTATCATATTACAATGTCCCTACAGTGAAAAAAATAAAATAAAATAATAATTTTATTTTCCCCTTCTCTTTTATATAAATGTGAATAAGACTCAACTAAATCAAGTGGTACTATAAATGTCTACTAAATCAAGAAGGCTTCCACTGCGGGCCTACTATTGTGACAAAAAAGGGAGAAGGAAATAAAAAAAATAAATAAAAAAAATGTAATTATTTAAAAATTAAACTTTTAATATAAATGTGAATAGGACTCATCTAAATCAGGTGATACTATAAATGTCTACTAATCAGGAAGGCTTCCACTAGGAGCCTACTATTGTGGCAAAGGAGAGAAAAAATAAATAGATAAATAAATTATTAACCTCAAAAACAATTCAAAATATATAAAAAAAAAAAAGGGGGATTTTAATATCAAATGTAAGTGATAATTAAAATCAACAAAATCAAGTGAAAAAAAGTTGTGAGTGAGATAATTTAAGAAGGCTCCTACTCAGAGCCTATAAATATACACATATATACAGGTCCTTCTCAAAAAATTAGCATATTGTGATAAAGTTCATTATTTTCTGTAATGTACTGATAAACATTAGACTTTCATATATTTTAGATTCGTTAAACACAACTTGAAGTAGTTCAAGCCTTTTCTTGTTTTAATATTGATGATTTTGGCATACAGCTCATGACAACCCAAAATTCCTATCTCAAAAAATTAGCATATCATGAAAAGGTTCTCTAAACGAGCTATTAACCTAATCATCTGAATCAACTAATTAACTCTAAACACCTGCAAAAGATTCCTGAGGCTTTTAAAAACTCCCAGCCTGGTTCATTACTCAAAACCGCAATCATGGGTAAGACTGCCGACCTGACTGCTGTCCAGAAGGCCATCATTGACACCCTCAAGCAAGAGGGTAAGACACAGAAAGAAATTTCTGAACGAATAGGCTGTTCCCAGAGTGCTGTATCAAGGCACCTCAGTGGGAAGTCTGTGGGAAGGAAAAAGTGTGGCAGAAAACGCTGCACAATGAGAAGAGGTGACCGGACCCTGAAGAAGATTGTGGAGAAGGACCGATTCCAGACCTTGGAGGACCTGCGGAAGCAGTGGACTGAGTCTGGAGTAGAAACATCCAGAGCCACTGTGAACAGGCGTGTGCAGGAAATGGGCTACAGGTGCCGCATTCCCCAGGTCAAGCCACTTTTGAACCAGAAACAGCGGCAGAAGCGCCTGACCTGGGCTACAGAGAAGCAGCACTGGACTGTTGCTCAGTGGTCCAAAGTACATTCGGAAATCAAGGTGCCAGAGTCTGGAGGAAGACTGGGGAGAGGGAAATGCCAAAATGCCTGAAGTCCAGTGTCAAGTACCCACAGTCAGTGATGGTCTGGGGTGCCATGTCAGCTGCTGGTGTTGGTACACTGTGTTTTATCAAGGGCAGGGTCAATGCAGCTAGCTATCAGGAGATTTTGGAGCACTTCATGCTTCCATCTGCTGAAAAGCTTTATGGAGATGAAGATTTCATTTTTCAGCACGACCTGGCACCTGCTCACAGTGCCAAAACCACTGGTAAATGGTTTACTGACCATGGTATTACTGTGCTCAATTGGCCTGCCAACTCTCCTGACCTGAACCCCATAGAGAATCTGTGGGATATTGGGAAGAGAAAGTTGAGAGACGCAAGACCCAACACTCTGGAAGAGCTTAAGGCCGCTATCGAAGCATCCTGGGCCTCCATAACACCTCAGCAGTGCCACAGGCTGGTTGCCTCCATGCCACGCCGCATTGAAGCAGTCATTTCTGCAAAAGGATTCCCGACCAAGTATTGAGTGCATAACTGAACATAATTATTTGAAGGTTGACTTTTTTTGTATTAAAAACACTTTTCTTTTATTGGTCGGATGAAATATGCTAATTTTTTGAGATAGGATTTTTGAGTTTTCATGAGCTGTATGCCAAAATCATCAATATTAAAACAAGAAAAGGCTTGAACTACTTCAGTTGTGTGTAATGAATCTAAAATATATGAAAGTCTAATGTTTATCAGTACATTACAGAAAATAATGAACTTTATCACAATATGCTAATTTTTTGAGAAGGACCTGTATATATATATATATATATATATATACACACATACATATACACATACATATACATACACATATACTCTCTCCATCTCTTCCAAACTCTATCATACTTTGATCTACTTCCATTATGATTTGAGAGCAGCTCCTCCATCAGTCTAATTCTATCCATCTCTCTCAACCAGTCTCCTATTGATGGCACTTTTTTTTCTTTCCAATTCCGTGGTATAAGTGCTTTGGCTCCATTCAGAATATATGGTATCAAAGTTGTTCTATATTTTTTCTGTTAAAGAAGTACACTCCGTAGGAGTGTGTTTTACCTCAAGTGGGACTTTTATTTTGGGTGACTAGTTAAACATAATAAGAGAGTATGAAGACCAAAAGGTTCTTTCTAAAAATAATTTTTATTGAAAAAATATATAAATCTCTAAATATAAGAAACTGTTATTTCCAAAGAAGGAATTGGCCACATCGAGAATGATCAAACACGAAGCAATGGTAAAAGAGCGCAAATACAGTACATTACATGAAAACAATAAATGATACAAAAATTGCAAAGAACAGGACCCCGATCTGTCTCAAAAAGAGACCCGGACCCGACGTTTCGAGGCTATTAGTTAGGGTAGAACCTCTTCTTCAGGGGTAGGATGCTGTATTGCAAACATATACTGGTATCTGTAGAGAGAGGGAGGAATGGGAGGAGAGAGGGGAGGAAAAAAAAAAGGAAATAAAATAAAGCAAAGAGTAAAGACACGTCCCATACTCCATATATATCATGCATGAGTAAATATTTAAGTACAAAAGGTAAATCTGTCAGAGAATAATATAAATAATACTGACCACAAATGCATGTGCATGCACGGATTGTAGCAATTGGAAAAAACAGGAACTCTTTAAAACAAAAAATGCCCGCCTGACTCATAGAGAAGACATGCAGGGCTGCATCTTCGCCTTGTGGACACTTCCACGGAAAGGGGGAGGGGGACGGCAAAAGACACCCGGCCACAAAGGTGGAAAATCCAAACAATGCTGGTTCACAAAGGGCGCAGTAAGGAGGAGGGGCCTACACCCCGCTGGTAAGGATTCTGCAAAAAATGCAGAAAAGTGAGCACCTGTAGCCCTCTCCCAGGAGTTTGATGCCTGACCTAAAATGAAATTTTCTTTAATGAGCATATATCTCAAAGTGGTTGAAGCTTAACAGCGCAAAGGACATATCCACATGGAATTCGAAATAAGTAGTGAGTGACCTACCTTAGATCAAAGAGAGAGGTCTCATAGGGGCCGCACTCAGAAGATAGCTAAGGAAGGACCGATAGTATAGGATTTATAGATTCCTCTGAACCAGAGCCCTAAAGAGATTAAAAAGACAGGGGATGTATCCTGATAAGCTGAACTTTCAAAGATACAACGTAAGGTAATCAGGAAAGGAAAGTTCCCGCTTGATGGCCAACATTTGATCCAAGCTCCTCCCTTTCATGATTCTCCTCGCTTCTCCTTTTATTACTGTTCCATATTGGAATGTTTGAACATTGTTTCCTTCTCTTCCCCGTCTGCCCCAATGGGGCCTGATAAGAACTGGGGTCAATAGCATTAATTTAATTTTTTATGTAGTTTCTATGTATATCTATATATAATTTTCCAACTTTTTATACCCTAATACATCAATCAATGTATGTTTGATATATAGACTCCACACTGTGCTTGTTTGCTCAATTATGATTTTCTATATATCATTTGTGTGTTCTGTTTTCGTTCTTTTTATCTCTTCTTTTCCTTTGTTGTTTGTTTCCCCTACTTTATTCATTCTCATCCTTTATTGTCCATTGCCCTTTTATTTCCTTTGCACACTCCCCCTTTCCCCTTTTTTTTTTTCCAGAGAGTAAACACGCCATTCCCCTTCTCACTAGCATGATATGATCGCCTGCTTTTTCAAATCTTGCCTTGGGACATTCCACGGTAGGGACGACGTTTTTACCCCTCCATCACTCCCCCCTCTGCTGGCTCACTCGGCGCAGGTAGGGCCGTCATGTGTGAATCGCCACACATCCGGCCTTTTTTGGTCCTACAGCGTCCTCAGGGTTTCCCTGGTGACGCTCTGGGCCATCCCTGCGCCGTGAGTCTCTGACGCGGGCTGGCATCCCCTTACGTCGCCGCTTTTCATTGGTGCGCTTGCACCAGGTGTTCCGCTGTGTTTCGGCGAGCGGCTCGTGAGCGGCCCGCCCACACATCTTGGCTGATGGGATGGCATTGCGCGCCGCCGTACTCGGGGGGCGTATCTGGAGGGCTTGGCCTTTACGCCTCCTCCTCCCCCTCTCAGCTGTTCTACACCTTAATCAGCTGTGCAGCATACTTTAAACTAGTGCAGCCTACTTTATATGCCGAGTCTCTGACGCGGGCTGGCATCCCCTTACGTCGCTGCTTCTCATTGGTGCGCTTGCACCAGGTGTTCCGCTGTGCTTCGGCGAGCGGCCCGCCCACACATCTCGGCCGATGGGATGGCATCGCGCGCCGCCATACTCGGGGGGCGTATCTGGAGGGCTTGGCCTTCACGCCTCCTCCTCCTCCCCCCTCTCAGCTGTTCCACACCTTTAATCAGCTGTGCAGCCTATTTTAAACGAGACTTTTTTGCCAGTGATCATACGGGACACCAGGAAGCCGCATTCTTACCTGATATAGGATCTAGCTAGGTACGTTTCCTCTTTATATTCCCCTTTAGCCATTGGGATGGCGGGTCTCTCTGTTTGAAGATTGTGCCTGACATCCACATTGAACATAGGCTCTATTTGATTCCCTTTTTTATTTTTATTTTCACTTTTATAATCTTAGGACGTGGACGCCGCATCTGGCTCTCTGCTTCCTTTCAACGTTGCCTAGAGTCTATGCTCTCTCCCCGATTGGGGGTACACATATGACTATTCTACCCAGGTAAGTCCCTTCGTCCCCCTCTCAACCTTTTATACAAATGCGGGAACTTTCCTTTCCTGATTACCTTACGTTGTATCTTTGAAAGTTCAGCTTATCAGGATACATCCCCTGTCTTTTTAATCTCTTTAGGGCTCTGGTTCAGAGGAATCCATAAATCCTATACTATCGGTCCTTCCTTAGCTATCTTCCGAGTGCGGCCCCTATGAGACCTCTCTCTTTGATCTAAGGTAGGTCACTCACTACTTATTTCGAATTCCATGTGGATATGTCCTTTGCGCTGTTAAGCTTCAACCACTTTGAGATATATGCTCATTAAAGATATTTTCATTTTAGGTCAGGCATCAAACTCCTGGGAGAGGGCTACAGGTGCTCACTTTTCTGCATTTTTTGCAGAATCCTTACCAGCGGGGTGTAGGCCCCTCCTCCTTACTGCGCCCTTTGTGAACCAGCATTGTTTGGATTTTCCACCTTTGTGGCCGGGTGTCTTTTGCCGTCCCCCTCCCCCTTTCCGTGGAAGTGTCCACAAGGCGAAGATGCAGCCCTGCATGTCTTCTCTATGAGTCAGGCGGGCATTTTTTGTTTTAAAGAGTTCCTGTTTTTTCCAATTGCTACAATCCGTGCATGCACATGCATTTGTGGTCAGTATTATTTATATTATTCTCTGACAGATTTACCTTTTGTACTTATATATTTACTCATGCATGATATATATGGAGTATGGGACGTGTCTTTACTCTTTGCTTTATTTTATTTCCTTTTTTTTCCCCTCCCCTCTCTCCTCCCATTCCTCCCTCTCTCTACAGATACCAGTATATGTTTGCAATACAGCATCCTACCCCTGAAGAAGAGGTTCTACCCTAACTAATAGCCTCGAAACGTCAGGTCCGGGTCTCTTTTTGAGAAAAGACCGGGGTCCTGTTCTTTGCAATTTTTGTATCATTTATTGTTTTCATGTAATGTACTGTATTTGCGCTCTTTTACCATTGCTTCGTGTTTGATCATTCTCGATGTGGCCAATTTCTTCTTTGGAAATAACAGTTTCTTATATTTAGAGATTTATATATTTTTTCAATAAAAATTATTTTTAGAAAGAACCTTTTGGTCTTCATACTCTCTTATTAGGTTTAACTAGTCACCCAAAATAAAAGTCCCACTTGAGGTAAAACACACTCCTATGGAGTGTACTTCTTTACTAGGGATGAGCTTCGAGTTCGAGTCGAACTCATGTTCGACTCGAACATTGCCTGTTCACCCGTTCGCCGAACAACAAACAATTTGGGGTGTTCGCGGCAAATTCAAAAAGTCTATGGGAGAAATCTAAAGTGCTAATTATAAAGGCTTATATGGAAGTTATTGTCATAAAAAGTGTTTGGGGACCCGGGTCCTGCCCCAGGGGACATGTATCAATGCAAAAAAAAGTTTTAAAAACTGACGTTTTTTTAGGAGCAGTGATTTTAATAATGCTTAAAATGAAGCAATAAAAGTGAAATATTCCTTTAAATTTCGTACCTGGGGAGTGTGTATGATATGCATGTAAAATGGAGCATGTTTCCGATGCTTAGAACTGTCCCTGAACAAAGTGTCATTTTTGAAGGAAAAAAAGTCATTTAAAACTCACTCGCGGCTATTAATGAATTGTCGGCTTTTCTTTTTCGTACATCACGGGACACAGAGCGACTTAGTCATTACTAATGGGTTATATAGATTACCTTCAGGTGTTGGCACTGGCCAATTCCAAACCGGAAGTACCCTCCCCTATATAAGCCCCTCCCATCCGGGAGCACCTCAGTTTTTTGCCAGTGTCTAAGGTGTTGGCCAAAGAGTAACATGTGTTTTCACTGGGCTTGCGTACAGGTTCTTTTGGGCCTTAGTAAGCTGTTCCGGATCCCACCAAAAAAGCTTCATAGCTAAACGGTCGGTACCCGGGCCTTGCAGCAGAAGAGCAAGGTTTTGCCTGTAATGCCTCTCTTAGGAGGGCTGGACCCTGGGATCCAGAGCTCTGGTCATACCCACGACCAAGATGTTGTCTGTGCAGGGTGCTATACAGGTCCAGGGGAGTGGAATCCTTGGGAACCCGGTCCCTGAAGGTTTAATTACACTGCCTGCTGTGATAGGTGAAGTTTGGACTTCTGTGGACCAAACAAAGTCCTGCGGCGGGGATCAGGTAAGTGGGGGCCCCCAGGAACTTGGTTCTATTGGGGGACCCCCAAGCCTAATTTGTCTTTCTGTCTGTTACCTAACGGTATTCCCGCTAATATCTGTGTATGCCTGTAACTACTGGAAATGTAAAATTTTAATAGTAGTCAAGAAAAAAAAAAAAAAAAAAGGGGACCGCGGTACCTGTGTTAAACCACTAGAGGCCGCTGTAGTCCATTTTTCTTGTCATGTGGATCTTTGGTTTTCTCAAGTCAAAAGATCCAGGCAGTTGGTAAGTTTCTCTGTGGGAATCCACTTCCTCTGCCCTGTTGCTGCGCTCATCCACCACACAGGCCCTCCGGCAAAAAGGGCCCTGGCTCCTAGTCCCTGTTTGATTTCGAAAAGGGCGCCAATGGCGCACGGGCGCGCGCGCGGGCGCGTGCACGCGCCTCCTATGAAAAAAAAGGGGCGGGGCGGGTGGATGACGCTCGATGCGTGCCGCGGCGCTTCTGCGCATGTGCAGGCGTCCCAGCATGGTTAAAAGACACAGTACAAGTGTCAGCTGGATGCAAACAGAGCTAGCAACAAACAGTGGCACACAGAGGCGGTTGATGCAGGCATCCCCATAGAAAGGCACTTTAGTGGACACCAGCTGGTATATAGCAGCAACTGTGTTAGACTATTACCAGCAAAAATTGGTGTATGACGACGGGAATACCTCAGCTTTGTGCTTAAAGGATATGTCGTCCAGACGCTCCGGAACTAGGTCTTCCAGGAAGCCAAAGGGGTCTCCATCGGGCTCTGAGGATATTGGGCATGCTTGTACTGCACCAATCTCCCCTGAGAATTCAGAGGTCAGTAGCCGTAGAAACCCCGCAGGAGTGCCTGGTGCTGCGGCTGTCCCCAGTCCACCTGCTCCTGTATATATAACAGAGGAGGTTTTATCCTCAACTCTGGGAGGATTGGAAGAGAGATTAACAGCATTGATCGCTGCTTCCCTGTCACAGGAAAAGCGCGTCCGATCTCCGTCTCCTCCTTCAGAGTGCCTGTTAGTGGAGGAACAGCCCCACACAGAGATCGACCTACCTGAAGGGGATCAGGATGAGGTTGATTCAGTTATGGAGGAATCAACAGTGGAAGAACCTTTCTCAGCATCTCAGGCTGAAAGATTATGGGTTCAGTCTCTGACTAACATGGTCCGATCAGCATTTAAAATGCCTCTGGCGGAACCACCATCCACTACGGTTTCCTCGCTGGGGTCGCTAAAAGCTCCCCAGGCTGTCTGTTCCTTCCCAATCCACCCTTTATTAGAAGGGCTTATTTACCAGGATTGGGAGCATCCTGATAAAATATTTGCTCCCCCCAAGAGATTTCCGGCGATCTATCCCATGGAGGATAAGTTCATAAAAAAATGGAGGGTCCCTACAGTGGACGCAGCCATCTCTTCTGTTAACAAATCACTGACATGTCCAGTAGATAATGTTCCAATGTTCAAAGACCCAATAGATAAAAAATTGGAGTCTTTACTAAAATCTGCTTTCTCTACAGCAAGCATGGTGACACAACCTGCGGTAGCAGCGATTGGAGTCTGCCAAGCAGTGAAAGATCAGTTGAAACAAGTCTTAAGGGACTTACCAGATCAGCAGGCTCTTGCCCTAGCTGACCTGCCTAGAGCCTTGTGTTTTGCGGTGGACGCCATAAAGGATACAATCCAACAGGCCTCCTGCTTTACGCTGTCTATAGTACATATGCGTAGGCTTCTGTGGCTCAAAAACTGGTCTGCTGAAGCTCCCTGTAAAAAACTGCTGGTTAGCTTCCCATTTCATGGAGAACGCTTATTTGGAGAAGATCTGGACAAATATATCCATAAAATTTCTGCCGGTAAAAGTTCACTCTTACCGGTTAAAAACAAGGGTAGAAGTCCTTCTTTTAGGAGGCCTACTTCTCCAGTCCCGGGCACATCGGTTGTGAAGCAGTTCCGACGGCCTCCGCGGTCAAATTCAGGGGGCAGAAATCAGGGACAATCACAGGGTAACAAGAAGCCCTGGATCAAGAGAGGTACAAAACCTCCCCCCAAGGCATGAAGCGTTGCCCCCACTCAATCGGGTGGGGGGAAGACTTCAGTTGTTCACAGAGACCTGGCGGGACACCATCAGAGACAGATGGGTGCTCTCCGCAGTAAGTCTGGGATACAAGCTGGAGTTAAAAGGCACTCCTCCTGCCCAATTTATGAGGTCAAACGTGCCAAGAGATCCCCAGAAGAGAGGATCCCTCCTTCTGGCACTAGAACAACTATTGCTCCAAGGTGTAATCATGAAGGTTCCCCTGGAAGAAAGCGGATTCGGGTTTTACTCGAACCTTTTCACAGTCCCCAAACCAAATGGGGACGTGAGGCCCATATTAAATCTAAAAGGGCTAAACAAGTTCCTAAATATCAGGACTTTTCAGATGGAGTCGATCCGATGGGTGGCCACCGCCCTACAAGGGCAGGAATGGTTAGCCTCGATCGACATAAAGGATGCTTATCTGCATATTCCCATCTTTCCGGCCCACCAGAAATTTCTACGCTTTGCAGTAGAAGGGTGCCATTTTCAGTTCAGAGCCTTACCTTTCGGTCTGGCCACAGCACCACGAGTGTTCACAAAAATTCTGGCCCCATTATTGGCCAATCTAAGAACACAGGGTGTAACGATAATGGCATATCTAGACGACCTGCTACTAATAGACCACTCAGTGGAAAAGCTGGAAGTAGCTATTCACAAGACAATCAAGTATCTGGAATATCACGGTTGGATTATCAACCGGGACAAGTCAGCTCTAAGACCAGTCAAAAGTCTGGAATACTTAGGGCTAAGGCTGGATTCAAATCAGAGAAAGATTTTCTTACCTCCAGAGAAGGTGTCGTCTTTAAAAGATTTGACCCACTTAGTGGGTACAAAAAGAAAACCATCCATACGCCTCTGCATGAGGCTGCTGGGAAAAATGATGGCTTCATTCGAAGCGGTACCCTACGGTCAATTCCATTCAAGGAATTTGCAAAGGGCCATACTGTCAGCCTGGAACAAAAAAGTTCAGGCTTTAGACTTACCAATGTCCCTGTCCCCTTCCGTTCGCAAGAGCCTCCATTGGTGGTTGGTGCCCCAGAATCTGGAAAAAGGGAAACCCTTCAGTCCGGTTTCTTGGAAGGTAGTCACTACAGATGCCAGCCTCATAGGCTGGGGGGCAGTACTGGAGCAATGGTCTCTCCAGGGCAAGTGGTCAGAAGCAGAAAAGGCCCTGCCCATCAATCTCTTAGAGATACGAGCAGCCCGGTATGCCCTAGTAGCATGGACATCCAAACTCCAAGGGTCCCCTGTCAGAATTCAATCAGACAATGCCACAGCAGTGGCATATATCAATCACCAGGGTGGCACCAGGAGTCGTGCAGCCCAGAGGGAAGCAAATTGCATCCTGGAGTGGGCAGAAAAATATGTCCCAGCCATATCCGCGGTTTTCATCCCAGGAGTGGAAAATTGGAGAGCGGACTTTTTAAGTCGCCAACAATTATGCCCGGGGGAATGGTCTCTTCACCCTGAGGTTTTCCAGGCAATATGCCAGCGGTGGGGAACACCGGATGTAGATCTGCTAGCATCCAGATTCAATGCAAAGGTGGACAGATTTGTGTCTCGCACAAGGGATCCTCTAGCTTGTGGCTCGGATGCCCTAGTGTTCCCTTGGGATCAGTTCAAGCTGATATATGCATTCCCACCGCCACAATTGTTACCGCGATTACTCCGCAGAATCAGGGTAGAAAAGAAACCAGTGATTCTGGTGGCTCCAGCGTGGCCCCGAAGGGCATGGTACGCGGAGATTGTAAAAATGTCAGTGAGGAGTCCTTGGACCCTCCCACATCGTCCGGACCTGCTGTCGCAGGGACCGATATACCACCCTTCCTTACCAGCCCTAGGTTTGACGGCCTGGCTATTGAAGCCCACATTCTGAAAAAGAGAGGGCTCTCTAATTCTGTGGTATCTACCATGATCAATGCCAGGAAGCCGGTATCCAGGCAGATCTATTATAGGATCTGGAAAGCGTACATTACGTGGTGTGAGGCCAAGAAATGGCATCCACGTAAGTACGTGATAGGGAGGATTTTGGACTTCCTACAGTGGGCTGTAGATAGGAAGCTGGCCTTGAGTACTATCAAGGGTCAGATTTCGGCCTTGTCAATATTTTTTCAAAGGCCCTTGGCTTCGCATTCACTAGTCAAAGCTTTCATACAAGGAGTGATGCGTATTAGCCCTCCGGTTAGTATTCCCATATGTCCTTGGGACTTAAACCTGGTTCTGTCAGTTCTACAGAAACAACCGTTTGAACCATTGCAACACATTTCCTTGGTTCTTCTCACCAGGAAATTGATTTTCTTAGTAGCCGTTTGTTCGGCTAAAAGAGTATCGGAATTAGCCGCCTTGTCCTGTAAGGAGCCATATCTGGTTGTCCATAAGGACAGAGTAGTATTACGTCCTCATCCAGCCTTTCTTCCTAAGGTGGTATCGAGGTTTCATTTGAACCAAGATGTGGTTCTTCCTTCTTTTTTCCCCAAACCTAGCTCGGTAGAGGAAAAGTTATTACATTCCTTGGATGTAGTAAGAGCAGTTAAAGCTTATCTAAAAGCCACTGCTCAGATTCGCAGAACGGATACTTTGTTTATTCTGCCGGAAGGCCCTAAAAAGGGTCAGGCAGCATCAAAATCCACTTTAGCCAAGTGGATTCGACAGGTCATAATACAAGCCTATGGCTTGAGAAAGAGACCGCCTCCGTTCAAAGTTAGGGCGCACTCCACAAGAGCAGTTGGAACTTCATGGGCAGTGCATCACCAGGCCTCCCTGGCTCAAGTATGTAAGGCCGCAACATGGTCTTCGGTACACACGTTTACTAGATTCTACCAGGTAGACGTTAGAAGTCAGGAGGATGTCGCCTTTGGGCGCAGTGTGTTGCAGGCCGCAAAAGATCCTCATGCCTGATGGCGCCCAGCTTATGTATCCCTCCCCTCATTTGGCATTGCTTTGGGACGTCCCATTAGTAATGACTAAGTCGCTCTGTGTCCCGTGATGTACGAAAAAGAAAAAGGGATTTTTATAACAGCTTACCTGTAAAATCCTTTTCTTGGAGTACATCACGGGACACAGAGCTCCCACCCCTCTTTTTGGGACACTTATTGCTTGGCTACAAAACTGAGGTGCTCCCGGATGGGAGGGGCTTATATAGGGGAGGGTACTTCCGGTTTGGAATTGGCCAGTGCCAACACCTGAAGGTAATCTATATAACCCATTAGTAATGACTAAGTCGCTCTGTGTCCCGTGATGTACTCCAAGAAAAGGATTTTACAGGTAAGCTGTTATAAAAATCCCTTTTTATCAATACATAGAAAAGTCATTGATAAAAAAAAAAAAAAAACGTTGGGGTCCCCCCAAATTCAATTACCAGGCCCTTTAGGTCTGGAATGGATATTAAGGGGAACCCCGCCGCAAATTTAAAAAAAATGGCGTGGGGTTCCCCCTAAATATCCATACCAGGCCCTTGAGATCTGGCATGGATTTTAAGGGGAACTCCACCCCAAATTGAAAAAAAAAATGGCGTGGAGTCCCCCCAAAAATCCATACCAGACCCTTATCCGAGCACGCAACCTGGCCGGCCGCAGGGGATGAGGGGGGGGGACGAGAGAGCGGCCCCCCTCCCTCCTGAACCGTACCAGGCCACATGCCCTCAACATGGGGAGGATGTCCCCATGTTGATGGGGACAAGGGCCTCATCACCACAACCCTTGCCCGGTGGTTGTGGGGGTCTGCAGGCGGGGGGCTTATCGGAATCTGGAAGACCCCTTTAAGAAAGGGGACCCCCAGATCCTGCCCCCCTATGTGAATTGGTAAGGGGTACATTGTACCCCTACCATTTCACAAAGAAAGTGTCAAAAAATGTAAATAAAAACACACACAGCTTGAAAAAGTCCTTTATTAAAAAATAAAACAATTATAAAAAAATAAAAACATTCCAGCGATGAAATCCAGTGTCCCGCGGCGATCCCGATGTCCAGCGCTGTCCGTCATTGGTTGTGCCTGTGCGGACCTGATGGGGAACTTCCTCCGCTGTGTTTTAAATGTATAGACCCGCCCCTTCTAAAGTTCCCCATCAGGTCCGCTCAGCGGACCAGATGCGGAACGAGAGAAGGGGCGGGTCTATTCATGTATTACACAGTGAAGGAAGTTCCCCGCTCAGGCCAATGACGTAGGCGGGGTCGGACATACCGAGGGGGCGGACCTGATGGGGAACTTTGTTCGCTGTGTAATACATGTATAGACCCGCCCCTTCTCATGTTCCGCATCTGGTCCGCTGAGCGGACCTGATGGGGAACTTTAGAAGGGGCGGGTCTATACATTTAAAACACAGCGGAGGAAGTTCCCCATCAGGTCCGCACAGGCACAACCAATGACGGACAGCGCTGGACATCGGGATCGCCGCGGGACACTGGATTTCATCGCTGGAATGTTTTTATTTTTTTAATTATTTTTTTATTTTTTAATAAAGGACTTTTTCAAGGTGTGTGTGTGTTTTATTTACATTTTTTGACACTTTCTTCGTGAAATGGTAGGGGTACAATGTACCCCTTACCAATTCACATGGGGGGGCCGGGATCTGGGGGTCCCCTTTGTTAAAGGGGTCTTCCAGATTCCGATAAGCCCCCCGCCCGCAGACCCCCACAACCACCGGGCAAGGGTTGTGGGGATGAGGCCCTTGTCCCCATCAACATGGGGACATCCTCCCCATGTTGAGGGCATGTGGCCTGGTACGGTTCAGGAGGGAGGGGGGCTGCTCTCTCGTCCCCCCCTCTTCCCCTGCGGCCGGCCAGGTTGCGTGCTCGGATAAGGGTCTGGTATGGATTTTTGGGGGGACTCCACGCCATTTAAAAAAAAAATTGGGGTGGAGTTCCCCTTAAAATCCATGCCAGATCTCAAGGGCCTGGTATGGATATTTAGGGGGAACCCCACGCCATTTTTTTTTAAATTTGCGGCGGGGTTCCCCTTAATATCCATTCCAGACCTAAAGGGCCTGGTAATTGAATTTGGGGGAACCCCCACGCTTTTTTTTTTTTTTTTATCAATGACTTTTCTATGTATTGATAAAAGCCGACAATTCATTAATAGCCGCGAGTGAGTTTTAAATGACTTTTTTTCCTTCAAAAATGACACTTTGTGCAGGGACAGTTCTAAGCACGGGAAACATGCGCCACTTTACATGCATATCATACACACCCCCCAGGTACGAAATTTAAAGGAATATTTCACTTTTATTTTTTTCATTTTAAGCATTATTAAAATCACCGCTCCCGTAAAAACGTCTATTTTTTAAACCTTTTTTTGCATTGATACATGTCCCCTGGGGCAGGACCCAGGTCCCCAAACACTTTTTAGGACAATAACTTGCATATTAGCCTTTATAATTAGCACTTTAGATTTTGAACATTCGAGTCCATTGTATTTAATAGGGTTCTAAAGTTCGCGCGAACATTCTGTCTGTTCGCAGGTTCTGGTGCGAACCGAACAGGGGGGTGTTCGGCTCATCCCTGTTCTTTACTAGCTATATCAGGGATGTGGGTGTACCGACTTTTATCCATACACTAGGACACTAACCCTCCTTTTTTTCTTGCAACTAGGGTAGCAAATACCCATATCCTCGCCCGGTGTCCTCTAGGTTTTGGATTCTTTAATAAATAATCCACTTATACTTATTTTATTTTTTTTCCTTTCCCCTTTCTTTGGAAGGGGCTACGTTTTATAACCACATCGAGGATGACTAATTATACACGAAGCAATTGGGAAGGCGCCATATCTGGTGTCTACCAAAACTTTACCCTTAAAGAGCGAAAAGACACCGAACTAGTATCTATCTTTTTCTCTCTGAAAAAACTTTTAGAAAAAAAATCACTTAATCATTGGCATATACATTTTTTTGAGATCTACTTAAAAAATAAAATGAATCCCTATGGACTCAGAGTCCAAATTTTTCTGACTATGAAAAACACTGATCCCTCCTTTAAAGAGGCATGGGAATCCAACTTATTGAGATGCTCAGCGGGCATGATGTCCCTCCTAATAGAGGAATATCAGAGAATGATCAAGGGCATTGATAGGGAATTGGAATTACTTTATGTACAACTGACACCCTTCCATAATCATGATTCCTTTAAACAACTGGACGAGGAATTAAGCGAACACCTCAAACAGTTCAACAGGGACATCCTGGTCAAAAAGGAGAAGAAACTCCTCAGAGATCAGGGTGCCTTTGCGGAACATAAGGCCTTCAATTGGAAAAATACACAGAATAGAGCAAAACCGTACTTTAAACCCAGGTCCCAAAACCAGGATCAGGGACTTTCGGACGCCTCTTCTGCCTCGTCGGTCTCATCCCGGAGATCGACAAGGACAAAGAGAACTGCTAAAACCAAACGTAAATCCAATGAGAGTGAGGGCTCAAATGAGAAATTAACCAAAAAACATATTACTGAGGCACGAGGTGTATACCACAAACAGGCTGGCTCACGTGGAGTACGTGAAAACTCCACATCTAACATTAACCCAGGAGGAATCTCCTCAAGCCAAGATGTGAATTCATTACTTTTTCCTAGAACGATGCCAGCCAGTGGTTCCCTGACCCCCATGAACGCTGGACAGAATACAGGCCTCATCCAAGGAATTCAGAACAACGACTCCTCATGAACTCAGGACGGGGTAAGCTCAAAATTAGGTCATACTATACCTGACCAACTAACTATGGCTGACTTAAATGTTATCAATTTATCTTCGTATGTTTTATCTAAATGCGAGTTGCATGTACTGTCTAAGGGTCTCAGCTTCTGTCTCAATCAGGACTTTAACAAATTTGACGCTATCAAAGACCTCCAGTTATTTGCACGTAAACTAATTTTGAAACAAATGTATTCCAAGGAAGTTCCCCCTCAACCGCAATTTGAATCCCTGGAATTGAAAGCATTAGATGCCCTAGTCAGCCTGTGGGAGGAAAACGAGACCCCGGATCTAATTGATCAAATAGACCTTGATAAATTGCTTGGCAGGTTTGACCAAACTGAGCTTCCCCCCCCCCCCCCCCCAGTAATTTTTCGAAAAAAATCAGACAAATTTCCGGCACTAAAAAATAACTCTAATGTGCTGGCTTTCGTGAAATTGGTGGGGAGTGATATCTGCAAACTTAAAGGATCACATCCTAAAAGAGATAACCTGCTAAAATCAGAAAGACAAGCCTTGAAAGCACTGAGAGACAATTCCAATATTACAATTAAGCCCTCCGACAAGGGGGGCAATATTGTAATTATGGATAATACATCTTACCTCGATATGTGTGAGAAAATCTTATCCAACAGCTCATGGTATGGGAAAATCAGTAGAAACAAAATCGACCGTTTCAATCAGGAATTTTATGCCCTGATTGATGCTGCCCACAGACAGAACATTCTAAAATCTACCGAGTGGGAATTCATTAGAACTAAATCACCTAGAATTCCCACTTTTTACTCACTCCCTAAAGTACACAAAAGCCTCCACGAGCCTACAGGTAGATCCATAGTGTCTGGGAACTGTTGTCTCACTGAAAACCTTAGCATTTATGTGGACGCTCATTTACGTCCATTTGTGACAGAGATACCCAGTTACATCAAAGACACTCTTCATCTTCTGCGAATTCTTGATGGACTACCCATTCCCTCGGCGTCGGTTTTGGTGTCTATCGATGTTGAGGCACTATATAGTTCCATCCCTCATGACAAGGGATTGAGTTGTGTAAGACATACACTGTTTCAAAACAGTCATTTTGAACGCAAGACCAACGAGTTCGTGCTTAGTGCATTAGATTTCATCTTACACCACAATCATTTTATGTTCAACGGGTCCCACTACCTCCAGGTACAGGGCGTGGCGATGGGGACCTCGTGTGCCCCATCGTACGCCAACCTGTACCTGGGGGAGTGGGAACGAATGATTGAACAATCCGAGGACCTGGCCCAGTTCATGTGCCATATCAAACATTGGTATAGGTACATCGACGATGTCTTACTGATATGGGATGGACCAATCGATTCACTAGATCTGTTCCTGACCTGCCTTAACCGAAATGACTTCAATCTCAGATTTACCATGATCTGGAATGAGTCTCTCATTCATTTTTTGGACATAACTATCCAGAAAGACTCTATGGGCCATTTAAGTAGCAGCCTGTACAGGAAGGAAATGGCTGGTAATTCCATCCTGCATGCAAGCAGCTTCCATCCGAAAAACCTCATAACTTCCATTCCTTACAGCCAGTACCTTCGAATACGCAGAAATTGTACAGAAGATGCATCTTTCAAAAAGGAGGCAGACCTTTTGAAAGAAAGACTATCGTCACGGGGATACTCAAACAGGATCTTAAAAAGGGCCTATCAGAGAGCCATTGCAAGAACCCGTAACGATACTCTTTATAATCCAGCCTCTAAATCCAAGAAGGCCATTCCAATCTCTATTATCACAAAATTTTCCAATCAACAAAAAGCGATGGAAAAAATCACTCAGAGATATTGCCACGTCCTGAAAATGGACCCTTTCATCGGTCCATATGTGACACGCAATCCCTCCTTCACTTTCAAAAGGGCCAGATCACTTCGTGATATGCTGGTTTCAAGTGAATTCAAATCAGCTGGTAAACAATGCCCGTGCAAATATAGAGGGACTTTCAAATGTGGAGGGTGCAAATATTGCAGGTTTATGAACACGTCCCGCAATAAAACTCTACCCAATGGTGAGGGTTATAGTCCCCAACACTATGCAAATTGTCAAACAACATTTGTTGTCTATCTCCTGTTGTGTGAGTGCTCCTGTTTTTATATAGGAAAGACCATACAACAGTTTTGGCAAAAGGCCTATCGGCACATAATGTCTATGAAGGCTTGCAATCCTGACCTGCCCATGGGCAGACACGTGACAGATTTTCATAATGGCCTACCTCCTAAAATCTCCTTTATTATCTTGGACCGAGTACATTCGGATCCAAGAGGGGGAGATACAAACAAGAGGCTACTTCAATCTGAACAGAGGTGGATTTTCCTCCAGAACGCCACCAAGCCCCCGGGCTTGAATGGAAGTATATCATATAGACCATTCTTGGAGGGTTTTTCGTCGGGAGGCTCCGAATGGGATCCTCCAGAGTGAAGACTTGGCCAGGTGATCTATCTGTCTGGGTAGAATTGTCTTACTTAGTTGTTCAATTGATTATCTATTCCCCGCTTGATGGCCAACATTTGATCCAAGCTCCTCCCTTTCGTGATTCTCCTCGCTTCTCCTTTTATTACTGTTCCATATTGGAATGTTTGAACAATGTTTCCTTCTCTTCCCCGTCTGCCCCAGTGGGGCCTGATAAGAACTGGGGTCAATAGCATTAATTTAATTTTTTATGTAGTTTCTATGTATATCTATATATAATTTTCCAACTTTTTATAGCCTAATACATCAATCAATGTATGTTTTATATATAGACTCCACACTGTGCTTGTTTACTCAATTATGATTTTCTATATATCATTTGTGTGTTCTGTTTTCGTTCTTTTTATCTCTTCTTTTCCTTTGTTGTTTGTTTCCCCTACTTTATTCATTCTCATCCTTTATTGTCCATTCTATTTCCTTTGCACACTCCCCCTTTCCCCTTTTTTTTCCAGAGAGTAAACACGCCATTCCCCTTCTCACTAGCATGATATGATCGCCTGCTTTTTCAAATCTTGCCTTGGGACATTCCACGGCAGGGACAACGTTTTTACCCCTCCATCACTCCCCCCTCTGCTGGCTCACTCGGCGCAGGTAGGGCCGTCATGTGTGAATCGCCACACATCCGGCCTTTTCTGGTCCTACAGCGTCCTCAGGGTTTCCCTGGTGACGCTCTGGGCCATCCCTGCGCCGCGAGTCTCTGATGCGGGCTGGCATCCCCTTACGTCGCCGCTTCTCATTGGTGCGCTTGCACCAGGTGTTCCGCTGTGTTTCGGCGAGCGGCTCGCGAGCGGCCCGACCACACATCTCGGCCGATGGGATGGCATCGCGCGCCGCCGTACTCGGGGGGCGTATCTGGAGGGCTTGGCCTTTACGCCTCCTCCTCCCCCTCTCAGCTGTTCTACACCTTAATCAGCTGTGCAGCATACTTTAAACGAGTGCAGCCTACTTTATATGCCGAGTCTCTGACGCGGGCTGGCATCCCCTTACGTCGCCGCTTCTCATTGATGCGCTTGCACCAGGTGTTCCGCTGTGTTTCGGCGAGCGGCCCGCCCACACATCTCGGCCGATGGGATGGCATCGCGCGCCGCCGTACTCGGGGGGCGTATCTGGAGGGCTTGGCCTTCATGCCTCCTCCTCCTCCCCCCTCTCAGCTGTTCCACACCTTTAATTAGCTGTGCAGCCTATTTTAAACGAGACTTTTTTGCCAGTGATCATACGGGACACCAGGAAGCCGCATTCTTACCTGATATAGGATCTAGCTAGGTACGTTTCCTCTTTATATTCCCCTTTAGCCATTGGGATGGCGGGTCTCTCTGTTTAAAGATTGTGCCTGACATCCGCATTGAAGATAGGCTCTATTTGATTCCCTTTTTTATTTTTATTTTCACTTTTGTAATCTTAGGATGTGGATCTGGCTCTCTGCTTCCTTTCAACGTTGCCTAGAGTCTATGCTCTCTCCCCGATTGGGGGTATACATATGACTATTCTACCCAGGTAAGTCCCTTCGTCCCCCTCTCAACCTTTTATACAAATGCGGGAACTTTCCTTTCCTGATTACCTTACGTTCCCTGTCTTTTTAATCTCTTTAGGGCTCTGATTCAGAGGAATCCATAAATCCTATACTATCGGTCCTTCCTTAGCTATCTTCCAAGTGTGGCCCCTATGAGACCTCTCTCTTTGATCTAAGGTAGGTCACTCACTACTTATTTCGAATTCCATGTGGATATGTCCTTTGCGCTGTTAAGCTTCAACCACTTTGAGATATATGCTCATTAAAGATATTTTCATTTTAGGTCAGGCATCAAACTCCTGGGAGAGGGCTACAGGTGCTCACTTTTCTGCATTTTTTGCAGAATCGTTACCAGCGGGGTGTAGGCCCCTCCTCCTTACTGCGCCCTTTGTGAACCAGCATTGTTTGGATTTTCCACCTTTGTGGCCGGGTGTCTTTTGCCGTCCCCCTCCCCCTTTCCGTGGAAGTGTCCACAAGGCGAAGATGCAGCCCTGCATGTCTTCTCTATGAGTCAGGCGGGCATTTTTTGTTTTAAAGAGTTCCTGTTTTTTCCAATAGCTACAATCCGTGCATGCACATGCATTTGTGGTCAGTATTTTTAATATTATTCTCTGATAGATTTACCTTTTGTACTTATATATTTACTCATGCATGATATATATGGAGTATGGGACGTGTCTTTACTCTTTGCTTTATTTTATTTCCTTTTTTTTTCCCTCCCCTCTCTCCTCCCATTCCTCCCTCTCTCTACAGATACCAGTATATGTTTGCAATACAGCATCCTACCCCTGAAGAAGAGGTTCTACCCTAACTAATAGCCTCGAAACGTTAGGTCCGGGTCTCTTTTTGAGACAGACCGGGGTCCTGTTCTTTGCAATTTTTGTATCATTTATTGTTTTCATGTAATGTACTGTATTTGCGCTCTTTTACCATTGCTTCGTGTTTGATCATTCTCGATGTGGCCAATTCCTTCTTTGGAAATAACAGTTTCTTATATTTAGAGATTTATATATTTTTTCAATAAAAATTATTTTTAGAAAGAACCTTTTGGTCTTCATACTCTCTTATTAGGTTTAACTAGTCACCCAAAATAAAAGTCCCACTTGAGGTAAAACACACTCCTACAGAGTGTACTTCTTTACTAGCTATATCAGGGATGTGGGTGTACCGACCTTTATCCATACACTAGGACACCAACCCTCCTATATTTTTTCTTTGTCATCTCCGTATTATGAAACAGGCAATACCAGGGATCTAATTTGACCTTAAATCCACTAATCTTCTCTATCAGTCTTAAGATCTCTCTCCAATATTCCTGTATCAGGGGGCAGTACCACCATATATGGGCGTGTGTTCCCTCCAGCCCACTCTCTCCAACATAAGGGTGATAACTCCTTATTTATCCTATGTAATTTTGTTGGAACCAAATACCATTTAGTTAAGAGCTTATAATTAGAGTTGAGCGGACACCTGGATGTTCGGGTTCGACGGGTTCGGCCGAACTTCAGAAAAAAGTTCGGGTTCGGGACCGAACTTTAACCCGAACCCGAACCCGAACCCCATTGAAGTCAATGGGGACCCGGACTTCTAAGGACTAAAAAGGCTCTAAAAAAGTAATGGAAAGGGCTAGAGGGCTGCAAATGGCAGCAAAATGTTGTTAAGAGCATGGCAAGTGCTCTGCAAACAAATGTGGATAGGGAAATAACTTAAAATAACATAAAAAAATAAAAATATATGCTGGAGGCCCCCTTTTCAGCAGAAGAGGTACGGGAAGTCATTAAGAACCTCAGAAACTCAACGGCACGATGCCACACATATGGTGGGAATGCCCCAGAATACGCCCTTTCTGGAATAAATTATTAAATTTAATGGGAAAATAAAATACTTTGAAATAAAAATGTAGCGGGGTGCTAAATTTAAGGGAAGTGTTTGAGTGGTAAATATGCTCAAACACCCTAATTCTGTAGGATTCATGGACCATTTTGTCCTCGGGGGACAGTATTGGTGTGCAGTTCCCTGCGGCCTACAGGTGGCGCTGCCATGGTAGGCTAGGGTTGAACCGCCGATACAGTGCTGTGCCTTTTGTGTCCCCTCTTGGCAGTAGTACAGCGGGGCGGGGAACCTGCTGTGCATGCCGGGAGAGCATATAAAAGGGGCAGACCTTTGGCCTGGGGGCTGATGTCCAGTGGGGTCCACGCCCAGGTGCCTTCGGCCTGGGTGCATGTGTTCCTATTCCATCTCGGCTACCTTTAGCCCGGGGTGAGGTACTATCCTGGAGTTCCTGCTGCCCTGGGTATGGAGGCCTAGGTGCGGGAGTAAAGCCTGGAGTCCAGAGCCTTCGTCTGGAGTCCGCTAAGGGTCGAGGAGTCTTAGGGTGCCGCCTCGTGTAGGGGACCATGTTCCAGGGAAGGGAGGATCATTCTGATGGACCGATGCGGGAGTCACGGTGAAGGAAGGGTCTGTTGACTCCCTGGAGAGATGTCTTCCCCTTGATATGGGCTAGGTTCGTAGAAGGAGAAGCTCAAGGTCATCTTGACTGTATCAGAGGCCTTATTCACCCGGCCCGTGGCAGGGGCCTTATACACCCTGGTCTGTGGCAGAGACCAAAGTTCTCCAGGTCCGTGGCAGGGGCCTTGTACACCCTGTCTGTGGCAGAGACCAAACTCAAGGTCTGTGGCAGAGACCATGCACCTAAAACTGTTTGAGAAACCTAAGCAGTGAAGTGAATGTGCTACGTTTGTGCCTGGACCTCCTCCACACCTTAAGCTGTCCTGTTTCTTTGCTCTAACCTTTTCTATCCGAGTAGAGTTTATTTTGCCATGAGAGAATAAGAGTTGTAATTTCAGCTGGTGTGGACATTGACTTTACTGGGAATTAAAGGACTTGCCTATACCTACAGTAGAGGTGAGAATCATCCTCTGGAGGAGTTTTGACTCCGGCTGTGGACACGGCCCGTCAAGTACACCGCTCAACCTCTTTATATAGGAGGGTACGGGCTGGTAGTGCGGTGTGCCTTTCTCCCTCCTGCGAGGAGCCAACAACATAAAGGCAGGTAAGGGGGAAAGGATCTGTGCGCTACAAAAAAATAAAATAAAAATTATAATCTTGACCTAGGAGGACAAGGTCTAAATGGAGTAGGAGGTTGAGGTGGCGGTGGATGTGGCTGTGTAGGTGGAAGCGGCGGTGGAGGAGGACGAGGTAGCCAACACTGGTTCAAAAATACAACAATGGCTGGGTAAGGCCGGTGATGTGTCGAATTCTGTCCCCCGTCAAATAGTGTCCACCCTGTACTGCGCTTGCTCAGTATGTAGGACAAGGGGATTTCGAAAATCTCCCAAGACGAACGGCGCCTGCGTGGTGAGTTCAGGTGAAGGCCACACCATCCGTGGTTCAAGCCGAGCCAAGTGAGGCCGTGCCCTAAGCGTGGCGATCGAACCGAGCCCGTGAGGGGCCCTGCTACTATGTGCTACCGTATGTCCACTTGGATGGTGGGGCTTGAACCTGCACTCACTGCGCAGGCGCCGTTCATCTTCTGAGATTTTGTGAATCTCCTTGTCCTCTGTACTGCGCAAGCGCTGCGCCTTCGCAGTATGGGCCGGACACAATCCGATGGCCGGACAGTTTTTGTCACAACACCGGTATACATGTCTATTCTGCAGAAGGTACGGACAAGTCCTGTGGGATCCATGCCTGGTTCATTTTAATGAACGTGAGCTTGTCCACATTGGCTCTGGACAGGCGGCTGCGCTTGTCTGTGATAACGCCCCTGCTGTGCTAAATACACGTTCAGATAATACACTGGCTGCAGGGCAGGCCAGCACCTCCAAGGCATAAAGGGCAAGCTCAGGCCATGTGCCCAATTTGGAGACCCAGAAGTTAAAGGGGGCAGACCCGTCATCCAGTACGTGTAGGCCTGTGGACACATACTGCTCAACCATGTTGTTTTTTTAGTATAGCACAGTAGAAGAAAACTATATAGAAATTGTTTATTTCACACACCTCCACATCTGTATAACACACTGCAAAATATTTTTTGTGGCCCTAAATGGCGTTTTTTGGAAGACCACAACACACCCACAGTACGTAACCGCTGAATCGCACAGCTACAGAACTGCAGAAAATGCTATTCAAAAAATATGTTGTTTTTTTAGTATAGCACAGTAGAAGAAAACTATATAGAAATTGTTTATTTCACACACCTCCACATATGTATAACACACTGCAAAATATTTTTTGTGGCCCTAAATGGCGTTTTTTGGAAGACCACAACACACCCACGGTACGTAACCGCTGAATCGCACAGCTACAGAACTGCAGAAAATGCTATTCAAAAAAAATGTTGTTTTTTTAGTATAGCACAGTAGAAGAAAACTATATAGAAATTGTTTATTTCACACACCTCCACATATGTATAACACACTGCAAAATATTTTTTGTGGCCCTAAATGGCGTTTTTTGGAAGATCACAACACACCCACAGTACGTAACCGCTCAATCGCACAGCTACAGAACTGCATAAAATGCTATTCAAAAAAAAATGTTGTTTTTTTAGTATAGCACAGTAGAAGAAAACTATATAGAAATTGTTTATTTCACACACCTCCACATATGTATAACACACTGAAAAATATTTTTTGTGGCCCTAAATGGCGTTTTTTGGAAGACCACAACACACCCACAGTACGTAACCGCTGAATTGCACAGCTACAGAACTGCAGAAAATGCTATTCAAAAAAAATGTTGTTTTTTTAGTATAGCACAGTAGAAGACAAATACATAGAAATGGTTTATTTCACACGCCTCCACATATGTATAACACACTGCAAAATATTTTTTGTGGCCCTAAATGGGTCTTTTTGCAAGCGTACATTAAAGTGCAATTTTTTTTATTTATTTTTTTGCCCTAAACGGGTCTTTTTTTGCACGAGCAAAATAAAATGCAATTTTTTATTTTTTTTGCCCTTAATGGGTCTTTTGGAAAAGAGCACAATAAAGTGCCTTTTTTTTTTGCCCTAAATGGATCTTTTTCCAAGAGCAGAATACACCCACAGTATGGAAACGGTGTATCTCTCAACGTAATATATGCAGTGCTGGTGCACTGAGCTTGCAGATAAAAGGTAGATTTTCTCTGACACTGGGCTCATGGCAGTGTAAAAAGACTGCACTGCAACACAAACAGGTAAACCTATGCAGATCGCTGAGTTATATCTCTGAATCTGGACTCCTATTCCTATATAATATATCTCTCTCCCTGAAAGCACCAACAGGAACCTGGCCCTACACTACACTGTCTCTCTAACTTTTCCCTCAGATTCCAGAATCAGGACTAACTCATGTATTTTTCAATCTCTCCCTAAAAGCAGCAGCAGCAGACAAGATCCTCTCCCTATCTATTCTGAAGCAGAGTGACATGTGTGCTGTGTGCCTCTAGCTTATATAGAAGCTGGGTCACATGTTGCACTGACCAATCACAGCCATGCCATTAGTAGGCATGGCTATGATGGCTTCTAAGGGCACACCAGCTAATCAAAACGTGATTGGCTGGCCCCTGAAGCATTTCTAACTGCGCCATTAGATTGCCGAACCCGAACCCGGACTTTCGCGCAAAGTTCGGGTTCGGGAAAAAGCTAAAGTTCGGTACGGACCCGAACTTTACAGTTCGGGTTCGCTCAACCCTACTTATAATTCATTTCTTTTACTTTTACTTACTATTGAGGTAGAATGGACATAGTCACAAATTAGGCTCTTCTTTTCATCTATTATAATTTGATTAAGTTCTAATTCCCAATTTTCCAATATTTTCATTGTCTCGGGGCCCTTTGGGGGTAACAATATCCCATATATGTTCGATATCCCCTGCCTTCCCCACCCCCCTGCTCTATAAGTTTTTCCCATGAGGTCAACTCATTCATAGCACGCAGGGGTTTCGGTAGTGTATTTACAAAATGTTGGACTTGTCTATACCTCCAGCTGTCACCTATAGAGGGTCCATATTTTTCTCGTATTTCTGAAATTGGGCGCAGAATGTTCCTCTTCAGTACATCCTTCAGTTTTAATGTGTCTGAGGTTGCCCATCCCAGGAAGGCCCCATCCCCCTTTCCTGGCGGGAAGTAGTCTGTACCCGTGAGGGGCAACAACGGACTGTTATAGAGCCACTTTTTTGTTTTACATACTCTATCCCATAGTCTAAAGGTTTCTGTTGTTATTGAGGGTATTTCTTGTGTTAGGCCTCTATATTGGTTTGGAATCCATATTCTCTTTCCCAAGTCCCCATTACACAAACTTTCTTCTATTCCTACCCATTTTTTTCTCTGTCCATTTCCCTGTATCCAGTCTGTTATCCTTTTTAATACCGCTGCCTCATAGTATCTTCTAAAATCTGGAAGGTATAATCCTCCCTCATGTCTAGATCTAGTCAGGATCTCTACTGATATGCGAGGCTTCTTTTCTTTCCATATGAATCTCCTTATTATCTTCCCCAGTATTTTAAAGTACATATCTGGGATTTTTATTGGGAGTGTTTGAAAGACGTATAGTGCTTTAGGCAGTATCATAATTTTAATAATGTTTATTCTACCCAGCCATGATAGTTTTTCTATCGGGTACCCCTTCAGTTCTATTTTTATTTTATTTAGATATAGTTATCTTCATAAAGGTCCCTCTCCATGTTGGACAAGTATATCCCCAAATACTTCATCCCCTTCTGTTTCCATGTAAATGGGTAGAGGGCCCCAAGGTCCCTGCGTTCTTTCGAACTTAAGGATATACTTAATATTTCAGTCTTCTCTTTATTAATTTTTAAATTTGAGATCTCTCCATACTTTTCATATTCCTCCATTATCCTTGGTAGTGTTTGCCTTGGGTTTGGCACATACAGCATCATATCGTCCGCGAACGCAGAGATCTTGTGTTCCCTCCCATCTACCTTTACCCCCTCTATCTCCTGATTAGTTCTAATAGTTGCTAGCAGTGGCTCTAATGAGAGGACAAACAGAAGGGGTGAAAGCGGGCAACCCTGACGAGTTCCATTAAAGAGTGGAAAGCTATCTGAGAGGGTCCCGTTAACCCGAACCTGTGCAGAGGGTTTCGAGTAAAGTGCCCCTATCCATCTAAGCATATTAGGACCTAATCCTATATACCTCATTGTTGCTAGCATAAATTCCCAGTCTAGTCTGTCAAAAGCCTTTTCGGCGTCTACTGACAGAAATAGAACTGGTATTTTACTTTTTTTTGCTTTTTGTATCAGGAATAACGCTCTTAGGACATTGTCCCTTGTTTCCCTCCCTGGTACAAACCCTACCTGGTCGTTTTCAATCAGCTCTGGCATGCAAGGTCTTAATCTCTCTGCAAAATTTTTGCATAGATCTTTATATCAACGTTAATCATTGATATAGGCCTATAGCTAGCACATAATGAGGGATCCTTATCTTCCTTCTCTATAAGAGTTATGTGGGCACCCAATGCTTCATCCCACATCATCATACCTCCTCCTATGGAATTCATATATTCCTGGAAGTACGGTATCAGGATTTCTCCATATCTCTTATAGTAGAGTGAGGTATACCCATCTGGGCCCGGGCTCTTTCCCCTAAGGGATTCAATGGTGATAGTGCTGGGGTATTTTGCCCCTATAATAGTACAATAGTGCTTAAATCACTGGTGCTATTATCAAACAATAAAAATATCTGCAAATAGTGTCCATGTATTTGTAAACTGAATACAGTCCTTAAATGCAGTGCTTGATGCATGTGGAAATCCTTCAAAGGTATTCTGTGATCATCATATGTGGCAGAAACCAAAATAGTGACAAATTGATCCACCTTCACCGACTGTAAAATGACACCCAATAGTGCTCAGAATATGGATGGCAGCTTACCACAAGGTGTTGACCCTTTTAGTCAAACAAGAGGTCAAATAACGCTTTCAGCAAGATATACTTTCTACTGAGATATGGGAGATGGTACTGGAGATATGACTGTGGTGATCTCTAGGCTCTGGCGGCTCTGGTTAGAATATGCAAAAACGAAAGAAAGTGCCAGAATAGTGTAATCCCGTTTATTTGTAAAAAATATACACATAAAAAGCCAAATGGCTGCTTACTTGGGGGGTGCCTCGAACCCGGCACTGAGGCTGAAAGGCATGATCAAATGTGGATGGACGTCCCAATGTAATAAAAGCTGGCGTGCGTTCCACCTCTGCAAGCGGCGAGCCAGCGGGACGGGAAGTGACATCTGTGCGTGACCTGGTATCGCCTCAACGTACGTTTCGTAATTCGTCTTCAGGAAGCATACCCTGTCACGCACTGGATGGTCTATAAATGTGTCACTCAATCTGGTAAATGGGAGGGGATTTAACTCGTTACAGCCTCTGTCCCGGCTTGAATGGCCTCACGATCATATTATGCAATACCAACATAGCACTATCGTAACTCCCAAAGTACATATATAGAATATCTATCATATAACTTAATTATAAAATAAGCAACACCAGTAAATGCTTGCATTTTAACAGATATGTGATGACTGTGTTCTATAATATTTATTGATAAAAACACAATAAAAATGCATAAGAATAATAAAATTGAAATTAAATTGAAATTAAAAAAGGTAGAGTTATGATGTATTCCCCAGAACACTTGAATATTCATTCATTGGTGAGAAAACAATTTAAATCCAGGTCTATATTAAGGCCCAGCGGCTGCATAGTCCTCAAGCGATACAGCCACTGGGTCTCATTCTGGGAAATTTCCTTCTTAAGGTCTGTTCCTCTCCAGTGGCCGACAGCCCTATCTATTCCATAAAAAGTGAGCTTACGGGGGTCTTGATTATGGTACTGGGCAAAATGACGTGACACACTGTGGTTGGGGAAACCTTTTACAATATTAGTCACATACTCATTAATCCTAACCCTAAGCTCTCGTGTTGTTCTCCCCACATACTGGAGGGAGCAAGGGCACTCCAAAACATATGTGACATGCTTAGAGTAACAAGTGATAAGAGGTTTGATAGTAAATTCCTGCTGGGTTACATTGGACTTAAATTTACTAATCTTCTTTGTGTGTCTTGTAGTATTCCGGCAGGATTTACATCGGGTACAGTAGTGGAATCCTGATCCATCCAAAAAGGTTGGAGGTTTCTTAGGAGGGTCCGGTACATTAGATGCAATCATGTTCCTTAACCCCGGTGCCCTCCTATAAATGAATTTGGGTTTGGGAGGTAAAACTTTTACTAAATCTACATCTTTTAACAGAATAGGGCAGAACTTTTTGAAAGTTTTCTCTACACTTCTATAATGCCTATGGAATCCCGAAAGGAAGGTTAAATCCCCTGAAAAGGGAGGTTTCTTATTAGATAGCAGAAGTGCTTCTCTATTCATAACTGAGACTTCATTCTTAGTTTTGGTAAGTGTTTGTTGGGGATAGCCTTTTTCCATGAACCTCTCAGTTAGGGTAGCTGCCTTTGATTCAAAGTCGTTTAAATTATCGCAGTTGTGCCTAATGCGCATGTATTGCCCTTTGGGTATGGCCCCAGCCACTGAGTGTGGTGGCAACTGGAAGTAGGCACGAATGCATTCCTATCAGTGGTTTGGAAGTATGTCTTCGTGCCCACACAGTTCCTATTTTTAACCAAGGTTAAATCCAAATAATAAATGGAGATCAAACTACCCTGATGATTGGGACCCCTCCCACAACAAGATAATGTCATCAATATATATTTTATAATACACCAAAGACCTGGAGGTGTCATTAAAGATAGTTTCTCCCTCCCACTTGCTGAGTACCAAATTAGCTACACTGGGGGCATAGTGAGCCCCCAATGCCACACCCTTAATTTGATTGAAAAATCTACCCTCTGCCCAAAAGTAATTATTACCCATGGCTTTCTTGAGTCCATCTACCAAAAAATATATTTGATCCCTTGGTAACCTTGATTCCTCCATAAGTGCCAATTTCACCGCCACAATGGCATCCTCCTGTTTGATGTTAGTATATAGAGACTCGATGTCTACAGTAACCATCAATGTCAAATCCGTCACTTCTACAGAGGACAGGGATTTGATAAGCTCTACTGTCTTTCAAATAAGACCTTCCTTGAGTGACCAAGGGTTGTAAGTAGATGTCCAGATATTCTCCTACTTTGGAATAGAGTGAGCCAGTCCCACTAATAATGGGTCGGCCTGGAGGGTTATCTTTATTCTTGTGGATCTTGGGTACTATATATAGGACCGGGGTGCGTGGTACTTGTGGTACAAGGTACTGGACCTCCTTGGTATCTAGTATGTGTCTGACAGCTCCATTAGTAACCCACAATGATAGTTCAGCTTTGAGTCTAACCATTGGATCCCCGGGGAGTGGTTTGTATGTACTGGTATCCTCTAATAGACGTTCAATCTCAGCATAATAGCTTTGTTTAGTGAGTACCACCACTCCTCCACCTTTATCCACAGGGCGAATAACTATGTCTTTTTTTTTTTCCAGTTGTTTAATCCCCTCTACCAGAGAGCGATTAGTTCTGGCCTGTTTTACCTGTAAATCTTTAATTTCATCTTGCACCATGTGTTTAAAAACCTCTACATGATGGTGTGTCCCTTTCTTGGGGTTAAATACTGAATTGTTCCTCAAACCACTATGTTGATAACTATTCACATCTGGATAAGAAGGGAGTGTGGACTGTTGTGAGGCAAAATGTTTTTTTAATAATAAGTTTCTGTCAGAGAAGGCTAATAGACCAGACTGTGTGACTGCATAGAGGAGACCAAACGGGTGTAGGTGAAAGTATAACAATTTATTGTAGTGGATAAACGACATACAACCACCTCCAATAGAACACAGTGCAATAAATCAAACAATAAACAGTGACTATAAACAATGTATATACAAAATATGGGAGATACCGGAATCATAGTAAAAAGCCAGGCCAAGGTCATACACAAGGGGATCAAGCAGATGGGTAAGGATGGAAATAAAGCAGGAACAGGGAGAGGACGGATGGGTTGGCTGCAGAGCAGGGATCGAGGTAACCGGGGAGACAAATGCAGGATGAGCTCAAGGTAGGGATTGGATCGGGTCAAGCAGGATGCGGGATCAAGGTAGGGATCAGGTCAGATCGGGTCAAGCAGGATGCAGGTTCAAGGTAGGGAACACAGGTCCTAGGTCAGGGAGGGAGATACCAGGGCAAGGAGTGCTTGTACTTGTGGGGTATTTATGGAAAGGCTGATTAGCTTCAGGTCACAGCTGAGCGGAGGAAGGGCAGTTTGCTCCACACTGCCAGGATCCATCCGCTGGTGGAAACCAGTACTGCGTCCAAAGGATAATACAACACCAGCAGGGAAAGATTCTCCTGACAGTTCCAAACTGCCAGGAGACACCTGCTGGTGGACCACAGTACTGCAAGACAAATAATAAATATCACCAGCGGATGGAACCTTTCCTGACAGTTTCCTAACATATTTTTCCACATCAATGAATAAATCAAATTTGTTGATGTTTTTATCTGGGGCAAACTTCAACCCTTGTGCTAAAACTTTTAATTCTGCTTCCGAAAATTAAATATTCCATCGTTTAACTGTCCCGTGGTCTTTTTCTTTCTAGTTCCCCTTCTTCTACCTCTTTTTCTAAATTTTCTCTGGGGTATTGGGGTGTGGTGGATGGAATCTTGTAGAGTTCTTTCCATCCTCTCCATTCCCCCCCCTGTTGGTAGTTGTTTTGATGTTGTATAGGTCTCCCTCTATAATTTCTTCTAAATTGACCTCTAGGTGGCCTGGGTGCATAGTGATTGGGGCCCTGGTTATAATACTGGTAATTATAATCCACTTATGGAGGAATCAAAGTTACCAAGGGATCAAAAATATTTTTTGGTGGATGGACTCAAGCAAGCCATGGGTAATAATTACTTTTGGGCACAGGGTAGATTTTTCAATCAAATTAAGGGTGTGGCAATGGGGGCTCGCTATGCCCCCAGTGTAGCTAATTTGGTACTCAACAAGTGGGAGGGAGAAACTATCTTTAATGACACCTCCAGGTCTTTGGTGTATTATAAAAGATATATTGATTATATTATCTTGTTGTGGGAGGGGTCCCAATCATCATTTTTAAAACTTTTTTTACTAAGCATGAATATTAATCAATATGGCCTCAGATTTACAGCAGAGAGTAGTTTGATCTCCATTAATTATTTGGATTTAACCTTGGTTAAAAATGGGAACCGTGTGGGCACAAAGACATACTTTAAAACCACTGATAGGAATGCATTCGTGCCTACTTCCAGTTGCCACCACCCTCAGTGGCTGGGGGCTATACCCAAAGGGCAATACATGCGCATTAGGCACAACTGCGATAATTTAAACGACTTTGAATCACAAGCAGCTACCTGACTGAGAGGTTCATGGAAAAAGGCTATCCCCAACAAACACTTACCAAAACTAAGAATAAAGTCTCAGTTATGAATAGAGAAGCACTTCTGCTAGCTAATAAGAAGCCTCCCTTTTCAGGGGATTTAGCCTTCCTTTCGGGATTCCATAGGCAGCATAGAAGTGTAGAGAAAACTTTCAAAACATTCTGGCCTATTCTGTTAAAAGATGTAGATTTAGTAAAAGTTTTACCTCCCAAACCCAAATTCATTTATAGGAGGGCACCGGGGTTAAGGAACATGATTGCATCTAATGTACCGGACCCTCCTAAGAAGCCTCCAACCTTTTTGGATGGATCAGGATTCCACTACTGTACCCGATGTAAATCCTGCCGGATTACTACAAGACATACAAAGAAGATTAGTAAATTTAAGTCCAATGTAACCCAGCAGGAATTTACTATCAAACCTCTTATCACTTGTTACTCTAAGCATGTCACGTATGTTTTGGAGTGCCCTTGCTCCCTCCAGTATGTGGGGAGAACAACACGAGAGCTTAGGGTTAGGATTAATGAGTTTGTGACTAATATTGTAAAAGGTTTCCCCAACCACAGTGTGTCACGTCATTTTGCCCAGTACCATAATCAAGACCCCCGTAAGATCACTTTTTATGGAATAGACAGGGCTGTCAGCCACTGGAGAGCAACAGACTTAAAGAAGGCAATTTCCCAGAATGAGACCCAGTGGCTGTATCGCTTGAGGACTATGCAGCCACTGGGCCTTAATATAGACCTGGATTTAAATTGTTTTCTCACCAATGAATGAATATTCAAGTTTTCTGGGGAATACGTCATAACTCTACCTTTTTTAATTTAAATTTTATTATTCTCATGGATTTTTATCGTGTTTTTATCAATAAATATTATAGAACACAGTCATCACATATCTGTTAAAATGCAAGCATTTACTGGTGTTGCGTATTTTATAATTAAGTTATGTGATAGATATTCTATATATGTACTTTGGGATTTACGATATTGCTATGTTGGTATTGCATAATATAATTGTGAGGCCGTGCAAGCCGGGACAGAGGCTGTAACGAGTTAAATCCCCTCCCATTTACCAGATTGAGTGACACATTTATAGACCATCCAGTGCGTGACAGGGTACGCATCCTGAAGATGGATTACGAAACGTACATCGAGGCGATACCAGGTCACGCACAGACGTCACTTCCCGAGGTGGAACGCACGCCAGCTTTTACTACATTGGGAAGACCATCCACATTTGATCATGCCTTTCAGCCTCAGTGCCGGGTTCGAGGAACCCCCCAAGTAAGCAGCCATTTGGCTTTTTATGTGTATATTTTTTACAAATAAACGGGATTACACTATTGTGGCACCTTCTTTCGTTTTTGCATATTCTAACCGGAGCCGCCAGAGCCTAGAGATCACCACAGCCATATCTCCAGTATCATCTCCCATATCTCAGTAGCAAGTATATCTTGCTGAAAGCGTTATTTGACCTCTTGTGGTAAGCTGCCATCCATATTCTGAGCACTATTGGGTGTCATTTTGCAGTCAGTGAAAGTGGATCAATTTGTCACTATTTTGGTTTCTGCCACATATGATGATCACAGAATACCTTTGAAGGATTTCTACATGCATCAAGCACTGCATTTAAGGACTGTATTCAGTTTACAAATACATGGACACTATTTGCAGATATTTTTATTGTTTGATAATAGCACCAGTGATTTAAGCACTATTGTACTATTATAGGGGCAAAATACCCCAGCACTATCACCATTGAATCCCTTAGGGGTGCATTGTCAGTTTTGTTTGCCTAGGTAGGCTGGTGTTTGTATAATCATTATTTGTCATTAATTGTGATAGGTATTATCACTAGTTTTTGCTATTTAGTGCCCCACCCCAATCTTTCTTATCAATTATCTCAGATTACCACTGTAGATTTGGGGAGCAGCTTTTTAATTTTTTAATTTTATTGTTATTTTATATTATTCACATTTGGAGCGGGTTACATATATTTTCTCACTACATTAAAGAAAATGCCATGCCAGTAATGAGGAAGAATCCATAATTAGGTGGGCAATTTGCGGGCATCACATTGTACACAGATTTATCCAAAGCTACTATCCAGCACAGGAAAAAGCTTCTCACCATTACCAAAGCCCTAAGAAACCATAATATAGTCTACCGTTGGGGGACCCCATCTAAGCTAACTCTGATATCTCGTCAAATTTGTTTATTATTTTTTAAATATAACAAGGATTGACAAATTGAGTACATACAAGGATTGTGGTACAATATTCAAATGTAAATAAAGCAAAACATATAATTTTATGAACAGGATGAGTTTCAGGTCATCCGAGTCCAGGTGACTGATGCACCCAGTTGGGGTCTGTAGTGGACCCTACGGCTGACTGCTGCGGATGGAGATCTAGGTGATACAGGAGAGCAGGTACTCTGTAGTACCAACACGGAGGACACTGGGAACTAGAGCATGAGATTTCCCAGGGCGTGGAATCTAAAAGCCAGCGGGTGTTCAGAGGCCCCTAGTGGTGGAGATGGATTTAGCTGTAGTCTGGCTCCAGGTCGGGACCCCTAGAGCCTCCCAGCTCACGCTCACGGTAGACTACAGGGAGGTAGAGAGAAAGCAGTAGACTGCAACAACAAGCTGTCAGAAAATTTGGGGTTAAAAGAATATATATATAAAGCCGTATATTGTATATTTTCATATTTATAAATATTGAACCTGAGGGGAGCCATTTTTCCCTCTAATGTTGAAATTACGTTTTTCTGTCTTACTAGGAGACTGTGAAAGTCTTGTCTATTTTTATCCCAGACCATAAATTAAAGGTTTGAACACTTAGTAAAATAAACAAGATAAGGGGAGATTCCACAGACGGTGTATCGTTTAGAAAATCATATTTCAAGTGAGCTTACAAACCTAATTAGTATTTTCAGAAAAAAAAACACAAAACAAAAAGGGGCTTATTCAAATACGACCAAATGAAACATATTATAATATTACTGAAGTACAAGTAGTATATTAACCAAAGGCATATAGTATTAATATATTGACATACTTATATACATAATTAAGCGAATAATGTCATATATATTAAATGATGTATGTTAAATAATAATGATTCTTTCATAATATGTTTACAGTGTATCTGTATTAGTTATTCATATATAAACCCATTTAATACATATATATTATCATGATAAGGGTTGCAAATATAAGATCCTAGCTGTATTGAAATGAATAACTGTTTTGTTTATAGTTAAATTTCAGTTATGGGAGTTTCAAGGAATTTATAAGTCTCAGCTAATGATGTGGGGTAAACTTTCCCAAACCATATATTATAAGGGGAGCCAGAGTGGCTAGGGAAGTTGACGTGATGTCAACCATTACACAATTAATGGTGTTTCTTGGTCAAAGGGTGTCATAAATTGTATTAGACATAAACAAAAATAATATTAGAAGTAATTTCTTATACAACACTGCCTCTAGAGGTTAAAATGGTAATTATTCAAGATGGCCGCTAAACGTGGTTGTCGTGGTAACATATAAACTCCATCGTCATATACCATCATCAATTACATAGTAATGAGACACACACCCACTTTTGGGGTGGGATAAAAAGGTGTTACAGATAGCAGAGAGGGGATCTCTGAAGAAAGGAAGAGGATCTTAGGAAAGAGGAAGAGAGGCTCTCTATGCCTGGCTACCCAGAGGAGAAAGAGATGCTAGGCTGAAGGAAAAAGATCTCTTGATCTCTTACTATCTCTCAGGCTGAAGGGGGAGATCTTAAAACGCAAAGATGTAGGAATGTTGAAAGGAGTCCCCTTGGGACTCGCCTAACTGAAGCTTCTCAAAATTACAGAATTCTTAAAGTACTGGTAAAGTATTATTCTGTTTATTTTACCTTTTTAGGTAATTAGGTAATTTGGTTGAGCATATGCTTGACTAATCCAATCCATTGTTAGTTCAGTTTTGGAGTGAAGTGTATTCTAACTGCAGTATGAATTTGTTTTGCTTCTAAAACAAGGGAGATAAATATATTGTTATATCTCACAAAACTGATTTCAAAGTTTAAGAATTGGATTGGTTATAGTATGTGTTAAACCATTGATTCATTCTAAATATAAAATATAAAGCTTGATCAAATTATCAAGCTGTGCACAATATAACATTTTGTTTGTGCATCCTAGAGTGTAAGAAGGAGGTCTGTTTGTTTTGAGAAAGCATCAACAATAGGGATAAGCCGAACACGAAAAATCAAAAGTGCTAATTTAAAGGTTAATATGCAAGTTATTGTCATAAAAAGTGTTTGGGGACCTGGGTCCTGCCCCAGGGGACATGTATCAATGCAAAAAAAAGTTTTAACCACTTAACGACCGCTCACTGTATATATACGTCTGCAAAATGGCACAGACAGGCACAATCACGTACCTGTATGTGCCTGCCTTCGTATGGGTGGGGGGTCCGATTGGACCCTCCTCCGGTACAGTGAGCAGTCGGTATCCCTCCGGGAGCGATCCGTGATGAGGGGGCGGCCATTGGTTTCTGGCCACCCCCTCGCGATCGCTCCCGGCGAATCAAATGCTTCCTCTGCCTGTGTAATGTATACACAGGCAGGAGGAAGTGATGTCATCTCTCCTGCGGCGCTCACATAGACCGGAGTGCCGTGGAGAGAAGACATCAAGTAAGTGCACAAACAGTACACTGACACGTAGGTACACATAGGCACACGATCGCCCCCCCCAGTCACCCCCAGATCACCCCCCGGCCCCCAGTCACAGTGTCACTGATAGCAGTGATCATTTATTTACTGATCACTGCAAACAGTGACATTTGTCACTGTAAAAGTGTCAGGGCAGTTAGTTTTAGGTCCAGGGTAGCCCCTAACCCCCCCTAATAAAGGTTTAACCCCTTGATCGCCCCCCAGGTAACCCTTTCACCCCCTAGCACCACTGTCACTAAGCAATCGTTTTTCTGATCGCTGTATTAGTGTCGGTGGTGCCGCTAGGTAGTCAGTTATTTTTTTAGGTTCGCTGCCAGGTTTTTATAGCGTTAGGTACCCCCATATATTACCTAATAAAGGTTTAACCCCTTGATCGCCCCCCAGGTAACCCTTTCACCCCCTTTTGCCAGTGTCACTAAGCGATCGTTTTTCTGATCGCTGTATTAGTTATGCTGGTGCTGCTAGGTAGTCAGTTATTTTTTTAGGTTCGCCGCCAGGTTTTTATAGAGTCAGGTACCCCCATATATTATCTAATAAAGGTTTTAACCCCCTGATTGCCCCTAGAGTTAACCCTTTCACCAGTGATCACAGTATAAGTGTCACTGGTGACACTGGTTAGCCAGTTAGTTATTTTGTTATTTAGGTTACCCCGTCAGGTTTTTATATAGCGTCAGGTACCCCCATATATAACCTAATAAAGGTTTTAACCCCCTGATTGCCCCTAGTTAAGCCTTTCACCAGTGATCACCGTATAAGTGTTACGGGTGACGCTGGTTAGTTAGTTTGCTTTTTATAGTGTCAGGGCACCCGCCGTATATAACAAAATAAAGGTTTAACCCCCTGATTGCCTGGCGGGTGATATCAATTAGGTTTTAGATTCAGAGAGGGTCTGCGTCACACCCCAGGCAGCGTCAGGTTCGTGCCAGTAGCGCTAACACCCACGCGTGAAGCATACACCTCCCTTAGTGGTATAGTATCTAAACAGATCAATATCTGATCTGATCAGATCTATACTAGCGTCCCCAGCAGTTTAGGGTTCCCAAAAACTCAGTGTTAACGGGATCAGCCCAGATACCTGCTAGCACCTGCGTTTTGCCCCTCCGTCCAGCCCAGGCCACCCAAGTGCAGTATCGATCGATCACTGTCACTTACAAAACACAACACATATAACTGCAGCGTTCGCAGAGACAGGCCTGATCCTTGCGACTCCAGTGCTGTAGGAGGTGATTTCACCACCACAGTTAAAAAATAGAGCATATATGCCAAAGCATGGGGGCAGCAGGGGCAGAGGAGCGATTTTGCTCCTAATGCCACGTACATACGGTCGAAATTCCGACGGAGGCTTGCCCGTGGAAAAGTCTGACCGTGTGTACGCGGCATAACTTTTGCGGGAGGATGCCCCCATGCTTCGGCATATATAAATGGTGCATGTATGCCCATCATTAGAAGTGGGTGAATGAAGGGAGGTATTCTAATGGTGGGCATACCCACGGGTCAATCTCTTTTTTTTCGTTCAGCCAACAGGCTGCATGAAAAAAAAGATTACAATACATGTCCAACAAGGACCAGCAACGTACTGGTATGTTGCTGGACTTTGAATGGTTATACCAGAATGATGCCTGGGGGTTTAGGTATCATCTTGGTATCAATCTTTTCAGCCAGCGGCCGGCTTTCATGTAAAAGCAATCCTAGCGGCTAATTAGCCTCTGGAATGCTTTTACAAGCAGTGGGAGGGAATGTCCCCCCCGGATATAAAAAGCGCCATTGGGAAATTGGGAAAGCATTTTATCACATCGATCTTGGTGTGGTCAGATGCTTTGAGGGCAGAGGAAAGATCTAGGGTCTAATAGATCCCAGTTTTTTTTTAAAAGAGTACCTGTCACTACCTATTGCTATCATAGAGGATATTTACATTCCCTGAGATAAAAATAAAAATTATAAAAAAAAATATGGAAGGAACAGTTTAAAAATAAAATAAAAAAGCAAAATGAATAATTAAAAAAAAAAAAAGCACCCCTGTCCCACCCTGCTCTTGCGCAAAGGCGAACGCAAGCGTTGGTCTGGCGTCATATGTAAACAGCAATTGCATCATGCATGTGAGGTATCACCGCAAAGGTCAGATCGAGGGCAGTAATTTTAGCAGTAGACCTCCTCTGTAAATCTAACGTGGTAACCTGTAAAGGCTTTTAAAGGCTTTTAAAAATTTATGTAGTTTGACGCCACTGCGCGTTTGTGTGAAATTTTAAAGCATGTTGTGTTTGGTATCCATGTACTCGGCCTAAGATCATCTTTTTTATTTCATCAAACATTTGGGCAATATAGTGTGTTTTAATGCATTAAAATGAAAAAAAAAAGTGTATTTTTTTTCCCAAAAAATTCGTTTGAAAAATCGCTGCACAAATACTGTGTGGAAAAAAAAAATGCAACACCCACCATTTTAATCTGTAGGGCCTTTGCTTTAAAAAAATACATAATGTTTTGGGGTTCAATGTAATTTTCTTGCAAAAAAAAATATATTTTCAAGTAAACAAAAAGTGTCAGAAAGGGCTTTGTCTTCAAGTGGTTAGAAGAGTGGATGATGTGTGACATAAGCTTCCTAATGTTGTGTATAAAATGCCTGGACAGTTCAAAACCCCCCAAATGACCCCATTTTGGAAAGTAGACACCCCAAGCTATTTGCTGAGAGGCATGTCGAGTCCATTAAATATTTAATATGTTGACACAAGTTGCGGAAAATAATTTTTTTGCACAAAGTTGTCACTAAATGATATATTGCTCAAACATGCCATGGGCATATGTGGAATTACACCCCAAAATACATTTTATTGCTTCTCCTGAGTACGAGGATACCACATGTATGAGACTTTTTGGGAGCCTATCCGTGTACAGGACCCCAAAATTAAGCACCGCCTTCAGGCTTTCTAAGGGTGTAAATTTTTGATTTCACTCCTCACTGCGTATTACCGTTTCGGAGGCCATGGAATGCCCAGATGGCACAAACCCCCCCCCCCAAATGACCCCATTTTGGAAAGTAGACACCCCAAGCTATTTGCTGAGAGGTATGGTGAGTATTTTGCAGATCTCGCTTTTTGTCACAAAGTTTTGAAAATGGAAAAAAAAATATATATTTTCTTTCTTCATTTTCAAAAACAAATGAGAGCTGTAAAATACTCACCATGCCTCTCAGCAAATTTGGCATTTTATGGCCTTCGAAACTGTGATAGGTAGTGAGGAGTGAAATCAAAAATTTGCGCCCTTAAAAATCCTGAAGGCGGTGCTTGGTTTTCAGGGTCCCGTACGCGGCTAGGCTCCTAAAAAGTCCCACACATATGGTATCCCCGTACTCAGGAGAAGCAGCAAAATGTATTTTGGGGTGCAATTCCACATATAACCATGGCATGTGTGAGCAATATATCATTTAGTAACAACTTTTTGTCATTTTTATTTTTTTGTCATTATTTAATCACTTGGGACAAAAAAAAAATATTCAATGGGCTCAACATGCCTCTCAGCAATTTCCTTGGGGTGTCTACTTTCCAAAATGGGGTCATTTGGGGGGGGGGTTGTGCTATTTTGGCATTTTATGGCCTTCGAAACTGTGATAGGTAGTGAGGAATGAAATCAAAAATTTGTGCCCTTAGAAATCCTGAAGGCGGTGCTTGGTTTTCGGGGTCCCGTACGCGGCTAGGCTCCTAAAAAGTCCCACACATGTGGTATCCCCGTACTCAGGAGAAGCAGCAAAATGTATTTTGGGGTGCAATTCCTAATATAACCATGGCATGTGTGAGCAATATATAATTTAGTAACAACTTTTTGTAATTTTTTTTTTTTTGTCATTATTCAATCACTTGGGACAAAAAAAAATATTCAATGGGCTCAACATGCCTTTCAGCAATTTCCTTGGGGTGTCTACTTTCCAAAAGGGGGTCATTTGGGGGGGTTTTGTACTGCCCTGCCATTTTAGCACCTCAAGAAATGAGATAGGCAGTCATAAATTAAAAGCTGTGTAAATTCCAGAAAATGTACCCTAGTTTGTAGACGCTATAACTTTTGCGCAAACCAATAAATATTACGCTTATTGACATTTTTTTTTACTAAAGACATGTGGCTGAATACATTTTGGCCTAAATGTATGACTAAAATTTAGTTTATTCGATTTTTCTTACAACAAAAAGTAGAAAATATCTTTTTTTTTCAAACTTTTGTTTTTTTTCCGTTTATATCGCAAAAAAAAAAAATCGCAGAGGCAATCAAATACCATTAAAAGAAAGCTATATTTGTGGGAAGAAAAGGACGTAAATTTCGTTTTGGTACAACATTGCATGTCTGCACAATTTCCAGTTAAAGCAGCGCAGTGCCAAATTGTAAAATCAGCTCTGGTCTTTATGCTGCGTATTGGTCCGGGGCTTAAATGGTTAAAAACGGCCGTTTTTTCAGGAGCATTGATTTTAATAATGCTTGAAGTGAAACAATAAAAGTGAAATATTCCTTTAAATTCTGTACCTGTGGGGTGTGCATAGTATGCCTGTAAAGTAGCGCATGTTTCCCACGTTTAGAACTGTCCCTGCACAAAATGTAATTTCTTAAGGAAAAAAAGTAATTTAAAACTACTCGTGGCTATTTATGAATTGTCGGCTCCCGGCAATACAGATCAAAGTCATTGAAAAAAAACGGCAGGGGTCCCGAACCAAAAAAAAAAGCGTGGGGTCCCCCCCAAATTCCATATCAGGCCCTTCAGGTCTGGTATGGATATTAAGGGGAACCCTGCACCAAAATAAAAAAAAAGTGGGGTCCCCCAAAAAATCCATACCAGACCCTTATCCGAGCACGCAATCTGGCAGGCCACAGGAAAAGAAGGGGGATGAGAGAGCGCCCCCCACCTCTTGAACCGTACCAGGCCACATACCCTCAACATGGGGAGGATGTCCCCATGTTGATGGGGACAAGGGCCTCATCCCCACAACCCTTGCCCGGTGGTTGTGGGGGTCTTCGGGAGGGGGGCTTATCAAAATCTGGAAGCCCCTTTAACAAAGGGGAACTCCAGATCCTATGTGAATTGTTAATGGGGTACATTGTACCCCCTACCATTTCACAAAGTAAGTGTAATTTTTTTTTTTTAAAAACACACAGACACAGCTGGACAAGTCAAGTCAAGTTAAAAATAAAAAAAAATTAAAATAAAAAAAAACATTCCAGCGATGTAATCCAGTTTGTCCAGCGTTGTGCTCTATGTCCTGTGGTGATCCAATGTCCAGCGATGCTGCAGTCTCCATTCCACACGAATCATGGGGTAAGCCCCGGCTTTCCCTGCTTGCCGGGGAATACCCAATGACGTCAGCGGGCAGGCATGTGGCCTGGTACGGTTCAGGTCTGGTATGGATTTTTGGGGGGACCCCACGCCATTTTTTTGTGCGGGGTTCCCCTTAAAATCCATACCAGACCTGAAGGGAAACTACAGGAAAACTGTTGGGAGAGCTTTCTTGTCAAGAAAACCGTTCGTGTGTATGGTTTCTCGTCGAGAAAACTGTCATGAATCTCGACGAGAAAAAAAGAAAACCAATAAAGTATTACTTTGAAAGCACTAGAAAATTCCATCAGAAGGAAAAAAGCAACCTAGTGACTATTGATTTACTTTGCAAGAGCATTAATTAGGAGATCAATCTAATAGGTGTATATTAAAAACAGAACAGATAGTGGGGCTGATTTACGAAACGTTTGCGCCATGAGTATCGGCGCATCTGCGTGCACAATGGCAGTTTTGGTATTTGCGAAACATTAGCGCCGGTAACGCAGCGCTATTCCCCATTAACTATAGTGTTCTCAGCGCACGGGAGGAGGCGCTCAGGGCGCCACTATGGACCTGGCGCACGGCATCTTCAAATTAAAATATAAAGAAGCTGGAAGTGCCAATATAATGGTGTGATGTGGGGTGATGTGAGGAAGTTTAGTGACAACTGCCCAAGTAACAAACATGCCCAAAATAGAATGAGAAAGTAACTTTTTCTGAACCAGCCTGCTGCGCCGGCAATTACATTTATAACTGCGAGGGATCTTTTGTGCTCTGCGCGGGAATTTTACTCATTCAAATCTGCCGGTCCACTGCGCCGGCAAAATCTTAGTAAATGACAAGTCACGTAAATGCATTTGCATAAGTTGAACAGGCGCACCTCCTAAACTTGCCGTTATATAACAGTCCGACAGCAAAATTAAATTTTTAAAGGAAAAAAAGGCATTTAAAAGCACTCGCGGCTGTAATGAATTGTCGGTTCCCGTCAATATAGAGAAAAGTCATTGAAAGTCTTTGAAAAAAAAAATCAAAATGCGTGTGGTCCCCCCAAATTCCATTACCAGGCCCTTCAGATCTGGTATGGATATTAAGGGGAACTCTGCGCCAATTTAAAAAAAAATGATGTGCGGGTCCCCCTCAAAATCCGTACCAGGCCCTTCAGGTCTGGTATGGATTTTAAGGGGAACCCTCGCGCCAAACTTAAAAAAAAATGGCGTGGGGTCCCCCTAAAAATCCACACCAGACCCTTTATCCGAGCATGCAACCTGGCAGGCCGCAGGAAAAGAGGGACGAGAGAGCGGTCCCCCCTCCCTCCTGAACCGTACCAGGCCACATGCCCTCAACATGGGGAGGATGTCCCCATGTTGATGGGGACAAGGGCCTCATCCCCACAACCCTTGCCCGGTGGTTGTGGGGGTCTGCAGGCAGGGGGCTTATTGGAACCTGGAAGCCCCCTTTAACAAAGGGGACCCCCAGATCCCGCCCCCCCTGTGTGAAATGGTAATGGGGTACAAATGTACCCCTACCATTTCACAAAAAAAAGTGTCAAAAATGTTAAAAATGACAATAGCCGGTTTTTGACAATTCCTTTATTAATGTCTTCTCCTTTCTTCCATCTTCTTCCTTCTTTTTCTTCCAGCTTCTTCTTTTCTCCATTCGGGTTTCTTCCTCCATCTTCATCTTCATCTTCCTTCGGTGTTCTCTTCCGCATCTTGCTCCGGCTTCTTTTTCCCTTCTTCTTTCTCCGGCCGACCCGCTTGAATTCGAGGTTCCCGCTGTGTGACGCTTCAGTTCTTCAGTTCTCCTCTGGGTCCGCTGCCACCCGGTGACCCCGCCCCCTCTGACACCACGAGCAAAGTCCCCGTGAAATCCATGTGCGTCAGAGGGGGGCGGGGTCACCGGGTGGCAGCAGACCCAGAGGAGAACTGAAGAACTGAAGCGTCACACAGCGGGAACCTCGAATTCAAGCGGATCAGCCGGAGAAAGAAGAAGGGAACAAGAAGCCCCCCGCCCACAGACCCCCACAACCACCGGGCAAGGGTTGTGGGGATGAGGCCCTTGTCCCCATCAACATGGGGACATGGTGCTTTGAGGGGTCACAGACCCCCAAAGCATCCTCCCCATGTTGAGGGCATGTGGCTTGGTACGGTTCAGGAGGGGGACGCTCTCTCATCCCCCCCTCTTTTCCTGCGGCCTGCCAGGTTGCATGCTCGGATAAGGGTCTGGTGTGGATTTTTAGGGGCACCCCCACAACATTTTTTTTTTAAATTGGCGCAGGGTCCCCTTAAAATCCATACCAGACCTGAAGGGCCTGGTACGGATTTTGAGGGGAACCCCCACGCCATTTTTTTTTATTTGGCGCGGAGTTCCCCTTAATATCCATACCAGACCTGAAGGGCCTGGTAATGGAATTTGGGGGAACCCCCACACTTTTATTTATTTTTTTCAAAGACTTTCAGTGACTTTTATCTGTATTGACGGGAACCAGCAATTCATTACAGCCGTGAGTACTTTTAAATGACTATTGTAGCGGGTATATGCTTTCTATTTTAGAATTTGGTGGGAAGCTGTGATGTATGGTTCCCTGGGGTTCACCATGTGGCGCTGTCACTTTGGGCCCGGGGTTGAGCCATCGTTGTGGTGTCGTACCTCTTTTGGCCTCTTTCAGCGGTTGTATGGTGGGGCGGGGAACCCGCTGTGCTTGCTAGGAGGGGGGATAAAGGGGCGGCCATTTTTGGTGGGGGGAGTCGAGCCCGGGCATCTTCAGCCTGAGGGTGGTGGTGCGTGTCGGTCCTCTAGGCGGCCTAGGCCTAGAGGACGTTCGGAGGTCGTGTTCCATCCCAGGCACCTTTAGCCTGGGGTGAGGTACTTGGGAGGAGGTCTGGAGCTCAGTGTCCACCACTGAGGTCCGCGAGGGAAGGAGGTCCTAGGGAACCCAGGGATTGGGTACCCGAATCTAGAAGGCGTAATGGACCGGTGGGAGATACTTGTTTGAAGACCCGGTGCAGCATATTGCCAGTGACAGGTGAGCCTCCCATCGGAGACCGCCTGGAAGGAAATCCTCTCCCCCCCCTCGCTCGGAGGCCTCAGCCCACTTTCAGGAAGGAAAGTGGAGAGTTCATTGTGTCTGGGCCTACTCGCATCCACACCTCCTTGTCTGTTCTGTTTTCTAAGGGAGTTCAACTTATTGTGTTCACTTCAGAAGAATAAAGGAGTGTTGGACTTTAATGGTGTGGGGCTCATTTTCTGGCAGACATTGTTCAAGGTAACTCTCTTAGGAGACTCCAGGTGCAGAACACTGAACCGAAGGTAAAGAAAGAACTTTGCTTACACCACACAAACATGCTGCGGTGAAGGCTTGGCGTGGTGACCCTGCTCTCTCTCCTCTAAGATACCCCTAGACAAGAGACAGACGAGCTGAGAGAAAAGAGGGGAGTGAGGAGGCCGCTACACTATTATTTTACTTTAGAAATGTAATTTTGCTCTCAAACTGTTATAAACATGGAAAACATGCGCTACTTTACAGGCATACTATAGACACCCCCCAGGTATGATATTTAGGGCCAGTTCACACCGGATGCAGTGCAGTGCGTGTTTTTGATGCATGAAAAACGCAAAGAAAGTTGATCACATTAATGCCAATGGCATAGTTCACACCACTTTTACCCATGCTTAAGTCAAGTGGCATTGACGTAACGCGTAGGGAGAAGAGCATAGTCACGTCATCAGCTGTTGTCTGCAGCAGATGCCTAGTGATGAGATCGCAACCACTGAGCTATTGAAGCGCCTCTGATTCCTGGCTGTATGTGAGTGTAACCCAATAGAGCTAAGACACATCTGAGATCTTAGAGATTGCGCAATGATTGTTTCTTATTTATATTTTATATGAACACTTTTTCTTCAAACTGAGAGTGGCGGCTGTCGGTGGAAGGAGTCGGTATTGCATGGAGAAAAGCCTGCATTTAAAACACAATGAAGTGATAAAAAACAGGACTTGATGTTTTTTCAGTGTTTTACATTGATTTTCTTGATTGTTTGCACATGCACTGGAGCACTTTGTATCTATTTATGTTCTCTGTTTCACTTATGAGCATTGCAGTATATGTATTTATAGCACCAGCACTCTTTGGATATATTTATTTTGGGTATTATATTAATTGAACAGCACTGTTATTTATTAAGGATTTTATTTTGATGAGCACCAAGGAATAATTTATATATTTATATCACTGTGCTAAGCACAAGGGTTGGTTTTAGCGCACCATTATATATATATACACATATTTATCACTGGGATTACAGAGCTTCCTTGAATGGTTGCAGCTGCTACCATTTGTTTATCTAAGTGTTTTTTTCTCAAGATTTTATATATAGTAGCGCTTTAGTACTATTTTACCAGTACCGTATTTTCCGGCGTATAAGACGACTTTTTAACCCCTAAAAATCCTCTCAAAAGTCAGCGGTCGTCTTCTACGCCGGTACCTTACCTTACTGTAGAATCTCAGACCGCGGCTGTCCATTTTTCAAAAGCCGCGCCTCCACGTCATGCTGTTCCATGATAGGCGGAACACTCAGCTTCCCAGCAGAGCCTCTGTTTAGTGTTCCACCTATCACGGATGCCCTCTCATCCTCGGATGAGAGGGCATCTGTGATAGGCGGAACACTAAACACAGTGTCTGCTGGGAAGCTGAGTGTTCCGCCTATCACAGAACAGCACGAGGAGGAGGCTCGGCTTTTGAAAAATGGACGGCCGTGGTCTGACTGAGATTCTACATGTCAGGGATAAGGTAAGTGATCATCGAGGGGGCACAGTGAGGTATGCAGGGGAACAGTGAGGCATGCAGGGGAACAGTGAGGTATGCAGGGGAACAGTGAGGTATGCAGGGGAACAGTGAGGTATGCAGGGGAACAGTGAGGTATGCAGGGGAACAGTGAGGCATGCAATGGGGAACAGTGAGGCATGCAATGGGGAACAGTGAGGCATGCAATGGGGAACAGTGAGGCATGCAATGGGGAACAGTGAGGCATGCAATGGGGAACAGTGAGGCATGCAATGGGGAACAGTGAGGCATGCAATGGGGAACAGTGAGGCATGCAATGGGGCACAGTGAGGTATGCAATGGGGCACAGTGAGGTATGCAATGGGGCACAGTGAGGTATGCAATGGGGCACAGTAAGGTATGCAGGGGCACAATGAGGTATGCAATAGAACAGTGAGGCATGCAATGACACAGTGAGGTATGCAATGGCACAGTGAGGCATGGTGAGGCATGGCTAGTCGGAAGGGGGTCGTCTTATACGGCGAGTATATCCCAAAACCCACATTTTATCTGGAAAATTAGGGGGTCGTCTTATACGCCCAGTCGCCTTATACGCCGGAAAATATAGTAGTTCACACCACTGCAGTCCGGTCCAGTGCGTTTCAGAAAGAAAATAAAAATAGTCATGCTGCATTTTTTATGTACAGAACTGTACTGGACCACAGTAAAACACATCAAAAATGCTATGGATTGTACCAAAAACGCACTGGAATGCACCTAAATGCACCAAAGACGCACTGCAACACACTTGTCCTAAGTGAAAAGAGGGGGAAAAAAACACTAGGCTGCATCAAAAACGCACCAAAAACTCATCAAAAATGGACTGGAACGCGTCAAAAACGCGCATGCAGAAAAGCACCTGGAACGCATCCAGACTGCGTTTCTATGGTGTGAACTAGGGCCAGTTCACACCATAGAAACGCAATCCGGATGCGTTCCAGGTGCTTTTTTGGTATGTTTTTGATGCAGTCCAGTGCTTTTTTTTCACCCCTCTTTTTTATTAACCATAGATAAGGACAAGTGTGTTCCGGTGCATTTAGGTGTGTTCCGGTGAGTTCCAGTGCGTTTTTGATGCGTTTTTGCAGCGTTCCAGTGCAGGTAAAATGCAGCAAGTTCTACTTTTTTTGGGGAACTGGAACGCACTGGAACAAACACTGCCATTTAGAACCATATAACCAACTTTCCATGCATTTTTGATGCATAAAAAACGCAATGCACTGCATGTGGTGTGAAATGGCCCTTAAGCAATTTGGCATATTTAAAGGCACTTCTCCTTGTTTTGTTTCTGGTGTTGTCCAAATTGATGACATTGATATATGTCCCTTAGGGTGGGACCTGGACCCCCATTTTAAAGCCAATAACTAGAAGAAAAGCTAGCCAAGTGGGGACTAGCAAAATTAACAAGTCAGTGCCCATAGACTGCAATGGGGGGGGGGGGGGGGGGGTTATTTTCTGCTAGCTGCATTTGTGTTGGTCTCAGCATGGTCAGGAACTTAGTTTTTTTTTGGTGCTTTTTGTGTGTGAACAGCACCTGGATATTTCTGGCCATGCTCAGAGAGTGTGCTTTTTGGGTTAGTAATTGAAGGACATCCTTAACAGGTGTACCCACTTTGAAGTTCAGTTTCTACACTGGGTGAACTTGCATTTTGGGTGTTTCATGGACTGTGCATGTGTTTTCAATTGCCTCATTAGCACACAAACCTATGTTATATAAAGCTTGCAGATAGCATTCTCTCCCTTGCCCTGAAAAGAGTCAAGATTGTGGCCAGCAAAATGTACATTTTGGTGTCCTTATCAATTTGTAACACATGCATTTTATTTGTTATGTCTTTGCAAAACAGATGTTTGTTTTACTTTTGTTGATTGTTTTTTTTGTGTGTGGGGGATATGTTCCCCTGAAATATTTTTGATGTTGTTAATGTGTGTCGTTTGTTCACTTTGATTTAATTGTCTGTGCTGCATTATTTTGCTAAATCTTTCTCAAGATGTGACTAATGTGTCAAATCTACCTTCATGTCTTTTTTATTTATTTATTTTTTGCTTCCCTTTGTTTTTTCCCCAAGTCCTGTTTTGTTGACCAATAAAATTTGATGCAAAGTTTGTTTGTTTTTTTGTTTTCTATGCAACAAATGTGACAGCTGTAGCTTAACTATGCTTATTGGCATGTCAAAACAAAACAGGTGTGATTTGTCTACCCTGGTGCCTTCATGGTAGCATATGCATGTATTGTGTGCTGCCATGGATAGTCACCAGGAAATAAAAAATACAGGGCGGTAAGTATTCAATTTTCTTTTTTACTGCAGTGGTTCTCAGCCTCAATCCTCAAGTACCCCCAACAGGACATGTTTTGTGAATTTATCTTATCGAGAATTGCTGTCCAAAATACCAAACCATTGACTGTGATTTAAAGCACATGTGCAAGATGAAGGAAAACCTGCAAACATGGCCTGTTGGGGGTACTTGAGAAGCACTGATTTAGAGCACTGCACTTAAAAATAGCTCAAGGCAATACGATTCTAATTGTGGGCATTTTGAGGGAAACCAAGTAAGTGTTAGAACCCCTGCTTGTTTTTTTGTTTTTTTTTTTAGGTTGGGCTTTGTGTCCTTTTTAGTAAAATTGGCTTCACTTCCTGTCACACAGCTAAACAGGAAGTAAGGGTAAAACCCTACCAATGTCTTTTCTTGGGGACACACAGATCAATCTAACCCATTAAGCAAATTGCATTCTAGCACTTTGTTGTGTACACCCCAAATCATTAGGTAGTTTGGGGTTTAGTAAAGGCAAATCCACTCTGCAGGACAAGTGTAGTTGCTGAAATTCTGAGGGGAAGCACTGGTGATTGTAACATCCAATCATGTAAAAGCAAAGATGGTGTATTTTTGTTTCCTTGCATGTCCCCCTCGGATATCCAGCAAGTGCACTTGTAGTGCAAAGTGGATTTGCCTTTAGTAAATAAACCCCAAAGTATCTAATACTTTGGGGTGTACCCAGCAAAATACTGGAGTGCAATGTACATAATAGGGAAAGTGTTTAGATTGACCTGTGTGTCCCCAAGGAAAGACATTGGTAGGGATTTACCCTCACTTCCTGTGTGGCTATGGAAGTGAATAATTTGGAAGGATAAAGTGGCCAAATTTGGGAGTTGTCTTCACCCTATCAGGGGTGCAGACATCCCCAAAAACTGTCTAGACTTCTAATCCCTCTGCACTCTATCCCCAAGCAAAAATAAGAAAAAGGATTTCATTTAGTTTAACTTTGCAAAGGCACATTCCTAAGTTGAATTGTGATGCATGTCAATGGCCCATTTAGACCCTCTTTAACCACTTGAGATCAGCGTTATAACTTATGGACGGCCACAGCACGGTCCTCAATTGCCGGGAGTCCGTCAATAGACCTCCTCCCCTTCGCACGCACGCTCTGGTCACGAAGTCACTGAGACTTGGGTGATGACAGATCCGAGTAAGGGGCCAATCCCTGCCCCTTACCACGTGATTAGCTGTCAGCCAATGACAGCTGATCACGCAATGTAAACAAAAGCTCGGTAATGGTTTTTGTTTTCTCCTTGTGCTGACAGCGTGAGCATAATAAAAGGCAATCACTGGCTTATGTGCAAGGGACATCGGGCCCGAAGAGGAAGAGGCAATTCTGCATCATCTGTGACAATCAGTAGCCCCTGCCAGTGCCACCTATCAATGCCCACCACTGGTGCCAATCAGTGCCACCTTGCAGTGCCACTTCTCAATGCCCACCAGTGCCAACTAGCAATGCCACCTCTCAGTGCCCACCCTTGTCACCTTATCGGTGCCCATCAGTGCAGCCTCATCAGTGTACATCAATGAAGGAGAAAATTGTTCGAACTAAATATTAACCACGTCCCTACCGCCCACCGTCAAATGACGTCCTTGACTTTGTGCAGTGACATCTGAATGATGCCTGCAGTTGCAGGCATCATTCAGATATCATTCTTTTCAGCCGGTGATTCCGTGCACGATAAAAACAATCATAGCGGCAGTTCCACCACTTGATCGTTCTTGTAGGCGGCGGGAGAGGACGTTCCCCCCCCTCCCGCTGCCATCCGGTGCTTCTCCGGTCTTTCCCGTGCCATCGAGGGCCCAGAGAACGAATTGGCCGACGCCGGATAGGAAGCATAGAGATAACTGGTGACCAGATGGCAGACAGCGACGAGGCAACATCGGGCGGAGAGAAGAGGGAAGAAGACAACGATGAAGACCGGGACCCCGCTAGCAAAAGAGCTGGAAGAAGATAGCGGGGCGCCCGGCAGAAGGCAGAAAGAACCGGAGATCGTGGAGAAGGCACCGGAGAGCCGGAGAAGAACCGGAGAGCGCGGAGAAGGCACCGAAGAGCGAGAGAAGGGGCCGGAGAGTCGGAAGAGACCCCTAAAGTCAGAAGAACACCCCCGGAGCTGCCTAATAAATTACTTTAAAAACCTGTGTTGTGTTTTTTTTATTGACATTTTATTGCCACCAGGTGAATGGGTAGGGGTACGATGTACCCCATGCTCATTCACATAGGGTGGGGGGGCCCGGGATCTTGAGGCCCTCTTATTAAAGGGGGCTCCCGGATTCCGATAAGCGCCCGCCTGCAGACCCCGACAACTAACGGCCAGGGTTGTCGGGAAGAGGCCCTTGTCCCCATCAACATGGGGGAGGGTGCTTTGGGGTGGGGGGGCGCAGTTTGCCCTCCTGCCCAAAGCACCAAACCCCCCATGTTGAGGGCATGCGGCCTGGTATGGTTCAGGAGGGAGGGGGCGCTCGCCCCCCCCTTCCTGACCTGCCGGGCTGCGTGCTCGGATAAGGGTCTGTATGGATTATTGGGGGACCCCAATGCCGTATTTTCGGCGTAGGGGGGTTTTCCTTAAAATCCATACCAGACCTAAGGGCCTGGTATGCTCCTGGAGGGGAACCCATGCCGTTTTTTTGTTTAAAATTTGGGCTGGAGTTCCCCTTCATGATTCATACCAAACACAGGGGACAGCGAGCGCGAGGCTTGCAGTACCTTGTCGCCGAGAACATTCTCGGCCAGGTACTTCAAGTCGCCTCCAGGACACGACTTGAGCGTCTGTATAGTGTGACCAAACCCCCGTATATATTTTTATGTATATGTTCAGGTGTTTTTAACTAGCCTTGCAGGATAAATGTCATTCTTGAATGTGTGCCCTATAATCTGTTTGGTACTGTCTTTCGGTCTTATAGCAGCACCATCTTGAATTTAAACGCATTGTATGGTGTGCCCCCCAATATGTTTTTGTTTTGCTTTGCGCTCAAGTCGTGTCTAATTTGCCTCGCAAAGTCGCGCTGCCCCTGTGTCAACCGGCACACGAGTCGCCCCGCAAGTCAGATCGTCTTGATCCGACTTCCTGGGCGACCTCTATTCAAATCAATGGGCTCCCATAGATAGGGAACCATTCATTTTGAATAGAGATACAAGCGCCGCTGACATTTTTATTTACTATAGCAGTGCGCCACTGGTTCATGCGCCCAATTAAGGATTTATCCGGCGCACCAAATTAAGGTATGAACCGGCGCAGCGCACTGTTGATAGTAAATCACCCCCAGTGTGTTTATAAGTACCACACAATATTAAAAGAAAGGTAGAAATAGGAGTAGATGAAGAGAAGAGGGTAGAAAAAAAAGGGGGGATAATGGGGGGGGGGGTACAAGTGGTGATGTGATTCCAAATTATTAGAAAGTATATTCAAGACAAATAGAGTAAAATTACCAAGGCAATAATAATGTGTCATCAAAGTCTGGAGGTAAACAATGCCTAACCCAAGGATGCCAGAGTTTCTCAAATTGAACCAATTTGATCTCTTTCGATTGCTTTCATTTTAGCATGAACAAGAGCTTTATTAGTTCTGTGTATGGTTTCAGCTGGAATTAAATATTGAGTCTTCCATGCCTTAGCAATGTTTTTTTTTTTTTTTGGCTGTTGGAAGCTGTAAAAGAAGGCAAAAATTGATTCTGTGTGATCCCATCAGGTTTCAGGTTTAATAGGGCTGTAGCCAGATTAGGTGTATCAAAGATTTTGGAGGCTGAGGCCTCGTACACACGGCCGATTTTCTCGGCAAGAACAAGCAAGAAACTTGCTGGCAGAGAGGTCTTGCCGAGTAAATCGGTCGTGTGTACGCGGCTATCGGGTTTCTCGTCGAGAAAACCGACAAGAAACCTCGACGAGAAAATAGAGAACCTGCTCTCTATTTTCTCGTCGAGATTCTCCTCGGCATGTTTCTCGACGAGAAAAGTGAGTGTGTGTGTACACTTACCTGTCCTCCCGGAAGCCCGCGCATGTTCGAAATGAATTCGACGCATGCGCGGTAGCTTCATAGGCATACGTAGGGTATACCAAGATGGCGGCGACGGCATCGAATGTGACGAGCGCATGCTCGTCGTAGTCGATGACGTCACCGCGTACGCTCCATTCAAAGAACCGCGGGTTCTTTGAAACGAGCGTGTGTACACTCGGCCGGGACAAGTTTCTTGTCCAAGAATCTCGTCGAAAAAAACGACATGTTTTTTTCAACGAGAATCTCGGCCGTGTGTACGAGGGCTAAGTGAAAAACTGCCTTCCAAAATTTTTGGACAATTGAGCAATCGCAACAAATATGAAGTTGAGCGCCAGACACTGAACAACCATGAAAAAAAGCTTCAGGGTAATCAGAAGCATATTTCGATATTCTAGCAGGGAACAAATACCAAAGGGCTAGCACCTTAAATTTAGTTTCCACAGCAACATTAGAAGAAGCAGACTTAGTGGCAGACAATATGCTAGACAATTCAGTAGCATTAAATGAGCGATTAAGGTCTAGTTCCCATTGGACACATATTAGGGGGGACCAGTACTAGCTAAAATGTACTTATAGAGAAAAAAAACAAGTCCTTTAGCATTTTGTTTATCCAGGATAGAGGGAGCAAGCCTTTAGCAAGCTGAAGGTCTGAAGGAGGCAAGGAAATGTTGAGTGCAGTAAATTTTTGATAGTTCACTGTTAAGCCCAAAATGTGTGCAAAACGGTTTAGGACAGAGAGGAGATTAGGTGCTGTGATATGCGCAGATGACGTGATGAGTAAGATGTCATCTGCAAAAAGACAAACCGGTACTTTATGATGACATCCAGCTAATTCAATACCTTTTATGTTTGGATCAGATCTAATTAAATGGGCCAAGGGTTCAATGAGGAGTGCAAATAGGAGGGGGGAGAGAGGACATCCTTCACGGGTGCCTCTTCCAATAGGGAAAGGGTCTGATTTAAAACCAGCATATTTGATAAATGCATTCGGCTTGTCGTATAAGGATGAAATCCACTTCAAAAATGCGGTCCAAACACACATTTTTAAAGAATATATTGTAAGTATGGCCATGAGACAGTGTCAAATGCTTTTCTTATATCGAGCGATAAAAAACACGCAGGCAGACATCTTGATTTAGCGACATGGGCAAGTAAAGAGGCTCTCAGAATATTATCACTTGCTTGGTGCGAGGGTATAAACCCAACTTGATCTCGATGAACAAGTTTGCCTATTTCTTGATTCAAGCAGGTCGCAAGTGTAGCGGGGTCTCCTTTAAGGCCCCGGGACTACGTTACCCAGAACCCCATCCGGCCTCAGGGTGAAAGATTCCACCGCAGAGACTCATGGGAGGGGCTATTTAAGGAAGAGGGAGGCAGAGCTCGGCCTCTTTGGACACCGCGCTGCAAGCAACCAGTCTTCCTGTGTGGATCTGCTGCGGTGCAAGGCCCGAAGCCTGGGGCCTTGCGTGACTTCCGAAGAGCCTTTCACCCCACTGCGGAGCCTGGGTGGATCCTGATTTGTCGAGTGAGGACATCAGTTAGATCGGGGACCCAATCGTTGCAGACGCTGTGTGCGGATACACAGCAGGTGGAAGTCCCGGACTGGGATCGCGTCCAGAGTGGTGAGCGGGCACCTGCCCAGACCAATAGACTGTGTCGTGTTCAGGCCTATAGAACTGTATAGGCCCACAGTTCGTTTATCTGCTGTTCCATGGGGGGACCGGTAGCAGGACAGAGTTGAAGTGTCCCCCTCCCAGTATAGTTGTTCCAAGTTACTGCCCGTTGTGGATTACAAACTAGAATTTCATCAAGTGCACCACTGAAAGCTGGCATGCGAAGAAATCCTTATAGAAAGTGACTGAGATTTACTCCATGTCAGGCCTGACTCGGGTGGGGAGATAGTATATTGTTTAGGGCGCACACACCATAATAGCCACACGTGGTGGAGTACCGCGCAGCGCCATTATAGTGTGCTGAATTGATTGCTGCAGGGCTCTGCAAGCCAGTTGCATGTGTGATGTTATACCTATACTATTTACCATAAGAGTAAAACCGTTATAATCAATCTCTCGCCTTATGCCGCGTACACACGATCATTATTCACGGCGGTTAAAAAACCGCCGTGAATAATGACAGGAAAAACGAGGGAACCGCTTGGTTCCCTACACACGGTCGTTTTTCCCGTCATTTTTTCTCTTGACGAGAAAAACGACCGTCTGTGGGCTCCGCGGCAGTGTTTCCCTATGGGAAAACTGCCGCGGAAAAAAATGCTGGAAAAAACGACGAGAAAATTTAGAACATGTTCTAAATTTTCTCGTCGTTTTTTATGCCGTTTTTCTCGACGAGAAAAACGACATAAAGCCCACAGACGATCGTTTTTCTCGGCGAAATGAAAAAATGCAGTTTTTCTCGTCGAGAAAAGCGGTCGTGTGTACGCGGCATTAGTGTGTTGTCTTACTGCTTAGAGATTAATTCATGCAATACAATTGAATGTGGTATAAGTATAGCCCTAGACTAACTGTGCCAGCGTGGGTCGAGTACGATTGCCGGGGGTTGACGGTACTGCACACAGGGCCCGAAAACAAACCAGCGGCTCTCTTAACTGGGGGTAGCGCTACACGTGGGGGCTCTCGAGTCCGGGATTCTGGTGCAGCAAGTAACGCGCCAAAAAGTACCAGCATGGACCCATCGGAAGTATTTAAGTGGTGCAAGGTGGTCAACACAGATCCAGGAGGGGTAGTAGTTATAGAACTCCCAGGGATCTGACAAGAAGAAGCGGTGAAGCAGCTAGTGACGTCTCTGTCCCCGCACCAGAAGGCATGGATAGTGGATGTCAGGTCGAATTCTTCGCTGACGCACGCACTGATAGAGTGGAAGGATGGAGTCCCGGGAAAGACTTCAAGAATCCAAGTATAAAAGCGACAGATGATCAAACCTATAGCCTAATACACACACTGCCGCCTACACAAGGAGGATGGCTTCAGACATCAAAACTATCACCACCCACCCCAAAAACAGTAAAAAGGGAGAAGAAAGAGAGTCCCGGGTCGCCGCAGGGCACCCTCAGCACCGAACTATGCGCGGTCCTAGAGGAAATTATAGCCCAGTGTAAGAAAGACCCTCCAGATTACCAAATGTCAGGATACCGAAAACTCAGAATGTTTTCAGGGAGGAAACCTGTGACTTCGGGTGAAGAGGGGTTTGAGGAGTGGTTAGACGGTGCCACTCAGGCCTTAGAAGAATGGGAAGTCCCAGACCACAGAAAGAAGCAGAGAATTGCTGAGAGCTTGAAGGGACCTGCTCTGGAGGCCATACGCAACCTTAAGATGAGCAAGACAGACTGTGATGCGCAGGACTATCTGGACACTCTACAGAATGTGTTTGGTGGAACAGAAAAAATCACTGAGCTCACTTACCAGCTGGAGCACTGCTACCAAAAGGCAGGAGAAAAACTGTCAGATTTCATGAAGCGCCTGGATAAAATACTGCACAAGATGATCCTTAAGAAGGGGATTGATCCGCGGAAGGTGGATGAGGCCCGTGTTCAGCAGGTGATGAGAGGATCTCAGCCCCTGGATCCCATCGCACTGGCGCTACGTACAAGACAGGACGGGAAGAGCCTGGAGTACCCTGACTTGATCCGAGTAGTCAGAGAAGAAGAAGCTATGCTGGAGGAGAAGAAGAGGAGCCAACCAGTTGAGACGGTGAATCCTCTTCCCGTGATGGTCAGGACGGCCATGACCCTGGAAAGAGACGCAGAGGTGGATACCTTGAAGTCGCAGATGTCCCAAGTGTTGGGGATGCTGACCTCCCTGATGGAAAAGGAGTCAAGGGTACCAGAGAGGGAAAGCCCAAGGAAGGAGCTGTTTCCAAATACCTCAGCGCCCGCATCCCTGGAAGATAGGGGGGATATGACTTGTTTCAACTGCGGAGGGGTTGGCCACGCTGCCAGAGTGTGTTCCAGTCCCAAGAAGAAAAGACTGAATAACCGCAAGCCGCCGGAAAACTTCAGCGGGCCCCGGTGAAGGAGTCAGCCGGGTGCCCATCACCTTCAGTGAGCTCCAAACTGAATAAGAAGCACATGAGAGGAGTGGACAAGACCCCTCAGAAGAAACATAAGGTTCCTCAGAGGGAACGCACTCCAAAGAAAGACAGTAATGTCCCTCAGCGGGTAGCTACACCCCTAAAAAGGGGGGAGATCAATGCATACCAGGCCCAAGAGAGACTTAAGTCCAGAGACAAATAGAAGAAAGAAAGCAAAAAAGGGAAATGCAAAGATCAAAGGAAAGAAACCCCTTCGAAGCGGTATCCAGAGAAGCTGGTGGGCCCCTCCCCAATAGTATCTATACAAGTGGAGGGAGTTTACACAAGAACCATATTGGATACTGGGGTGCAGGTGACCCTGCTGTATCGGGACTTTTATGACAGGCATCTGAGTCACCTACCCATCCAGAAGATTGAAGAGTTGGAGATATGGGGAATTGGGACAGAGAGCTTCCCTTATGATGGCTGTTTGCCCATAAAACTGACTTTTGACCCGTTCATAGCCGGAAAGGCTGAAGTGTTTGACACATTAGCTGTGGTGTGCCCCCGACCGCCTGGAGCTAACAAGAGTTCCTTGATAATAGGGACCAACACGGATCTGGTCCGAAGACTTCTGGCCCCACTGACAAGAAGGAAGAACCCCACAGTCACTGAGATCCACCCAATGTTGAAGACCGCCTACCAACGGCTGATCTTGGAACAGAAGGCCCCGGAAGAGAGGGTAGGGAAGGTCTGGAGACTGGGAAGAAGGGGGATAGTGCTGCAGCCTGGTGAAGTAACCTGCCTGAAAGCCACAGTGAAACTCACTTGGGAGCAGCCTGGCCCTTTTGTCATGTTGGAACCCGATCCAACGGAAGAACCTTCGGGCTTAGAAGTAGTCCCAGAAGTGGTTCCGGTGAGGGCCCTGAAGAAAGCCCACTGTAAAGTGCCTGTGAGTGTCAGAAACACCACGGATGGTCCCATGGAGATCCCAGCCAGGTTGTTGCTGGGCCGGGTGAGCCCAGCTACACCAGTTGCTTCATCAGGTGTGGAGAAGACAGATGGAGAAAGTACTGTGTGGGAGAAACTTTCCATGGAGAATCCAAACCTGCCCAGAGCTTAGAGAGAGAGAGCCAAGGCCCAGTTGACCAGGTGGGAAAGGATATTTTCCCATGATGAATTTGATGTGGGGTGTGCTAGGAGTGCCACCCATCGAATCCGTATCCAGGAAGACAAGCCCTTCAGGGAGAGGGTTACGCGGGTTCCATTGGCAGACCTCGAAGATTTGAGGGAGCAGCTCGCTGAGCTCAAGCAAACAGGGGTGATTCGAGAATCTAGAAGTCCCTATGCCTCCCCCATAGTGGTGGTCCGGAAGAAGAATGGGTCATTGAGGCTGTGCATAGACTATAGGACCCTCAACTGGAGAACCACACCGGATCAGTATTCCACTCCGAGGATAGAGGATGCCCTACAGAGCTTGTCTGGAGCAAAGTGGTTCAGTGTTATGGACCTCAAGAGCGGGTACTATCAGATCCCGATGCATCCAGAAGACGAAGAAAAGACGGCTTTCATAACCCCGGTAGGGTTCTTCGAATTCAACCGGATGCCTCCAGGCCTGTCTGGAGCTCCAGCCACCTTTCAAAGACTCATGGAGAAGACTGTGGGAGACATGAACCTCATCGAAGTCCTCGTATACTTGGATGACATCATTGTCTTCGGAAGAACTTTGGAGGAACATGAAGAAAGGCTGGAGAAGGTTTTGAAGAGACTGAGTGAGGAAGGACTCAAGCTCTCACCTGAAAAAGGCCAATTTTATCAGTCTTCAGTCAACTATCTGGGACACATAGTGTCTGAAGATGGGGTGGCCACAGACCCTGGAAAATTGGAGGCAGTCACCTCCTGGCCAAGGCCCACCACCGTAACAGAACTCAGGTCCTTCCTGGGATTCTGTTCCTATTACAGGAGGTTCGTGGAGGGGTTTGCTCAGGTATCCAGGCCCTTGAATGAGCTGCGGAAGACGGAGGGGGAAGAGGATGACTCAGGCCCCAGAAAGCCGGGGGAGTCAGTCAAGGACCAGTGGAATAAGAAGTGTGAAGACGCCTTCCAGATGCTGAAAAAGAACTTAACCACTGCCCCTGTTCTGGCCTACGCAGACCCAAAGAAGCCCTATGAGCTCCACGTAGATGCCAGCCATGATGGTTTGGGAGGAGTGCTCTACCAGGAGCATGAAGGGCAACTGAGACCTGTTGCGTATGTGAGCAGAAGCCTGACCCCCTCCGAAAAGAACTATCCTACTCATAAATTGAGTTCCTGGCCCTCAAGTGGGCTGTAGTTGACAAACTCCGAGATTATCTGTATGGGGCAGACTTCACTGTAAAAACGGACAACAATCCCCTTACCTACCTTTTTACCACAGCAAAGCTGGATGCCACAGGACATAGATGGCTGGCGGCGCTGTCTGCCTTTAATTTCAGCCTGAAATACAGACCTGGGGCGGGAAATCGAGATGCGGACGCCTTGTCCAGAAGATCTCACGTCCCCACCTGCAGTATAGAAGACTGGACCCAAGTGGCACCCGACGGGGTGCGGGCCCTCTGTCAAGGGGCTGAACTCCAAGCCCGGGGAGGCTCAAGAGCAGAAGAGATAGGGGTTACCATAGTAGGAGTTCCCAAGCAATACTGTGGGGTAACCCAACTGGGAGAAGATAACTTATCAAAACTGTCCAAAAAGGAGTGGAGATCCGACCAATTGGAAGACCCTATGGGGAGATTGGTCCTAAAGGCACTGGAGAACCAGGATCCGAACAGACTCCTACGTCACCCCTCAAAGGAAGCTCGCCTGTTGAAGAAGGAGTGGGACAGGTTGCAGGTGCGTCAAGGAGTGGTCTACCGAAGGGGCCCCTCTGATGACCTGGAAGACAAATGGCAGTTGTTCCTGCCCGAGAAACACAGAGAGACTGTCATGATTGCTCTGCATGACAACCATGGCCACCTAGGGGCGGAAAGGATTTTCCAACTCGTTAGGGACCGTTTCTATTGGCCCTGCATGAGGGCTGAAGTTGAGGAATATTGCCATTCATGTGCACGATGCATCCAGAGAAAGACTTTGCCCCATCAAGCTGCCCCAATGGGCCATCTACAAAGTCAAAGCCCGCTTGATCTGGTATGCATTGATTTTCTCTGCCTCAAACCCGACCTGAGTGGACTAGGAAATGTTCTGGTAGTAACCGACCATTTCACCCAGTATGCCCAGGCCTTCCCAACCAAAGACCAGAAGGCCTCCACTGTGGCCAAGGTACTTATGGAGAAATAGTTCATACACTACGGGCTACCACAACGGCTTCATTCAGACTAGGGAAGGGATTTTGAAAGTCGACTGATACGAAAGCTCCTGGATACCTTGGGGATTAAGAAGACAATGACTACCCCCTATCATCCACAAGGTGATGCTCAGCCAGAGAGGTTCAACCGAACCCTGCTCAACATGCTGGGAACTTTAAGCGGTGAAAAGAAGCAACATTGGAGTAACCACATAGCGGCCCTTGTGCATGCATACAATAGCACTATCAGCGATGCTACAGGATACTCACCCTATAGACTCATGTTCGGGAGAGAAGCAAGACTGCCAGTGGATCTGGCCTTTGGCACCTCCATAGACCATTGTTCTGCTGCTTCCCACAAGGGATATGTCGATAGACTCAGACGTAATTTGAAAGTGGCCTATGAGCAGGCCCAGGCGGCCTCGTAGCAAAGGGGGGCCCGCAACAAGAGAAATTTTGATCTAAAGATTAGGATCCAAGATCTACAACCAGGAGACAGAGTGTTGCTGCGGAACTTGGGAATCCCTGGAAAACACAAGCTTGCAGACAGATGGAGACCTGAACCTTATGTTGTTTGCAAAAGACTACCGGGCCTACCCGTTTACAGACTTAAACCAGAAGGAAAGCTGGGGCCTTTGAAGACCTGCCATCGGAACCACCTACTTCCACTAGCTGAGGCATTCGGATACCCCCTATGATAGATTCCCCTGAACCAACGTCCATTCTGGACACTCCCAGACCCAACACTCGGTCTCAGACCCCTCGGACCGAGGATACAGAAGACTCGGAGATAAGTGAAGATGAGGGAGAAGAACTTGGTTGGCTTTGGCCTTCCCAGGCCCCAGCAACTTCAGCTATTGATCTTCCACCTGACGAAGATACCGAAGATCAAACACTGAATGCAGAAGCTACTGAGTTCATCCCGTCCAGTCCTTGGTCAGATACTTGGGAGAGTGCCTGTGAATTACTCCCAGAGGAAGATCCAAGGGAAGCCATGTACCTCCCTGCTCGGGAGTCCAAGGCTCCCGAACCAGAGGAAATTCCTAAGTCAGTTACTGAAGAAGAACCTGTTTCAACGGAAAGTCCAAGAGGACAGAGGAAGCGAAGAGCCATAAAACCTCCCAGGAGATTAACCTACCCACAAATGGGGAGGAGTGCTGAAGACACTGTGATCACTGCCAGAAGGAGTATGGAAGACCCTGACCCTCCCACTGTTCATTTGGTGGGAGGCAACCCCAACTCACTCTCTGGCACAGTTAGACAGGATACTGATGATAGTGTGTCCTGTGGGCAGGGGAGTTCACTACCTCGGTTTTGGTGGGAATTTCCACTGCCGACATCATATGAAACTTTGATTGATGTTGTACGTTCTGTAATTTAAGGTTATGTTATCTTTGGGGACCAAAGAGTTTAAGTGGGGGGAGTGTGTAGCGGGGTCTCCTTTAAGGCCCCCGGGACTACGTTACCCAGAACCCCATCCGGCCTCAGGGTGAAAGTTTCCACCGCAGAGACTCATGGGAGGGGCTATTTAAGGAAGAGGGAGGCGGAGCTCGGCCTCTTTGGACACCGTGCTGCAAGCAACCAGTCTTCCTGTGTGGATCTGCTGCGGTGCAAGGCCCGAAGCCTGGGGCCTTGCGTGACTTCCGAAGATCCTTTCACCCCACTGCGGAGCCTGGGTGGATCCTGATTTGTCGAGTGAGGACATCAGTTAGATCGGGGACCCGATCGTTGCAGACGCTGTGTGCGGATACACAGCAGGTGGAAGTCCCGGACTGGGATCGTGTCCGGAGTGGTGAGCGGGCACCTGCCCAGACCAATAGACTGTGTCGTGTTCAGGCCTATAGAACTGTATAGGCCCACAGTTCGTTTATCTGCTGTTCCACGGGGGGACCGGTAGCAGGACAGAGTTGAAGTGTCCCCCTCCCAGTATAGTTGTTCCAAGTTACTGCCCGGGGTGTCTACTTTCCAAAATGGGGTCATTTGGGGGGGTTTTGTGCTATTTTGGCATTTTATGGCCTTCGAAACTGTGATCGGTAGTGAGGAGTGAAATCAAAAATTTACGCCCTTAGAAATCCTGAAGGCGGTGCTTGGTTTTTGGGGCCCCGTACCCGGCTAGGCTCTCAAAGTCCCACACATGTGGTATCTCCGTACTCAGGAGAAGCAGCAGAATGTATTTTGGGGTGCAATTCCACATATAACCATGGCATGTGTGAGCAATATATCATTTAGTGACAACTTTTTGTTCATTTTTTTCTTTTTTTTTTTCTTTTTGTCATTATTCAATAATTTGGGACAAAAAAAAAAATATTCAATGGGCTCAACATGCCTCTCAGCAAATAGCTTGGGGTGTCTACTTTCCAAAATGAGGTCATTTGGGGGGGTTTGTGCCATCTTGGCATTTTATGGCCTTCAAAACTGTGATAGGTAGTGATAGGTAGTGAGGAGTGAAATCAAAAATTTATGCCCTTAGAAACCTTGAAGGCGGTGCTTGGTTTTTGGGGTCCCGTACGTGACTAGGCTCCCAAAAAGTCCCACACATGTGGTATCCCCGTACTCAGGAGAAGCAGCAGAATGTATTTTGGGGTGTAATTTCACATATGCCCATGGCATGTGTGAGCAATATATAATTTAGTGACAACTTTGTGCAAAAAAAATAAAGTTTGTCATATTCCCGCAACTTGTGGCAAAATATAAAATATTCCATGGACTAATTATGCCTCTCAGTAAATAGCTTGGGGTGTCTACTTTCCAAAATGGGGTCATTTGGGGGGGTTTTGCGCTATTTTGGCAATTTATGGCCTTCGAAACTGTGATAGGTAGTGAGGAGTGAAATCAAAAATTTGCGCCCTTAGAAATCCTGAAGGCGGTGCTTGGTTTCCGGGGTTCCGTACGTGGCTAGGCTCCTAAAAAGTCCCACACATGTGGTATCCCCGTACTCAGGAGAAGCATCAGAATGTATTTTGGGGTGCAATTCCACATATAACCATGGCATGTGTGAGCAATATATCATTTAGTGACAACTTTTTGTAATTTTTTTTATTTTTTTTTGTCATTATTCAATCACTTGGGACAAAAAAAAAATATTCAATGGGCTCAACATGCCTCTCAGCAATTTCCTTGGGGTGTCTACTTTCCAATGGGGTCATTTGGGGGGGGTTTGTACTGCCCTGCCATTTTAGCACCTCAAGAAATGAGATAGGCAGTCATAAATTAAAAGTTGTGTAAATTCCAGAAAATGTACCCTAGATTGTAGACGCTATAACTTTTGCGCAAACCAATAAATATACGCTTATTGACATTTTTTTTACTAAAGACATGTGGCTGAATACATTTTGGCCTAAATGTATGACTACAATTGAGTTTATTCAATTTTTCTTATAACAAAAATTAGAAAATATAATTTTTTTTCAAAATGTTCGGTCTTTTTCCGTTTATATCGCAAAAAATAAAAATCGCAGAGGCAATCAAATACCATTAAAAGAAAGCTCTATTTGTGGGAAGAAAAGGACGCAAATTTCGTTTGGGTACAACATTGCATGTCCGCACAATTTACAGTTAAAGCAGCGCAGTGCAAAATTCTGAAATCATCTTTGGTCCTTTAGCTACCAAATGGTCCGGGGCTTAAGTGGTTAAAGTCTACAGAGGTTAGAGGATTTCTAACACCCGTCCCAGGAGGGGATAGGGTGGTGGAACTGTTTGAGCTCCAAACTGGCTGCTAGGACTGTGAGAGAGAACTATCCGGATGAGCTAAACCCACTCGGGATCGAGTGGCGACGAGATTGCTGGATGTGCCTGGATCTATTCTTCACATTATTCCTTCTTTCATCCACCTGTCTCTATCTACTATGCAGCAAATAGAAAATAAACTCTCTGTTGGAGTTAAAGTACTTCTGGATATTGTTTTCTTTGGGGGAAGAAATAGAGACTTGACCCCATACTCTGGGGGAGAGAACCAGTGGAAAAGGGTAACTCGCTGAAAGACCCAAAATTTGTGAACACCGCTTAACCTCTTCAAACAGGAGGGTAAGGGCATATAGTACGGTGTGCCTTGACTCGCAAGTGAGCCAGGCGAGAAAAAGGTTTGTGTGCTACATATGCTCTACATGCAATCTAATCATGCTATGGTGATGGACTAGGAAACCCAGTTGAAACCCTGTTGAATGTGAAAAATCTGCATCTTTAACTACAATACCATGCTGGCTGTGAAAACTTCATGTGTGCATTTTTTCACCTGCTCTAGCCCTAACTTTAACTGATGAACAGACTGTGAGCAGGTGGTATTAATTTTGCACAGGCTTTGCAAGAAATCTGTCTATGGCATGGCAAGCAGGTAGTGAAACCCTGTTGAAGGCAAAATTTATGTACTTGTACTTTGTAAATGGACAGGCAAATGGACTGTGAATAGCAAGAACTATTTTTTATATAAGCTATGCTCGCAATTTGCTGATGAGTTGGTAATTGATAGTGAAATTCTGTTGAATGAGAAAATCTTGCACCCTGAATTTGGTTTCGCAAACCCTGCTAACTGTAAAAACTTGCATGTACACCCTGTCATCTGTTACAGTGTGACCCCCAGATAGGAATTACCTATACGGGAGAGGTGAGCAAACGGATTGTAAGCAGCAAGTAAACACTCCTAAACATATTCTGCATGTAGTCTGCTTATGCACAGGTGATTGAATGTGAAACCTTGTTAAATGGGAAAACCCTGCACCTGCTTATAATTGATGGTGAAACCCTGTTAAATGTGAAAATCTTGCATTTGCCTGCGCAAACTTTACTGACTGTGAAAACTTTTGAATGCGCATCCGTGCGTCTGCCCCAGTGTACCCCCTGAAATCTGTTGATGCACGGTGAATTGAATGTGAAACCTTGTTGAATGGGAAAACCTTGCAGGTGCATTGGCAAACCCTGTTGACTGTAAAAACACTGCATCAGTCTTCTTTCCTATCTATAAAAACACTAGAATGAGAAGCAGAACTACAAAAGGAACTGAGCCTAAAACCCCAAAGGAAAGTTTGAACACTATTATGATCCAAAAATATTTAACAAAAGAGGAAAATCCAAAAAGCCATGTCCCTGAAAACAACAAGAGACAAAAGAAAAAAAGAGTCTGCGAAAAAGAAAGGAGAAACACAGGAAAAAACTAAAGCAGACGCCAGGATGGACAACGAAGAAGATGCAGGAGCGCAAAGTACTTATGCCCAATTGCCAACTAAATCAGAAATAATAGAGATGTTTGAAAGATTAGAAAAAAGATTAGAATTTTTTTTTAAGACCGAAATCGCAACAATGCAAGCTGACTTGGGCCATCTGCTAAAAAGGGTAGAGGAAACGGAGGACAAGAACGAAAAGCAAGCCTCATAAATACAAGAACTAAAAACACAAGTTAAAACTCTGCAAACCAGTCAGAGGGAAATATTATACAGAATAGAAAACCAAGAAAACCAAAGCAGATGCCAGAATCTAATGCCACATACACACGATCATTATTCACGGCGGTTAAAAAAACGCCGTGAATAATGACATTAAAAACGAGGGAAAGGCTTGTTCCCCACACACGGTCGTTTTTCACGTCATTTTTTCTCTTGTCGAGAAAAACGACCGTCTGTGGGCTCCGCGGCAGTGTTTCCCTATGGGAAAACTGCTGCGGAAAAAATGTCGGAAAAAACGACGAGAAAAATTAAAACATGTTCTAATTTTTCTCGTCGTTTTTTAATGCCGTTTTTTCTCGTCGAGAAAAACGACAAAATGCCCACAGACAATCATTTTTCTCGTCAAAAGGAAAAAATTACGTTTTTCTCGACGAGAAAAACGGTCATGTGTACACGGCATTAGGATAAGAGCGCTTCCAGAAGAGAGAGATGAAAAAAAACTATGAATGAAATATTTAACCCTCTACTGGACAGAGGAGAAGAGCAGGAACTCAAAATAGACCGAGTGCATAGGATTAAGAAACCTCTGTACCTAGACACAGAAATACCCCAGGATATCATTGTACGATTTCAGCTTTATGAAGATAAGGCTGAGATATGGAAGAGATTGAGAGATAGACCACCACTAATATACAAGGGTGCAGAACTTCAAATCTTCACAGATCTATCAGCAGAAACACTGGAAAGAAGAAGACTTCTTAGGCCATTATTGGTTCAAATGAGAATGGCTAATATTAAATATAGCTGGGGGTTTCCGGCATCCCTAGTAGCCCATAAAGAAGGTAGATCTGTGAGACTTAAATACTCAGAGGACTTAGAAGACTTCTGTAAGGAAATAGGTGTTCCAAAGCTGGACATACCGGGATGGACAGAATGATGAAGTCATGAAAAAGGAGGAAAAAGATATTAACAGAAACTGTAGAAATCGCAGAAAATCACAAGAAGCATTTGAAAAAAAGGAGAAAAGACTATTCAAGTGGATTTTGGGGGGGAGGGGGCTTTGGGGAGGAGGGAGATGGGGGCAGATGGGAGTGGAGAAGCGGACTGAGCAGTTGGGAAGCCTAAAGCGCCCCGGGGAAGAGTGGGCCATTCCCAACCCCCCCTGTGAGAGGGGGGGTGGGGAGATGGGAAAACGGCCACCACAGTCGGAGTAACACCCCAAGGCTTGGAGACTCGTAGGAGGGAAATGGAGAGGGACTTCATATGCGAGTCAGGAGCCCGGAGAGAGGCGGGGGAGGGAGGTGGGAGGACAGGGAGGACAAAACTTAGACCCCATAAAGTATAATCGTAAACTCAGAAATAGATCACATCTATATCAAAATAGGAGGCAAATAAACCATCTCTATGAAAACAGGTTACAAATAACTATATCATGACTACAGTTCATTTTTTGACCTACAATGTGCGAGGGATGGATACATTAAAAAAAGGCATTCATTTTGAAAGAGATCGAGCACCATGGGGCCGGGGTGGTTTTCTTACAGGAGACACACCTGTCCCATGAAAATAATGTGAAGTTGTATTTGCATCAGCTCCCAACTTGGTATTATGGCGACTCAATGACAAATAAGGCAAAAGGGGTTGCAATTGGAATAGGTAGGGGAGTCCGTTTCTCCCTGGAGGACAGATTAACTGACCCGGAGGGAAGATTTCTCTTCTTGAGCGGGAAGCTGTTGGGAATGGAATGCACATTGGCCAATATTTACTGCCCTAATAAAGGCCCAACCGTATATTTGGGGGGAGCCCTGGAAAAATAATCGGAATTTAAAAAAGGGAAAGTGTTCATTGCAGGGGACCTGAATTTTTGTATGGATTTAAAACAAGACAGTACGTCCCGTGTACAGGGGAAGAGGAACGCCCAATTGAAGGCGATAAAACAGAAATTATACCACCACCAGTTAGTAGATATATGGAGAATACAACATCTAAGATTATACGTTCTACTCCCCTATACATGGGACATACACTAGGATCGACTATTGGCTGATAGAACATAGAACACTAGACTTGGTAGTCTCCACCAATATAGAAATAACTACACTATCTGACCACGCGCCAATGACCATAAAAATAAAGATACCAGAAACTCAGATACAAGCATATTCATGGAGGCTAAATGAAGATCTTCTAGATAAACAAAGAGAGGAGATAATAAAAAAAAGAATTAGAGCAATATTTTAGTTTAAACTGAACCAGTGAGATTGCAGACGATACCCTGTGGGAGGCTCATAAAGCCTACATAAGGGGAATCCCGATCTCAATGGGAACTAGGAGAAAGAAGGAAAGAATAAAAAAGAGGGCAAAATTGATAGAAGAAATATACCTATTAGAGCAAAGACCCAAAAAAGGGAGAGGGCAAGATCAGGAACTGTCACAAGAACTAGTAATAAAAAGAGATGAACTAAAGAAACTATTAGAACTATTAGAACAGGAAATAAGGAAAACCTTCAATAAAATCTCAAAGGAAATATATCAATGGGGGAATAAAAACAGCAAGTGAATAGCAAGGATGTTAAGAAAAAAAAATCAATAAACTTCATAGAAAAAAAAAAAGAAGGGGGAAATGATCTATAATAGAAAGGACATAGCGACGGTCTTCCGAGACTTTTATGAACAATTATAATCAGTAAATCAGAAAGGACAAGGGGAAAAAAGAAAGAATAAAAGAAGATTAAAAAAAAAGCTAGGATCCCCGGATAACAGAGGAAAGAGCAATATCCCTAGAAACACCAATAATGGTAGAGGAGATCAATCGGGCGTTAAAAGAATCAGCGCCAGGAAAAAATCCAGGGCCAGATGGATACACGACAATATACTTATAAAAGGTTTAAAGAAATCCAGACCCCAAAACTGTGCACATATATGAATGGATTGGGAAGGAGGTATGAGATGAGTAAAGAGGCCTTATTGGCATCAATTATCATTATAGCAAAAGAAGGCAAAGATAGCACTAAGTGTTCAAACTATAGACCTATATCATTGTTAAACGCGGATACAAAATTGTTCACGAAAATATTAGCAACAAGAATGAAAGATTTAATGATGGAGCTGGTCCATCCTGATCAAGTGGGCTTTGTACCAAGGAGAGAGGGGAGGGACAATGGGGTAAGAACACTTCTGTTACTTCAAAAAATAAAAGAAGGTAGAGTCCCTGGTCTACTCCTGTCGATAGATGCCGAAAAGGCATTCGACAGGGTAGACTGGGGATTCATGATGGGCACTCTAGAGAGCATGGGGATAGGACCAAGGATGATGCAGTGGATACAAACATTATACAAGGGTCCTACAGCCATGGTGAAAGTAAATGGAACATTGTCACCCCCCTTTAGGATGAATAACGGGACGAGACAGGGATGCCCCCTGTCTCTGCTCCTGTTCGTGCTTGCGCTGGAACCTCTTCTGGCGACAGTACGGGGGGATGTGGACATAGGTTGTTTCAAAGTCGGAGAAGAGGAGCATAAATTAGCGGCATTCGCAGATGATATATTATTCTATATATCAAACCCCCGAATTACAATGCCCAACCTTATGAAAGCACTAAAGGAATACGGAGATCTATCTAATTTTAAGATCAACCCGAGTAAATCCGAAATATTAAATATAAATATGAAATTGAAAGAGGAACTGAGTCTACAACAAGAGTTCCCATTCCCTTGGAGGAGGACGGAAATAAAATATCTTGGAATTAAATTAACGGCATCGCCAGAGGAAATATATCAAGCAAACCATATCCCACTGTTAGAGGAGATAAAAATAGAAATAAAAAGGATAGCAGCACGCCCCCTATCATGGATGGGCTGGATTAACGCCCTAAAGATGATAATACTTCCGAAGATCATATACAAGTTTCAGATGCTCCCCATATATATACCCCCAGCATATTTTAGAACTTTAAGAATTTAAATCTCTAAATTAATATGGTACAATAAGAAACCTAGAAGTTCTCTGGCAACTCTGAAGAAAGTAAAAAGCCAAGGGGGATTAAATGTACCTGACCTTTAAAAATATTATGAGGCGGTTTTGTTAACACGCGTGGTGGAATGGGCTAAATCAAATGAGAAAAGGTGGGTTAATATAGAACACATAATAGCTAATACACAACTAGGAAGGAATATATGGATACCAACACATTATAGGACATTGGGAGAAAATACACACACATTGACACGGATAGTATTGAAAATTTGGGATGCACTAAACAAGAAAAATAAATGTAAATATAATTCACCATTGAGGGCACTAAAGGAAAATAATTTATTTGCACCGGGGAAAAGTTTGATAGGGGGAATTGGATTTAAAAAGAAAACGCACAACTACGTGATATAATACAAGGGGGAAAATTTTGCACTTTACAAGAATTAAAAATAAAAAAAGATGTGCTGGAGATTAATGAATGGAGGTATTTTCAGCTCAAACACTTCATAGCAGCACTTCCTCACCCAATATGAGGAGGAGAAGCACTTACACTGATAGAGCGATTATGTACCATCGAAAAAACAAGTGGGAATATATCTAAGATATATAAAACTTTGATAGAAGTGGAAGAGCTGGAAGTTCTGACATTTATAAAAAATTGGGAGAGGGAATTGGGGAAATGAGGAAGGAACCAAGAAGTAGGAAAAATCCTGAAACTAGTACATGGATCATCTGTTAAACAATGGGATGGTGGAAATTAACTATAAGTGCATAACCCAGTGGTATAGAACTCCAGAAACACTAGGGAAATATCGAATAGGACAAACAACGGAGTGTTGGCGGGGTTGTAAACAAACGGGAACTATGGCCCATATATGGTGGGGGTGCCCTAAAATTAGAATGTACTGGAAGGAAATACTGTTATATCAAGGAAATCACTAATATAGATATACCTGAGGAACCATGGACATGTCTATTTCATGGGGTAGATATTCCGACAAAATAATATAGAAACTCAATGATTGTACATATGATGAACGCTGTAAAAAGCTTGATACCGAGGAAATGGAAGGAAGTAAAGAGACCAAAAATTAGAGAGTGGTTTGATAAAATGGAAGAGATATATAAGATGGAATATCTAAGACATAGCCATGAGGATACTAGAGAGGGATTCATTAAGAGATGGAAAAAGTGGAAAAAGTTTAAATTAACAAAGAAATCTAGTGAGATTAAGATTACTTAGAGAAGAGGAGAAGGAAGGGATTAAGAATGGGGTGGGGGGGGGGAGGGTAAGGCTAGACAAATGTTTGGAAATACAATTTGTCAATGTATGTCCCTATTGAGTAGGTAAAATGTTTTTACTTCTTTGTATATGATGAATTTCAATAAAATAAAGAATATAAAAAATGACGTCCCCTGGCTATACAATCTAGCAGTTTGTCTACCCTGGGTATCAGGTAGGCGTCAGTGGTGGTCTTCTCATTGAGTCGCATGTAGTCCACGCAGAACCGAGTAGTTCCGTCTTTCTTAGGCACCAGGACTACAGGCGAGGCCCATGGGCTGTCAGAGGGCTCAATGACTCCTAACTGAGTCATCTCCTGTATCTCCTTCCACATTCCTTCTCGGACTGCTTCAGGGATACGGTAGGGGGGCTGATGAAGGGGTGCTTGTCCAGGGGTCTCTACCTTATGCACAGCCAGGGTCGTGTAGCCCGGTTTTCGGGAAAAAGTCGCCTGTTTCTCCCACAGAAGCCGCTTAGCCTGTTCCTTCTTTGGGGGGCTTAACGCGTTCCCTAGCTGTACAATGGCTATTGAGGTCATTCTGGGGGTCTCTCTCTAGTAAGTCAAGGAGGGGTAAACTTTCTGAATCGTCCGCAGCAGGGGCACATACTGCAGCAACATCCTCCTGCTGTTCCTGATACTCCTTCAGCATGTTCACATGACAGGTTCGCTGGATTCTTTCATCTGCACAGCTGGCAATAACATAGGTAGTATCACATACCTGGGCTACTACTTTATACGGGCCCTGCAAAGATGCCTGCATCTTGTCAGTCTTCACAGGCTTGAGCACTAAGACCTTCTGCCCAACCTGGAAGATACGCTGTCGGGCCCCCCGATCTTACCATCTCTTCTGTCACCCCTGGGCCGCCTGGACATTCTCCCTTACCATCAGAGACAGTTGATCCATGCGGTCCCTGAGTTCCAGAACATAGGGCACTATGGGGGTCCCCTTTTGCTCTGTCTCTCCCTCCCAGTGTCCTCTAATGAGATTGAGAGGTCCGCGGACCCTTCTCCCATAGAGTAACTCGAAGGGAGAGAACCCAATAGATTCCTGGGGTACCTCTCTGTACGCAAATAACAGGTGAGGCGGGAATCTCTCCCAGTCTCTGCAAGCGTCCGAAAAGGTCCTCAGCATTTGCTTGAGGGTCCCGTTAAAACGCTCGCAGAGACCATTAGTCTGGGGGTGGTAAGGTGAGCTCAGCAAGGGCTTAATATTGCACACCTTCCACAACTGCTGGGTGAGCACAGCGGTAAACTGGGTTCCCTGGTCAGAGAGAATCTCTTTAGGGAACCCCACTCTAGTAAATATCTTAACCAGGGCATCAGCTACTGTCTCTGCTTCAATGTTGGACATAGCTACTGCCTCTGGATAATGGGTGGCGTAGTCCACCACGGTGAGAATATACTTCTTCCCGGATGGACTAGGCCTAGCCAAGGGACCCACAATGTCAACGGATATGCGGTAAAAGGGCTCCCCAATAATAGGCATGGACATAAGTCTGGCCTTAGGGTGGTCCCCCCGCTTACCTACCCGTTGACATGTGTCACACGTTTTGCAGTATTGTCGCACATCCTGGTTAAAATTGGGCCAGAAGAAATTCTGTGTAATCCTATGGGCTGTGCGACGGGACCCTAGATGTCCTGCTAGTGGTACATCATGCCTGATTCGCAGAATCTCCAGCTGGTATTTCTTAGGCACCACCAGCTGTCGTTTCTTCGAAGGGGCTTTACTTCTCGGGGATGGCTTAGGGATCCTATACAGTCTATCCCCCACCCATTCATAAAGCACCCCATCTGTTTCCCTTTCCTGAGTATCTGCCTTAGCCCTATACTTGTGTAAGGTTAGGTCCTCCTGGGTTTCCCTCCCGAATGCCTCTGGGGTATCCCAGCCTAGGAGAGCCTGATCTAAGGTACATGTCGGGGGAGATAGTCTTACCTGGGTCTCAGCAGCAGGTGGGCCGATTCCAGCAGAATGGGTCTGGGCACGGGCAGTCACTGGGTTGGCTTCAGCTTGGCCCAATCGGGGCGTAAGCAGAAACGAGGGGGGCCAAATCATTCCCCAGTAGTACATCCGCTGGCAAATCCTTCATCACCCCCACATTCACGTGTCCCGAACCAACCCCCCCCAATCCGGGTGAACACGGGCAACGAGTAGCCGGAAAATGGTGCCTCCCGCTACCCATACGGCTACAGTGTCTCTGGTGTGTTGGCTCTCTGGGATGAGGTTCTTCTGTAGTAGGGTAATGGTGGCACCAGTATCACGTAGGCCATTGGCTACCTTTCCATTAACCCGAACAGTCTGCCTGTGTTGCTGCCTGTTGTCCCGGTTAGCTGCTTGTACTGGATAAGCCTCGTGCAGGATGCCCCAAAGTTCTTCCTCCTCAACGCAGTGGGCCGCAGGCATGGTTGTGCGGGGTTTCCCCCTGGCTGGATTCAACGGACAGTCTGTATTTTTGTGCCCTAGCTGTTTACACCCGAAACACCTGATGGGTTGTGAGTAGTCCTGGGAGTTGAACCTGGGCTGCTGAGAATAAGTGGTAGCTGGGGGTGGTGCTGTAGGGCGGTACGATTGTGGTTGGTAGGCGGCAGCTGGAGGGGGGTGCCGCGGATCGATAATCCACCCAAGCTATTGTCTTGACCACAGGGTTATCCAGTTTGCGGGCGTCTGTGTATTTGTCCGCCAGGCAAGCTGCTTCGGGCAGAGTGAATGGTTTTCGGTCCCGGACCCACTCTCTGACTTCCGGGGACAGCTTGTCAAAGAAGTGCTCCAGCAGGAACAGCTGCAGCACCTCTTCCCTGGATACTGCTTGGCATCAGACAAAATGGTAACCCATTCCTCTGTGGGCACCCGGTGTAGGGCACATTGCCGTTCAAAATCGGCAAGGTACCCATAAATCTCCCCTTCAGTTTCGATAAAATTTTTAAAAGCAGCAAAATGTACCTTTCTCCTTTCAGTTGGTGCTGCTGTGACTTCTGCTGTTGCAGCACCTCTTTGCTGTAGCCAATTTGCCTCCACAGCTGCTATAACTCGGTCTATGATCTCCGCTGTAGGGTTAGGACCATAATGTGCCAGTCTTATGTTAACAGCCTGATCAAAACTTGCCACTTCGGGTGTCCTGTCTGTTACGCTGGGCCCTTTTGGTTATAATAAAGGGGACAGGAAAGGCGGGACTTTGAGTGAAGCATGTGCGGGAAAAGGTTCAAGTAAATAGAAGGTAATAACACATCTGGAATACATTGTATCTTTAAAATTTATTTTATACTTTCACATAATGCACCGTCCATGACTAAATTGCATTACTAAAGAAATCAAAATACATATACACTTCACAGATTTAGTTAAAAGAGAAAATGTTGCAACTAAGGACCCAAATACATAAGAATTACAATGTAGTATACTGCAATGATGGACATACATGAGACCATGAACAAGTCAGGGTCCTAGATGGTACTCACCATGTAACCATATGTTTCCGGCATGGAAGTCAGGCCCAAGCAGGCCCCAATGGGCTAATTCAGCCCCTACCGGGGACTGTGGCAAGGTAATGCAGGACACACGGCCCCCACACAGTCGGTCAGGCATCAGGCAGTGAATGGTGTATGGATGATAAGTGAATGATGAAAGTGACTGTGGAAAATAAGAAGAGTTGAATTAAAGAAGGTGCTGGAGGGAACCCTTCCTTACCATTTTCCCTCCAGCACCTTCTTTAATTCAACTCTTCCTGTCCCCTTTATTATTACAAATTAAGGGATGGAGGTATCTGACCCATTGCCTCTTTAAAGTCCCACCATACCCATTTTCCCCCCTTCCCCTTCTATATAATTTTAAAGGGATGGAAGCATGTGCTCCGGGACTACTTTATTCTAATATATGATTTGCAACTTTTTTATATTTTTTTCAGTTTTTCAGTTTTTCTTTATAATTGTGTTAGCAATCTGTTTTTGATACCATCTAACACGGCCTTAGATTTTGGGCTTTTCCGGGTCATTTTTCATCCCTGCACAGGCTCCACCATTGTTGTAATTGGCTGTGGTTTTTGGGCTCTCCTGGTCCCCTTGCGGGCTTGGCTCCAATCCGGGGGCTGCGACGCGCCTTGACCTCGCCCCCCATCCCACGCTACTCTGACGCAGGGATGTGTGGGCAGGCATTGCGTGTCGACGTCACACCGCCCCTTTGACGCGCACAGAGTCCATTTCTCTGTGCGGCCATGGCTTGACAGCTACGAGGGGTGTTGGGGAGTACATTCGGTGCCCAACTACCAGGCAGCTCTTCCGCATTGGTGTAGGCACCTCCCCTCACGTGCGTGACGTTGGCGGGAATCCTTGACGCCTATATTAGGGCGCCACCCATGGTTGTTGCATTCATTTGGCTTTCAGCACTTCACAGACCATCACGAAATACACTCTGACTCCACAGGTATTGTTTAGCTTTGCATACAGCACACTCCTAATTTTTAACCCCCATTCCCTCCCTTTGGTTTACACACATCTCACCCTTCCTTACCATTTTCCCTCCAGCACCTTCTTTAATTCAACTCTTCTTATTTTCCACAGTCACTTTCATCATTCACTTATCATCCATACACCATTCACTGCCTGATGCCTGACGACCTGGGTGCATCCTGTGTGTGGGCCATGTGTCCTGCATTACCTTGCCACAGTCCCCGGTAGGGGCTGAATTAGCCCATTGGGGCCTGCTTGGGCCTGACTTCCATGCCGGCAACATATGGTTACCTGGTGAGTACCATCTAGGACCCTGACTTGTTCATGGTCTCATGTATGTCTGATGCCCTGGAACAATCCAAAATATGTTTATGTCGTTACAGAAACAAATGCATGCCTGCTCCTGATGAATGACTAAAGTCGCGAAACGCGTAGAGCTATCTACCTCATGCTTCAAAAATGCATCATTGCAGTATACTACATTGTAATTCTTATGTATTTGGGTCCTTAGTTGCAACATTTTCTCTTTTAACTAAATCTGTGAAGTGTATATGTATTTTGATTTCTTTAGTAATGCAATTTAGTCATGGATGGTGCATTATGTGAAAGTATAAAATATATTTTAAAGATGCAATGTATTCCAGATGTGTTATTACCTTCTATTTACTTGAACCTTTTCCCGCACATGCTTCACTTAAAGTCCCGCCTTTCCTGTCCCCTTTATTATTACAAATTAAGGGATGGAGGTATCTGACCCATTGCCTCTTTAAAGTCCCACAATACCCATTTTTTCCCCCTTCCCCTTCTATACCCTTTTGGTTATGTTGGGTCTTTCGGCTCTATCCATTTTGAATACTTCTGCGATAATGTCCCTCTTCTTATTGATGTTTGGCCAGTCGGCCCCGGTTCTCCAGTAAGACCTTGAGGGTAGAGTGCTTTAGCCGTTCATACTGTGCTTCCATTGGCCTGTGTCCTCTTGTAGCTGTCCTTCTGGGCTGTGGGAATCATCCCGCTGCTTGCCACCAATTGTAACGACACCCCGAGTATGAAAGGGGTTAAAGCCGTTTAGGACAGTCCAATGCCGAACACAAAGACAGCTACCGAACTCTCCAATCAGAAGAACAAGAAACCCATACGAATAATTCCCCCCCCCCCCAAGTACGAGACGAGGCTCTGTATTGTGGGTCAAACAGGAATCGGACTCTTTATTAGAACCAGAATACAAGTCTTATATATAGTAGAAGAGGAGGGAGTTCACCCTTCCTGCTCATATTGCTCTAACAATACCAGAAACATAAATGTTAATGTCATGTTAATGAGCTAATTAACTAATCCCTTATGCAGCCGATGTGACTCCCTAATTACAATACACATTATTAAACATATCAACACAGAACTCCTTCATACAATTGCAGGGTCAATTAGCACAAACAACAATGGAAGACAGAGAAGCAACACTTAATAATAGGTGAAGGGAAAGCTGCCTCAGACAAGATTAACACAATTTACTTATCCAGACAAAAGCAACATCGTTAAGCAATAGACGATGGGTCTCTTACATTGAACTTCCTGGAATGCCCATATTAGGAGTTAGCCATGAGCCGAACACCGCCCGGTTCGGTTCGCATCCAGAACATGTGAACGGACCGAAAGTTTGCGCAAACTTTCGAACACTGATAAAGTCTATGGGACTCGAACGTGAGAAATCAAAAGTGCAAATTTTAAAGCCTAATATGCAAGTTATTGTCCTAAAAAGGGTTTGGGGACCCGGGTCCTGCCCCAGGGGACATCTATCAATGCAAAAAAAAGTTTTCAAAATGGTAGTTTTTTCTGGAAAAGTGATTTTAATGATGCTTAAAGTAAAAAAATAAAAGTGAAATATTCCTTTATATATCATGCCTGGGGGGTGTCTATAGTATGCCTGTAAAGTCATGCGTGTTTCCCATGTTTATAACTGTCCCTGCATAAAATGACATTTCTAAAGGAATAAAAGTCATTTAAAACTGCTTGCAGCTTTAATATAATGTCTGGTCCCGGCAATATGGATGAAAATCATTGAGAAAAACGGCATGGGTACCCCCCCCCCCCCCAGCCCATTACCAGCCCCTTTGGATCTTGTATGGATATTAAGAGGAACCCCGCACCCAAATTAAAAAATGGAAAGGCATGGGCCCCCCAGGCCCTATATACTCTGAACAGCAGTATACAGGCGGTCCCAAGAAAGACGGGGACTGTAGATTTGTTCTTAAGTTGAATCTGTTTGTAATTTGGAACAGGTACATTTTTTAAATGTAGCTCCAGCCAGAAAATCAATTTTTAAGCTTTTTGGAAAACATAGGGAAGGGTTATCACTCCTGTAACATTTGTTTTGCTGTCTGTGCACCTGTTCAGAAGATTTCACCTTACTTTCTGTCCCCAAGAACAATTGTATTTTGAAAATTTTGGATTTTTAGGGAAACAAGGATTGGTGATAAAGCATCAGTGGAGAGGAGACACTTTTTTCCCATATTACCTCTTATGCCGCGTACACACGACCGTTTTTAATGTCATTGAAAAAAACAAAGTTTTTCTCGGCGTGATTCTTCTCATGCCTGCCTTGCCTACACACTATCATGAAAAAAAATGCTCGAGCAAAGCGCGGTGACGTACGAAATTTTGTATATATATTGCCTTAATAAGTTCAGATAGAAAGGATTAGGTTATATCTCTTGCTCATATTGGGATTAACAGCTATCATTGATTGTGGTACCACTAAGTAAATCTTGAAAGCAATGTGGGTGTGCGAGAATAATGGGGTGTTTTGCACACATATATTCTAAGTCTTTCTATTATTAATGATAGCACTTGTGGGAACCATCTTGTGGCTTTTTAGGAGGATGCCCTTATGAATGAGATTGGGGCATGTACACTTTAAGTTCACTCTGGGGAATTTTAATTGATTTTAATTTTAATCCTTTTTTCCTTATCTATGCCTACAGTGTAGCACATATAGTGTGCAATATCGCTGTAATGACAGGGACAGGAGTCATTTTGCTTGACAAAGTATAGGTGATTAAGCTCATTTAGGGCAGTATAATTGGTAACTGCGCTTTTTTTTTGATAACCCCTGGTTTTATTTATTTTAGCATTTTGAACTGTAGATTAGGAATTTTGAATACTGTCATTTATTGTATATTACGTTTTTTTATAGCATATTTTAGGATGACATGCATAATGTGTTAATGTACCCATATGTTACTGTATGTAATATAGTACGGTCTAATGATATAAAGTGGTGTAGTTTGCTCACAGTACAGCTGTGTGTAGAATAATATAAACTACACACAGTAAAGCATTCGTCTGCCGAGATCTCGCGAGACCCTGTGGCCGCTTGTTTACCTTGGCTGTGGTTACCAAGGGAACGATCGGCTGTGGAGGAGGTACGCGAGACGAGCATCAATGTCCAAGCAGAGCGGCGCGCTGTGCAAACGGAGCTCCGCCTACTTCTCATGTGACCTGCGGCTTACTGAATGGTGAACCGAGGCACAGAGGGAATGGTCAGCTGATGCGGTGCGTCCAATCGGTGCGCAGCAGCAGATGAGTGGAAGTGAGCATAAAAATGATCTCAGCATGTCTTGTCTCTACCCTCAGATGAAGTCATACAGATGAAACTAGTCAGGGTGAGAACAAGACACGCAGGAGGAGACGCCAGCCAGCTGTGAACTAGGTTACTTCCATCCCCGCAGCGCGGACAGCAGCGAGTGTGGTAGGAAACAGAAGTGCACCTATTAGATCTTGGTTCTGGCGCTGTTTATGTTTCAATATTTTTATTCAAGTTTTGTCATACAAAATGTATAAAAGTCGCCACATAACATTGTACAGTCACAATCAACATTTGGGGTAACACAATGAAGATCACTAAGTGTAGGGGTCCTTGGAGTAGTCCGAAGCTCCGTAGAGCCGTTAACCCCTATTAGCATCGCAGATCATATCTGAACCGTCCACCCAGACGAGCCGCCCCCCCCATCCATCTATCGGGGGGGGCGCAACTCAGCCGGCCGTGTGTCTGGCGCTGTTTAAATGAAAACAAAAGCCTAAATTTATTTTGTACATGTGAGTGCAAATTTGTATGGGAGTTTTATGTAGTTTTAATAAAAGGATCTAAAACGGAGTTATACTATGTCTGCTCCCTTTGTTTTTCCTCATGGTGACTGATGAGAGCTGTAACCACGGACCAGGAGTGTGAGATCATCTGCTGGGAAGCTTTGATTGCATACTGGCTGTTATCTGATTACTTTGTGGTAAGAGTCCATCTAGGAGGGGGTCCTATACACACACCCCCCTCTATCTGATTGCTGCACACGAGTGAAGGTGTTTTCCCTCTATCTCTCCTGGTGACAGCAGCATCTCCTCACCTAACTGGATTATTGGACGTTTTATCACATATTTCCTTTATTATTTTTACTATTGTGGACTTCAATAATTATTGTTGGTGCATGGATGGCTTATATGCACTAGCGCTATCTGGGTTGATTTTATTCATATTTTATTATATCGTTTAGATCCACCCCTTTTTTACAGTTTACATTTAATACTAGTCACATTGTTTGTAGCAGCTTCACTCCTTTTTTTAATTTTATTTTGTTTTGAGACTAGCGCAATTATAGCGGTACCCCCAGTTAAGAGGGCTGCTGGTATTGATTTCTTGGGCCCTGTAGTGCACCGCTGTCAACCCCTGGCAATCGGCTCTACCCTCCCGTGGCACAGCTAGTAAGGGGAGACAGGACTGCGTGACCGGCACCTCTGGGTGACACAGTCCTATGGCAAACACACACAGTAAAATGTTTAAACTTCTGTATAAAGTAAAAGAAACAGACACCAATGTACTTGACCCAGGTATATTTACTGAGACTAATGGGCAAGTAATAAACAAGAGTATAAGATTATTTGCAGCTCCCTGCAATAAACAGTATTCAAACAAACAGAATAGACAGGTATTGCTATGCAACTCTACCAATTACCCTTTTTCAGCTACTTCCCCTCGTGGGCAGACTGACGCCCAGCAATGTCTACCTATGCAGTCAGGCCTGACTGAACTAAATGGAAGTTCTGTAAAGAAATCTTCGCTAGAAAAACTTGGTGGTGCACTTGATGAACAAAACGTAATCCAACAGGGTAGTAGAAATACAGTATTTGTCTTTGAGCAAGTGCTCTCTCACCAACCGGACCAGTCCCAGTCCGTCTCCTCCGCCGATGCGTCTAGGCACATGGATCCATCGACATCCGGGTCTTTGGTCCTCCTGGTACAGCACAGCAGGGATGAAAAGATGTCTCTCAGGTTCCGCTAGGCTGGCGGAGGGCTCTTTGGAAGAAAATGCCCAGGCTTCAGGCCTGGGTTTTCAGCAGTCTCAGACAGAGTTCTTGCTTGCTAGCCGGGAGGTGTCCAAAGAGACAGAATAAACTCCACCTCCCCTTTATAAAGTCCGCCCCAGCAGTCCTTGCTCCGGGGCAATGCACCCTGGGTGCTGTAAGATGTCTTGGGAAATGTAGTCTCGGGATATTAAAGGGGATTACCCCGCTACACAATATTTATTCCTTATTCTTAGTAGATGACAGGCTCAGCAATGGCATGTAATGCCAGGCTGCTGCAAGCAAAGCCAACAGAATATTGGTATGCATTAATACGGGAATTCACTCCAGTGATAAAATTGTAATTCCCCTACTCTACAAGACTCTGGTCCGGCCACACCTGGAGTATGCCATCCAGTTCTGGACACCAGTCCTCAGAAGGGATATGCTGGAACTGGAGAGGGTCCAGATAAGGGCAACAAAGCTAATAAAGTGACTGACTGGAGGATCACAGCTATGGGGAAAGACTGCAAGCACTGAACTTATTCTGGAGAAGAGACGCTTGAGAGGGGATATGATTTCAATGTACAAATACCATACTGTTGACCCCACAATAGGGATAAAACTATTCAGCGCAAGGGAATTTAAAAAGACACAGGGCCATTCACTAAAATTAGAAGAGAAGCGGATTAACCTTAAACTGCGTAAAGGGTTCTTTACTGTTAAAACGGTAAGGATGTGGAATTCTCTTCCACAAGCAGTGGTTACAGAGGGAAGCATCGATAATTTTGAAAAACCATTAGATAGGCAGCTTAACGACCACAACATACAGGCATATACGATAAAAGCACACACACAGGTTGGACTTGATGGACTTGTGTCATTTTTTTCAACCTCACCAACTATGTAACTATATAGGATGGGAAAACCAGACCCTGATGTAGAAATGATACTCATTTAGACAGGGGTACAATGGATCTCTTTTATTGTTTGTTATCCTATACAGTACACTTTTTACTACCACATAAAGGTTAATGGTTATTTTAACAGTAACCTGTTCATGACAGTAACTTGTTCTAGGTTTCTAGTTACATTTAGGTATTTTCAAAAAATAATAAGAAAATGTACAATACATCCTGCTCAACTATAATGTTGTTACAAGTTTATTTCTTTGTATTTTACTTCCTTAAACTATATTGATTGGTGGTTTATGTTATGTTGTCACTGGCTAGTGTCCATAGAATTGTTATGCCACGTACACACGACAGTTGTTAATATCATTGAAAAACAACGTTTTTCTCGACGTGATTCTTCTCAAGCCTGCCTTGCCTACACACTATCGTGAAAAAAAAAGGCTTGAGCAAACCGCAGTGACGTAAGAAACGTACAACGGCACTAATAAAGGGAAAGTTCCATTCGGATGGCGCCACCATTTGGGCTGCTTTTGCTGATCCTCGTGTTGGTAAAGTTTGGTGAGAGACGATTTGCGCTTTTCAGCCTCGTGCTCCTCAGTCTGTTACAGCGTGACGAATGTGCTATCTCCATTCCGAACGCTAGTTTTACCAGAACGAGAGCTCCTGTCTCATCACTTGCTTCTGAGCATGCACATTTTTTTCACGTCGTTGTAGCCTACACACAGCCATTTTTCATGAGGAGAAAAACGACGACGTGAAAAACGACGAAAAAAATTAGAGAATGTTCCAAATTTTTAATGGCCATTTTTCACGTTGTGAAAAATGCTCTGGAACCCACACACAATCGTTTTTATTGACCAAATAAAAAAATGGCATTTTTCTCGTCATGAAAAACAGTCATGTGTACGCGGCATTACAGGACAGAATTTCCCTTCCTAGGGGTGGATTTCCTCTGACTTCCTGTTGTCTCCCTCCATTTGTAAGTAGGAGTCATTTGTAAGTCGGATGTTTGAAAGTAGGGGCCTGCCCTATATACTCTGCAGAAATTTGGGCCTTAGGTGTTGGTGTTGCCACAACACTGTAAGGCCTCACAGTTACTCTTGGTGGGCGCAGGAACGGGCCCTGCTGTGAAATATTAGATCAAGAATTGTAATTACACGCCCCTGTTAAACAGGGACAGAAAAGTTGGGCCTTAGGCACTGGTGCTACAAAACTGCAACCCCTCACAGCTACTCTAGTTGGAGCGCAGGAATAAGCCCTGCTGCAAAGTATTGCAGGAAAAATTGTAATTACATGCCCTGTTAGACAGGGGCAGAAAAATTGGGCCTTAGGCACTCGTGCAGGTGCCACAACACTGCAACCCCTCACAGATACTCTAGTTGGAGCGCAGGAATGAGCCCTGCTGCAAAGTATTGCAGCAAAAATTTTAATTACACGCCCCTGTTAAACAGGGGCTGAAAAATTGGGCCTTAGCCACTGGTGGCGGTGCCCAGAATCAAAAATGTTCTTACAAGCTATCAACATGAACATTGAGGAGGAAGAGGATATTCACTCAGCATAACAGGATAGTCACTCAGCATCAGCATAGGCAGTCTTGAAGGGATCTCGCATTAAAAAAAAAAAATATTCGGTTACATCAGCATCAGGTGCTTGGTAGCTGGTGATCCAAGACTGATTCATTTTTATGAAGGTCAGCCGATCGACGGACAGGCGCACCCTGTGATCAGTTACAAAGCCTCCAGCAGCACTGAATGTGCGTTCCGAAAGAATGCTGGATGCAGGACAGTAGCTCAATTGCATACTGTGCAAGCTCTGGCCAGTGATCCATCCTCAAGACCCAGTAACCCAGAGGATTTTCGGTGGGAAAGGTGTCCAAGTCTGATCTTGCCCCTAAGTAATTCTGCACCATGTAAATCAGACGCTGGCTATGGTTGCTGGAACCGATCATACCTTGGGGCTGCGGACTAAAAAATTGTCTGAACGCATCGGTAAGATGGCCACCTTCTCCACTGCTCCTTCTGTGACTAACCGAAGCTTCAGCAACACGTTGTCCAGGACCAGGAATTTGTAACCTCCCAGGCTCTGGAAACGCATTGCACAAACCTTTCTGCAAGGCCTCCCGAAGATGTTTCATCCTCTGCTCCCTCTGCGACGGCTGGATAAGGTCTGCAACCTTACCCTTGTAACGTGGATCAAGAAGGGTTGCCAGCCAGTAATGATCTCTCTTCTTCATACCATGAATCCGAGGATCCTTTCGCAGGCTTTGCAGGATCAGGAGGCCATGCAGCGTAGGTTTGCTGAGGCATTCGGTCCGGAGTCCTCTGGGTCACTAAGGACGACATGGTGTTTGGGAACCTGCCACTGAGGAACCACACATTCCACAAACTCACGGAAGGGGGCAGAGTCTACCAACTGAAAAAGCAGCAGTTGAAGTGCTAGCAATTTAGCCAAGCTAGCATTAAACCGCTGGGCATGTGGATGGCTGGGAGTGAACTTCTTTCGGCGGTGCAGCAGCTGGGGCAGGGAAATTTCCCTGGTACAATCTGACGTTGGTGTACCAATAGCAGATTGCCCGCAAGTACTTGGCTGTGACACACCTAATTCTACACCTTCATTCCTCTCAGTGCAGGTTTCTGAGAGGACTGAAGGTATAGTGGGGTTGGAGATCCCAGCTGATGAGGAGCAAGGAAAGGTCTGCTTTGTTCTTTGGTGTGGGTCTTTTATGTACGCTTGATAACGGAATGCATGTTAGGTCGACATATGTTTGGTCAAGCATGTGGTGCCCAAGCGGCTGCTGTTTTGGCCACGCTAGATACGCTTGAGACATATGTTGCAAATAGCAATGGTGCAATCTGTTGCACACATCTCAAAAAAGGCCCACACCAAAGAACTTTTGGAATAATGCGCAGAGACAGCAGCGCCCTGCACATGCAGAATGATGCAGCCGTGTGCTGCCCTTAAGCTGGCCCCTGGAGGGCATCCTGCCTCGTTGGAGATGTGCCTCCTCCTCCTCCTCCGCCTCTCTCCTATCAGGCACCCATGTAGAGTCAGTGATCTCATCATTCCCTCCCTCCTCGTCACTGGAGCAAACCTGGCAGTATGCTGCAGCTGGGGGAACATGACTGCCAGTTTGCTGTCCTTCTTGGGCACCCCCTCTCTCTGCCTTCCTCAAGCTGGGTACCATCATTGGAGCCTTCAAAACGCTGCGCATCCTCCTGCAGCATGTACCCAATACTTTGGTCAAACAGTTCGGGGGACTCCTCAGGAGGACATGGTGGGGCTAGGGAAGGAGTGACTGATGCCATTGAGCCGAGGGAAGAAGCCGCTTTGGCAGACAAATTACCCTGAGGCTGGGTGAGAGAGGATGAGGAGGATGAGGATGGCTTGGTCATCCACTCTACCAACTCTTCAGCATGTTGCGGCTCAACTCGGCCAGCTGCCGAAAAAAAGGACAAGCATGCCCCATGGCCACATGCTGATGAGAATGCACCGTGTTCAAGACCAGCACTGTTGCCTCTAGACACAGAGTCTGCTAGCCCTCTTTTATTGGCCTGTGTTTTGTCTTCCTCTCCTTGTTGGCATTCCAGACATACTTTATTTGATGTATTGGAATAGGTAGGTACACAAGGAATTGTCTGCAGTCAGCTTTAGCTGCACACTGTGTCCAGTATACAGTACCCTGACTTAATATACTGCAGGTTAGCTCAATCAACTGCTTGTATTATCAGTAATAGAAAAGCAATAGTCTGCGGTGAGTTTACGTGCACACTGAGCCCAGTATACTCTACACTGACTTAAGAAACTGCAGGTTGGCTCAATCAACTGCTTGTTTTATCAGTAATAGAAAAGCAATAGTCGGCGGTGAGCTTTACGCGCACACTGTGGCCAGACTACACTACACTGACTTAAGAAACTGCAGGTTAGCTTAATCAACTGCTTGTATTATTATCAGTAATAGAAAAGCAATAGTCTGCGGTGAGCTTTACATGCACACTGTGGCCAGTATACACTACACTGACTTAAGAAACTGCAGGTTAGCTCAATCAACTGCTTTTATTATCAGTAATAGAAAAGCAATAGTCTGCGGTGAGCTTTACATGCACACTGTGGCCAGTATACACTACACTGACTTAAGAAACTGCAGGTTAGCGCAATCAACTGCTTGTATTATCAGTAATAGAAAAGCAATAGTCTGCGCAGTGGCGGTGCGTCCATAGAGGGCGCCGGAGCGCCGCCCCCTCTCGCTCCCGCACCGCCACTGAAAGACAATACATAGATTCATGCATTGCACGAATCTGTGTATTGTCACCGCTGCCGCGCTGCCCACTATTCATATGGCCGGCCTCCTGGTGAGCGCCGGCCATATGAATTAGAGCGGTGGCCGGCGGTGGGTGTGGCTTGGAAGTGTCTATCAGAGCCAGTGGCTCTGATAGGCTTTCCGAATACAGCTCTCACGCTGTATTCGGCTTCCAAAAACTCCTCCCAGGTACGCACGGGGGTGCGTTCCTGGGAGAAGACTGTGGAGGTTTCAGCCAATCAGGTTCACCGGATCTGGTTACCGGTGACCTGATTGGCTGAAGCGACATTGAGGGCGGGAGAACATATCGAGGACAGCGCGGACCGAGGAAGGTAAGTGCAGGGCTGGGGGGGGGGGGGGGGGTAACAGGCTGCATTTGGGGGGGAACTGACTGTATATGGGGGACAAACATACAGCCAGTTCCCCCCAAATGCAGCCAGTTTGTCCCCCATATACAGTCCCCCCCAAATGCAGCCAATGGGGGACAAACTGGCTGCATTTGGGGGGAACTGGCTGTATATGGGGGCACACTGGCTGCATTTGGGGGGAACTGGCTGTATTATGGGGGACAAACTGGCTGCATTTGGGGGGACAAAGTGGCTGCATTTGGGGGGAACTGGCTGTATATGGGGGACAAACTGGCTGAATATGGGGGCACACTGGCTGTATTATGGGGGACAAACTGGCTGCATTTGGGGGGAACTGGCTGTATATGGGGGCACACTGGCTGCATTTGGGGGGAACTGGCTGTATATGGGGGACAAACTGGCTGCATTTGGGGGGAACTGGCTGTATATGGGGGACAAACTGGCTGTATATGGGGGACAAACTGGCTGTATATGGGGGCACACTGGCTGTATATGGGGGCACACTGGCTGTATATGGGGGCACACTGGCTATATATGGGGACAAACTGGCTGTATATGGGGGGCACACTGGCTATATATGGGGGCACACTGGCTGTATATGGGGGCACACTGGCTGTATATGGGGGCACACTGGCTGTATATGGGGGCACACTGGCTGTATATGGGGGCACACTGGCTGTATATGGGGGGCACACTGGTTGTATATGGGGACAAACTGGTTGTATATGGGGACACACTGGCTGTATATGGGGGCACACTGGCTATATATGGGGACAAACTGGCTATACTGTATATGGGGACAAACTGGCTATACTGTATATGGGAGCACACTGGCTGTATATGGGAGCACACTGGCTGTATATGGGAGCACACTGGCTGTATATGGGGGCACACTGGCTGTATATGGGGGGCACACTGGCTGTATATATGGGGGCACACTGGTTATATATATATATGGGGACAAACTGGCTGTATATGGAAACAAACTGGCTGTATTTGAGGGGGCAAACTGGTGGCGTTTGGGCACAGTGGCTGCGTTTAATGGGCACAGTGGCGGCAATTGATTTTTTTTTTTCAGTTTGTTTGCGCCCCCCCAAAAATTTTGAGCACCAGCCGCCACTGAGTCTGCGGTAAGCTTTACGCACACACTGTGGCCAGACTCCACTACACTGACTTAAACTACAGGTTAGCTCAATCAACTGCTTGTATTATCAGTAATAGAAAAGCAATAGTCTGCAGTGAGCTTTACATGCACACTGTGGCCAGACTACACTACACTGACTTTAGAAACTGCAGGTTAGCTCAATCAACTGCTTGTATTATCAGTAATAGAAAAGCAATAGTCCGCGGTGAGCTTTACGTGCACACTGTGGCCAGACTACACTACACTGACTTTAGAAACTGCAGGTTAGCTCAATCAACTGCTTGTATTATCAGTAATAGAGAAGCAATAGTCAGCTTTACATGCACACTGAGCCCAGTATACACAATACACTGACTTTATATACTGCAGCGAGAATAACACAGGAACACTCTGAAGTGAAATCTAGCTGAAACGAATACAGTGTGTATATAGAGATAGATAGATATATATATATATATATATATATATATCTATCTATATACACAACTCCTAAGATGCATATGTAGCGGGGTCTCCTTTAAGGCCCCTGGACTACGTTACCCAGAACCCCGTTCGGCACCCAGGGTGCATTGGGCCGCCGCAGAGACTCATGGGTCGAGGCAAAGCTTGGTCTCTTTGGGACACCGCGCTGCAAGCAATAGGACTCCCTGTGCGGATCTGCTGCGGTGTAAGGCCTGAAGCCCGGGCCTTGCATACCAACCAAGGAGCCTTCCACCCCACTGCAGAGCCTGGGTGGCACCTGTTCCTGCTCGAGTTGCTGACATCGGCTGGACAGGAGACCCGGCCGTTGGAGACACTGTGTGCGGATACACAGTGGTGGAAGCCCGGATTGGGATCGCGTCTGGAGTGGTGAGCGAGCACTTGCTCACTTCATTACCCTTTATCTTTGTTGGGCCTAGTGACTGCCTTGGCCCGCCTTGTTTATTTACTACCGTTGGATTACAAATATTGTTTCCTGAAAGTGCACCACCGTTTAAGTTGCATGCGAAGAATTGTTCTCATAAGGGACTGAGTTTTAATCTGAGTCAGGCCTGACCAGTGTGGGGGTTAAAACTTTGTTGCTGCGCCATATTGCGCATAAGGAAAGAAGATAGTTGCACGTGGCGGGTGATCACTCTGCACTATCTCTGATGTAAATGTTTATTGCTGCAGGGCTCTGCATGTATGCTATGTGATGTGTTTAACTTTTAACCTTTATACCACAGTAAATCCAGTTATATTTTATTACCTTGGTATCAGTGTTGTCCTTGCAGATAGTAGTTGTCTATCAATACTGCCAGATTGTGTATAATCAGGTATAGACCGTTGCGAGGTAACATTCCCTAGACTAACTGTGCCAGTGTGGGTTGAGTAGATTGCCGGGGGTTGGTGGTGCTGTATACAGGGTCCGAAACAAAACCCAGCGGCTCTCTTAACTGGGGGTAGCGCTACACATATATATACTAAATACACTGACTAAAGCTAACTCAATCGCCTGCCTGCTCTATCTAACTGAAATGAAATTACACTCTGACTCTCTATCTATCTCTCTCACACGCCGCAACACACTACACAAGGTCGACACGCAGGCGGCCTTATATAGTGTGGGACGTGTACCTACTCCCCTGAGCCATAATTGGCCAAAGGCACCCTTCCTTTGGCCAATTACGGCTCTCTGTACTGACGGCGCTGTGATTGGCCAAGCATGCGGGTCACAGTGCATGCTTGGCCAATCATCAGCCAGCAATGCACTGCGATGACGCAGTGAATTATGAGCCGTGACGCGCCACTCGAATTTGGCGCGAATGGCCCATATTGTTCGAAATTCGCCGAATGGCCGAACAGACGATGTTCGAGTCGAACATGAGTTCGACTTGAACATGAAGTGGTAAATATTTTCACCAGTCACTGAAAGAGTGGACCAGTGATCAGCTGTTAGAGATCATTCACTTAGCTCACTCCTTGGTTGATCAGGGCTGTATGCTGTTTGGGGACTTTCAGCCTCTAAGGCCTGGTTCACACTGGGGCGACAAACGCTCCGACATTGGGAGCTCATGTCGCATGACGTGTGAAAATCAATGTTTCCCTATGGGAGCCGTCCTAACTGGTCCGACACATGTCGGTCCGACTTTGAGAATGCTCCCTGTACTACTTTGGTCCGACTTTGATCCGACTTCAGCCCATTGACTATCATTGAAGTCGGATCAAAGTCGGACCGCAGTCTTGCATGGTCCGACTTTGGCATGCGACTTGTGCTGTACTGCTCTTGAGGGGGAACTCCAGGCCAAATTTTAAATAAAAAACCGGCGTGGGTTCCCCTCCAGAGGCATACCAAGCCCTTGGGTCTGGTCTGGATTTGAACAGGCGCCCCTACGCCGAAAAAACGGCGTGGGGGTCCCCCCAAAATCCAAACCAGACCCTTATCCGAGCACACAACCTGGCAGGCCGCAGGGGAAGAGGGGGGGGGACGAGAGAGCGGCCCCCCCTCCCTCCTGAACCGTACCAGGCCGCATGCCCTCAACATGGGGGGTTTGGTGCTCTGGGGCAGGGGGGCGACCTGCGGCCCCCCCACCCCAGAGCACCCTGCCCCCATGTTGATGAGGACAGGGCCTCTTCCCGACAACCCTGGCCGTTGGTTGTCGGGGTCTGCGGGCGGGGGGCTTATCGGAATCCGGGAGCCCCCTTCAATAAGGGGGCCCCCGGATCCCGGCCCCCCCACCCTATGTGAATGAGTATGGGGTACATCGTACCCCTACCCATTCACCTGGTGGAAAAAAAATTGCAATAAAAAAACACTACGCAGGTTTTCAAAGTAATTTATTACACAGCTCCGGGGGTCTTCTTCCGACTTCGGGGGTCTCCGGTTCTTTCTTCCGCCGGGCCTCCGCTAACTTCTTTTTAGCTCTCTTGCTAACAGAGGCCCGGTCTTCCCATTGTCTCGTCCGGCTCTCCGTTGTCCTTCTGCCGGCCCCTCCACTAACTTCTTGGTAGCTCTTTCGCTAGTGGAGGGGCGCGGTCTTCCCGTCGCCTTCTTCTTCCCTCTTCTCCTCCTCGATGTTGACGCGTCGCTTCCCCCCGCTGTAATACTGGCTCTCCGCTCCGCTCTGCATTAATATAGGCTTCTCATGACGTCACAGTCACATGTTCCGGGGCACATGGCCCCGGAGCATGTGACTGTGACGTCATGGGAACATGTGACTGTGACGGCATGAGAAGCCTATATTAATGCGGAGCGGAGCGGAGAGCCAGTATTACAGCGGGAGGAAGCGACGCGTCAACATCGAGGAGGAGAAGAGGGAAGAAGTAGCCGACGGCGATGACGGGAAGACCGACCCCTCCACTAGCGAAAGAGCTACTAAGAAGTTAGTGGAGGGGCCGGCAGAAGGACAACGGAGAGCCAGACGAGACGACGGAGAAGACCGGGCCTCTGTTAGCAAGAGAGCTAAAAAGAAGTTAGCGGAGGCCCGGCGGAAGAAAGAATCGGAGAGCGGGAGACGACACCGGAGACCCTCGAAGTCGGAAAAGACCACCGGAAGTCGGAAGAAGAGCGCCGGAGTCGGAAGAAGACCCCCGGAGCTGTGTAATAAATTACTTTGAAAACCTGTGTAGTGTTTTTTTATTGCAATTTTTTTCCACCAGGTGAATGGGTAGGGGTACGATGTACCCTATACTCATTCACATAGGGTGGGGGGGCCGGGATCCGGGGGCCCCCTTATTGAAGGGGGCTCCTGGATTCCGATAAGCCCCCCGCCTGCAGACCCCGACAACCAACGGCCAGGGTTGTCGGGAAGAGGCCCTGTCCTCATCAACATGGGGGCAGGGTGCTCTGGGGTGGGGGGGCCGCAGGTCGCCCCCCCTGCCCCAGAGCACCAAACCCCCCATGTTGAGGGCATGCGGCCTGGTACGGTTCAGGAGGGAGGGGGGCCGCTCTCCCGTCCCCCCCTCTTCCCCTGCGGCCGGCCAGGTTGTGTGCTCGGATAAGGGTCTGGTTTGGACTTTGGGGGGACCCCCACGCCGTTTTTTTCGGCGTAGGGGCGCCCCTTCAAATCCAGACCAGACCCAAGGGCCTGGTATGCCCCTGGAGGGGAACCCACGCCGTTTTTTTAATTAAAAATTTGGCCTGGAGTTCCCCTTCAAGATTCATATCAAACACAGTGCCTGATATTGGCGGGGATCCAAGTCGGATCCCCGTTCATTGAAAGTCGGACATATGTCGGCTTCATGTCGCAGGGCAAAGTCAGATCCAAAGTAGGACAGATGTTGTGTCGCACTAGTGTGAACCCAGCCTAATTCAAATATGTACAGAGCTGACTTTGCCCTGTATCCCAAAGGGCCATGATGATTTTTCTCCCCCTTTCAGTGTTAATTAGGTTGCATCACTGGTATGGCTTTTGGAAGATGACTTCCCATACTTTTTTGAACATTACACAGCTTGTTCCCAAAAGATGATAATAGAATGTGTTGATTCTGTACAATCCCTTGTCAGACAGGCAGTATGTAACTTGCAGTTTGTGCAACCACTATTTCTAGCATGGTCTGATATTTTGCAATCAGCCCCAGCCAGCCCACAACAAACCATCTCCGCTACCAGACACCTGCCTGCCCAAGTGCCTTTTTCCCCTTCACCCATGGCAACCTCCGTTTTAGCCCAATATACTCTGCTCCCCACCAAATACCAATACCCTGTTTCTACTCGCTGCACCTATCCTTTAACCCACCTACCTCTTCTCTGCCACCTACAACTACCCCACAAGAACTTCCTCTGGCTGCTGTTCAGAAGGGTCCTTACCATATCCCAGCTCTTCTCTTCAGTCTGCTTCACCCCCTACCTACAGTCCTGCAGTCACCTACAGAACTCCAGTAGCCAAGCCAAAGAAGAAACTGAAGTTCTTTCCAACTCACACGATCCTGCCAGTAACCCAACCTGCCTCCACGGCAGCCAATCTGCTCCAGCCTGCTTACGCACCGACCAACCTGCTCCAGTCTGCCTTCATGCCAGCTGAACCAGATAACCCACCTAATCCTGCCTACACTCTGCCTGCTGTCCAGCCTGACGTCCCAGTTCCTGCTGTTCAGCCTGTTGTGCCAGCGCCTGTGCCTGCTGTCCAGTCTGCCGTTCCAGTGCCTGCTGCCCAGTCTGATGTTCCAGTGCCTGCTGTCCAGTCTGATGTGCCTGCTGTTTAGCCTGTTGTGCCAGTGCCTGCTTTACAGCCTGTTGTGCCAGCCCCTGTGCCTGCTGTCCAGTCTGCCGTTCCAGTGCCCGCCACCCAGTCTGATGTTCCAGTGCCTGCTGTCCAGTCTGATGTACCTGCTGTTCAGCCTGTTGTGCCAGTGCCTGCTGTTCAGCCTGTTGTGCCAGCCCCTGTGCCTGCTGTCCAGTCTGACGTCCCAGTGCTTGCTGCCAAGTCTGATGTTCCAGTGTCCATGTTCCAGCCTGGTGTCTCTGTGTCCATGTTCCAGCCAAAAAATTCCAGTGCCTGCTGCCCGGTCTGATGTCCCCGTGCCCATGTTCCAGCCTGAAGTCCTGATGCCTGTGTTCCCGCCTGAAGTCCCGGTGCCTGTATTCCAGACTAATGTTCCTGTGCTTGTGTTCCAGCCTGAAGTCTCGGCCCTGGTGTCCCAGTCTGAAGTCTCAGTCCCGGTGTCCCAGTCTGAAGTCCCGGTGTCCCAGTCTGAAGTCCCGGTGTCCCGGCCTGAAGATCAGATGTCTCGGCCTGAAGATCAGATGTCTCGGCCTGAAGAGCCGGTGCCCGTCACCCAGTCTGCTAAACCGGTGCCCGTCACCCAGCCTGTTGAGCCAGTGCCCATCATCCGGCTTGCTGGGCCAGTGCCCGGCATCCAGCTTGCTGAATTGGGGCCCATTACCCAGCCCACTGGACCGGGGCCCGTTACCCAGCTTGCTGAGCCGTTGCGTGTTACCCAGCTTGCCCTTACGGTGCTCGCTGCCCGGCCTAATGACCCGGAGCCTGCTGCCCAGCCAGATGACCCGGAGCCTGCTGCCCAGCCAGATGACCCGGAGCCTGCTGCCCAGCCAGATGACCCGGAGTCTGCCGTCCAGTCTACTGCCCGGCCTGATGTTTTAGTACCTGCTGTCGGGTTTGATCTGATGCCCAAGGCCCAGTTTGATGTGCCCGCTGTCCAGCTTGATGTGCCCGCTGTCCGGCTTGATGTGCCCGCTGTCCGGCTTGATGTGCCTGCTGCCCAACTCGATGTGCCCGCTGCTGAGCTTGGTGTGCCTGTGCCCGCCACCCAGCCTGACGTACCTGTGTCCACTGCCCGGCTTGATGTACTGCTGTCCGCAGCCCAGCTTGAGTTGCCTCTGCCTGTTGCCCGGTTTAAAGCCATGGACCTTTTTCATGCCCAGTTTGAGATGCCTCTGCCCACTGCCCAGCTTGATGCCATGGACTTGTCTCAGCAGCAGCTAGTTGGAGTGTCCGGAGGCCGCTCCTTCGAGGGGGGTACTGTCAGGAAAGGTTCCATCTGCTGGCGGTGCTTTGGTTTGCAATGCTGGTGTTACTATTTGATCTCTTGCCTGCAGTACTGACGTCCACCAGCGGGTGTTTCTCGGCAGTGTGGAGCAGACATTATCTCCTGCAATCAGGCGTCACCTGAGCCTGATTGCAGGAGATGTGTATAAATACCCGGCAACACACATGCACAAGTTGCCTTGATATCGTCCTTGTGCCCTGATCCGTACCTGCTGCCTGAGAATCTGAACCTGTTCCTGTACCTCGTACTCTGTACCCTGAACCTGTTACCTGATCCTGTCTCCCTGTCCTGATCCCTATCCTGTCCCACCTGGTACCTTGCATCCCTGCCCTGCAGTCTGATTCCGTCCATCCTCTCCCTCTCCTGGCTGCTCCTAGCCCCATCTGCTGATCTTCTGTGAATGACCCTGGCCTGGCTATTGTTTTATGATTCCGGTACTTCCCATTTATTGTATATACCTGTCTGACTGTTATTATTTGTGGGTCTCTGTCTGTTGGTTGGTTTATTGTGCACTGTGTCATATTGGAGGTCTTTGCATTTATATTATTCTTTTTTTTTTATTCTATATTTATTTTAGTTGTCATACATACAGAGAAATAAACAATTTTATTAATCCATCAATCATATAAGCTCCAACGAGTCCATTCAAAATCCAGTTAACAGCATTACTCCTATCTTAAATACATCCACAAAAAAAAAAAAAAAAACAATAACTAGTTATTTGAGATAGTCCCCATTCTATCTTCCGTTAGACCTGCTTCTCTTGTATGCCCTGACAACATACTTTATTAAGAAGAAAGACCTCTACCTATCTGAAGAGGCAAAAGGAGAAAGTAAGAAGCCCCATGAGGGAAAATTCCTAAAAAAAAAAAAAAAAAAAAAGAGAAAAAAGATGGAAAGAGAGAAGAAGAGGAAAAAAAAAGGAGGAAAAAAACACTGATAGGGGAATGGGAGTCGGAGTTGGAGGGGCACATGTACCGAGGCAAATGTGAGTTTACTATACCATCATCCAGAGAAGTTAGGGCAACCCCAAGGCCCCCCACTATATGTTTTCCCCGGTATGTTTGAGACATGTAACAAAAATAAGGTTGGATCTTCTGGGAGGTTATACTCAGAAAATTTCTGTGCTATCCGCCGTATCTCCCTCCAGAAGTACTCCAGTTTTGGGCAGAACCAGAGAATGTGAAGTAGTCCCTCTTTCCTCCTGGCACCTCCAACATTTGTCCGGGATCTCCGGAGATAATTTATTAAGTAATGAGTGTGTACGGTACCATCTTGTCAATATTTTAAAATTTGTTTCTTGGATTCTTGTAGATATTGAAGATTTCAATGCAAGATTTACTATCTGCCTATGTTGTGCCTGGGTGGACGTCCTGTCTAATGTCATTTCCCACTTCCTTATATATGGAGGGACATAATCTTCTTGGGGGGGCAACCAGTAGTGCATACATTTGCGAGATCATCATGTGTGGGTAGGACGCTGAGTGCAGGAGTGAAGAAAGTGTGATCTCTGGCATGCAACAGGGAAGGTAAGGGTAAAGAAAGCAACATGCCCATGCATTCTACTCATGGCACTGTGTACAATATACTACTGCACTGCCACCAACTCCTAATATTATAAATAATTCAAGTTGCTGCTCACCATCAAATGTGTTCCCACATTCCACAACTTAATATATAAGATTAACGGTGTTGCACTACCCTTTAACCACGTGCAGAAACATATTTTAAATAAGTTACATCAAAAAAGTGATAATTGAATACACAATCCCAGTGCAATAAATCTATAAATACCCCAAAAAATATACTCCAAAATATTACCACATATGTTGAAATCGTATAAATGAATTGCATAAAAAATGGTAATTGAATACACAATACCAATGCTGAAAATCTACTGATTAGAATATACCAATTTGCTTTTAACCCCCGCTAGCGGTCCAAGAAAGGGTTAAATGCGACACGTTTATCGCCGCTGCGCTCCCCCCTGAAAAAATTTCAGCGGACGCCCATGGTAATGAGGGCCATGTCCCGGTGTCTATTTGTATAAAATGCAAGGCCGAAAACACTGTGAGTCTGAAAGTTTCCTGAAGGGTCCCTCCTGTAGTCCCTGAGGGAAATGAGGATTAACTCCAATAGGGTACAGGGGGGAGTTGACAAATGACAATGAAGTGGTGGAACATATACAAGAGCAAATATGCAGGGTAGGGCCCAAGGTTGGGTGCTTTTTGAGGGCTGAACTCAGGTCTTCAAAGCACCAAACTGCACAACGCAATGGGACCTCACACTGTGATTGCTCGATCTTTGGCCATCTTTTAGAGCTTACATGCCTACACCAGTCTACTAGTCATGTGTCATGTACCTGGGTGTATTTGAACTGGGATCTTCCTGGTCCCACAGCTGCAGCCTTACCTGTTGTGCTATGGAGGAGATCTGGACTTTTGGAAATGTTCTCTCAGTATTAAGCATTACCTTGGACTCACTAGCCCCACCTGCTGCCAGCTGTGAACAATTTTCAATCAAAGCAGCCCATAAAAAGGAAGTGATGCTATCTCTCAGCGCCCGTTTGTGTGGAATAGCTCCCTGGGTATTGTGACTGCTTTTTGATCTTGATTTTCGTGTTGAACTTCTGCCTGAATTCCTGACTACTCTCTAGCCTGCTGATTTTGTACTTCACCACCAGCTCGTGTATGACCTTTGCCTGCCTGACCACTCTCTGGATTTAGATCGTGTACCGTTTTGCCTGATCTGTTGCCAACCTAATCTGCCTGACTACGTTTTCACCTGAATCCTCAGCACACAAGTTCCACTTCGGACACTACCTATCACAGGTACCTTACATCATGCCATATGAGCCGTCTGATAATATTTCTGCATATCTGGTACCGCTACCCCCCAATATTGTTTAGGCATTATCATTAAACAGCGTTGAATTCTGGGCCTTTTATGGGCCCAAATGAATTCAGTTATCATCTTATTAGTCTGTTTAAAGAATTCAGGGGGTATATGGATGGGTAGAGTTTGAAAAAGATAGGAACATTTTGGCAAAATTGACATTTTTATTATGTTATATCTACCGAACCAAGAGAAAAGGCCCTGATGCCATTTAGAAAGTAAGACTTTCACTCTACTCAGTAGAGGTAAAAAATGCAACTCAAAGGTTTGATCCAATTTAGGTGGAATCAACGTGCCCATGTATTTTATGCCCGTATAGGTCCATCTAAACTTAAAATTCATTTTTAAAGCATTAATTTGAGTCGTAGTCATAGATACACCCATTGCCTCTGACTTAGACATATTAATTTTTAAATTGGACAGTGCACCATATTGATCGAATTCTCTTAGTAGGTTTGGCATAGATATAACAGGTTTGGTAAGGCAGAATAAAATATCATCCACATATGCGGATACTTTATGATGTAAATCTCTGGTTATTAACCCCCTAATATCCGGGTTTTGCCTAACCTTACAAAGAAATGGCTCCAAGGTGATAGAAAAAAGGAGTGGTGATAAAGGGCACCCTTGGCGGGTGCCGTTAGAGATAGAGAAAGGTTCAGATAGAACTCCATTTGCTTTTATTTGTGCCTCCGGCCTTGTGTATATGCTTGAGATTCCCCCTACCATCCTCTCCCCTACACCCACATACCATAGACTGAGAACATAAAAGACCAATTAACCCGGTCAAATGCCTTTTCGGCATCTGTTCCCAGGAACACAGTGGATGTTTTAGAATGACCGGCTAAGTGGACTAGATTCAAAATTTTAATGGTATTATCACAGGCCTCCCGCATTGGGATGAAGCCTACCTGGTCTGGGTGTACTAATGCAGTCAAATGTGGTTGTATACGTGTGGTTAATATTTTGTAAATAACTCAAGATCTACATTCAATAATGAAATGGGGCGATAGCTGCCACATATTGATGGGTCCTTATCCTCCTTGGGAATAACGGTGATATGTGCTTTCAGGGTTTCTGGAGTAAATCCTGTCCCATGTCCCATTGCATTAAATGTTTGTACCATCTGCTTTCCCAACTGAGGGAAAAATTTCTGGTAGTATTTATGTGTAAAGCCATCCGGACCCGGAGCTTGGATGTCCTGATGGCCTCTTGCAATTCCTCTAAGGTAATAGCAACGTCCAACTCTTCTCAAATCTGTTCTGTCAATTGAGAAATACCTGAAGAGGAAATATATTCCTCCATGATATTTTGAGGTTGTGATCTGGTAGGTAAATTATATAAGGCTTGGTAAAATCTATGGAAGGTCGAGGCAATCTGGGAGGGAAGGTGTACCTTTCTACCTTTTGGAGTCTACTATGTGGGGGACATATGATTGAGTCCTCTGTTCCTGTAAAACTCTAGCCAGTGAACGGCCGCATTTGTCTCCTGTTTCATAATAATATTTCTGGCATCTCTGAAGTGCTGCCTTAGCTCTATGTTGGAGTAACTCTGTCACTTGTCTATGCAATTTAAGGAGTCCTGTCTCCCCCGTACACCTCGTATTCTGTTTATGTTGGGTCTCTAACATTTGTATATCTGTCAGTAATTTGGTTAATTGGGCCTCCCTTTCTTTTTTATTCTGGAACCATGCTTAATGAGTACCCCTCTTATTACCGTTTTGTGCGCTTCCCAGATTGTCCCTGCATCTGTCTCCTCTACAATATTATATTGAAAGTAGTACTGCAATTCCATAAAAACTTCCTCAACCACCTTCTTATCTGCCATCTCATTCAATCACCACTGTCTCCTCTTGTCAGAGGAATACTCATTCATAGTTAATGTCAATGAGACCGGGGCGTGGTCTGACCATGTAATACTCCCTATAGCCACCTCTTTAACTGCCATTAACATACTCTGTGGAGTGAAAAATAAGTCGATTATAGAATATACTGTAGCGGGCTCACCCCTCTCACCCCTTCTTCTTCTTCTTCTTCTTCTCGGCTTGCTGTCTTGTCTAGGGGAACCTGGGAGGAGGGATGAGATCCACCACGGCCCATGTCCTCTTCTAGATAGAGGTGAATGCCCGAACGTATTTTTTCTCAGGCCGTGTGTATAACCCAGGGTCAAGTCTTTTCACTAACTGACCCCCCTTTGCTCCTAGTAACCACTGAAAAGGTCCAATTCTTATTTATTCTTTAGCAGCAATAAATCGTCACTTAGCACAGACAGGCTGTGACCAACGAACAGTTCAGTATAGGTGGGGAGTAGGTCAAGGCACAATCCCTTAATCAAACTAAACCATTGAGATATCACCAATGGTTATAATGCACAGTGGCTGTGAATGTATTTCTTTCCTTTTCTGAGTCTTTACCAGCAACTCTGACGAACATGAAATAGGAGTTACCTTCTTCAAGCTGTGGCCCCAGTCAGAGGGAAGACATCCTTCCGAGAGAGTTACCGGAGGCCCCACCATCACCGGAAAATGCTGCACCGGGCTGTTCGGAAGGGTTACACTCCCCGGCCTCCTCGTCCCAGATTCGGGCGCCCAACACCTTAGGGCCCCTCGGACTCCTCCACCCTTGCAGAACCCAGTCGAAGGTACTGGGTCCCAGGCCTCCTCAATAGTACCTCACCCCAGGGCTAAAGGTGCCTGGGATGGACTCCATCTCCCGCTCCGGCCAGGTCAAGGGCACCTGGGCCCGGAACTCCGGAATGCCCGCACCCAGGCGGAAGGTGCCTGGGCGCGGCTCTGACCTCCGACTCTGAACACCGTGTTCAAGGCGTCCGCCCCCTTTTATCTCCTCTCCCTTTGCATCACAGCAGGTTCCCCGCCCCGCTGTACAAGTGCCGGAAAAGGACAAAAAGGGATGCAGTCTTGTGGTGAGGGTTCAACTCCGGCCCAGGGCAACAACGCCACCTGCAGGCCGCAGAGAACCTTACACCACCAGAGTCCTCCAAGAACCATAAAAGGGTCCCAGATTCTCTAACAATCAGTGCATCTGGGTTACACTACCACCCAGATACCTCCCCTAAATTCAAATACCCGCTACAATACTTTATGTGGCACTGATATATTTTTTTATTTTATTTTTTTATGGTTGAACTGGATGGACTTGTGTCTTTTTTCAACCTGACTAACTATGTAACTGAATAAAAGGTGTAGTCTCTGATACGCTCTCCATGCGTAAGTAAGTTGGTAATTATGCAATATTTGTAAGACTCATTTACGTATACCTGTAGCTACCGAGGAGCTTCCCCCCTGAGGTATCCATCTTCGGGTCTAGGGGAATATTGAAATCGCCCCCCAAGATGAGTTTACCGTTAGTAAATTTCATCAGCTTGTTAATAGTAGCGCAGATAAAATTGATCTCGATTATTATTGGGGGCACATATCATGGCCAAAGTCACTTTTATGCCACCCATCACCCCTTTGAGGAACAGAAATCTGCCCTCTATATCTGTTGTTTTGTCTATTAATGTCCAGGGAATTTGTCTTGAAACCAATATAGAAACCCCTCTTGATTTAGCTGCCCTATTAAATGCATGATATGCATAGGGGGAGAAATTGTTCTTTAGAATTGGTACCTTACCCTCACTAAAATGAGTTTCCTGAATGTATGCCACATCCAAGTGTGAGCGTTTCAAATCTTGCATTAAAATCTTCCTTTTCTCCGGTATATTAAGCCCTTCCACATTTAAAGAAGTGACCTTTAAAGCCTCCATCTCCCCTACCAAAAATCAATGAAAAAAAAAAAGGAAAGAAAAATAAACGATAAGAAGAAAAAAAACAAAAAGGGTTCTAATAACCCTAATGTGTTACGTGGGCTTTACTCCCCCCCCCCCGTATCTCCCTCCAACAAAAAAAGGGGTAAAAGAATATCTTTCTTAATGCACTCAACTCCCCCTACCTCAATGCCGTGTACACCCGACCGTTTTTCATGGCGTGAAAAATGGCATTTTTCAAATTGGTCATTAAAAACGATCGTGTGTAGGCTCCAGAGCATTTTTAACGACGTGAAAAATGGTCTAAAAAAAATATTAGAACCTGCTCTATTTTTTCACGTCGTTTTTCACGTCGTTCTTTTTAATGTCGTGAAAAACGGTAGAGTGTATGCTTTTACGAGGGTAAAAAAAAAATGCGCATGCTCAGAATCAAATATGAGACGGGAGTGTTTCTTCTGGTAAAACTAACGTTCGTAATGGAGATGGCACATTCGTCACGCTGTAACGGACTGAAGAGCATGAGGCTGAAAAGCGCAAATCGGCTCTCACCAAACTTTACTAATGCGAGGATCAGCAAAAGCAGCCCAAAGGGTGGCGCCATCCGAATAGAACTTCCCCTTTATAGTGCCGTTGTATGTGTTGTACTTCACCGCGCTTTGCTCGAGCATTTTTTTTCATGATAGTGTGTAGGCAAGGCAGGCTTGAGAGGAAACACGAAAAATCACGTCGAGAAAAACGTCGTTTTTTTCAATGACATTAAAAACGGCCGTGTGTACGCGGCATAAGTGAGTACTAACCTACTATGGGGGATTGATTGCGCATGAACCCGGGAGGGGAGCTCTCGGACCTCCTTCCTGCTCATATCGCCTCAATATGTGTTTATATCTCTAAGTTAATACATAATCATTTATTCTCTGTACATTTTATATTCTCAACCATTCTATATTATCAATTTCTTGCCCATTGCTCTATTTCATATGATCTTCATGAAAGTAAAACTTATATCAACATACCTCCCTCAAAGGAATAGGGTCCGGGGAGAAGCTTTCCCCTCCATCACTGCAATATGTCATGGGGTATAGTGCCTTATAGTGTCCCCCACACGTCTCCCCTTTCCCTATCTTCCTACCCCTCCCTGTCTACTTCCACAGGGAAATATGTCAACTGCATAATAAACCTCGCCCATAAAAAAAAGAAAAAAAAAAAAAAAAGCACACCCACCCCCCCTCCCCCCACTCTTACCTTACCCTATCCTATCCCCCGTCAGCCTATCCCTCTCCCTAACACATTTCTACTACTCCCTAATGTCACTTCTCTGCCCCTTTTTCTATTATCCTACTCCATTGTTTGCTAGCTTCTGTTCTTTTAGCCTCCCCCCCCCCCCGCCAATTCCATGCAACCTCCCCTTTGTGTCTTTATAAATCTATAAATTAAGTAGGTGACTATAAAATAAAAACATCTCCTTTAGTGATTGAAAACAAAAAAAGGGAAAAAGGCCCCACAGGGGGTCTAGTGCACTTATGTGTTGTGTTTCTTTGTGTTAAACAGTGTCGGCTCTACCAAGTCTGTGTTACTAATTCCCTCTTATCTAAACTTCAATCACCAAAACTGAGAGGAAAGAAAAAAAAAACACAGGGGGTCTAGTGCAATAAAAAAAAAAAAGGGAAAAAGGCTCAACAGGGGGTCTAGTGCACTTATGTGTTGTGTTCCTTTGTGTCTTGGTGTTAAACAGTGTCAGCTCTACCAAATCTGTGTTACTAATTCCCTTTTTTTTTTTTTTTATAAATTCTTTATTTAAGAGAAAAGGACATGCGGATATACAGAGAGCATACTGATGCATATCAAAAAACAGCAAACATTCCCCACCCCCTCATGAGTAGATCTTACAGTAAAGATATAGAGCCCATTGTCAGAGGGGGGGGTCACAACAAGTGTCAGGCTTACAGGAGCTCTCCGCCCCCGCATGGCCGTATTTTTGCGGCAAAAGCCGATTTAGATAAAGATAGAAACGTCAAGCTTGTTAGAAACAGGCTTGAACAGGCCAACACTCTAGTATTGGTAATACAGAGAAAGTAAGAGAAAAGTAAGCAAGGAGTGCAAGAGTACAAGAGGGGGAGGGGAGAGATAAAAAAAAGGGGGGGAGGGGGAGAAGGGGTGCTTCCATCCTCCAGTCACGGCCACCCCACCTGGGGAGCAGTCAAATTCGATCCTCTCAGGTCGACCGAGCCACTAGGAGCCCGTATTCCTCAGAGAAGTAAAATTTGTGCCAAAAGTACCATGTTTTGGAAAATATCTCACTTAGGCCCCTTTCCGTTGCTATCAAGTCCTCCATGTCATGGATATCCTTCACTTTGTTCAACCAACCTGCCACCGACGGGGGCTGAGTCTGCTTCCAATTCAGAGGGATGCATCCCTTTGCTGCATTGATCAGGAGCGGCAATATGGACTTTCTATAGCCCTTAGTTGGGATTTTGTGGTGGTGCAGAAGGAAGAGCTCAGGAGACAACGGCAACTCCCTGTCCGTAAACTTTTGGACGATGTGGTGTACCTCAGCCCAAAATGGTTGTAAGATTTGGCATGATCAAAAGACGTGGAGGAGCGTACCAACCTCCTCCCCGCACCTCCAGCACATATCCGTGCTCTGAGGGAACATCTTGTGTATCTTTTCCGGAGTGTAGGACCAACGGGACAGAAGTTTATATTCCATCTCCTGGTGCCTTGCACTGATAAAAGTTTTTTGAGCAAAGAGAATGATTCGGTCCACTTGTTTCCCCGTAAGTTGTAGGCCCAGCTCCCGCTCCCACTTGGTAACATAAGGCGGCCTAAAGTCCGGTGGTGAAGAAACTAGGATTTGGTATATCAGGGATATTGCATGTCTCAACGGGGACAGGTCCAGGCATAGCAACTCAAAAGATGTCAGCTGCCGCCCATAGGTATTCGGAGAAGGCAAAGAGTGGATGTAGTGGGACAGCTGGACTTTTTGCCAAAATGAGAGCCCAGTCAGGGCAGGGTCCTCCTAGGATTTGTCGTCGGGTACGCCATTGGTCATTTGTAAGGAAGTGTCGCAATTGAGACCTTTCAACCAGTTTCAACGCCAGGAAGCTAGGGTCCTTGAGACCTGGACTGAAAGCCGGGTTGCCTACTATTGGGGTGAGTGGGGATGGGGGCGGCGCGATCGAGTGAACGCGGAAAGCCTTCCAAGCTGTCCTTGTTGTCACCCCTACCGTGAGGTGGTCAGAAATCTCCTTTGGCAAGGGAGGCTGGCACCAGGGCAACGAGTCCAAGTGGGCCCCAGTCAAGGATTGTTTAATCTGCACCCACTGTTTCAGAGGGCCGTGATGGCACCAATCCAAAATATGCGTTAAATGACATGCCTTGTGATAGAGAGTAACGTCCGGTAGGGCTACCTCACCCCTCAACTTTGGCAGCCGGAGAATTTTCTGCGCCAACCGCGGGGGCTTCTGAGCCCACACAAAGCGAATTAGCATTCTGTTTACTGCTCTTAGGAAGGACGCTGGCACCTAATATGGGTAGTGCCTGAAAGTGGTAAAACAGTCTAGATAAGATATTCATCTTCACAATGCTGCAGCGGCCAAACCAGGAAAACAGGCCATGCTGCCACTCTTACAGGTCTTTTTTTTTACGGCTACCAAAAGGGGAGGGAAGTTGAGGGGGAAAATCTCCTCCGCCTTGCTGGGTAACAAGATACCCAGATATTTGATATGGGACATGGCCCATTTGAAAGGAAAATCAACCCAGAGCAAATCTGTTAAGGGAGGGGGTAAGGCGACCCCAAGTGCCTCCGATTTCTGGTAGTTAATGCGAAACATTGACACCTCCTCGTACAGCTTCAGTTCCTTGAGCAAGTTCGGAGTGGACACAAGGGGGTTGGTCAGAAAGAATAGCAGATCGTCTGTGAAAGCCGCAATCTTCGGGGACAGGGTGGCATCCAGGCTGGGTCCCGTAATGTCCGGGTTGTCTCTGATGGTACGCAGGAAAGGTTCTAGCGTGAGAGAAAATGCGGAAGCAGTACTTCTCCAAAAGTCCTGTAATAGAGTAGGGAATATCCGTCCGGACCCGGCGCCTTCCCTAAATGCATGCGCGACATCACTAAAGTCACCTCCTCCACTGAAAGAGGCCTTTCCAGATCAGTCAGGTCCTCCTCCGAGATCCGGGGGAGACCAGACCTCCTCAAATAGTCCCCGATCTTCCTCCTCTCAGTCGATATTCCCTCCTCAGATGTTGGACGAGGGAGATTACACAAAGTAGTATAATACTCCCGGAACAATTCCGCGATACCTTCCGTGGTGTGAACTCTGTTGTGAGAGTCACTTATCAATTCAGGAATGAAGGTACGAGCCCTCTGAGCTCTCAGAGCCCTCGCCAGCATCCTACCACATTTGTTGCTGTGCTCGTAAAAAGAACGGCGGCATTTCGAGATCACCGCTTTGGCTCTAAACAGGGCCAAGAAGCGCAGCTGGTTTAGCAGGGCTGTCAGCTCAAGAAGGATCTGGGAAGCCAGGGATTGTTTATGAGCCATTGCTAAGACCCTGATTTTTATCTAAAATGTCCACAATTTGTTTCGCTCTTTCCTTCTTGATGCGTGATCCCATTCCGATCAAGAGGCCACGAATGTAACTTTTATGGGCTTCCCATACCATTGTCGGGGCCACCTCCGAGTCTACATTCGTGGCAAAGTATTATCTCAGTTCTCTAGAGACCTCCTCCACCACCTTGGACATCTGAATCAATGAGTCGTAAAGCTTCCACGACCATTGTTTCTCTGCGGGACGAAGCAAATCGATGTCTATAAAGACTGGGGCATGGTCCGAGAAGGTAATAGAACCAATCGAGGCTGAGGAGACCCTGGACAGAATCGCCTGAGGCACCATGAACATATCAATTCTGGTGTAAGAGTTGTGGGGGTGCGAATAGAACGTGAAATCTTTGTGGCTTGGATGAAGAATACGCCATACATCCACCAAGTGGAGAGCATGAAAGTTCTTCTTAAGGCGCTTAAGTGAGGCGTAAGAGACTTAGGAAACACCCCTAGATGAGTCCAGGATCGGGTCCATGACAAAGTTCATGTCTCCACCCATAATCACCATCCCTTCAGCAAAGTCAACCAATTTGGTCATAATTGGCTCCAGTAAGGCAATCTGGTTGGCATTTGGGAGGTATAAATCGACTAGAGTTACCAGGGACCTCCCAAGCGTCCCCTTCACAAATAAAGCTCTCCCCTCTGCATCCCCCCACTGGTCCACCAGCTGCCATGGGGCGTTACCCCAAATCAAGATACTCACCCCTTTTGACTTAGAATCAGAGGAGCAACCGTGGTACACTGTCAGGGGGAAAAAGCGGTCATGAAGTCTTGGTAACTTATTACTAGCATGGAAATGTGTCTCCTGCAGGAAGCACACATGGGCCTTCATATGTTTTAGATTGGTTAGCACCATGGAGCATTTCTTATTGGTGTTCAGCCCCTTCACATTCATAGAAACGAGACGAACCGGTTCTGTTTTACCCGTGGGCATGACTGCGACTAGAAGAGGCAAACACGTAAAAAAAAAGGGGGGGGTTAGAAGGGAAAGCACAGAAGAGAGAGGAAGAGGAGAGAAAAAAGAAACCTAATACGTCTCAAGCGTAAGGGAGACCTAGGCTCAGTGCACCCCAGTAACCCTAGAGCAGGAGTCACTTGACGGGTGCGACCCTATGTGGGGAAAGTGGTTGAACACAACAGGGGTCGGAGGCTCCCTAACCTGACCCACCTCAGAAGTTACAGAGAGCCGGATGGTTCTCAAGACAAAGTGGCCTGATGAGGATGGCCCAGCAGCCCGACAACGCCGGCCCCGGCATCATACATGGGATGTCCAAGCCCCGGGGCAGTCTGCCCCCCGGGCCAAACCCCAACCATGACAAAACACTAGCACAGTAACCCATCACATGGCTCTAATATATGAAATGAACATTTGAACATTTTGGTACAAAACAAATAAAAAACACAAGTAGTTATAACCAGAAGGCCCAGAAAGAAAACATAAATGGCGAGCAACCAAAAAAAATGGGGGCCAAGGGGAAGATGCACACACCGGTACCGAAAGCTAGGCTATGGTACCCCCCTCCCGCTCGGGAAGGGGGGAGACTCGACCAGTAGAGTGGGGACCGCAAGATCAAACGGGCAAGGAGGGGGGTCCCCCCAAGGGGGAGCCCCCAACCGCAGCCTCAGCATGGTTCCAACCGCGGACCCCAAACTCCACTCCTCTGGCCCTCCCTAAGATCGATAAGGAAGCAGACCACCATAGTAGACCCCTCCCGCACTGGCGCATGGGCCAGGGGAGCTACCTGAGTACACATGGGGGACAGGCGCCAGCACCTTTAGGTGGCATATCCAGGATCCGTCAAGGGGGCAGCACACAGCTCCAGAGATGGAGACAGTGGGTAGAGCAAAAATCAAGGGGACAGAGGAGGAAAAGGAAGGTATCCAGGGAGGGGAGGGGAAGATAGAGGAAGGGGAGAGAGAGGAAAGGCGAGGGAGGGGGAAGGGGGAGGGGGGAGAAGGAATAGAGGGAGGGTGAAGAGCGGGGAGGCGAGAGAAGGGAGGGGAGAGGAGGGGGAGAAGGGAGGGGAGAGGAGGGGGAGAAGGGGGGAAGAGGGGGGAGAAGGGAGAAGTAAGATGAGGAGGGGGGGAGGGAATGAGGAGGGGGGAAGGAAATGAGGAGGAGGGGGAACGAGGAGGGGGGGACGAAGAAGGGGGGGAACATACATCAGTAAGTAGCATCCCCACATCAACAATGTATGACCACAGGGCACCCCACCCCCCTCACCCCCTCACCCACATCCCACCCCCAGCCCAGGCAGTTCATACGGCACAATATGACAGCTTTCCCCACCACCCCCACACCCAACCACCCCTAAAGTCCGGACTCCCCAAAAGATACTTGCAGACATCTGCCATCCAATCAAGCGGAAGTCCATGGCTCACTTTTACAGCTTGTCCTCAGGTGGGCTCGGGGGAGACCAGCACCAAGCCGCCGCTCCGGAAGCGGGGGATGCAAAACAAAAGTCAGCAGGTGGGGGAGAGAGGGGGATGGCTCCGGGGCGGCCTCACCGAAGAGCGGCTAACAGTCACATATAGCCGGGAGGGTGAGAGGGAGAGCCGCGGGAAGAAGTCTCTGCCGGGATGGGGGCAAACAGTCACTGAGGCTTGGCCGCGAGCAGCAATCACCAGGGGGGAGGGGAAGGAGAAACATCATTAGGCGATATCCGCCGGAGCGGGGGTGATCCCACAGGGCCAACCCGACCAAGAGCAGCACATACTAGGGAGGGGGAAGGGGGGCCAGCATCAGGTAGCTGTCCAAAGAGCAGGGCCAGAAACATCGTAGCTCAGTCCATAGCAACAACTAGTGCAAAAAAAAAAAAGGGGGGGGCATCAGTTCACAATGTGTGCAACCCCGTAACAGCAACACTCACATTAGCAGGCCTGGCAGTTCAGGCTTCGTTATCGTGGGCTCTAGCCGGCAGCTGGTCGCCTCTCCTTCGCCTGGTGGAGTGGCGCGGCAGCCCCGGTCCAGGTGCCCTAGGAGCTTGGCGAGGATCCCTAGCCGAGAGCGGCTTCAGCCAATCAACCGGGTGGAAGGGTTCCATGCCCAGGAAAAGGAACATGTCTGGGAGATCTGCATGACGCCTCAGCGTGAAGGAAGTTCCTCCCTTCCTGATCGATAGCTAGAGTGGAAAGCCCCATCTATATGGCACCTCAACTCACCGCAGCCGTTCCAGAAGGGGTTTCAGCATAGCCCGTCTTTGTAGCGTTGCACTAGACACATCTGAGTAGATCGACAGCTCAGCTCCATCGAAGTCGATCCGGTCCTTGGTCCATGCTGCCCTGAGAACTTGCTCCTTGTGTGCGTATCGGTGCAGGCGGTGAATGACATCTCTAGGGTGGTCAGAGTCCTGCGGCTTCGGCCCCAGTGCGCGGTGGACTCTATCGAACTCCAAGGCGGCTGGAACCTCCGGGCCTAGAAGCTGCCGGAAAATAGCCAGGATAGTGTCTAGTAGGTTCTCCGGACCCGTTGCCTCTGGCATCCCCCGAACCCAGAGGTTGTTGCAGCAGCTCCTATTTTCCAGGTCCTCGGCCTGGAGCTGCACCTCAGCCAGCCTGTCCTGGAAGGCCTCCTGGCCTTTTTCTAATTGGGTCACCCGGAGTTCCAAAGCGCTCCTCTCCATTTCTCCCTGTCCGAATCGTTCGTCAAGTGTGTGAACTTCAGAGCGGAGCCCCTGGAAATCACGGCGGTGCTGCTCCTCCATTCTTGCCATGAGGCCCTCCATGTAGGCCTTAGTTGGAAGCGCCTGTAGTAGGGACCTGATGTCCGCGTCCGTCTGCGAGGATACTGCAGATGCCATAGAGCCACCCTGACTGTCATGAGAAGGCACCAGAAGGGAGTGCAGCCCCTCTAACGATTGTGGGGAATACTTTGCTGTGAAGCAGCCATGGATGTGAAGGGTAGGTCTCCCGGGCCTTCTCTCGCCACGTGGTGCCGCAGGGGAGATTGCTGTTGGAACCGGGGTTGTAAGATATCTTCTGATCGATGCTTCTGGGTTAGCAGATTTTGATCCCCTGGTCCTCCTCCGTCTCTTGTATGTCATTTCAGGCTTGGTTTTGCTAGCCAAATGTTCATTTCAGCCATAGATGGCAGGTCAGGAGGCGGGAGCTCTAACAGAAAGCCACCTCACTCCGCCATGTCCAAGCCACGCCCCCCCACTAATTCCCTTTTATCTAAACTTCAAACACCAAAACTGAGATAAAAAAAAAAAAACCCGCAGGGGGTCTAGTGCAAAAAAAAGAAGAAAAAGGCCCCACAGGGGGGTCTAATGCACTTTTGTGATGTGTTGCTTTGTGTCTAAAGCCTCGTACACACGACTGAGTTTCTCGGCAAGAACCAGCAAGAAACTTGCTGGCAGAGCTTTCTTGCCGAGTAAATCGGTCGTGTGTACGCAGCTATCATGTTTCTCGTCAAGAAAACCGACAAGAATCTCTACGCGAAAAATAGAGAACCTGCTCGTTTCTCGATGAGAAAAGTGTGTGTGTGTGTACACTTACCTTTCGCCGTGGAAACCTGCGCATGCTCGAAATGACTGACGCATGCACGGTAGCTTCCTGGGCATAGGTAGGGTGTAGCAAGATGGCGGTGATGGCATCGAATGTGACGAGCGCACGCTCGTCGTAGTCGATTACATCACCGCGTTCGCTCCATTCAAAGAACCGTGGGTGAATCGAGCGTGTGTACACTCGGCCGGGACAAGTTTCTTGTCCAAGAATCTCGTCAAGAAAAACGACAAGTTTTTTCCTGACGAGATTCTCGGCCGTGTGTACAAGGCCTTATTGTTGAACAGTGTCGGCTCTACCAATTCTGTGTTACCAATTCCCTTATATCTAAACTTCAAACACCAAAACTGAAAAAAAAAACACAGGGGGTCTAGTGCAAAAAAAAAAAAAAAGGTGCAATACTCCGTGTATATGTGTGAAGCTAAAACACGCATGTTGTATGGCCTTCCTTTTTCATATATTGGGTGTAGTTTCCCTTGTACTGTCTCGTGCAGTTTGCTTTTATCCCCTACCCCCTTGCCTCCCCTCTGTCCCCCCCCTTCCCTCTAGTGCACCCCAGATGCTCTATTCAGCCGTCATCACACCTTTCTTATCGTCAACAAGTAAAAAAAAAGTTAGATAATAATTCAAACAACAAAAAACATTTCCATCTAGGCTTATAAGTCTCATAAATCCAAATATTCAGTTTGATACCCCTGTTAGAGGTAAGAGAGAAGGGATTGGCATATACTTATATACTTATATATTAATAAACCGAGGATCTATATATCCCCTTCCTCTTCCCTCCCAGGGAAGGTGTGGTAATCCTTATAATATCTCGTGCAATCCTTCTTACCCTCTACCCCTATGCCCCCCCTCCCCCTCCAGCACAACATCCCAGATCCTCTATATATCCACCATATCACCTTTCTTGTCATCAATCAATTAAAATAATAAAGTAGTAAAAATTCAAAACGAAAACATTTCTAGCCCGACGTATAATTCTCACCAGTCCCAGAGTTCAGTTCAATACATCTGCTGGAGAAAAGAAGGAATTGGCATATACTTATGTGTATGCTTATATACAGTGGGTACAGAAAGTATTCAGACCCCCTTCAATTTTTCACTCTGTTATATTGCAGCCATTTGCTAAAATCATTTAAGTTCATATTTTTTCATCATTAATGTACACACAGCACCCCATATTGAAAGAAAAACACAGAATTGTTGACATTTTTGCAGATTTATTAAAGAAAAACTGAAATATCACATGGTCCTAAGAATTCAGACCCTTTGCTCAGTATTTAATAGGAGCACCCTTTTGATCTACAGCCATAAGTCTTTTTGGGAAAGATGCAACAAGTTTTTCACACCTGGATTTGGGGATCCTCTGCCATTCCTCCTTGCAGATCCTCTCCAGTTCTGTCAGGTTGAATGGTAAACGTTGGTGGACAGCCATTTTTAGGTCTCTCCAGAGATGTTCAATTGGGTTTAAGTCAGGGCTCTGGCTGGGCCATTCAAGAACAGTCACGGAGTTGTTGTGAAGCCACTCCTTCGTTATTTTAGCTGTGTGCTTAGGGTCATTGTCTTGTTGGAAGGTACACCTTCTACCCAGTCTGAGGTCCTGAGCACTCTGGAGAAGGTTTTTGTCCAGGATATCCCTGTACTTGGCCGCATTCATCTTTCCCTCGATTGCAACCAGTCGTCCTGTCCCTGCAGCTGAAAAACACCACCCACAGCATGATGCTGCCACCACCATGCTTCACTGTTGGGACTGTATTGGACAGGTGATGAGCAGTGCCTGGTTTTCTCCACACATACCACTTAGAATTAGGGCCAAAAAGTTCTATCTTGGTCTCATCAGACCAGAGAATCTTTTTTTCTCACCATCTTGGAGTCCTCCAGGTGTTTTTTTAGCAAACTTCATGCAGGCTTTCATTTGTCTTGAAAAAGAAAGTGAATTGCGCTGACGTGTGTATACACATCTATCCCTGTGTTAATCAAAACATTTAAGGATGTGTGTCATGTGAACTTTGTGCTCTAAACATAAATGTGTATATATATTACGTGCCATCAATAACATAAATTCCTGCTGCGATTTTTAAATTGCTGCTGCGATTTTTAAATTGCATTACAGAATGCAAAAGAAAAAAAAATATACAGTACATTGGAAGGACTTAATGAACTGCACATAAGTTGTTTGGTGCAAAAAAACACCAAACAACTTATGTGCAGTTCATTAAGTCCTTCCAATGTACTGTATAAATATATATAGTGTGACAGCAGGAAGGTAAAGTCACCTGGTTGCATCCAGGGGGGTAGATATATTTCGCCCAGATTCAGGCTTTACGCCGACTTATACAACTAGGTGGAGAGTTGTATAAGGCTAGTGGGCTCATGGATGACTCATACCTCTAGGGAGAGTGTGGGGCGTCGTGCAGACAGGGAGTTGATGAGACCAGCTGAAGCTTGTCAGCTCATTTAGGCCTCTATAAGAACTCCCAGCTTCATTAGATGTTAGCTCATGCCTGGACCCAGACCTGTGTGGACTGTCTAGGGAGAGTGAACCCCTGTGCGGTGAGACAAAGCCTGTGTGGCTATTTGCTTGGACATTTAAAACCAGGGACTTAGGGACTAGGACAGCACTAGGCTGATCCCAGTTGTTAGTTAGGAAACCTGTATGTTTAGTCAGAGGTCAAGTTGACCAGGATTTATTTTGTTTATGTTTCTTTTGCTTTGCTGTGTTTTGTCACTGTAAATAGAAAATAAACCGCACCTTTTTGATTTTGAAAACCACAACCTCCGTTTGCTGGGCCTGTTTTTGTGTGGGGAGCCCATCTCGGGGGTCACACACACCCGCTGCCGAGCTAACCCCCTCACAATAGGTATACAGAAAATATATCTCCAAAAACATATTTTTCTGCAAAAACAAATGCTCAAATATTCCTATATGAACAATTGCTTCAATCCTAAGTGACTTGCTGAGCTTCCACGTTCACCACATATGTGTCTACACTGCCGCCGAATAGATTGGCCACTCACCAAATAGGCTAGATTATGCGCCTTTGGTTCATAAGGATAACCACTCCGTCCACCAGACTTGTCAGCGGTTCCTCCCAATGTACTGATGTTGAGTCTTACTCTATGATTGCTCATGGAATACATAAAGGGCCATCATGGTGCAGTTTATCATAAAAAGTTAAAGTTTAAAATAAATTTCATCCACTCACATGTATAGGTAGGTGCCTTTGAGCTGGCACTTAGCTGATCCAGCCATGCATAGAAGATCTATATGTCTGGTCCGCACGTGTGCCCCTATGATTCCTTCACAAGCTGGATTACATCCAAAGCCTCGCTATGGTCCCAGAAGTGACAAGCCAATCGTCCCGCAGCCTCTATGCATTTTGCATACAATGCATCATCAGGAAGCTGCCCTATGTTCGCTCGTCCCTTAATTTATACCCCCTTCCGCTTATTGTTATCCTATTCCCATTATTAGGATGGAGAACGGCAGCTCCATGTAACCGGAAATGGTGTGGTCTCCATCTTACCTACTGGCTATGCCCCATCTCTTTCATGTGTCTTGCACTGAGGAGAGGCTTCCGTCGGGCCACTCTGCCATAAAGCCCCGACTGGTGGAGGGCTGCAGTGATGGTTGACTTTCTACAACTTTCTCCCATCTCCCGACTGCATCTCTGGAACTCAGCCACAGTGATATTTGGGTTCTTCTTTACCTCTCTCACCAAGGCTCTTCTCCCCCGATAGCTCAGTTTGCCACAATTCTGTCTCTGAGCTCTTCAGGCAGTTCCTTTGACCTCATGATTCTAATTTGCTCTGACATGCACTGTGAGCTGTAAGGTCTTATATAGACAGGTGTGTGGCTTTCCTAATCAAGTCCAATCAGTATAATCAAACACAGCTGGACTCAAATGAAGGTGTACAACCATCTGAGCACCTGAGTTAAATATATGAGTGTCACAGCAAATGGTCTGAATACTTAGGACCATGTGATATTTCATTTTTTTCTTTTTTAATAAATCTGCAAAGATGTCAACAATTCTGTGTTTTTCTGTCAATATGGGGTGCTGTGTGTACATTAATGAGGGAAAAAAATGAACTTAAATGATTTTAGCAAATGGCTGCAATATAACAAAGAGTGAAAAATTTAAGGGGGTCTGAATACTTTCTGTACCCACTGTGTGTGTGTGTGTGTGTGTGTGTATATATATGTGTATATATATATATATATATAAAAACCCAAGGGGTCTAGTACAAAAAAAAAAACAGCTTCCCTGACCCCGTGTGTCCTAACCCTGCGCCCCCCTCGTTGCATTCTTCTAGCTTCTCCTCCGAATCTCCCCGCCGTTATGTTCACAGCTCCACTTTCCTGTTTATAGTACCATGTTCTCCCTATTTTCTGGGCACTCTTGGGACCAACAGCAACCAGTCTGGAACCTCAAATGGATCAACTCCCAGAAAGGAAAAAAGGTCTGGTAAGTCTGCTCTGGAACGCAGACAGAAAGATAGATTGCCCTTTTTTATCAGCACTGAAATTGGTAACCTCCATCGATAAGTCCCACCCCAGTCTCGTACCCGCTCTAATACTTGGCGTAGTAGGGCTCTGCGCTGCAATGTAGCTCTTGATGGGTCTGGTAGAATTTTCAACTGGCCCCCCTTAAAGTCTATGGTTCCTGTCTCCCAGGCTTTCCGCAAGATGGCCTCCCTATGTGCAAAATAATGCAAACGACACACCACGTCACGGGGGGCGATTAATGTCCTTGTAAATTTAGAAAATATCGCGCCCAAAATAATTAATTAAATAATAAGACTTAGTAAACTACACAAGTGACGCAAATTAAGAAGTGTCAAATGATACCTGTGAACATAATTCCAGCATATATATTAATATATGGAGCTAGAATATATGTGGATAAATTAAGGAAGTAAATTCAACATTGATACACACTAATTAATAAACGCTAATCAATCAGTCAAATTAAATATTAACCACCAAAGATTGAACAGCAATGATGCATGTGAATTAATGTGTTTAAAAAAAGTCCTTATAACAAAACTCCAATCTGCAAAAAACAGAATATTGCAAAAGAAAAAAATGTCCAACACATATATAAAAATGTTTCCTTCACACTGAAAAAAAGGAGGGGGGGGGGAAATTCTGAGAAGTGTTTTCAGAAGAAGGATGATGATACAGGAGAAATGTCCCAGAAAATCCACAGATGTCAAAGAAGACCACATCCACCACGGTGAGTGAATATATAAGAGATGGGTACGTTACCAGAAGTGGTGGACCTCCACTATGGCAAGGTCTGACAGGCCTGCAGATATCACCCTCTGCGGGGTACAGGAGTTGATCCACCTGATTTCACAGAGTGATGGTCCCGATGCGGGTTCTTAGCGTCTGTTATACTGATCCACTCGCTGCAACTGCTGCAGTTAGTCACTCCGAATAATGAACAACAAACCTCCAAGTTTGAACAGGAACCATAAAAAAGAGGAGAAAAGGACTCCAATAGTGTAATACCTCAGTGTAAAATTTATTCCCAATGCGTAGAGGTATACAAATGTAACAACAGGGTAATAAAACAAATGATTTAAAAATTGCCGGCATAAAAAGTGGCGTTCGCCCGTGCTAGCGGGGTCACGTGGTAGTGACGTCAGTGCGCTGCACCGCCCTGACTAGTTTCGTTTAATACAAACGTTCTCGTGCCCTTTGAGAATGTTTGTTTGTTTGGAGTTTTGTTATAAGGACTTTTTTTAAACACATTAATTCACATGCATCATTGCTGTTCAATCTTTGGTGGTTAATATTTAATTTGACTGATTGATTAGCGTTTATTAATTAGTGTGTATCAATGTTGAATTTACTTCCTTAATTTATCCACATATATTCTAGCTCCATATATTAATATATATGCTGGAATTATGTTCACAGGTATCATTTGACACTTCTTAATTTGCGTCACTTGTGTAGTTTAATAAGTCTTATTATTTAATTAATTATTTTGGGCGCGATATTTTCTAAATTTATATTGCTTTTATATGGTTTCACATATTTTATTGTCGCAGCCCTGGTGTGACTAGCACAATCTTTTTTCAATATTCACATTTCACATTAGCGCAGTAAAACACCCTTATTATCATACCTGATTAATGTCCTTGGACTTTGGACCCAATGCTCTATGAACTCTATCAAGTTCCAAATTTAAAGGCATAGCGTCTTTTAGTATTTTTTCAAAAATAGATTTTACCATGTCCTTCAGGTTTTCCCTGTCTGATGTCTCTGGGACTCCTCTCAGACGCACATTGTTGGGTCCACTCCGGTCTTCGAGGTCCTCCAACTGTAACTCTAACGCCACCAAGATATCTTTTTGGGTGTAACTGTCTCTCTCCAGTGTGCTCACCCGCTGTTCCAGGCTTTTATATGCACTCTCCCCATCCATCACACGCTCTGCTAGTATTTGTAGTTCACCCCGGACCAGCTCCTTGCGGTGTGCATCCTCCACTTTTCCAATAAGGGCTTCTATGTCTGCCCGTGTGGGGAGAGCCTGTATAAGTGTCTTTAGGTCCTCCATTTTCAACCCCGCTACTTCCTTCTCCCCGGGTAGGGGGATGAGAGGTGTAGCCCCCTCTACTGCAGCCAACGTTCTGGGGCTCTGTGGGATAGTCTGTAGCGCTTCCACACTAGTTCTCACCGCCATCTGCCCCTGGACTGGCTGCATAGATGTGCTCTCCCTAGGCTGCAGCAGCACGTCTGCCTTCCCTCTCTCAGTTCCGGGTTCAAGTCCCGCGCCCTGCACCGTGGGGAAGTATCGTGGATCTCTGGCTGCAACTCCCCCTCTCTGGCTGCTTTGCGTGTGGTTCTCGTCTCCCTCTGTCTCCCCGAGTTCATACCGCTGTAGTCTCACCAAGAGATAGGCTTGAGGTCCCACCAGACTAATACTGATACATCACTGGGGTGTTGGTCAGTTAATCAGCCTGATACGGAGCAGGCTGGAGACAGGAGCTCGTATCTCCCACTCCCTCACCTGGCCATGTGCAGACCCCTCCCCCTCTCGCTATTGTATTTATATTATTCACTTTTCTTAATAAATCACTATATTTTAACTTACATGTGTTTGGTGTTTCTTCTGTTGCTATCCACGCAGTTCTAGTCACACCTGGTTTGTGACACATGGGGCAAAAGGAGAGGGGAGAAGGAGGCCAAGGATAATGGCGGGGTAGGGCTGTGATTAGCCAAGTCCATGATATCACCTCGAAAAATGACCTATATTAGGGGGTATATCCTGTAGATGAAACCCCTGTATGTAGTTAGCCTGGCACGCAGGCTATTTGTGCTTAAATGAGGATATATGGAGGATGCATGCAGTGGCAGCTTAAATCATACATTACCACTTCTGAGGGTTTTTAAAGTCCAGGTTTGATTTAAGCTGACGCCGCATGCACCCTCCATATATCCTCATTTAAGCGCAAATAACCCGTGTGCCAGGCTAACTACATACAGGGGTTTCATCTACAGGATATACCCCCTAATATAGGTCCTTTTTGCAGGTGATGTCATGGACTTGGCTGGGTGTTTTTCTCACAGACCATAGGTCCCTACAATACTGAACTATTAATAGTCCAATCACAGGAGCCCTACTTGGCCATTATCCTTGGCATCCTTCTCCCCTTTCCTCTTTCCCCATGGCTCGAGCCTCCAGGGGGTTGTTACAGAGTTGTTCCACATACAGCAATTGCTGACACGTCAGCATTGTTCGAGTGGATAAAACCTGTCCCAATTCACCTGGCGTCCGGACGTCCTTGAGTTATATGTTACATGTCTTTATGTTTATGTCCTACACGTGTGTGAACTTGTTTGGCTTGCCCAGTGTGACCAGCTAGACTATATATAAGCAGTCCTATACTAGTAACCATAGTCACTAACCATGTTTTAACATTTAAGAACAAACCTTACTTAATCAGTGACATTTTTCTGTTAATCATTAAGCCCTCATTTTCTCCTTCCCCCCTGTTTAGGATAACTTTTTTCTACAATCCTAGGTAACCAGTTTTCCACTTTTTTTGAATTCTTGTATTGCCTTGGTAAATATATCATGCAAATGTAATACAGATTATCCATTGCATGTCACTTTTTAAAGTATATATGCAGTCCATGGGTGTTTATGTATAGTACCGGTATATTAGAAACTTACGGTCATTACAGACTGGCCCTGCATAGGTCGTCATGGTGCAATCACATGTAAAGCCATCCCACTGTTGTAGACATACACCAAGATTGCCACAAGATTCTTCTGAACATGTTGTGCTTGGCCCTGGAGAAAAAATAAATAAAAGAATAAAAATAAAGCATGTATGTGTAATTTAAATTTCAAAATGTAGCCTTATTAGTTTACTATATAACTAGGCAATGCTAAATGCAGCACTCTTACGCACTGCAGCAATTTGGGATCTGACTTGTGAGTTGCATGTGAAATTCCATGTTAGTCAATAAGAGCTGTCTTAATTAGCACTACTGAAGTCGCTCTGAATTTGGAAAAGGTTCCTGTACTACTTCAAGGCGACTTCTATCCATCTTGTGCACATAGACTTTATTGGAAGTTGCCTCCAAGTCGGATCCTCTTTTATATTGATGTGATTTGGATCCGATATTACAGGAAGATTACCCAGGCATGGCATGGCATGGCATTTTCCTGTATGCTGTTATCTCTGCATACCTGCACAAGACAAAGTAGTACTCATGTCACATCAAGTCGCCAGCAAATTGCCAGAAAGTCACCTGGCAAAGACACACCACAAGTTGCTAGATTTTGAGTTTGCAGTAGTGTAAACTGAGCCTTATAAGGTATAAAAAAAAAAGGAAAATCTCCATTTTATATGGAATTTGATGGATTTTAGCTTCTGAAAATGTAAATAAAACTCCAAAACACCAAAAAAAGAAATGGGGTGGGGGGTCAAAATATTATTTATTATTTCAGTATTCATTTATTATAGGGCATTTCACATATTCGTAAATACTACGCACCAGGATGGCTTTTCCAACTTAAAGTGGATATTCACCAACTCCCCTTTTTTTCTTTTTTACCCCTGCTTACCAGGCAGTCCCTTGTGCACACTCCAGATACTCAATGCCAAAAAAACACAAAAAGCCTTACACCAGGAGGATGTTTGGCTCACATCGCTACACTCTCCCTGGATTGACCATAACAAACCAAAAAGCTGTGTATTACATATATATGACCTCAAATGATAAATGTAAATATAAATACAGCAATCAATGAATATGTGAACTACTAAGCGGGCAGCCCAACACTTACACTAGGAGGAGTGCTTCTGTAATACGGGAGAGGGAACTCCACCTGTGAAGACAAAAGCAAAGGAAGGGAGAAAACAGCACAGACCTCTGGTGTAGTAGAAAGATCAAAGAGCTTTATTAAAAATTTCATATTATATACTCACAAAATAAAATGTAAAAGAGCGTATATAGTCCACGAGAAGGAGCCCACTCAACACACAACACAGTCACAAGGAAAGGACAGATAAGCAGCCACAGTGTCTGGATCACCAGCTGACAGGTGAAGAGCTGGGCTGGATGCCAGAAATCTCTGCTGCTCCTGCTCAGCTTGCTCAATCCCAAGGACAGCACAGTGGACGATGGTCTTCTGTAAAGTAGGGTTGCAGGATGTGTTTCGAGGCCTCCTTCTCTTGATCTTTAATAAAGCCCTTTGATCTCAGAGGTCTGTGCTGTTTTCTCCCTTCTCTTTCATTTAGATACTCACCCACTCAGAGGATCCAGCACTGTCCCACTGAGATACTCTTGTCTTCTGCTGTGGCATCACTGAGAGGCCCGTCGGCTCTTCCAGGTTCAGCCTCCCGATGACGAGGCTCTAGGCACCCCCACTCCTCCTTTCTGAATAAAGGGCTATGCCTCCTGTTACATGCAATGTGCATATCCCAGAAGGCACAGCTTGCACTGTACACATCACTTGTCTAGGCTGGGGGTGCTCATATTCTGCAAAAAAAAAAAGTAAAGTGGAAAAAAAAGCTATTAATGTAGCAGAAGGGAGGATTGGAGAGAAATATGTTCAGAGGGTGAAAATTTGCTTTAATTGGTAGATAATGGCTGTGGGAAGCACTTAGGGAAAGTCATGTTAATTTAGGGTCTATGGTGTGATGGGGAAAAATAAAAATTATGCACTTGGATATGAAATACCCTTAAAGGCCATGCAAGAAGAGTTCCAAGTTCAGAATGAAAGGATGATGGGTGGTTGTACAAATGCTTGCCCTAATGTAAAATAGAGGTACCAAAATCTTTGGAAACCTATAAGTGATGTAATGGCTCCTGCAATTCAGAGCTGTTGTCAAGTGCTCCCTTGCACAGAGCTGTGGGGTCATGTGACTGGACTGGAGCAGATCAAAAATACAGGTTAGGCAGAATCGGTAAGAAGAGGGGGAGAGAACATTAAAAAAAAAAACAGATGTAGTTAGGCTTTGTCTTCCACTTTCATATTCATTCCTTTGTGCTAAGGGATAAGCTGGAATCTTATACTCAGGCTGGATACAGGACATAAACTACTCTCCAAGTTGTGATTAAGTCCCATCCTGAGTCCCCTAGCCCCTGTCATTTAAATTTAAAAACATCAGAGACTAACTGTATCATTACTTAAAATAGGGAAGTAGGGTTTCTGGAACACACTATGAGCTGGTGAGCAGCTTTTCTACTTTTGCCATACATCTAGGTAAGGTTAACAGCATTTCCAGACAAAAATACTGATCTTTTGATTCCTATTCTATTAATAATATTAGTAACAAATTAATTACATTTTCTCAGCCAGTCCTGTACAATTACCAGTCACTTGGCAGCCTTACATCTACAGTGCCTTGAAAAAGTATTCATACTCCTTGAAATTTTCCACATTTTGTCATGTTACAACCAAAAACTTTAATAAAGTTTTTGGGGATTTTATGTACTAAATCAACATAAAGTGGCACATAATTGTGAAGTTGAAGGAAAATGATAAATGGTTTTCACAAGTTTTTACAAATAAATATCTGAAAAGTGTGGCATGCATTTGTATTCAGCCCCCTTTACTCTGACACCCCTAACCAAAATCTAGTGGAACCAATTGCCTTCTGAAGTCACCTAATTAGTAAATAGAATCCACCTGGGTGTAATTTAATCTTAGTATAAATACAGCCCTCAGAGGTTTGTTAGAGAACCTTAGTGAACAAAAAGCATCATGAAGGACATTGAACACACCAGACAGGTCAGGGATAAAGTTGTGGAGAAGTTTAAAGCAGGGTTAGGTTAACAAAAAATATCCCAAGCTTTGAACATCTCACAGAGCACTGTTCAATCCATCAAATCCGAAAATGGAAAGCGTATGGCACAACTGCAAACCTACCAAGACATGGCCATCCACCTAAACTGACAGGCCCGACAAGGAGAGCATTAATCAGAGAAGCAGCCAAGTGGCCCATGATAACTCTGGAGGAGCTGCAGAGATCCACAGCTCAGGTGGGAGAATCTGTTCACAGGACAACAAGTCATGCATTCCACAAATCTGGCATTTATGGAAGAGTGGCAAGAAGAAAGCCATTGTGGAAAGAAAGCCATAAGAAGTCCCATTTGCAGTTTGTGAGAAGCCATGTGGGAGAAACAGCAAACATGTGGAAGAAGGTGCTCTTGTCAGATGAGACCAAAATTGAACGTTTTGGCCTAAAAGCAAATACGCTGTGTGGTGGAAAACTAACACTGCACATCACCCTGAACACACCATCCCCACTGGGAAACATGGTGCTGGCAGCATCATGTTGTGGGGATGCTTTTCTTCAGCAGGGACAGGGAAGCTGATCAGAGTTGATGGGAAGATGTATGGAGCCAAATACAAGGCAATCTTAGATGAAAACCTGTTAGAGTCTGCAAAAGACTTGCGACTGGGGCGGATGTTCACCTTCCAGCTGGACAACGACCCTAAACATACAGCCAGAGCTAGAATGGAATGGTTTGGGGTTTTTCCCCCATTCGGTCAGACTTTAGAGGCAGATTGGACAGCAGTATCATTTAAAAATGTTTTATGTGTAAACATATAAAAATACAAAGTATAAAATTATAAAAAGGTATGTGTCCACTAGCAGCCAAAGAGTGGCCAGGTAGAGAGGATATTACATATACCCAAATAGAAAAATTACGTTTAACAGTATGACATCAAAGAATGTGTGAGCCCCTGTGCGTCTACGCATTTCGCTTGATCGCTTCTTCAGGACTCACTTTGGTGGGACATAGTGCATGGCCGGATCAGTGAGACCTTTCCTAACGCCTGCACAGAGATCTTCTTGAGTGGATAACACAATACTACGATAAACATAAAGGATCCACAATCGGCATATAAAGCCAAAAAACTGCACGCCACACTTTTCACATATTTATTTGTAAAATTAAACTTCACAACTATGTGCCACTTTGTGTTGGTCTATCACATAAACTCCCAATAAAATACATTTACGTTTTTGGTTGTAACATAACAAAATGTAGAAAATTTCAAGGGGTATGAATACTTTTTCAAGGCACTGGAAGTCACTTTTAAATATGCATTGCCCCTTACCACATGATCAGCTGTCAGCCAATGACAGCTGATCACGTGACGTAAATAGAAGATCAGTAATGTTTTTTTCTCCCCATGCTGATAGCGTGAGGAGAAAAATAAGCCAATCACCGGCTTCTGTGAAAGGGACATCGGTCCAGAAGAGGAAAAGGCCCAGCCACATCATATGTGCCCACCAGTGCCACCTGCCAATGCCCACCAGTGCATGTCAGTTCCACCAATCAGTGCCCACCAGTGCATATCAATGCCCACCATCCCACTTATCAGTGCCCACCAGTGGTGCCAATCAGTGCCTTATTATCAGTGCCACCTAGCAGTACTGCCTATCAATGTCACCCATCAGTGCTCATCGCTGCCACCCCTCAGTGCCACCTATTAGTGCCACCTACCAATGCCCATTAGTGCCACTTCTCAGTGCCACATCTCAGTGCACACCAGTGCCACCTATCAGTGCCGCCTCATCAGTGTCCACTAGTGCTGCCTTTCAGTGTCCACCAGTGCCACCTTATCAGTTGTAAGGTATAAGAAGATCATGAACCAATATTCATGGTTAGAGTTCTCCTCAAATATATATATATATATTACAATAATGTTTCTCTGACATGAGTGTGAACAAGATGTGACTTTTGTGGTCAAGCTAATCTTTCTTCTGTGTAACAGGCATGTATATTTAGGTTGAAATGTGACTTTGTGGTTAGGCCTTTTCCGGGAAAAAGTTTATCTCACTTCTGCTTTTTAACTGACAGATTCACCGCACTGACATCTGGCGTTTCTTATCTTCCTGTTTCAAATGTCAGAACATGTCTAGTTTGACCACAATTGACGTATGTTAACTGACTGCTTTTGCAGAAGTAAAAAAAAAACCTGTTAGAATTTATTTTTGTCTAACTCATGAGGTTTTTGCTTATTGCTGATAGGTCCATAGGAGGGAGGCAACTTTTCTCGCTGTGTATAAAAAAGGACATGTAACCATTAAACCACATATTCTTGTATACCTATTCACTGTGTATCAGGGTCTTGAATATCCGACCGGTCAGAGAGACTTCCACAGAAGTCCAGCTCGAGCCAAGAAGGTCCAACAGACCCAAACAGAACCAGAACCTTTCAGTGGTACCAGAAGTGGGGTGATCCAATTGAACAGGTAAGACCCCCTTTAATTATTATTGGGAACAACAGTCTTGCCTTGTCAATTGGTTCACCATAAAGTAGACTCTCGAGAAAACTACTGTAACGCCGAGCGCTCCGGGTGTCCCATCCATCCCGGAGCGCCCGCGGCGTCTGTCTCCCTGCAGCGCTCTGGTCGGCTCCTCTGACCGTGAGCGCTGCTCTGATGCTGGCGGGGATGCGATCCTTGCGGCGGCACCTGTCCGCCCGCGGATCGCATCCCATTCTGCTCACCGGCCTCCTCCTCCTGCTCCGTCCCGGCGCGCGCGGTCCCGCTGCTCTCTAGGGCGCACGCGCGCCGGTCTTCTTAAATTTAAAGGGCCAGTGCACCATTGATTGGTGCCTGGTCCAATTACTGTGTCACACTCCAAAACACTTAAAAACCCACTCCCCCTTCCTGTCCTTGCCGGATCTTGTTGCCTTACTGCCCTGAGAAAGCGTTTTGTACTTGTCTTGCCAGTGTATCTGATCTTCTGCCGTTGCCCCTGACTACGAACCATTGCCGCCTGCCCTGACCTTCCACTACGTCTGACCTTGCCTCTGCCTAGTCCCAGTGTACTGTGCCTATCTCAGCTGCCAGAGAAGTCGAGCCGCTACTGGGGGACACGACCTGGTTGCTACCGCCGCAGCAAGTCCATCCCGCCTTGCGGCGGGCTCTGGTGAAAACCGGTAGCTACTTAGAACCGGTCCTCCAGTGCGACCCGTGCCTTCGCCTCTCTGGCACAGAGGATCCACCTCCTGTGTCCTCACTAGCCGTCAGTCCGGGCCCTGACAACTACAAGTTTTCTGGGACTCTGTTAAGATTGAAAGGTAGATTTAGAATAGATACAGAGGGTCTCGCTAGGTTGGCCAGACCAGGTTATTAGATTGAGAAAGAATCTTAAATTCTTCTCTACCTAGGACGGATCTGTGGAAACTCTATATCTAAAGGTGTACACAAAAAGGGTTACCTTTTTAAATGTTAACTGTATATTGTTGTCCTGAATGTAAAACTGGTTTATTGTTTGCTTATAAAGGGAAGACCACGTCATTAGTGGCAATTGTTCCAGGGGGGTATCATGTCAAAATTGGCAAGGGTCCTATGTTCCAAGGATCAAAACAACATATGTTAAGATTTAATATACACAACATACTACCCCCCAGTCCGGTGTTCGAGGGACTAAGTGTAGCAGAAATACAGTGTCTGGTTGTATTTAAAAAAGGAGAACACTGGGTTCCTTGTCATAAATCTATAAATTGTCATAAGTTTAAGGACATTTTCCGCCCCTGGAACGAAATAGAGAAAGCAAGTCTGAATTTTTTTAATTTTAAAGTATAAGTATTATTGTTTGCTATAATGGGTAATCAAGCAGGAAAGGAAGCTGAAGGTAAGCAGCACCGACCCTCTCCGATTGATTACATTAAAGTCAATTATGGGAAAAATTATACTGATCCTTTTTGGTCACTAGTTTTAAAAAGAGCACATCAGTTAGAAGTGCCATGTTTGGGGGAATACGGACCATGTTCCGAGGAAGAGAGTGGGAGGAAGTGACCAGAATATGTGGCCAACATAAACAGTATAATTATCCCATAAAAGACCTTGACAAAGATTACATGACTAAATGTTGTAAGATTTGGGCAAAGGGTATGAAGGAATATAGAAAGAAATATACAAGTGTAAAAATGGAAAAGAAAGAGCAATTAGAAGACGCAATAGGAAGTCCATCAGCTCCCCCTAATTTTTATCAAGAAAAACCCCCTCCATATGCTATGGTAAAAGATGAATCCCTTGTCCCAGAGAAAATATACCCCTCGTTAGATCCAAATGTTATAGCAGGAGTATTAACCATAGCTAAACAAAAGGGAACTAATTGGTTACGGGAGGGGGAAGATAGAAGACAGATAAAGGAACGTTTAAGTCAATTAGTAAAGGAGGAAGAACAGTGTATTAAAAAAAGAGGAAGATGAAGAAAAAGTGATTGAAGGAAAGCTGAGGAGGATAAGGATGATGAGGCAGTGGGTGGCTTGACCTCGGGGATAGAAGCCCTCAAATTCCCAGTTATTCACATGGGAGAAACCCCGGTCCATATCCCACTCCCCCTCGGGACGTTAAGGGATATTAAAGATCTTTGCCCAAAGCCACGCAAACACCCCAGAGAGGCAGCTCTGTTCTTACAGAGACATTGTGCGGGCACTGGCATGAATGCCGATGACTGTGAAATAATAATACAGACAGTGGATCCAGATCCCATCTGCGATGTAGAAGTTAAGACATTATTTGCTGATAATGACCCCTTTAAAAAGGCAAAGGGATGGGAATCATTTTGGGCAGCTGTGACAGCTGTTTGGCAGTAAAGTTACAAAGGAGAGAGCGCTTTGCAGATAATGTGCACTGCAAAGCAGGGACCGGGAGAAAACTTTTATTCATTTTGTAAACGGGTACACCAGTTATACAAAGATACAGGAATGGAGAACCCTGAACTGTATGTGAGCACAGTCATGTCTGGGGGAGATCCCAAAACAACACAGTTACTTAAATTAATTACCCCCAATTGGTCAACATTAAAACCTGATGCCTTTCTCAAAGACATTAAAAAAAGCGTGCATCCTCTGGCTTATTCACTACAAAAGGAGGGGTATTTCCCTCATTTAACCCCGAACAGATAGAAAGACCGCAGTTAGCTGCTGCACAAATGGTTGTCCCTTACACAACCAGTTCCCCAACAAGCACAATACCAAGCATATCCCCAGGATAACCAGCAGGGTTGTTTCACATTCAGGGACATGGGACATTGGAAGTCAGAATGCCCCCTTAGGAGAGGAACAAGTAGGGCAGCTAACCGCAGGGGTAATATGGGAAGAGGCAGATTGCCCGTTGGTACAGTTCATGACCAACATATTTTTAAATGAGTTTTGCCATTCTGACTGACCACTTCCTCTGGGAAGAGACTTAATGTCAAGTTTAAACATTCACATCACATTTACAAAAGATGGGGGCCTGCTAGCTACATCAGAAATCTGTGATTTGTCTAACCCAAAAAAGACAGGATTTTAGAGGGTACTTTATGTTACTATCGGCACACCTTGAAGCACACCCTATATGGGCACTGCATACATTGTACACCATACAAGCCCATCATTGGGGAAGGAGCAGTAGTACATTACCAAAAACAATATCCCCTGTCAGAAGGAAAAATTGCAGGCATAGCACCACAAATAAAGCAATATTTAGCAGAAGGAATACTGAAACATACAATCAGTCCCTGGAACACCCCCATTCACCCAGTCAAAGCCAGTGGTGAATGGCGCTTTGCACAGGACCAAAGGGCCCTGAACAAGGCTATTGTCCCCCTTCTACCTTTTGTTGCGGATATTGCTACAATATTTTGTGAGATACCAGCAACGTCCAAGATCTACATGGTCATTGATTTAAGTATCGCGTTCTCTTCTATACCTGTTGCAGAGGAAGCCCAAAATTACTTTAAACTCCCGCAAGGCTTTGCGAACAGTCCTGCAGCGTGCTCCATGGTCTTGAATCGATCTTTGAGCGATTGGGTACCAAAAGAAGGCTCAGTGTTGCTTCAGTATGTGGATGTCCTATTGCTGTGTAATGAAAATGAGGTCAGCTGTGCGGAGGACTCAGAGCACCTACTAACTCACCTCGCCTCAAAAGGTCACTTGGTGTCTCGCAAAGAGATCCAGTGGTGCAGGTCGCAGGTTGAGTACTTGGGGTGTATAATCCGAACCGAACGTTTGGTGTCACCAGCTCGAGTCAAGGCACTGTCCTCCTGGAGTCCACCAAGAGACAAGTCAGCGCTTCTCTCTTTCCTAGGGTCCATAATATACTGCAGGCAGTGGATACCTGATTGCTCTTATTATGATTCTATCCTAAGGTCTGCTACCCTGCAGGATGCCCCAAAGTTTATTGATTGGACAACAGAGAGGGTTAAGGCTTTCACAGCATTAATCAGCTCTCTAAGGCAAGCCCCTACATTGGGACTTATAGAGTGCGCAGGGCCTTTTTCATTGTACTGTGTGGTATCTGGACCTACGGTTGCAGCGGTCCTAGCACAATCACATGGGAATTCTCTGAGACCCGTATCATACATCTCAAAGAAACTTCCAGATCAAGTTCAAGGTATACCACATTGCTTGCAGGCCGTAGCAGCCTGTGCAATGGCAGTACAAGAGGCTTCAAAGGTGGTTCTGGGACATGACCTCACACTGTATACTACACACCTCATGACAAACATGAACACACAACACATGACAACGCAAAGGTGCAGCGGCTATGAGATTATCTTGCTAAAAACACATAATCTAACCATAAAATCATGTTCAGAAACCTCAAAGCCCATTAGGTTTTTACATTCAGGAACACGATTGCACTGAGGTACTTGCAAAAACTACCCTCCCTAGACCAGACCTCACAGATGTTCCGTATCCAAATGCGGAAAATGTTTATGTAGATGGCAGCTGCTCCCGACCTGATGACAAAACTTATCAAACTGGTTATGCCATTGTTCAATTGCCAGATGTAATGATTGAAGCCAAATCTCTAAATGCTAGTTCAGTCCAGATTGCAGAACTCATTGCTCTAACTATGGTTTGTCAGATTTTTGAAGGAAAAGATGTAAACATTTACACTGACAGCAGATATGGGTACACGGGTTGAGAAAAGATCCTACTGGACTTTGGTCAACCAAGGAGGGAATAATAGGGAATAAAAGGGGTGCACCACATGATAGAATCCCTAGATTACACACAAGTCCCCACACAGAAGGGCAATTTAGAATATCTTTTGGTTATAGTTGACAGATTTACAGGATGGGTAGAAGCAATCCCTACCACAGGAGAGACAGCTAGAGTACTAATAAATCAGTGGATCTGTAGGTTTGCCCTTCCGGCCACTATATGGTCAGATCAAGGTCCAGCATTTACCTCGGCCTTAGTGAAGGAGCTCAGGAGTAGAGGAAAGCATGAACAGAACCATAAAAGACAAATTGAAAAAAGCAACAGGTGGCACAATGAAAAACTGGTTAGATTACTTGCCAGCAGTCTTATATCAAATCAGGACTACCCCCCCACAGAACAGGAATATCTCCTTTTGAGATACTTATGGGTAGGCCAGCACAGAGGAAACCTGATGAGAGAGAGGAGGTTAATCTTTATTCTTTACAGGAAGAGTACGTTAAACATCTGGTAAGTAGCCTTATTGAAACAGAGGACAAGGTTGCTGTCACTTTTCCTCCTCTCTCCACAGAGCCTACACATCCGTATATCCCAGGAGACAAAGTACTGATAAAACAACTTGCTGTCCGGAAACAACCAGGCCCTATCTTCCAAGGACCATTTGAAATTCTGAAGGTTGCCAGAACAGCCGTTCTTACAGATCAAGGACCACAATGGATCCATGCATCCAGACTAAAGACATTTCCGAAGGGAAACTGGAAGAAGGTGAAGGAGAAGACAAAAACCTCTGTTCTGGAGAGTATTCCAGAAAAGGATCCGGAAAATACTCCCTAGTGGACCATAAAAAACAAGAAACTCAGAGTTCCATACCCATAGACACTAATGGTCAAAAAGGAGGGGTCACTTCGGCAAAACTTTTTCTTTTTTCCTTAATGATTACATTGTTTATTTTAATGCTCATAATCGTAGGACACTGTTGGTCAGATAATTCTAACAGACCAAAAAGAAGTATGGAAGACAATTTTAGTGGTAAAATGCTGCTGCTTAAATTTAAGTATGCTTATGCTCAAAAATCAGGATATGAAAAATGTTGGATATGTAGTAAACTCCAACCTAGCACTGCTAGGATCCCCCTAATGGCAGTACCTCTAAACTTCACCCCTCTCCTAAACGGCACACCACCTGTCGTCCTTAATAATCCAATGATCGATGGGCTTCAATTCTTGAAGCCATGATCATAAGAAGGGGTTGTAAGGTATAAGAAGATCATGAACCAATATTCATGGTTAGAGTTCTCCTCAAATATATATATATATATATATATTTTACAATAATGTTTCTCTGACATGAGTGTGAACAAGATGTGACTTTTGTGGTCAAGCTAATCTTTCTTCTGTGTAACAGGCATGTATATTTAGGTTGAAATGTGACTTTGTGGTTAGGCCTTTTCCGGGAAAAAGTTTATCTCACTTCTGCTTTTTAACTGACAGATTGACCGCACTGACATCTGGCGTTTCTTATCTTCCTGTTTCAAATGTCAGAACATGTCTAGTTTGACCACAATTGACGTATGTTAACTGACCGCTTTTGCAGAAGTAAAAAAAAAACCTGTTAGAATTTATTTTTGTCTAACTCATGAGGTTTTTGCTTATTGCTGATAGGTCCATAGGAGGGGGGCAACTTTTCTCGCTGTGTATAAAAAAGGACATGTAACCATTAAACCACATATTCTTGTATACCTATTCACTGTGTATCGGTGTCTTGAATATCCGACCGGTCAGAGAGACTTCCACAGATCCTGAGTCCAGCTCGAGCCAAGAAGGTCCAACAGAACCAAACAGAACCAGAACCTTTCAAGTGCCCATCAGTGTATCCTATCAGTGCCCATTAATGCAGCCTCATCTGCGTACATCAATGAAGGAGAAAAATGACCTGTTTGCAAAATTTTATAACAAAATAGAAAACTGTTTTTTTTTGTTTAATATATTTTTATTGAGAAGATATGTAGATACAACAATAAAATCAGATACAAGAAAATGGTACGTCGGGTTAGCATACAAAGAGAGTCAGCCAGTTTTGTAATGAAAACATCTTGAGTAACCGAAGTACAATAAAATGAACAACAGCTCAAATATAAGATAGGAAAGAAAGGGGGAAGAAGAAGAAGAAAGAAAGGTAGGAGAGGGCTAGGAGACGGGGGGGGGGGGGGGTGTAAGGGAAAAGGGACCAGGAAAGGGAAGCTGGCATACCTGGCAATAATAATGAACAAATAGCTAATGCGTTCAGTTTAGCGAGGCCTTAGAGGGAGGTTAGGGCCTCTACATTCAGTATAAATGTGACAGATATGGTATCAGGGATAGCGGTCAAGTTATTTTGAAAGCTTGGGTAACTTAAGGGGACGAAGAGATGATGTCTTTGTAGCATTGGGTGGAAAGGAAGGAGGACCAAGGGGCCCAGGTTAGGGTATGTTGTTTAGTAGTGTCTCTTGCAATGTAGGTGAGTTCCTCCATGAGACATACTTCTGAAAATTTTTGTATCCAGGACTTTATGGTTGGAGTTGTCGGTTGGCCCCAAAAGGTAGGTATGGGAGCTTTAGCAGTATTAAGGAGGTGTGGAGTGAGAGAACGTTTATATCTACCTACGGGCCTCGAGGTAGCGTGAAAGAGGACTATCCACAGGTAACTTAACTTCAGTGACCTGGTGAATCAGGTCTAGCACTTTTAGACCAGTAAGGGCGAATGAGGGGACAAAACCACCAAATGTGGGCATGGGTGGCGTCATGACCACAATTCCTCCAGCATAGCGGGGAGTTAACAGGAAACATGCGGAGAAGTTTAACAGGTGTATGGTGCCATCTAGAGAGAAGTTTGAAGTTAGATTCAGCCATGGAAGAAGCCAAAGAGGAGACATGTGTGAGTTGGAGAATTTTGTCTTTTGTCTTGTCTGTGATAGTAGCACCCAGGTCGGTTTCCCATCTGGTCAGGTAATTTGGATACGCAGGACTCTGCAAATTGATGATTGCTTTGTAGAACTGGGAGATACAGTGTAGAGGGGGGTCTTTATGAAGAAAAAGCTGTTCAATACCGTTGAGATCCTGAATTCCCCATAATGGTTGGGGGAGAGTCTGAAGGAAGCAATTCCGTTGGTTATATCTCAATTTGTTCATAAATGTAATTGGTCTATGGCCCAAAATTTCAGTCAAAGGTTTAAGGGTATTGGGGGATAAGACATGATGTAAAAGGAGAGGGCCACTGGGTGACCAGGATTGAAATCCTGGGTCAATGGAACCTGGCATGAAGTAATTATGATGTAGCAGGGGGGTCAGTGGAGAGTCATATGACCATGTAAATTTTCTATGGAGACCATCCCAAACGTCCAATGAGGATATGGTGAGAGGCGAGGTAGTGTGGGAGAGGTTTCTAGAAGAGCGCGGAATCCATGGGGCCGTGGAGAGATCCGAACCACTTAAGGAGTATTCCAATTGTACCCAAAGTTTAGAAGCAATGGCATACTTCCAATCTGCTATGCGTGATAGAATAACAGCATTATAATAGGCTTTAAAATTGGGAAGAGACAATCCCCCGGAGCACTTGGCCCGAAAAAGGACTTCCCTAGAGCAGTGTTTCTCAACTCCAGTCCTCAAGGCGCCCCAACAGGTCATGTTTTCAGGATTTCCCTCAGATGAAACAGCTGTGGGAATTACTAAAGCAGTTAAACTGATCAAATAACCTGTGCAAAACAATGGAGAGACTGAAAACATGACCTGTTGGGGCGCCTTGAGGACTGGAGTTGAGAAACACTGCCCTAGAGACCCTGGGATGACCGTCCCGCCATATAAAGCGGGTGATCATGATCTGCAATAGAGTAAAGAAGCCTATGGGAACCTTCAAGGGGATCATTTGAAGAATAAAGAGAATACGGGGGAGTATGTTCATCTTGATTATATTAACCTTGCCTAGCCATGAATGAGAGAGAGGGAAGACCATTTCCTGAGATCAGCTCTGATAGTATTTAGGAGAGGGATATAATTATGCCTAAAAAGGGAATGTAGGTGAGGGGTAAGGTATATGCCTAGATATTTCATTTGTGAGGATTCTCAACGAAAAGGGAATAGGGGTTTCAATTGATCAGCTATTGATTGGGGTACCGTGATATTTAAAATTTCAGATTTAGCCAGATTGATTTTAAACTTAGATAATGTTTGGAAGGTAGAGAATTCAGACATTAAATTTGGCAGTGAAATGCGCGTTTGTTGAATGAAAAACAAAATATCGTCAGCGTATGCTGCATATTTATGGAGTCTACTACCAACTTGGATGCCATGAATATTCCTATTGTGCCTAATTGTAGCTAGAAAGGGTTCAAGGGAAATGGTAAATAAAAGAGGGGATAGAGGGCATCCCTGTCTGGTTCCGTTATGCAATGTAAAGGGGTCGCTCAAGGAGCCGTTTATACGTATTTGCGCGGTGGGGTTGGAGTAGAGAGAGGAAATACGATGGAACATTTTAGGGCCAAGGCCAAAATACCTAATGCCGCGTACACACGATCTATTTTTTCGACGGTGAAAACACCGTCGAGAAAATCGACGTGAAAAACGAGGAACAGCTTGTTTCCCTACACACGGCCGTTTTAAATGACATTTTTTTTCTTGGTCGAAAAAAACGACTGTGTGTAGGCTCCCCGGCAGTGTTTCCCTATGGGAAAACTGGCATGGAAAAAAATGACGGGAATCACGACGAGAAAAATTAGAGCATGTTCTAATTTTTCTCGTCGTGATTAATGCCGTTTTTCCCGTCGGGGAAAAATGACTAAAAGCCCACACACGGTCGTTTTTCTCGTCCAAAAGAAAAAATGTAATTTTTCCCGACGGGTAGTTTTAAGGTAGTCCCAGTCCACCCTATCAAACGCCTTTTCTGCATCAGTGGAAAGAAGGAGGGTGGACTGGGAGCACCTGCGGACATAGTGGATCAAGGACAGAGTGCAGAGAGAATTATCTCTGGCCTCTCTATTAGGAATGAACCCAGTTTGATCAGCAGAGACCCACTTAGGTAGAAAGAGGAGCAATGTATTTGCCATTACCTTGGAATACAGTTTGGTGTCAACATTTAGAAGAGAGATGGGTCTATAGCTACCACATAGGGTCGGGTCCTTGTCAGGTTTGGGAATAACGGTAATGTGGGCAGATAAGGATTCCGGTCGGAGGCCAGATTTGTGGGAGATTGAATTTGCATAAGTTGTGAGATGGGGGAGTAAAATGTCACTGAAGTTTTTATAATATAAAAGGGTGAATCCGTTAGGACCAGGAGCCTTACCGGAAGGAGTGGATTTTAGCGCGCATTGAAATTCCTCTATGGAAAAATCAGCTTCCAGGTCTTTAAGGGCCGATTTTGACAGTTTTGGGAGGTTGGCGTCCCTAAGATATTTGAGGATACGATTACGTTTTTCTGGTAATGATAGAGAAGCCAAGCCACCCTCCACATTATACAAATCAGCATAAAATTCCCTGAAGGCCTTCAAAATTTGCAGGGTAGTCTGCACTAGGTCCCCAGATGGCAATTTAATTTTGGGTATAAAGGATAAAGTTTTCTTGGCTGTGAGGGATCTAGCCAATTGTTTACCTGGTTTGTTACCCCATTCATATACTTTCTGAGAGACGTAATGAAATTTCCGCTTAATTTTTAAGGGTGAGGAGAGTTTTAAGTTCTTCTCTCAAGGGTGAGCACTTCAAGGTGTGAGGTGTGTAACGAAGGTTTGTGCTTTTTATCTAATTCAGCAATTTGTTGTAGAACCTGTTTAAGCTGCTGACCATGCTCTCTTTTTCCTCGCACCCAATTCAATAAGACTACCTCTCATTAAAGCCCTATGTGCCTCCCATAAAAAAGAGGGGGAGGTGTCTGAAGCAGAGTTTTCTTTAAAGTATTGGGATAAAGTAGTAGAAAGGATGGAAACCTCTGTTGAGTTAGCGATGAGAGAGTCATTAAGCTTCCAGTTATTGGGGCGAGGAGGCAAATCGGGCACGGTCAAGCTAACGGAAACGGGTGCATGATCAGAGAGAGTAGCGTTCCCTATGCTGGCTGAACTCAGGAGAGGAAGGTGAAAATGGTCTAGGAAAATGTCTATTCTGGAGTAAGAGTTGTGTGTTTTAGAAAAGTGGGAGTTGTCTCTTAAGAGTGCAGAAGATGCCAAGCGTCCATAAGTTGTAGATCTAGGATTTTTTTTTTTACTTGTGCTAATCTCTTAAATGGGATACTAGAGCGGCCTTGAGAAGTACTGTATCTATAGTGGGATCTAGAGGCATATTTATATCCCCCGCAAGGACTATCATTCCCTATCATTTTCAAATTGTGAAAGTTTTGTGAGGGTTTGAGTAAAGAAAGCAGGCTGATTTCGATTGGGACAGTAGACATTAGCTAGGGTGCAGCAAGTATTGCCAATATATCCTTTAACAAAAAGAGAGCGACCATGATCATCCACTAACATATCAGTATAACGGAATGATGCGCCTTTGCTGATTCAGATGGCAACTCCCTTGGCCTTGTTAGTGTCTGATAAGCTATAGTACCATTGAGGAAAGTGTTGCGAGTATAATTTTACAGGTGTAGTATGAGTCAAATAGGTTTCCTGAAGGAAAGCAATAGAACAGGCGGAACTCCTTAATTCTCGCAACACTTGATGTCTCTTTGCGGCCACACCGAGGCCTCTCACATTATAAGAGAGGAACTTTAGATTAGCCATGTCATCAGCAGAAGGTAGACCATTACTTTATACAACCATGTATGCCAGTAGTACAGAAGGGGGAGGGAGAGAGGGACACAAAGGGGATGAAGAGAATCCAAGAGAGAAGGATAAGGGGAGAAGAAAAAAGAGAAAAACTTATGAAAAACATTAGAACAGTCTGTAGAACAAATGGGATTGAAAAAATAGTCACGCAGAACTCTGCGGTGTTCCCAGTGGGGATGAGGGGAGCAGGCAGCCCAAAAGGTTTCCAAGAGGAAATTAAAAAGGAGAAAATAAAGACTGCCAACTCCCATCAACCCCAAGAGAATAGGGGCAGGGAGCAAACGCCTTTGTGAGGGCATCAACGTGGAGCATTAAGCTCGGTCAGCTATCGGCCTGTAAAAAAAAAAGTAATTAACATTTGTAAAGACAAGCAATGGTCAGAACATGAATGCAACACTCTCCAAACATCGGATCGACTAACAGACCCAATGTGAACATAATAACAGTTCTTCAGGAGTATATCAAAGATAGTTTAGTAAGGTAAGTCAGACTCTTGCTATGGGAGAGAAACAATTGAAATTTAAATTGAAACGCAGGTTATCACCCAGATAAGGAGGAAGGGTATCAAGAGGGATGATTGTATACAGCAGAATACATCACCCATTTTTCTGAGATGAACATGGAGTGGAAACACGCCTTTGTTTGGTTGGGGTTTTCCACCACTGGGAGGATCGTAGAGCAGAAAAAGTGGGTATGGGGTTCTGCCAGCCTGGCAGCTCCACGTGCGGCAGGTTTAGGTCCTGAAGAAAGGTGGGAAGATCCTCAGGGAACCGCAATGTGGAGGAGCGGCCATCCTTTGTAGCAATTAAGCACGCGGGAAAACCCCATCAGTAATTAGTTCCATCACCCCTCAGTTGCTCCAAGAGAGGCTTTAAAGCCCTGCGGCGTTCAAGAGTTTCCTTAGATAGATCTGGAAAGATGTTAAGGATAGCTCCATCAAAGTCAATGTTAGGGGTGTTCCGCATTTTGGTAATGATGGTGTTTTTGTCTTCGAAATAGTGGAGACGGCAAATCTCATCTCTAGGTTGATCAGATGAGAAATTACGAGGTCTCAAAGCGTGGTATACTCTGTCAAATCGCAAAGGATCCGTAACAGGTTTACCCAAGATGGTATTGAAGATGCCTCGGATCGAGGGTTCTAGATCATTATCTCTGGTTGCTTCCGGCAGTCCGCGTATACGCAAAATGTTTCTGCGGTTGCGATTCTCGAGATCTTCGAGTTTGTATAGTGAGGCCCTATTTGCATATGCTAATTGAGTGACGGTTTCCTGCAATTTTTTAATGGCAACCTCATGCGAGTCTTGACGCTGTTCTGTTTCCTCTATTCTGACGAGTAAGTGCGCCACATCCGCTCTAACCGCGGAAATCTCCTTTTTGATGGATTTTTCCATACTGTGAAACATACTCGCCATCTCCTTTTTTAAGTTCATTCACCAAGGAAGACATGTCGGAACCCGTGGGGGATCCGGGATCCTCCATTAACTCCGAGCCGCAGGAAGAGGTCGGGGAGCTTTCGCGGGCAGAAGCGGCGTGCAAGGCTGGGGAGATAAGTGATCTTGAGGCTCTGGTTTTGTTGATCCGAGAACTGGGGCTTTCTCGTTCTGTGGCTAGGAATCTTTTAATGGTCCCCACATTGGCTTGAAGCAGATTTGAAGATTTTGCAGAACACTTACCTATTGTTGAACGGGAGGCAGAGCCTTTAGATGGCATTGCTTGTTGCTGTGAGGCCGACAGCTAGACGGAGATCATTTCAAGCGCTTCTTTTTAGCGCCATGCGTAAGCTATCTGCCCTGGAGGGGTCGTGTATGTGGCACCGATTCAGCAGGGGGAATGGCGTTTTGAACAAAGGAACCCAGGTACCAAGGGGAATGTGGAGATCAAATAGGGGAGAGGTATAGAGGCCGTGATAAAGCTTCAGGGTGTAGCAAAATGTCTGCTATTCCCTTGCTGTGTTCACCTGCCTGTTGAGAAGGGGACCTCTGTAATGTCCATGGGGAGAGAATAAAGGAGCAGGCCTCTGTGTCTCATAGGAAGGGAGCTGGGCAACAGGAGATCTGGGATCGTAGGGAGTTAGAGCTCCTGGGTGTAGCAAGATGGCCGCCATTCTCCGGGAGTAGGCCGAAGCCACGGACTTTCCTGAGAGCGGTGGAAGAGCTTCGCTCCGCTCGGGTCACAGCCTCACCACTAAGGATAGGTGACAGATCCCAGCAGACAGGATGGAGGCGCCAACACAGGAATCAGCTCGAGGAAGAGGGCGAGGGATGGGTAAGTGGCCAGGGATTCACAGTACCTGAGAGGGGTGGCTGCAGCTGGGTCCACAGGCCGCAAAATGTCGCTGGGTCCCAGGAGGATGATGGAGCTGCCCTCCGGTGATCACTCCCGCTGTAGTACTGCTCAATGTCCTCCATGAACACAGCGGCCGGTAGACAGGTCTGGGGTGTCCAATCACTTTGCGGTATATGGCTTACTAGCTCGGAGGTATAGGAGTCTCCACAGGCCTCAAGATGGTGGCGGGCCTCAGCAGTGTGGAGCTAGTCGCACGCCTGGTACAGAAATAGCCGGTCAAACTCCACAATGCCAGCTGGTACTGCGACAGCAGATGTCCATGGGTGGATATAGGGAGTTTGAAGTGTCTCATAAGTAAAATACTAAGAGGATGGCAAAGGATTGTCTCTGGATGTGCGGAGCACAGCACCAACACGTCCTCTCTGCTTCATGTCCGGACACGCCCCCCTAGAAAACTGTTTTGTTTGTTTTTTCTAAATTTTTCTGTCTTTTTTTTTCTTTTTTAACAAAAAATAAAAAACCCAGCAGTGATTAACCACTTCAGCCCCGGAAGAATTTACCCCCTCCCTGACCAGAGCACTTTTTGCGATACGGCACTGTGTCGCTTTAACTGACAATTGCGCGGTTGTGCGACATTGCAGGCAAACAAAATTTTGTTTGTTTTTTATCCCACAAATAGAGCTTTCTTCCGGTGGTACTTGATCACCTCTGCGGTTTTTATTTTTTGCGCTATAAACAAAAAAAGAGCGACAATTAAAAAAAAACACTATGTTTTCCTTTTTGCTATAAAAAATATATAAAAAAACGATTTTTTTCCTCAGTTTAGGCCAATATATATTGTTCTACATATTTTTGGTAAAAAAAAAATCGCAATAAGCGTATATTTATTGGTTTACACAAAAGTTATAGCATCTACAAAATAGGGGATAGATTTATGGCATTTTTATTATAATTTTTTTTTACTAGTAATGGCGGCGATCTGCGATTTTTATCGGGACTGCGACATTATGGCGGACAGATCGGAAACTTTTGACACTATTTTGGGACCACTGCCATTTATACAGCGATCAGTGCTATAAAATGCACTGATTACTGTGTAAATGACACTGGCAGGGAAGGGGTTAAACACTAGGGGACAATCAAGGGGTTAAGTGTGTCCTAGGGAGTGATTCTAACTGTGGGGGGGGGGTGGGCTACCACTGACATGATATCGATCACTGCTCCCGATGACAGGGAGCAGTAAATCCCTGTCATGTCACTAGGCAGAACAGAGAAATGCCTTGTTTACATAGGCATCTTCCTGTTCTTCCTCTCCGTGTCATCGCAAGCCCACCGGCGAACATCGAGTACACGGCGCCTGCTACATGGCAAATGAAAGGGGACAGATCTGTACGCCCATTTGCCCACCGCTGCCATTGTACTGACGTATATTGGCGTGCAGCAGTCGGCAAGTGGTTATATAAACCACCAAAAGAAAGCTCTATTTGTGGGAAAAAAAATATAAAAATGTCATTTGAGTACAGTGTTGTATGATCGTGCAATTGTCATTCAAAGTATGATAGCGCTGAAAGCTGAAAATTGGTCTGGGCAGGAAGGGGGTTTAAGTGCCCAGTAAGCAAGTGGTTAATAATGATTGTTAAACAAAATACACCAACATGGGATTTAGGCTCCCCTTTTCAGAGTTATCAAATAAGAGCTTTAAAAACGCTATTCACTATTGGTTGCTTTATATATTGTAAAGCCTTCGACTTAGCAATATATGATAGCTGTGCTGCAGATACTGGGTTTTGGTCCCTGCTTCTGTAATTGGATCAGGATACTGTATAAATCCCTGGATGTTTAAGTTAAGTTAGGTGGTTCACTACTCTCCTCTGTCATTCTTCTTGCCAAATTTGTTTATTGGGTTTGAAGTAAAGCGAAAACAATAGATACAATTGACAATAAATGATTACAAGAAATGGTATTGTGTTAAGAGCGCAGTGGAAACATAGAATCAGCTGATATATGTTTGAAGATCCTGAGAAGGATATCTAAGGAGTTGTTGAACCAGAATATAGTCAATCCTAATCATGTAAAACTATTACATTTGAACAAATATGCAAATATTATAGAATAATATAATATTAGCAAACTGGATAAAATAGAAACATTGACTATAGCTATAAAAGAGTAATAAATGAATAATAAATTGGCTCAAAAATAGGAAGAGATAGGGGGATGGGGATCATATTTATAAAAAATATTATATTAGGAGTAGAAGTAAATATCGTGTTTATATATTCAAATATACCATTTTATATATTAAGTTATATAAAGACAGAAAAAAGATTTAAAAAAAAGAGAGAGAATTAAAGGAAAGGACAAATTGTGGACTATAAAAGATAGAGAGTAAATAGAAACAAAGGGATAGAAAAGGAAGTACAGGATAGAGAGAAGACTCCGGGATTATTACATATAAAGGGGTACAGATAATATTGAGATAACGTATCTAGAATATTACTGGCTTTCAAAATCTTACCAAGGTCTCAGTAAAGAATTGTCAGGGTTAGATAGAATAGAATAAGTCACCCAAGGGTTCCATATTTTTTTCAAATAGATCTATGGAATCATTGGTTATGGCTTCTGATTTTGAATGGAGCATGGCTTGGTGTATTTTATTTCTAGTTTCAGAAACTAGAAGCGTAGCTGTTTTCCAAGCTTTGGTGATGGTTTGTTTTGCGGCTGTGGTGATTTGTAGCAATAACTTAAATTGAGTATAAGAGAGAAAGTCAGGTTTTAAATTTAGAAGTGCGATAGTCGGATCTGGAGTAATGGGTTTCTTAAAAACTGTTGAAAGCATGAGGAATATTTCTTTCCAATAATTTTTTGTAACAGGACACTCCCAAAAAATATGTCAATGTTTTCCCGGATCACCACAGCCACGAAAAAAAAAGCGGGGAATATTGGGGAGAAAATTTTGCAATTTTAACAGGAACCAGATACCAGTACATGATAACTTTATAGTTTGTTTCCAGAGCAAGTATATTTTGGGAAGACATTTTAGTATTAGACCATACTTTACTCCAGGTAGATGTATCTATATTGGAACCAAGTTCGCTCACCCATTTTTCAGTATATGAAGGTAATTTTGCAGTAAGCTTAGTATTAAGTTGGCTATACAGTGTAGCGGACCCCCCAATGATGGGGGTCGCTATACCTAAATTTAGAGGGTAGCCTGAGCTAATAGTTGGGCTCAGGCTGTTGAATTCTTTAAACTGGCTTCTGCTTTGAGGTAATGTTGCCTGGCAGTACAGTTCCCTGTGGCCAGTGGGTGGCACTGCAGCCCCAGGCCCAGTTTGAACCACCGGTAACATTGCAGCATTATTGGGTGTCCTCTCTCAGCAGCCATGTAGTGGGCATGGTCTACCCGCTGTGCATGCTGGGAGAGGATACATAAGGGGCAGGCGCCATTATTTGGAGAGCATTTTGCTCCTCCCGGCCCTCCAGGCCAGGGGTGCGTGTGGGGACCAGCCCCAGGCACCTTTAGCCCAAGGCTGCATCGTTCCAAGTAGGCCCAGCACCTTTGGCTGAGGCCTACATTAGAAGAGGAGTCCCAGGGTACTCAAGTAGGGGGTAACCCTCTCTGAAGGAGAGGAAACCAGGGGAGGACCTATCCAAGGGGATCGGTGAAGGAAGTCACTGTCTCGGGAGAGGCCTGGTTACCTATAAGAGGGAAGGACTCCATAATCCGCCACAAGCCTTGTAATGTGCCCCATTGGCACCTAAGGTCTTAAATATTACAAGTGCTGGGAAGTTCAAGATTTGGAAGCTGTCGCTTGATCGTATCCCTAGGAAATTACCAGTGAATGTTCCGTGCTCCACACCGGCTGCCAGGACCGAGAGAGGGGACTATCCGGGTGAGCAAATCCCACTCAGGCCTGAGTGGCGATGATTGTTAGTTGAGTGCCGCGTGTCTGAACCTGCCTCCCTGTAATCTTTTCTCTATCTCCAACTTTCCTGTCAAGTTATCAAGCAAGGAAAAATAAACCTTTCTTTATTGGGTTTAATACTGTCTGGACAATAGGGATGAGCCAAAAACCCCCCTGTTCGGTTCGCACCAGAACCTGTGAACGGACCGAAAGTTTGTGCGAACTTCAGAACCCTATTAAATACAATGGACGCGAACGTTCGAAATCAAAAGTGCGGGATATACTAAAACATTTAATGTGAAAATGGCTTAATGTAGCTTAATGTAGCTTAATGAGTAAAAAAGTGCCTAAACCTCAATCAATTGCCCTGAAACTTTGCACAGCCTAAGATCTCAATATCTCAAACATATCCAAGAAGATTTGTGCGATTCAGTGTTCCACAAGGCAAACTAGCAACATTAAGCTTCTTTTTTGGGGAGCTTAATGTAGCTTAATGTACAAAAAAGACCTTAAATGTTAACCAATTTTCCCCAAACTTCACACAGTAGAAGACTCTATCAATGCCAACATATTCTAAAGATTTCAGCTCATTTGGTTAATCACACCAAAAGTTATTTACATTAAGCTATATTTTACAATGCTAAAACATTTAATGTGAAAATGGCTTAATGTAGCTTAACGTGTAATAAAGGGCCTAAACCTCAATCAATTGCTCTGAAACTTTGCACAGCCTAAGATCCCAACTTCCCAAACATATCCAAGAAGTTTTGTGCCAATCGGTGTTCCACAAGGCAAACTAGCGACATTAAGCTTCTTTTTTGGGGAGCTTAATGTAGCTTAACGTACAAAAAAGACCTTAAATGTTAACCAATTTCTCCCAACCCTCACACAATAGAAGACTCTATCCATACCAATATATTCTGAAAATTTCAGCTCATTTGGTTAATCGCACCAAAAGTTATTCACATTAAGCTATATTTTACCCTTCCCTGTCTCAGAACCCAACAATTCAGCAGCAGCTGTCAAAATAAAAAAAAAGAAGCAGGCTGGCAAAGTTTATCAACAAACACGTCACAGAAAGTTACATTGAAACATTGGGGGTAATTTACTATAGCGCCGCGACGCTAATTAGCGCAAATTGCCGCAAATTCACGCTAATTAGCGCGATTCACTGCAATTTGCGCTAATTAGCACCAAAACGGAATTCACTATAGCGCTGGAGAGAAAATACTCCCAAAATCAAATTTACTATAGCTCCCAGAATCCAAATAGCGCCCAAATCCTTACTCTACTAAAAACTGGAGTTGTGCACATGGAAATAATGTTTAGAACATGATATAATTGCCTAAATGGTACTGAAATATGCAATATATTATTTAAAGATAATCTGCTTTTAAACTGTGTGAAAAAGTGATTTCTACACTGAAATATCTTTAAAAAAATGCCCGTTTTTGGACAACTATTTGCAAACTAAACTGAGCGTGCTCAGAGCTAATATAACTCAAATTTTAACTCAAGTGACTTTTTTCATAAGAGTTATAGTAAATACCGAAATGAGAGCTAATTAACCACTTGACCACTGGGCACTTAAACCCCCTTAATAACCAGACCAATTTTCAGCTTTCGGTGCTCTCACATTTTGAATGACAATTACTCAGTCATACAACACTGTACCCATATGAATTTTTTGTCCTTTTTTTCACACAAATAGAGCTTTCTTTTGGTGGTATTTAATCACTGTTGGGTTTTTTATTTTTTGCGCTATAAGAGGAAAAAGACTGAAAATTTTGTAAAAAAATGATTTTTTTTTCGTTTCTGTTATAAAATTTTGCAAATTACTATTTTTCTTCATAAATTTTGGCCAAAATTTATACTGCTACATATCTTTGGTAAAATAAGTACAAATTGGTGGATATTATTTGGTCTTTGTGAAAGTTATAGAGTCCACAAGCTATGGTGCCAATATCTGAAAATTGATCACACCTGAAGTACTGACGGCCGATCTCATTTCTTGAGACCCTAACATGCCAGAAAAGTACAAATACCCCCCAAATGACCCCTTTTTGGAAAGAAGACATTCCAAGGTATTCAGAAAGAGGCATTGTGAGTTTTTTGAAGTTGTCATTTTTTCCCACAATTCTTTGCAAAATCAAGATTTTTTTTTCTTTTTTTTTTTTCACAAAATTGTCATATTAGCAGGTTATTTCTCACACACAGCATATGCATACCACAAATTACACCCCAAAACACATTCTGCTATTCCTCCCGAGTATAGCGATACCACATGTGTGAGACTTTTACACAGCGTGGCCACATAGAGAGGCCGAACATGCAGGGAGCACCTTCAGGCGTTCTGGAGCACCCAGGCCAATTCTGACATTTCTCTCCTACATGTAAAAATCATCATTTGTTTGCTAGAAAATTACATAGAACCCCAAAACATTATATATGTTTTTTTAGCAAAGACCTTAGAGAATATAATGGTGGTTGTTGCAACTTTTTATCTCGCACGATATTTGCGCAGCAATTTTTTTAACGTGTTTTTTACGGAAAAAAAAATGTTTTGTGCTTAAAAAAAACAGTAAAGTTAGCCCAATGTTTTTGCATAATGTGAAAGATGAAGTTACGCCGAGTAAATAGATACCTAACATGTCACCCTTAAAAATTGCACACACTCGTGGAATGGCGCCAAACTTCGCTACTTAAAAAATCCCCATAGGCGACGCTTTAAATATTTTTACTGGTTACATGTTTTGAGTTACAGAGGAGGTCTAGGGCCAAAATGATTGCTCTCGCTCTAACGTTCGCAGAGATAGCTCACATGTGTGGTTTGAAAACCGTTTTCATATGTGGGCAGGACTTACGTATGCGTTCGCTTCTGTATGCGAGTTCACGGGGACAGAGGCGCTTTAAAAAAAATTATATTTTTCTCTGTCACTTTCACTAGTTACTCTCCATCTCACACCAATCTTTACCCAAACTCACATAGGTGTCTTTACAAACCACAATCAATACTATTGCTGATGCAAATTTAAAATTAGTCACTTTTTTTGTGCTTTTTATTATTTCTAAATAATCATCATTTGAGCCCCAAAAATTTGATATGTGTTCCAACATCAGAAATAAAAATGTAATTCCCCAAAATTTGAGGGTAATATCACTATTCTAAACTCACCCCCAAAAAAACACCAAATATCACAGAATAAATCAAGAAGAATAACTCTTGAGTAATGTAATTCGATCACCTGTATGTCCAAAGAAATGCAGTATTTATGTGTATTTACGTGTAGGAGGTTTCCACGTGTGGCAGATCTGTGGCTTAGAGGTTAGAACTTCTGCTTAGTGTCTGGGTTCAAATCCCAAACATGCTGCTTCATGTAGAGAAGTTGTCTCATCTCCCAGGTCCTAAAACTATGTCTAAATGTTGTATTTATGTGTAGGAGGGTTCCACCACCATTGTAAATCTTGCCAGATACACAATTTAGTCCAAAGTATTGGGACGCCTGCCTTTATACACACATGAACTTTAATGGCAGCCCAGTCTTAGTCCGTAGGGTTAAATTTTGATTTGGCCCACCCTTTGCAGCTAGAACAGCTTCTGGGAAGGCTGGGAAGGCTGTCCACAAGGTTTAGTGTGTCTATGGGAATGTTTGATCATTCTTCCAGAAGTGCATTTGTGAGGCCAGGCACTGATGTTGGATGAGAAGGCCTGGCTCGCAGTCTCTGCTCTAATTCAGCCAAAGGGAGTTCTATCGGGTTGAGGTCAGGACTCTGTGCAGGCCAGTCAAGTTTCTCCACCCCAAACTCACTCATCCATGTCTTTATGGACCTTGCTTTGTGCACTGGTGTGCAGTCATGTTGAAACAGGAAGGGGCCATCCCCAAACTGTTCCCACAAAGTTGGGAGCATGAAATTGTCCAAAATGTCTCAGTATGCTGATGCCTTAAGAGTTCCCTTCACTGGAACTAAGGGGCCAAGCCCAACCCCTGAAAAACAACCCCACACCATAATCCCCCTCCACCAAATGATTTGGACCAGTGCACAAAGAAAGGTCCATAAAGACATAGATGAGTGAGTTCGGGGTGGAGGAACTTGACTGGCCTGGACAGAGTCCTGACCTCAACACAACAGAACACCTTGGGGATGAATTAGGCTGGTTTCACACTGGGGCGGTGGCGGTATAGCGCCGCCATTTTTAGCGGCGCTATACCATCGGGATTGCAGAGGTATTCGACCACTAGCGGTGCGGTTTTAACCCCTGCTAACGGCCGAAAAAGGGTTAATGCCACCCGCAAACCGCGGCTACAGCCGCGGTTTGCGGGCGGTATTGCCGCGGTATCCCATTCATTTCAATGGGAAGGAGCGGTGTAGGAGCGGTAAACACACCGCTCCTCTCACCGCTCCAAAGATGCGGCTAGCAGGACTTTTTTTCACGTCCTGCTAGCCCACCGCTCCAGTGTGAAAGCCCTCGGAGCTTTCACATTGGAGAGACAGGAGCCGCTGTTTAGGCTCGGTTTGCAGGCGCTATTTTTAGCAAAATAGCGCCTGCAAACCGCCCCAGTGTGAAAGGGGCCTTAGAGCGGAGACTGCAGGCCAGGCCTTCTCGTCCAACATCAGTGCCTGACCTCACAAATGCACTTGGAAGAATGGTCAAACATTCCCATAGACACACTCCTAAACCTTGTGGACAGCCTTCCCAGAAGAGTTGAAGTTATAGCTGCAAAGGGTGGGCCAACTCAATATTGAACCGTACGGACTAAGACTGGGATGCGATTACAGTTCATGTGCGTTTAAAGGCAGGCGTCCCAATACTTAGGCCAATATATTGTATATTGCTTGGAGACACGGAACTTGGCTATGGACTTAGGGCTGGTTTACACCACAGAGATGCAGAGAACATGTGTGAGGCTGCCTGGTGGCTAAGTGGGCAGCAATTCCGTCTAGCAACACTGGGGTTGCTGGTTCAATTCCCCAACATGCTAATGCTTATGTTGAAGTTTATATGTTTTCCATGTGTGGGTTTCTCACCACAATCCAAAGACATGCTGGCATTTTATTTGTCTCCTGTCAAAATAGTCTCTAATGTAAAAAAGTTTATTTTGGACTTTAGATTGGAAGCTCATTGGAGCCAAGGCCCGATGTTAATGTTTGTTAGCACTAATCATGCCCAGGGACTTGGACATTTAAAATTGTATGGTTTACACTGCACAGGTACATATGCTTAGAAAACTGTTGCTTTGTTTATGTGCAGTGAAATGGACTTGGATCTTTGGCCTGTAGTTAGAGATTTGATGCACATAGCCAAGGGCTAACACAGTTGCAAATAGTATTATTTGTTCCTGCCCATCAGGTGAAATAACTTTACACATACACGAAGAGACAGATTGAAAGATACTGGTGGGCGTGTACTTCTAGTGGGTGTGTACTTCTATTGGGCGTGTGTCAGTTTTCTAACAATACAACCTCTCTTATATAAAGGCCTGCAGTATGGGGGATCGTTTGGTCTGAGAAGGCCAGGTTTTTTGCTGTGATTTGTGGAGGGAGAAGGAATGATATTGTGCAGATTGACAAACCTCTAACTAGGGTTATTTGCTTAAATTCTTGTGTATTTTTTCCATCAAAAATTGTGTGTGTATTGTTCCTGTCTGACCATGCAAAATCATTTGGAAGCATCTGCTGACCTTCTACTCTTGGATCTCATTGCTTAATCGTGTACACAGAAATGCAGCTTCCAGCAGAACATGGTCACCAATGTATGTATATGTGGATTGTTGGGTGGGGGTGGGTGTTTTGAACATGTGTCTTTTTTATTATGTTGGAATCCTTTGTAAGAATAATGACGTGAGTATGTTTCTATAATCTTGCAGATAAAAATGTGATGTGTTGCCCGTTATACACTAAAAGTAAAGCTGTGTGCACTCTAAGGTTTTGACACATTTTAGATTGTAAGCTCCTATGAGCAGGGCCCTTAAAATCCAATTGCTAAATGTAGCACCATGTATCCTGTCCAAATTTTTTTGAAGCTAGTAAATGAATGTACATAATTTTGTTTCTGCTGGCCAAATAAAAGTACATTATTGAGCTTTGGGTGTGCTGTTTTTTTTATTTATTTTTTTATTTGGCAAAGTGCAAAATCCTTAATATTTTATTTCTCTATGGATTTGTGCACCAAAAAATGAATCTCTTTGCCCTTGTTCACATTGCTACTTTGAAATCGCGCTACTTCACTTAAGCTAGCGCGATTTTAGGTACTACTTGATAGACATCTGTGTGGCTTCATACACAAATGTCTATTGAAGTCGCACCTGAAATTGGCAAAAGTAGTGCAGGAACTACTTTTGAAAATCGGTGCGGCACCACAAAATTGGGGTTGCATCGATTGGAACAGTGCCATTGCCACCAATAGTCATGCGATTTGATTTCTGAAATTGCATGACAAATCGCCCCAATGTAAACCTAGGCTTCCGCACACCTGCAAGTAAATGATAAAAGTGGAATCTTATATATATATATATATATATATATATATATATATATATATATATATATAAAACAGCTGTGGAGAATTGCAGGTAATGAATTCAGCTGGAGGATAGACAGTGTTGTATGTGTCAGCTCTGGTTCACATTGGTGCGATTTGACATGTCAGATCGGTGGCAATTGCGCTGTTCTAATTGGTGTGATTTGTATTGATATAAGTGCAGAAACCTGCACAGATGTCTCTGATGGTCCCCCCCCCCCTCCTGCAGCCGGGACTGACATGCGGGAATGAAAATCGTATGAGTTCTGCTGAACGATTTCCTCCCGCTGTCAGTGTGAAGCAGAGCTCAAACCGGGCCTTTTGCCTTTGTAATTCACCTGCTGCTATGGCAGAGACACCATTCCTTTTCAAACTCCCTTAAGTTTACCTTCAAATATATGTAGAAATACAGATTTGCATATCTGCAAATAATCAAAAATAATAAATTCTAAGTGTGATTGAGATCAAATATTCGCAGCTGCAATCAACAGAGCGTGGTTTCACCTCCTGACCCGGAAATGAGTCATTGTAATCACCCGGAAGTTCCTGTGCTGGTCAGGATCTCCATCTAGGTGGACAGGGCGGGTCCCTCTTTAGCAAAGAGGAGGTGCTACTGATTTGCCGGGTAAGTGTAGGACAGTGTTTCTCAACTCCAGTCCTCAAGGCGCCCCAACAGGTCATGTTTTCAGGATTTCCCTCAGATGAAAAGGCTGTGGTAATTACTCAGGCAGTGAAACTGATCAAATCACCTGTGCAAAATAATGGAAAGCCTGAAAACATGACCTGTTGGGGCGCCTCGAGGACTGGAGTTGAGAAACACTGGTGTAGGATATGTACTTGTGCTTACTCAAGGTGGGGGTGGATTTGGTGTGGGTGGGCTTCATTGATTTGTTTGGTATCACTACACATTTGCTTCTGGCCCATGTGCACACATCACTACTTCCTGCATTTGTTCTGCTGATGTAAATCAGTAAGGACTATGCAAGTATAAATAAGAGTCCTTTCTATTAAAATATATATGACTTGATTCACAGTTGGGCGACTTTTCATGATTCTCAATGATAACCATTCATATTTGTGCTACTTTAAGTCAGACCAACTTCAAAGTAGTCCTTGTACTACTTTGGTGTGACTTTCAGGCTCGGTTTCCACTAGTGCGACTTGTCATTCAACTTGGGACTGCAAAGTCGCATGACATGTCATACCCTATAATTTCCAATGAGTATGGTTCATATCTGTACGACATCAAAGTAGTCCCTGCACTACTTTGGACCCACTTTGATACAACTTGAGGTCCATAGACCTCAAGAATGTACAGGCATTGCTCCAAGTCGCATCAAAATTGCGGCAAAAAATTGCGGCAAAATCATGCGAATTTAGGGTTGCAATAGTGGAAACAGAGCCTCATGTGACTTGAGGTACATAGGGCGCAATATTACACAGGCATTCCCAGAAGTTGGGGCCAAGTTGCAGTGAGAAAGTGGCAGCAAATTAGGGTGACTTTCAGGTCGCAGCAGTGTGAAAGAGATTCAAGGATATCTTTGAATTTGGCCCTATTGTCACTTGTGTATCCTGAAAGTGGGGAAAATTCATCCCTGCACTACCTTGGTTTAACTTTGATGCGATTTGAGGTCCATACACCACAAGATAACACAGACATTGCTTCAAGTCATGGCAAAGCTGTGCAATTTTAAGGTCGCACAAGTGCAAATGGGGCTTTATTCAAAGGTGTTATCATTTAATCTCATTAGGTTACTTTCACACTTATGTGACTTTTCATGCAGCTTTGGACCTCAGAGTCGCATTAAAAGTATCCACCCTATGAGTTCCATTCATATCTATGCAACTTCACCCATGTTCACATAGCTCTGAATTGACATGTCAAATTGCAGGCCAAATCGGCGCCTATTGACGGCAATAGAACTGTCCGAATTGGTGCGACGCGACACAGATTCCCAAAAGTAGTTCCTACACTACTTTGGGCGACTTCAGGAGGCGATTTTTTACCTCCCAACTTTTTGAGATGGGTATAAGGGACAACTATTAGCAAAAGTATGTAGGCATAGTACACACCTCCTAATACACCTTCTTAAAGGAGAATTATAAAAATAAAAATAAACAATATTAGTTAAACCCCAAGTGCTTTTTTTTTAAACAATAATATCCCTTTAGATTGGCTTTGGGAATTTAAAAACAAAGCAATTTAGAAATTAGATGAAAGGTTTAGCGCTGGGAAACACTTTTTGGAAGATAGAAATTGCATTTTATATCAAACTATACAGATCCGAACAAAATGAGGGACAAATGAGGAGGAAAGAGGGACAGAGGGACTTTGGTCCAAATCAGGGACAGTTGAGACCTATGTGATTTCACTAGACATCTGTGCAGGAAAGTGCACTGATGTCTCTGAAATCGCTCACAAAGTCGGGCTGAGGCCCCTTTCACACTTGAGCAACTTTTCCTGCGACTTTGGTCATCAGAGTTGCATGACAAGTCATACCCCATGATTTTCAATGTGTACCATTTATATCTGTGAAACTTCAAGTCACAACGACTTCAAAGTAGTCCCTGTACTACTTTGGTCCGACTTTAATACGAGTTGAGGTTCATAGACCTTAAGTTTACACAGGCATTCCCTGGGATCGCAGAAAAAATGCAGACGGAAGTTTGCGCGCCTTTCCCTGCGACTCCTGCGTCCATAGACCTCAAGATTACACAGGCATTGCTTAAAGTCGCATCAAAATGACACAACTTTCAGGTCGCACAAGTGTGAAAGGGGCCTAAGTCACTGTGCTGAGTACTATTATACCTAGAAAATAAAGTAGTCCCACCATCAAACACTCAGCAGCATATGCTGAAAAGAGGTGAATGCCTATTAGCCAATGCCACATCAGCATGAGCATGGTTGTTACAATAATATTAAAGTGGTTGTAAACCCACTTAGACAACTTGCATCTACAGGTAAGCCTAGATTAAGGCTTACCTGTAGGTGCAAGAAATATCTCCTTAACCTACACACACTAGCAGATGTTTGTGCTACGCTCAATAGGCTAGTGGTCAGCACTTCTACCTTGAAAAACTCAGGCTTTGAAGCACTCATGGGTTCAAATCCCACAGAGAGATACTAAAAGATTGTATTGGTGAAAAAAGGCAAATGCCAATTAGCCAAAGCAGCATATGCTGAAAATAGGTGAATGCCAATTAGCCAATGCACTTTTATTCAATAATATTATGGTGTGGACTTCCAAACATCACACACTAGCTAACGGGCAGTTTACATTTCTTTGTAGTGTAGTATGATTAAAGAATGAACATAAATAATTACCGCTTTATAGCCACCAGGGATGAGCCGAACACCCCCCTGTTCGGTTCGCACCAGAACCTGCGAACAGACAAAATGTTCGTGCGAACTTTAGAACCCTATTAAATACAATGGACTCGAACGTTCAAAATCTAAAGTGTTAATTATAAAGGCTAATATGCAAGTTATTGTCCTAAAAAAGTGTTTGGGGACCTGGGTCCTGCCCCAGGGGACATGTATCAATGCAAAAAAAAGTTTTAAAAACGGCCGTTTTTTTGGGAGCAGTGATTTTAATAATGCTTAAAATGAAAAAATAAAAGTGAAATATTCCTTTAAATTTTGTACCTGGGGGGTGTGTATGATATGCATGTGAAGTGGCACATGTTTCCCGTGCTTAGAACTGTCCCTGCATAAAATGTAATTTTTGAAAGAAAAAAAGTCATTTAAAACTCACTCACGGCTATTAATGAATTGTCGGCTCCCGGCAATACATTCAAAAGTCATTGATAAAAAAAAAAAAAAAAAACGTGGGGGTTCCCCAGAATTCAATTACCAGGCCCTTCAGGTCTGGAATGGATATTAAGGGGAACCCCGCCACAAATTTAAAAAAAAATTGACGTGGGGTTCCCCCAAATATCCATTCCAGGCCCTTCAGATCTGGCATGGATTTTAAGGGGAACTCCACCCCAAATTTAAAAAAAATGGCGTGGAGTCCCCCTAAAAATCCATACCAGACCCCTTATCCGAGCACGCAACCTGGCCGGCCGCAGGGGAAAAGGGGGGGACGAGAGAGCGGCCCCCCCTCCCTCCTGAACCGTACCAGGCCACATGCCCTCAACATGGGGAGGATGTCCCCATGTTGATGGGGACAAGGGCCTCATCCCCACAACCCTTGCCCGGTGGTTGTGGGGGTCTGCGGGCGGGGGGCTTATCGGAATCTGGAAGATCCCTTTAACAAAGGGGACCCCCAGATCCCGCCCCCCCCCCTATGTGAATTGGTAAGGGGTACATTGTACCCCTACCATTTCACGAAGAAAGCGTAAAAAAATGTTTAAAAAAAACACACAAACACCTTGAAAAAGTCCTTTATTTAAAAAAAAAAAAACATTCCAGCGGTGAAATCCAGTGTCCCGCGGCGATCCCGATGTCCAGCGCTGTCCTTCATTGGTTGTGCCTGAGCGGACCTGATGGGGAACTCCCTCTCAGTGTTTTAAATGTATAGACCCGCCCCTTCTAAAGTTCCCCATCAGGTCCGCTCAGCGGACCAGATGCGGAACATGAGAAGGGGCGGGTCTATACATGTATTACCAAAGTTAGAGAAGTTCCCCATCAGGTCCGCCCCCTCGGTGTGTCGGACCCGCCTACGTCATTGGCTTGAGCGGGAAACTTCCTTCATTATGTAAATTTAAATTACGCAGTGAAGGAAGTTCCCCGCTCAAGCCAATGACGTAGGCGGGTCCGACATACCGAGGGGGCGGACCTGATGGGGAACTGCTCTCACTTTGGTAATACATGTATAGACCCGCCCCTTCTCATGTTACGCATCTGGTCCGCTGAGCGGACCTGATGGGGAACTTTAGAAGGGGCGGGTCTATACATTTAAAATACTGAGAGGGAGTTCCCCATCAGGTCCGCTCAGGCACAACCAATGAAGGACAGCGCTGGACATCTGGATCGCCGCGGGACGCTGGATTTCACCGCTGGAATGTTTTTGTTTTTTTTTAAATAAAGGACTTTTTCAAGGTGTTTGTGTGTTTTTTTAAACATTTTTTTACGCTTTCTTCGTGAAATGGTAGGGGTACAATGTACCCCTTACCAATTCACATAGGGGGGGCGGGATCTGGGGGTCCCCTTTGTTAAAGGGGTCTTCCAGATTCCGATAAGCCCCCCGCCCGCAGACCCCCACAACCACCGGGCAAGGGTTGTGGGGATGAGGCCCTTGTCCCCATCAACATGGGGACATCCTCCCCATGTTGAGGGCATGTGGCCTGGTACGGTTCAGGAGGGAGGGGGGGCCGCTCTCTCGTCCCCCCCTTTTCCCCTGCGGCCGGCCAGGTTGCGTGCTCGGATAAGGGGTCTGGTATGGATTTTTAGGGGGACTCCACGCCATTTTTTTTTTTAATTTGGGGTGGAGTTCCCCTTAAAATCCATGCCAGATCTGAAGGGCCTGGAATGGATATTTGGGGGAACCCCACGTCAATTTTTTTTTAAATTTGTGGCGGGGTTCCCCTTAATATCCATTCCAGACCTGAAGGGCCTGGTAATTGAATTCTGGGGAACCCCCACGCTTTTTTTTTTTTTTTTATCAATGACTTTTGTATGTATTGCCGGGAGCCGACAATTCATTAATAGCCGCGAGTGAGTTTTAAATTACTTTTTTTCTTTCAAAAATGTCATTTTTTGCAGGGACAGTTCTAAGCACGGGAAACATGCGCCACTTTACATGCATATCATACACACCCCCCAGGTACGAAATTTAAAGGAATATTTCACTTTTATTTTTTCATTTTAAGCATTATTAAAATCACTGCTCCCGAAAAAACGGCCGTTTTTAAAACTTCTTTTTGCATCGATACATGTCCCCTGGGGCAGGACCCGGGTCCCCAAACACTTTTTAGGACAATAACTTGCATATAAGCCTTTATAATTAGCACTTTAGATTTCTCCCATAGATTTTTCGAATTTGCCGCGAACACCCCAATTTGTTCGCTGTTCCCTAATAGCCACCTAAATGAAAAAAATAAAAACATGAAAAAAAACAACATACAACAAATAGGTAACCTAAATGTTTAATACATGTAATTTTACATAATAGCAGACATTACTATGTAATAATCCTTCATAACTGCATTCGTTAGCAAAAGAAGGAAAAAAACTAGGAATACTAATTGCAATATACATCAATAGATAGAGCACATCTCATATAAAAATGTTTCTTTCACATACATGGATCATGGTTACAGTGCAGTGCTATATAAAAACTTAGTGGAAATTGGCATTTGCACGTACGCGGATTCGCTAATTAGCGCTTATTTCACATTTACTAACACTTGTTTGCTGCTAATAGCGTTCTTTTTCATTCGCAAATTAGCGCATGGAATTTTTAATTGTCAAAAATTGGAGCTATTTTTTGCGATGTGCTCAGTACTTCCTGGAGTTATAGTAAATCAGCCCCATTGTATCAATTGTAACATTCTGTGTTTTGCATCTATAGATCAAAGGGATGAACTTTGATTTGCAGGTGAAGAGAGTTAAAGCAACCTTGACAAGTCAAAAAAATTTTTTTTTTTTTTCCTAATTAAATGTTCCTCTGTTGAACCACTTATTAACCCTTTAGTTTTCTTTAATCAGCACTGATTAACTCTATATTCTCCTTCTCTATTCAATTGTAATTTTCCTGGTGATTTTTTTTCTTTTAGATTTTATTAACTAATAGTTAAACTTTTTTTCTGTTTTTGTTTGCTTTGCTTATTAATATTTTTTACACCTTTTTACATATATTTACTGCAGAAAAAAAGAAAAAAATGCCTTTTGTTTAGTTTTATTACATTTAATTGTCTAAGGATTGCAAAAAAAAAAATACTGTTGCAGGACAATATTCACAAAAAGAAAGCCTTGTTTGACCTTAAAAAAAAATGTATGTATTCCGTCGTTATCTTAAAGCAGAGTTCCACATAAAAATGGAACTTCCACTTTTCGGAATCCTCTCCGGTGTCACATTTGACACCTTTCAGGGGGGAGGGGGAGCAGATAATTGTCTAATACAGGTATTTTGCTCCCACTCCCGGGTATAGATAGACGCAGTAGCCGCGGATATCTACGCCACGTCCGGCGCCTCCTCCGTCCCCCCGCTGTCTTCAGGGAGACACACAGGTCCCAGAAGACAGCAGATACCAGTGGGATTGCGCAGAGCGACTCGCGCATTCGCAGTAGGGAGCCAGGCTGTGAAGCCGCAAGGCTTCACTTCCTGAATCCCTTACCGAAGATGGCGGCGTCTCCACCCGAGAGCCGAGTGACAGATCGAGGAGAGAGAGGGGGCGGGGCCAAACCATGGCTCTGTGTCTAAATGGACACTCAAAGCTGCGGCTCGGCTCACGTGCCCCATAGCAAGCTGCTTGCTGTGGGGGTATTTGGCAGGAGGAAGCGGCCAGGAGCGCCAGGGAGGGAACTGAGAAGAGGAGGATCAGAGCTGCTCTGTGAAAAACCACTGTACAGAGGAGGTACAGTATCTCACAAAAGTGAGTACACCCCTCACATTTTTGTAAATATTTTATTTTATCTTTTCATGTGACAACACTGAAGAAATGTCCTTTAAGAGCCACAGCAGGCACGGTGAGGGACCCAATGCGCGTGGTCAGCAGGCGCGTTCGCCATCGGCAACCAGCAATCGTGGGCATGAGAGCCAGGATGGGGATTTGTGTCTGTAAACACACAAATCTCTGTTCTGATAGGGGAGGAGAGACATATTGACACAGTGATCTGGCTCCTCCTCTAGTCATTTTCCTCCCCTCACAGTTAGAAACACACTAAGGACACATTTAACTCCTTGATCGTCCCCCAGTGTTAACCCCTTCCCTGCCAGTGACATTTACACAGTAATTAGTGCATTTTTATAGCACTGATCGCTTTATATATGTCAATGGTCCCAGAAAAGTGTCAAAAGTGTCCGATCTGTCCACCATAATGTTGCAGTCCCGGTAAAAATCGCAGCTCGCCGCCATTACTAGTAAAAAATAAATAAATAATAAAAATTCCATAAAAATGCCATAAATCTATTCCCTATTTTGAAAACGCTATAACTTTTGCCCAAACCAAACAATATATGCTTATTGCTATATATATATTTTTTTTTTACCAAAAATATGTAGAAGAATACATATTGGCCTAAACTGATGAAGAAATTATGCAAAAAAACATTTTTGGGGATATTTATTCTAGCAAAAAAATTTTTTTTTTCAAAATTGTCGCTCTTTTTTTGTTTATAGCGCAAAAAAAAAAAAACTGCAGCAATGAGCAAATACCACCAAAAGAAAGATCTATTTGTGAGAAAAACGGACATCAATTTTGTTTGGGTACAACGTCGCATGACCACGCAATTGTCAGTTATATTGACGCAGTCTAGTATTGCAAAAAATGGCTTGGTCAATAAGGGGGCAAATCCTTCCGGGGCTGAAGTGGTTAATCACTAGCCTTGAAACTTTGCACAATCAAAGTTTTAATCTTCCCAACCCTATCCTGAAAGTTTTATGGATTTTGGTTTCCCACAAGGGAAATGAGTGACATTTAGCTTAAAGGATATGTAAAGGTTCATTTTTTTTAAACAAACATGTCATACTTACCTCCTCTGTGCAGTTGGTTTTGCACAGAGTAGCACCGATCCTCCTCTTCTGGGGTCCCTCAGTGGTGCTCTTGGCTCCTCCTCTTCTTGAGTGACCCATTGGAGATCCGCTCTCCCTCAGGGGAACTTGTGTGGTCCATTGACACAGACAGCAGGACTCTGCCCCGGCTCCCACATCAATGGATTTGATTGACAGCAGTGGGAGCCAATGACTGCACTGCTATCAATCTATCCAATCAGGACCTGAGACACCGGCTGGAGCTGGTGTGCTCGTCCCCGTTGCTGGAAAGACCGGGTTCAGGAAAGGAAAAGGGGGGGCTTCTGCATCACAGGAGTTTTTTCACCTGAATGCATAGAATGTATTCAGGTGAAAAATATTGAGGGTTTACAACCCCTTTAATTTTTTGGGAGCTTAATGTGGTTTAATGTACACAAAAGAACATGTGCAAAGTTCTGTGCAAAGTTACAAGGCAATTGATTGAGATTTAGGCACTTTATTACACATAGAGCTCCTTTTACATTGAAGTTTAAGTTCAGCTTTACAGAAAATCAGAAAGGTGAACTTACACTGAACCCCCTCCCCATCCCCCCTGGTCCAGCTGACCCGGAGTCCCACAATCACACGCTGTGACACATCAGGTTGCTGCTTTATCGGTCCAGGAATTTGAAATCCCCACAGCTTTCTCTCCTTTTCTTCAGCGCTGACAAGATGGGCTAGCCGGGTCGCGATTGGTCAGCACCATCCATGTGACGGCACCAACAGAGACATATCTAGTGAAAATGGCGCCTATGGCAAGAACTGAAACTGCGCCCCTGTCAAAACATTTGAAACCCATCTTTCAGATAACCTTAACAAAAAAAAACAGCTGACAAAACTACAAGTCAAACTCTTAAATCTTCCAATTAACAAATTATGGATTGGCACTACATAAAAATTACAACTGCACCTTCCTTGCTTTCACTGATGCAAACTGGTCTATGATCTGCTCAAAGTAATTTTTTTCTGTTTCTTCTCTTTCTACACTCAGCAGAGCAAGATCACAGAGTCTGTCTTGACCCATGGAGGCTCTCAAATACGAAAGTATTAGTTTTTAACTTGCTAAATGATCTCTCACAGCTGGCAATAGACACTGCAATAGTTAGCATTATCTGAATAGCAATGCGAAGATTGGGGAAGACACTCTCATCTCAGTATTGAACAATAAATTCGAGAAGCTCTTTAGGTCTTGATATTTTCATGTTGGCACGACTTAATATCAACATTCTGCAATCCAAAATTTCTTCATATAGCTGCTGTCCATCAACATCAGAGCTGTAGAATTCGCCCAAATTTTCACACTTCTTTTTTAGGTCGTTATTGTAGGCGCCGGAACACAGTCCCCTGACATCGAGAAGGAACCCAAACTTGGCGTCAGTGTCATGCAAACGGGTGAACCTTTCATCCATTTCTCTGTGAAGGCGGTCGAGTGTTCCCTTTATGACTCTTTCCATCTCCTCCTTGGCAGATAACCCAGCATTTCTTAAGTTCTCACCAGGCATTCGTTTCTTTCGTCTCTGATGTCTTTCAACTTCAATATTCCAGTCTTGACAGAGACTGAGTCCTTCTTCGAGTGACTCACTGACTAAAACTTCTCTGTCATCATCAAAATGATCTCGGAGGGCTTTCAAATCCAGGGCAGCATCGTGGAAGTTCATGCTAGGATCCTGCAGCCTCTTTTGAATACGGTCAATGCGAATGAGTACTTTGTTCCAAAATCCTAGCAAAGTCAGAAAATCGTAACTCAACATGCGGTTATACAGCTATCTTGCATCACTTCTTGTTTCACTGGTCTCATTTTCATTGTCTGTCATGTCCTGCAGAACTTGAACTATCTCCTCAAAGTAGTTGTTGACGGGCTTCACTGCTTCTGTCCTTGCACTCCACCTTGTTTCGGACTCTGACTTAACTACCATAGGCACAGCGTTTTTGAGTTTTTTCCCAGCGCTGTTGAACGAGAGAAGAACACATAGAGAGCTTCGATGGTACCAAAAAACGTGACCATCATTGTATCCTGCTTGGCTGCATGTACACCCACCAAGTTGAGTGAGTGATTGTTGCAATTCACAAACACTGCCAGGTTGTTTTTCTCACTTATTCTTTGATGAACACCACTTTTGTGTCCAGCCATCATAGCAGCGTTGTCATAGCACTGTGACCGACAATCCTGTAGCTCTATTCCGTCCTTCTCTAGCCGTTTCAAGATGTCTTCAACCAAGCTCTCAGCATCCTTCTGGCTTATCTGTATAAATCCAAGGAAGGACTCTCTAACACAAACAGTTTTCCTCTCAAAGTCAACTTCCACGTACCTCACTACTTCTGACATCTGCTCACGGTGTGCCTGATCAGGAGTCGAGTCAAACATGAGACCATAGTACTTATGAATGCTGCTCAGTAAACTCTGGCGAACAGTAGATGCCATCATGTGAATGAATTCATTCTGAACACCCCTTTTGAAAGATAAGACGTGGATCCAGGATGACTTTCCACATGACTGAGGTGTTCTTTCATAACAGGGTCAAAGATGGCCAGTAGTTTCAGTAGGCCAAGGAAATTTCCCACGTTGGAGTCATCACCCAGTTCAAGTGACTCCCTATGTCCTCGCAAAGCCAGGTCCTGAGTCGCAAGGAATTTTATGCAATGAAGGATTCTCCTCAAGATATCACGCCACTTCTGCTTTTCCTTCTCAATCTGTGACTGAAGTTCCACGTCAATAACTCTGTTTTCAGCTAAATTTCTTTCCATTTCTTTCCACTGTAAAGCACTCCCGATGATTCTTAGCATTTTCATAAACATTGATCCTTTCAGGTGCTTTCCATTGGATGAATTCACTTTCCTGCTCCAATGAGGACTGATGGTCTGACCGGGATTAGAGAAGACAACAGATACAAAATGCAGACTTTTTAAAAGGGGAATAGACCAGCCAAGAGCGAGTCACTTCCTCACCACGACCATTTCCCAATTTCCTCTTGAACCAAGTTTTGCTCATTGAGCGGTTATTTGTTGGTAGGAAAGGCCCCTTACTGTTCTGGAAATACTTTGAACCCAGCTTTATTATTTCTGTTCTTAATGCGTCAGGCAGAATTGCTTTTCCAGATTCCTTGTTCAACTTCAGAAGTCCAATGTCATGGTGTTCAATAACTTCTGGTAAGACAGTTTGAGGCTCTTCAACACCATCCAATTCACCAGGTTCAGTATCGTCAGGTTCAATCTCATCAATAAACACAGCATCACCACCACTATTGTCTTCCCCTCCTGTCATGTTCATGTTCTCTCTGGCCTCCTCCATTCTAATCTCATCATACTCGGATTTATCTGACTTGACTTCCTCCTCGGCGTGTGATGCATTTTTATTTGATCCACCTTCAGATTCTAACAAACTTGTAGCAGGTGCAGGGGACTCCATGGAAGGTGTCAAACAACTTGTTCCAGGCTTTTCAAAGAAGGTCATGAAGAACTTGCTTGACTTCTTGGCTTCCTCCGCCTCCAACTTTCGTCTCTTCCGTCCTTCAGCTCCACTTTCCTTCTTCCTCGTCAAGAAGAGTTTCATGGTTTTGCACTACACCTGAAGATTGATAGAAGTGTTCTGTCAGGGCTGGTGCTCTCCAATTCTGTCACTGGGCTCTCCAATTTTTTCTTTAGTAATTTTAAAGAAGAACACACATATATAGATATATATACCGTACTTTTCGCTCCATAAGACGCACCTGACCATAAGACGCACCCAGGTTTTAGAAGAGAAAAAAGGAGAGGAGAAAAAAATATTCTGAACCAAATGATGTACTAAAATATTTAATATTATATTACTACTATAGGTGGGTGGTGGACACACAGCAATACCAGCCCCCCTATCAAATCAGCTCAGCTACACTATACCTGGGTGGTGGTGGACACACAGCAACCCCCCCCCCCCTTCCCAGATCAGCTCAGGGTGGCAGGGCAGACACAAACACCCTTCAGCCTCTCATATCACAACAGCTCAGGTGACTGGGCAGTGCATACCATGCCAGCCCACACCTCCCATTCCCTTATCACCAGCTCACCTCAGGCAGTGGAGGACACTGCCATTACAATGCACAACCCCCTCTGGCTGGCTCATAGCGTCAGATACACCGGGAGCAGCTAGGAAGGAAGACTGGGGACATAGTTTGCAGCAGCAGCGGTCAGTGGAAAGAGGCAGGAAGTGAGACTGGACCAGACCATGGCGCCAGGGGTGTTCCAGCTGAAAAAAAAAGCCAGCCAGGGCTCTTGTCGCTTGCAGGATGGTGTCACATCTGGTGGGTGTCCACTCACCTGAGTATGGAGCACACCATTATAGCAACGCCACTGACACCCCCATGTTTTGGCACCTGGGGCAGACCACCTCCCCCGCTCCCCCTTGGTTAGCCCCTGCAAGGATCTGCCTCATATCCTGTTTTCTGTCCTCCACAGAGAAGCCGAGCGCCAGTATTCTGACGCGGCGGCAGGGGGGGCGGAGCCTGCTCAGTATTCACTCCATAAGACACAGGGACACTTTCCCCTATTTTTTTGGGGGGGGAAGTGCGTCTTATGGTGCGAAAAATACGGTATATATGTGTATATGTATATATATATATATATATATATATATATATATATATATATATATATACAGTATATATATATACACATACTCAAAGACATACACTTTCACTGACAATGACCTATACACATGCTCTCAGATACACATGCTGACTGGCTCACACACAATGGCCCGTGGGAACACACTGATCCAAAAATCACTGATGATGCCAACTCACACTCATTAAAATACATTGGTGCACACAGTAACTCATACAAAAACAATGACACACACTAACACACAATCAAGGGACAGGGCCCTAGGGACACTGGGGACAGACAGAGAGGGATGCAGTGCGATGAGGACAGAGAGGGATGCCAGGGACAGGGAGGGACACTGGGGACAGACAGAGAGGGACGCAGTGTGATGAGGAAAGAGAGGATTGTTGACGTCCTAGGCGAAATCTCATTTTGCCGACCCCCTGGCTCCACCCCTTACTCCACCCATAAATGCAGCCTTACCAGAACCCATAAATGCAGTAACCAGCACTCATAATTGCAGTAACATCAGCACCCATAAAAGCGGCCTTACCAGCACCCATAAATGCAGTAATATAAGCACCCATAAATGCAATAACATCAGCACCCATAAATGCGGCCTTACCAGCACCCATAAATGTGGCCTTAGCAGCACCCATAAATGCAGTAATATCAGCACCCATAAATGCAGTAACATCAGCACCCATAAATGCGGCAACATCAGCACCCATAAATGCAGTAACATCAGCACCCATAAATGCAGTAACATCAGCACCCATAATTGCGGCCTTACCAGCACCTATAATTGCGGCCTTACCAGCACCCATAATTGCGGCCTTACCAGCACCCATAATTGCGGCCTTACCAGCACCCATAATTAGGGCCTTACCAGCACCCATAAATGCAGCCTTACCAGCACCCATAAATGCAGTAACATCAGCACCCATAAATGCGGAGGAATCGTGCGATGTATGGGCACTTAGCAGGAGGGAGAGAGACAGAGAGCGGCCTCCATGGGGGCGGATCATGAGATGTACAGGTACAGCACTGGGCAGAAAGGCAGAGTAGAATGGAACATCAGAGACAGGTACTGCGCGCAGTGGTACAGACAGGTCACACTCACTGGCAGTGGCACTGTGATGATCAGGGACACGCAGCGGTGCAGGGGATGTTTCCCCATAATGGATACAGCCCTCCGCCACTGCTGACACTGTACAGAGGGAGAGAGGGAGTAGGATCACCAGCGGCCCTGTCTGCTGAGCACACACGCACAATCGCACATGATGTTGACTTTAAGGCCTCTTTCACACTGGGGCGGTGGAGGGGCGTCGTTTACCGTCGTTTTCGCAGCGCTATTCAGCCGCTAGCCGCTTTGATTTCAATGGGCAGGGGCGCTTTAGGAGCCGCTCCTACAGCACCTCAAAGATGCTGCTTGCAGGACATTTTCTAATGTCCTGCTAGCGCACCGCTCCAGTGTGAAAGCCCTCAGGGCTTTCACACTGGAGTGAATGGAGCCGCTCTTTCAGGGTGCTTTGCAGGCGCTATTTTTAGCGTTATAGCGACTGCAAAGTGCCTCAGTGAGAAAGGGGTCTTAGGCTGCTTTCACACTGAGGTGCTTTGCAGGTGCTACAGCGCTACAAAATTGCGCCTGCAAAGCACCCTGAAAGAGCCTCTTTTTTCACTCCAATGTGAAAGCCCAAGGGCTTTCACACTGAAGCGGTGCGCTGGCAGGATGCTCAAAAAAGTCCTGCTAGCCGCATCTTTGAGGCACTGTAGGAACTGTGTACACACTGCTTCTAATGCGCCCCTCCACTGAAGTCCATCTCCCCAACGGGGTGATTTTTAAACCAAGGTTTTTCACCAACTGCCAATCAATTGGTGTTGTATATCTCATGAAATGTGATTGCGGCGCTTATTATGGCAGGAATGACCGGATTTTCCCATCTTAACCGTGGTGGACGATATCTATCTGTATGTGTTAAATGTTTTTCACATTTATGATTATTAATTTCATATACATTTTTTTGTGTGAAGCAGTTTTTCTTTACTTTCCCCTTTTTTTATATATATTTAAAAAATATATATATAATCTTTCCTTCTGTGTCCTTTTCTTCTTTTTGCCCCCCTTTTTTTCAACAATTCCCCCCCCTTTTTTTTCCTCTCCCTTTTTTTCTTATTCTGCTTCCCCCAAACATACATGATTAAATTATTTATCTTTTATTAGGGATCAATTCATGTGGAGTTTGGGTGATCATATGGGCGCCCAGGGCGTCTAACTCTTTATCGCTTTTGAGTTGACGCCGCCCGTTGTTTTAAAAGGTTTTTTTGCCCTTTGCCATATTTTCCATCAGGCACTTTCTCCTTCTTTTTTTTCCATTTTTCAATCTAGGTCTATATATGTCTTGACACCATTTGTCAGCGATATTCCTGGGCTGCCATCTTGTGGTGACTTAGTATAAACCTTTTTAGCCGCAGTTGTTTTTCACTGCGTCTGGTGTATTCAAGCGTCATTTCCGGCGCGTGGCTTCCGGGTTTTTCGTCATTTCCGGTCGTCCGGCACCCTATTGCGTCATTTGTGGAGAATGTTTTGGCTCCTTTACACACGGAACTGAATCGCCCTGCCGCCTCTAGAGTTGGCGCCAATTTTGGCGTCCTATTGGCGTGGGAGGAGACGGCTATTTAAAGCCCATGTACTTGTCTTTAATGACATAGCTGCTGCTATCGGGAGAGGTGTTTTCTTGGCAACGATTCCATTGAGGTATTTGAACATAGAAATGGTAATTTAGCTCATATCTTCATTACTTCATATTACTCCAAATTTTTATTAGTAATCACTTTCTTTTTAGAATCGAGCCGGCCATTTATAACCAGGTTGGCCTAAATCTCTGTTTTTTTTTCGCTTGGATTTCATCTGCTTGGTGGATTATCCAGGTAGTGACTTTCATCTATTTCCAATATTCATCTGAATAACTCTGATTTTGTTGGTGAATGATTCACCTTAAGTTTTTTTCGTTTATCAATCCCCCCTCTTTTTCTTATAACCACCATTACAGGTACCTACTTGGGGTTTATTATCTCGATTCCTCAGTGATTTCTTGAAGTAATTTCAGGTATCTATTGATTGATTCCTCATCACCAACAATATCAATTAATTACATTTTTGTATACTCAACTCAAGTATTATTCCTCTCCCCCAGATGAATCTTCATCATCTTTCAGTGCCTGTCTATGCACATGGATTTATTCCGTGCTATGTGTAAAATAGCATCTCCTCTATGGTCACCAAATCTACTCCACTTTTGAGAGCATCCCGGATTCAAAATTCAGCTAATTGATTTATTGCATCTATAATATACATGTACTATTGATTTTCCTATGCGGTTTTTTGGTTCTTGTCTGTATCATTCCTGTCTGTGAATGTTTGATTATTATTTTGTAAAGAAATGTATTTGTATATTGTTATTGTATACTTATGTTGTATATCTTACGTTTCAGTAATACTTGACAAAGACTCCTGAAGAAGCCAGTTAAATTGGCAAAACGTCAAGATTATTTGTCTGTATACTACTTTGGTTATTAAGTGTAATATAGATGAATTTTACTACATGTTTATTTATATTTCGATTTTTTACCTATTAATAAAAATTTTACTTTTGATAAACATTGTGTCTTTTTGCACCTTAAAAATCCCATCCACCAATATTCGTTGTACTAAGTGAAAATACTTGCAGCTCCCTGCCTGTGGTATTAGTTTTAAAACACCACCAATTGTATTGAGGTACCTTTAGGTGAACGCTGTGCAAAGGACACAGTACACTAAGTGAAAATACTGCAGCTAGCACAATCGCCTGTCAGTATAGAGAATAACAGGAACAGATCTAGCTAAACTAAATACAGTGTGTAAATATATATACAACACATAGGATGCATATATATCCTCTACACACTGTAACTGCAGCTAACTGACTCACCTGCCTGCTCTATCTAACTCAAATCAAATTACACTGTCTCTCTCTCTCTTTCTTTGAACCAACGCCGCAACACACTACACAAGGCCGTCAAGCCGGCGGCCTTATATAGTGTGGGGCGTGTACTAAACCCTGGCTTTGGCCAATTATGGCTCTCTGTTTTTTCCGTGCTGTGATTGGCCAAAGCATGCGGGTTATAGTGCATGCTTGGCCAATCATCAGCCAGCAATGCACTGCGATGCCGCAGTGAATTATGGGCTGTGATGCGCCACTCAAATTTGGTGCCAATGGCCGAAATGTTCGAAATTCGGCGAACAGCCGAACAGGCGATGTTCGAGTCGAACATGGGTTCGACTCGAACTCGAAGCTCATCCCTACTCTGGAGGTGGAAAAAACTCATCACTGAGTTCAAAACGAGACTCCAGACTAAAAGGACCTTGGAAGTAGCTCAGCTATGGCTTCAGAAATATATAATGGTGAGCAGACAGGGTACAGAAGGCAATTTCAGTTCGGAAAAATTGCATAATGTATACTTGGCCTGAGGGGATAGCCGAATCTGGTGATCGAGTAAGGGAAAAAGAGGAAGCCCTCTCTGGTCTCTCTCTGCTACGCCAGGGAAGATCAGCTAGGTCTGTGGCTGCTGGTTCTTCTATTGTTTCTTCTATTGTTTCCTCATACTGTCGTTACATCTGCATCTCCTCCCCCTACAGCCTCCTTATCCTGGAGCCCCAATCCTAACCTCATTCAAACCCCCCACTCTCTCTCTCAACCCTCTCCTGTAATCTCTGAAATCTCAACTCTCCATCCTAAAGCAAATTATGATCTGTTTAATAATGGAGATTTGAATATGCTATGTGAGGCCAGAGGAATTGTCACTCAGAGCAAGAAAAGAGGGGACTGTATTCAGGCTTAAGAAGAATATGATATAACTAGGCCTTCTTCATATCCTTCTTTGGGTAATTTCAATTTAGAATCAACAGTGGGTGAAACGGTTCACACAAACCCACCATTAAAACCACCTGCTCAATATACACCAAACCCTGACCTCTGGACTTTCCCAGTCCGGGTGCAACAATATGAGGCCCCCCCAATGATAACAGAGTCAGACCCCCAATGGAAAGGGTAGTATGGCATTTCCCTTGTACAGCATCAGAAATCAAAAACATTCTAACCGAACTGCCAGACTATAGGACGAATCCACGGGGGTTTGCAAGAATATTGGGTCAGAACCAATTTTTTATTTTTTTTATAAATATTTTTATTTGTTTTCCTTAACAAACAAGCAGACAAAAAAAAACAGAACACAACAAAACAAAACATCATACACATTGAACCTAAAATATATTGATAAAAAATCTAAAATCCAATCACCCTGCATAGCAGCTATTAATTCAAAAAAAGAAAAAAAAAATTGTGCAATATAGCAACATCTTGAAGGGGTATATATTAAAAAAAAAAAAAAAAAGACAGGAGAAGAAGGTGAATAATTATCCCTTCTATCACCAGTGGCCCCAAACATCCCTCATACAGAAATAACCATATTATAATTAATAGACATGTGCACACTGAAATATTTAGTTTCGGAATTTCGTTTTCGTCCGAAAAATTAATTTAGTTACTCCTGAATTCGTTTTTATTTATTTTGTTTTTCGTTAAAACATGCATTCGTCCGAAAATCTAAATGAATTAAGGTAGAATCTGTCATTGAAGGCTTATGGTGTCTGTCGAATGTTCTAAGAAGATTTGACGGAGCAGCTAAACTGTACGACGCCGCAATCGTACATTTCCGGTCGAATGTTTCGCCTACAAGCTATAGTAGAATTCTAATATTGTATGACTAGTAATAATTATATTTATTTATTATTACTAGTCAACCAACATTAGAATTCTTCTATAGCCTATGGGCAGATCATTTCACCATAAATGTCCGCTCGCTGCGATCGTATGTTTTTAGCTGCTTCGTCGAATCTTCATGTCTCTATAATGTCAAATCTTTTCTCTCTATGTCAAATCTTTTCTCTCTATGTTTAATCCTTTCTCTCTATGTAGAATAATCTTGGACTAATAGAGTTAAGGTTAGGCACATTCGACCGCAGGTTCGATAGACACAGATTGGTATTGTCAGCGTCATGTCGAATCTCCTATCTATATCGAACTGTTGTCGCAACAAAAACTATTCGGATTCTGCGCTTTCATTATCGTTTGTTAAAACGATAACGAAAATACCCAAAATTCGGACGAAAATGTATTCGGACGATAACAAATGCACATGTCTAATAATTAATAACCCCCTCGGCAGTAGATGCAGTGTACGGTTTGCCCAGACTTTGCCCAGACTCATATTTACTATGGCAACCTCTATTAATATCGCTTCACAATGGGAGGTTATCATTTATCAATTGATAGCAAGGAGGGGTTTGGGTTCCTGGAGGACTGGGCCGACTTCTCAGTCGATAACCAGTACTATAGAAGGGACGGACTGCACCTAAATGAGGAGGGTGCAGATCAGCTGGGAATAAGGATGGCCAAAAAGTTAGAGGGGTTTTTAAACTAGGCGACGGGGGGGAGGGTCCAGAGATAGTGAGAGTCAGCGGGGAACATATTCTAGAGGGTAGTATTAGGGGCATTAGTGGTAGGGTAACCAAAGCACATAAACCCAAGGTAAGTATAGTAGCAAGTCCTAGTTGCAATCTGGGAACACCCAAGAGGATAGTCTGTGACCGGTCAAAATATATTAATGCATTAAAGTGTCTGTTCACCAACGCCAGAAGTCTGCCAAGCAAAATAGGTGAGTTGGAAGCTCTGGTGCATGAGGAGAGCTATGATGTAATCGGTATTGCTGAAACTTGGCTTCATTCCTCACATGACTGGGCTATTAATATTCCTGGCTATGCACTCTTTCGGAAAGACAGGGTAAAAAGGAAAGGTGGAGGGGTCTGTCTCTATGTGAGAAGTGATCTCAAAGCGAGTGTGAAAGAGGACCTGGTGGATGGAGAGTGTGATGAGTCTGAAGCATTATGGGTGGAACTGCATACAGATGTGCGTAGTTCAAAGCTAATCATTGGAGTTTGTTATAGACCACCCAATGTTAATGAGGAGTTGGAGACTCAGCTCCTTGCACAGATGGAAAGGGCTGCAAGGGCTGGGACGGTGATAATAATGGGGGATTTTAACTACCCAGAACTTGACTGGAGTAATGGAACTGCTGAGACAGTTAAAGGGCAAAAATTTCTAAACCTATTGCAGGACAATTTTATGGTCCAGTTTATTGAGGCCCCAACTAAGAATGATGCTCTGTTGGACCTGGTAATCTCAAACCATGCAGAGCGTATTACTAATGTTCAGATAAAGGAACACCTGGGTAGCAGTGACCATAACATGATTTCATTTGATGTTAGTTGTAAGCAAAAATCACATACGGGAAAGATAAAAACACTTAATTTCAAGAGAGCAAATTTTCCAAGGATGAGCGCTGCTCTCCAGGACTTAGACTGGGAGGGAATATTGGCATCAATGGGCACAGAACAGAAATGGGAATTCTTCAAAAAGACTGTTTGTGAACTCACTGCAAAGTATATTCCCATGGGCAATAAGTTTAAAAGGCTAAAAATAAAACCTATGTGGCTCACTGCCAAAGTTAAAAAAGCTATAAACTATAAGAAAAGAGCTTTTAAAAAATATAAAAATGAGGGAACACTAGTGTCATTTAAATGTTACAAAGAATATAACAGGATATGTAAAAAGGAAATCAAGGATGCAAAAATTCAAAATGAACGACAGATTGCAAAAGATAGTAGGACAAACCCCAAAAAATTCTTCAAATATATTAATAGTAAAAAGGTCAAGTCTGTGCATGTAGGCCCTTTACAAAATAATCTAGAGTGGGTGACTAGGGACAAAGAGAAGGCTAATTTATTAAATACTTTCTTCAGTTCTGTGTATACAAAGGAGCATGGGGGAGCTCATGTCCAAAATGGGGGTGGTAGTGACACAGCCCCAAATCCACAATGGCTCAAAAGTGATATGGTCCAGAAATATTTAGATGGAATAAAGGTGGATAAAGCACCTGGACCAGATGGCATACACCCACGGATCCTAAAAGAATTGAGCTCTGTAATTTCAAAGCCATTGTATCTAATTTTTAGGGACTCATTAATGACAGGAATAGTACCACTGGATTGGCGTAGGGCCAATGAGGTGCCTATATTTAAAAAGGGGATTAAGTCTTTACCAAGTAACTATAGACCTGTTAGTTTAACTTCTATAGTTGGGAAAATACTGGAGAGATTAATAAAAGACCACATAGATGAGTTCTTGCTGGAAAAAAACTATTTAAGCAACAGACAGCATGGATTCATGAAAGACAGAAGTTGTCAGACAAACCTGATTTCTTTTTATGAAGAGGTAAATAAAACCTTGGACAGAGGAGTGGCTGTGGACGTGGTAAGCTTGGATTTTGCAAAAGCGTTCGATACAGTTCCGCACACACGGCTCATGTGCAAGGTAAAGTCTACAGGATTGGAAATATCAGTTTGTAAATGGATAGAAAACTGGCTAAAAGACAGAATTCAGAGAGTAGTGGTTAATGATTCTTACTCTGAATGGTCCAAGGTTATCAGTGGTGTACCCCAAGGTTCAGTGCTGGGACCCTTACTTTTTAATATGTTTATAAATGATAATGGGTCTGAGATCAAAAGTAACATTTCTGTCTTTGCAGATGACACCAAGCTATGCAGTGGAATAACGTCCTTACAGGATGTCGCCAATTTACAAGCCGACCTCAATGCTCTGTCTAATTGGGCGACTATGTGGCAGATGAGGTTTAATGTTGATAAATGTAAAGTTATGCACTTGGGGGCTAAGAATATGAATGCATCATACATACTAGGGGGAGTACAACTGGGGGGATCCGTAGTGGAGAAGGATCTGGGGGTTTTGGTAGATCATAAGCTCAATAATGGCATGCAATGCCAAGCTGCGGTTTCCAAAGCGAGCAAAGTCCTTTCTTGTATTAAGAGAGGTATGGTCTCCAGAGAGAGAGATACCATTTTGCCCCTGTTCAAATCATTAGTAAGACCTCATCTGGAATATGCAGTTCAGTTTTGGGCCCCAGTCCTCAAAAAGGATATTGGGGAACTGGAGAAAGTGCAGAGAAGGGCAACCAAACTGATAAGAGGGATGGAGGAGCTCAGCTATGAGGAAAGATTAAAGGAACTGAATTTATTCTCTCTTGAGAAGAGGAGATTAAGGGGGGATATGATCAACATGTACAAATATATAAGGGGTCCATATAGTGAACTTGGTGTTCAGTTATTCACTTTACGGTCAACACAGAGGACAAGGGGGCACTCTTTGCGTCTAGAGGAAAAGAGATTTCACCTCCAAATACGGAAAGGTTTTTTCACAGTAAGAGCTGTGAAAATGTGGAATAGACTCCCTGCAGAGGTGGTTCTGGCCAGCTCAGTAGATTGCTTTAAGAAGGGCCTGGATTCTTTCTTAAATGTACATAATATAACTGGGTACTGACATTTATAGGTAAAGTTGATCCGGGGAATATCCGATTGCCTCTCGGGGGATCAGGAAGGAATTTTTTCCCCTGCTGTAGCAAATTGGATCATGCTCTTCTGGGTTTTTTTGCCTTCCTCTGGATCAACTGTGGGTATAGAATTGGGTATATGGGATTGTACGATATTTTTTTTTTTTTTTTTATGGTTGAACTGGATGGACTTGTGTCTTTTTTCAACCTGACTAACTATGTAACTATGTAACTATGTAACTATCAATTGTTTCCAATATAGAAGTGTAGGAGGGCAAGGTTTCTTCCAGTGCATTGCAATGGCTTTTCTTGCATAAAATAACGTTGTATTGCAAACACTTGCTCAGACACTGTAGGAACAGTCGCCTCTACCAAACCCAGCAGGCAAACAGACATCGAGACTGGTAAAGGAGCAGAGGTAATAGTGTTCAAAAGATCTACCACTTCCCCCCGAAAATAGCTATATAAGGACAGCTCCAAAAAATGTGTGTGAAATCCCACGAGATGCTCCGCACCGCCATCACTTGGCAGAGCAGAACCAATTAAGTTATGGCATGAGGGGGACGGACTGCGCCAGAATTCAGAAAGCCAAAATGGGGGATGAGATAGCATATGTTATCATATCTTCCGCAACATCACCACACAAGTTCAGATAACTTCTGGGGGGAAGGAATTTTGCCAGGCTCTTCTGGGGAAGCTTCCTGAGCAGTATGGTGCAACATCTAGAATGGATGTAATGAAATTAAGTCAGAATCCTGGAGAGGAATGCATTGTTTTTGGCGCCGCCTGAAACAAGAAACACTAGAAGCAGAACTGGAGGTTGGTCCTGACGAACCACCTAGAGGCCATAAGCCGACCGCCATCCATCTTATGCTAAGGGCCAAATTTCTAGAAGAAATCCATTCAAAGTTTCGGGACAGGTTACGATTGGCCAGGCCCGAATTGAATAAGATGACCATACGTGCCATTCTATCCACACTCTCTGCTTCTGCTATAGAGAGGGATGTGGACCGGAAAAAGCAGGAGAAGAAAATCTTTGTAGCACAAACCCCCTACATTGAACCAGCAAACAGGTCCAAAATGTGATACATTGCAAGAAACCTTTTGTTTGTTTTAATTGTGGAAAGGAAGGCCATGTACAAAGATATTGCAATAGCGAACCAGCTAGACCTTGGGGTAAGTGACAGTTTATCCCAGAGGACCCAACAACTCAAGTTGTAGGGATAGCAGGAAATGACTATGACTCATCATAGGTCATTGGCAAACTAGTGTCTGCCCATATCAATCTGTATGTCGAAGAACTTACATATCCTCTACCCTGCCTCACCGATACTGACGCTGCCCTGTTTTAAGAGCTAAAGATATTAAAGGCAAGGTTCCCTTTTTGGGAGAAACCACCCCAACCATAGGTCTCACAGGTGAGACAGTGTCCTTACAAACAACAAAACCTCTCTATTGTAGGTTGGGGCAACACAGAGGCCATTAAGTCTGTACTGGTATCAGATGATGTTCTCATCAATCTATTGGGAGTTAATATTTTGTCAGAAATACAGGCGGTCATTGAGTATACTCCAACAGGTATTTTGGTTAGTAGTGCATTGTCGGATGAGCGCATATGTGCAATGGTGGCTCTACCATACATGAATGAACCTGGTTGTTTTCTGGGGTTGGATGTGCTGACGGAAGTGGATCACAAACTTTGGGCGATTGACATGTATCCTGCCGGTTCTGCCAACCACAGTAAACATCAGACCAGGGAGCATTTTGCCCCAATTATCACAATACCCTTTGAGTGTGGCTTAGATGGATAGTCTTAAAATGCAAATAGACTGATACCTGCAGATAAAAGTTCTCACGCCAACCAAATCCCCCTGTAAGGCCTCGTACACACGACCGAGTTTCTCGTCGAAAAAAACACGTCGTTTTTTTCAGCGAGATCCTTGGACAAAAAACTTGTCCCGGCGGAGTGTACAGACACTCGATTCAAAGAACCCGCGGTTCTTTGAATGGAGTGTACGCGGTGACGTCATCGACTACGACGAGCATGCGCTCGTCACATTCGATGCCGTCGCCGCCATCTTGGTATACCCTATCTATGCCTAGGAAGCTACCGCGCATGCGTCAAATTCATTTCAAACATGGGCGGGCTTCCCGGCGGACAGGTAAGTGTACACACACTCACTTTTCTCGTCGAGAAACAGGCTGACGAGAATCTCGACGAGAAAATAGAGAGCAGGTTCTCTATTTTCTCGTCGAGGTTACTTGTCGGTTTTCTCGACGAGAAACCATACACACGAACGAATTTCTCGGCAAGACATCTCTGCCAGCAAGTTTCTTGCTGGTTCTTGCCGAGAAACTCGGTCGTGTGTACGGGGCCTAACACTCCTTTGTTCCCAGTGGCTAAGAAGTCTGTCAAAGGTCAGGAAGCAACATTCCGTTTAGTACATGATTTAAGGGCTATAAATAAAATTATTATCGATGCCCCACTGGTGCCCAACCCACACACCATCTTGGCCTCTGTACCACCAAACGCAATTTTCTTCAGTGTCATTGGTCAAACTAATGCATTTTTCTCTTTCTCTAATGCATTTTTCTTGGTACCACTGGACCCCCAGTGCCAGTGCCTTTTTGCCTTCTCATTCCAGGGTCGACAACTGACTTGGACACGTCTCATTCAAGGGTCTGTGACTAGTCCCTCAGAGTACAGTTGCAAACTCAAAATAGTGTTTGATCAATGGACCCCAAAGAATCCAGAGGTGGTGCTGTTACAGTATGTTACAGTAATTTTCAAACTAACAATACTAACATCTCTAATTCTAACCAAGTTTGTGACCTAATAGGACAACATGTTGATGATCACCACGACTGTGTTTCTTTGATGGAACTTGAGTAAGCAACCATCAGTCCAGTGAAGGAGGCTCCCATCCCAGACGCTAATAACCTTTTTGTAGATGGTTCCAGGTATTACACCCCAGATTGTAAGCCACACATAGGTTATGCAGTGACTATAGTCTGTGACATTGTGAAAAATGATTTATTGAGTTCCCACATGTCTGCACTGGAAGCTGAGTTGTGGGCACTGGCAAGAGCTTGTTAGCCTTAAGAGGGTCAAAGGATCAAAATCTATACATATTCCAGGTTCCCTTTTGGGATAACTCATGACTTTGGTCCCATATGAAAAGCAAGAGGGTTTCTGACTAGTTTGGGGAAGCCAGTGAATCATGCAGAGTTAATCAACAGGTTATTCGTTGCTTTCAACCTGCTACATGAGATTCTAAAAGTTAAGGCCCACATGACTGGTAGGACTCTGGAGGCCGATGGAAATGCCTTGGCAGATAGAGCTGCTAAGGAAGGTGCTCTGAGCCCTCCTGGGGAAACCCTGATGCCATCCTCTCAGATGTGTCTCTGGAAGAGTTTAAGAGATTACAGTCACAAGCGGAACTACAGGAAAAGAGGAGATGGACAGCACTGGGGGCCACGAGAGGTCCAAATGACATCTGGAGTCTTGGTAATAAACGGTGTCTACCAAGATCGTTTTTCTCAATGATGGCCCATTCGGCTCATTATCCAGGGCATAAGTCAAAGATGGTAATGTGTACGCAGTTGGATGAGCATTGAATCGCCCCTGGATTTATTACTAATTTTGCAGCAGCCTGCCTGGTTTGCGCATTGCACAACCCAGGTAGGATGTTACCAGTACCCAAACGACATTCTCCCCAACCAGAATATTCATTTCAGCCCATCCAGATAAACTACATTATGTTGCCAAGGAGTGGGCCGTATGAACATGTCTCAGTCTGTGTACATATGTTATCAGGTTGGCCAGAGGCATGGCCCATTCAGAGAGCAAACGCCACCACCACAGCCAAGAACATCCTGTCCGAAATGGTGTGTCGCTTGGGGCCTACCTGAAACTATTGAGGCTCCCACTTCACTGGTCAGATATTTGCAGAAGTGTGTAAAGCCTCCCATATCAATTAGGGATTACACTCCCCTTATCATTCCCAAAGTAGTGGTAAGGTTGAAAGGCTGAATGGAATCCCCAAAAATGAAAATTAAAAAATAATAGCTGATACTGGGAAACCCTGTCTCCCCATAGCTCTCCACTCCATCAGAAATGCCCCTAGACGATCTCACGGGTTATCTCCATATGAGGTATTGTTCGGAAGTCAACCAAAAACAGGCTTGTACTTTCCTAAGCAGCTGTCATTTTTACATTCTTAGCTGACGGGGTATGTACAGTCACTGCAATGTGAGAGCCAAAAAATCCACAACAGGGTTCACGAGTCCCTTCCAGACCCTGACTAGATAACCAGTTTACATTCTATCTAACCAGGTGACTGGGTCGTTTTAAAGAAACATCAGAAGACAGGACTAAAGTCGAGATACCTCGGGGCATTCTAGGTCCAGCTGACCACGCCAACCTCTCTAATGCTTGAGGAATGGGACAACTGGATCCACGCCAGCCACTACAAGAAGCTACTCAACTACACCAAAGAATGAGGAGTATATTTTTTATTTATATCTTTACCTTAGTGTATTTTAGCAAGGGTGACGATGAAAAGCATCCCAACTTATTGTTGAAAAGGCACCTCCAACTGGCTAAAACAGCAAACAGGACCAACTGCTGGGTATGCTCCATACCCCCACTGAGCCTTGTTGCCCCGGCAATGGCAGCAGTACATGCTATATATGATGTCCGTATTGAGGAAATTGGAAAAACTAGTAAAGACTCCAGACACTTGTCAATAGAACTTAATCATACATTTCTAGAGGGTAAAATTTGTTAAAGTTTTAACATTAGCGCTGGCTTTTGCCCCTCCCTCACAAAGCCAGTATGGGTATTGGGACAACTAGGTAGCCCACAAGTGTGCTTCAACTTTAGTTTTGGTAAAGGGGATACCTTTGTAGGGTCCACCACCTGTAAGGAAGGTATAACAGTTAATCTTACCAATGAAACCCTCTGCCTTTTTAATAACATCTCCAGACCAGATTACATCTGTTGGAAGGAAGGGTGTGACGTTCAGACCGAGGGAGCAATCCCCCAGTCTATCCTGATACTACTCAATGCACATGACCGTTAGAGTGACTACCCCTGTGCGACTCTAACTAGCCCCTACTACTTCTTATGCGGTGCTTCAGCTTATAAGGTAATTCACCCTAATGCAAGAGGTTCATGTGTCCTGGTAAAACTCATCCCAGAATCTTACATCACAGACAATCGTGAGGATCTGATGGCACGAGAGAAGGTAAGAACGGCAGGAAGAGCTAGAAGGGAATTGTTCACCAACTCCGACCAAATCTGGGTGCGGTATCCTGCTTGGACAGGGTGGGGGATTGAACTTATGAAATGATTGAACAATTTTTCATCCATTGTGGATAGGATGTTCAATGAAACTGTTGAAGCTGTAAGGGCGATCTCAGAGGAACAAGGACAGATGAAGACCCTTCTATTACAGGAAAAAATGGCCCTCAATTATCTGTTTTTATGAATTCATAGGAAAAGATTGTTGTACCTGGATCAAGGATACTAGTGACAAAGTTCAGGCCCATATGGATAAGGTTAGATCACTGCAAGGAAAAGCCAAAGTTATAGCTAGTAAAGTTTGGAATCCTTTTAAGGGTCTGGGAAACTTTGGTGATCTTTTTATTTTCCATCGGATCATGGTTGAAGGAAGTAGGGGTGTATATATATATATATATATATATATATATATATATATATATATATATTGTGAGAGTGTGGTACCCCACCACTGTATGGATACAGGATTCTCAACCAGGCAGGTTGAGGGGCTCCAGGGTATTTGCTTGTTTGGGAGGAAACTGGCTTTTCAGTTTCCTCATGATTTTCTAAAGTCCACTTTGGGACCTGGGGCCTTGGGATTTCTTAGAGATCCGGGTGGGATGAAATCCCCAGTCCTGGATCCGGGTTTTGAGACTCAACGGCACACTGATTGTTCAGGTGTGTGTGGGCCTGATAGTAGAGTCAGGACCAGCATTCTGGGCTCCACCCTCCCGACGAGTGCAGGTGTGCACTGGGGAAGCCATAGAGTGCAAGTGTGCACTGGAGAAGCCAGAGAGTGGTTGCTTGCACACTGGAAGCCAGAGACCCAAGTCTGAGGGTCAGAGCAGCGAGGGGCTGCTATCTAAATGGATGGTGTTTCCAATGGTATTCAATGGTAGGAGACAGACAAGAGCCTGAAGTAGAAGGACTGAGCAGCACTGGTGTATGTGAAAGCCAGGAGGCTGAATGTCATTTTGTTGATGAAAAGGAGTGTTTTAACCCCTGCGAGGTAAACCTTTGAATTTGTTTGAACTTCTTTTAATAAAAATGGGCAAATGAAGCCCTCAAAAAGAAGACCCAGCGAGTGGCGATGTCCTTCAAGCTCTACCTTTGACGCTAGTACTTCACACGTGGTGGAGAATTTTGACACAATCTGAGATCCCTACAATCAAGTAAGTTTATCTGTTATATGAACTGTGTTTTGGTGCATGAGACTGCATAATCTGTATGTGCAGGTGAGGAAAGCTTGCATGAAGTGAAAAGCAATTTGCTTTAAAGACACAGTGCTTAATTTTTCCTGGACTGTGTAAAGTTGTTCTGGAGTGACCAAGTATGGGGCGATCAAAGCTCTTAAAAGAAGCAAGGTTTGCTGAAATGATAGACAGAGCTCTGTGGCTGGTGGGGTTGTTACCGCCTGAACGTGCCTCATACATGCTTCTTTTAATAAAAATGGGCAAATAAAGCCCTCAAAAAGAAGACCCAGCGAGTGGTGGTGTCCTTCAAGCTCTACCTTTGATGCTAGTCCTTCACAATATATATATATGAAGCGCCCTCCTCACTCCCCTCTTCGTCTTCAGCTCGTCTGTCTCTTGTCTAGGGGTACCTTAGAGGGGAAGGGAGCGGGGACACCACGCCTGGCCTTCACCACAGGTGTCAGTGTGGTATAAGCAAAGTTCTTTTACCTTTGGGTCAGTGCTGTGCACCTGGAGCCTCCACCAAGAGTTACCTTGAACAATGTCTGTCAGGAAATGAGCCCCACACAATTAAAGTCCAACACTCCTTTATTCCTCTCGAATAAACACAATCAGTTGAACTCCCTTGTAGAAACAGAACAGAAAAGGAGGTGTGGATGCGAGTAGGCCCAGACAAAATGTGCTCTCAACTTTCCTCCCTGAAAGTGGGTTGCGGTCTCCGAGCGAGGCGGGAATTTCCTTCCAGGCGGTCTCCGATGAGAGGCTCACCCGTCACTGGCGATATGCTGCACCAGGTCTTCAAGTGAGGAGCTCCCCCCCGGTCCATTACGCCTTCCGGATTCGGGTTCCCAACCCCTGGGTTCCCTAGGATTTCCTTCCCTCGCGGAACTCAGTGTTGGGCACTGAGCTCCAGACCTCCTTTCGAGTACCTCACCCCAGGCTAAAGGTGCCTGGGATGGAACACGACCTCCGGCTGTCCTCTAGGCCTAGGCCGCCTAGAGGACCGACACGAACCACCGCCCACAGGCTGAAGGTGCCTGGGACTCCGACCCCGTGACAAAGATGGCCAGCCCCTTTATACCCCCTCCCGGCAAGCATGGCAGGTTCCCCGCCCCACCATACCGCTGCCGAGGGAGGACAAAAGGAGGCACGGCACACAGCAATGATTCAACCCCAGCCCAGGGCGACAGCGCCACCTGCTGGGCTGCAGGGAATTACACATCACTGATGTCTCTGCCAAGTTCAAATTACACCCAGGAAAGTACATACCCGCTATATATATATATATATATATATATATATATATATATATACTCATGTTGTTTTTGTTTCTATTTCTTCTATATGCCGTGATGAGGTGCTCCTGTTGCCTGATCGGAGGAGCCAACAGAGCCCGAGCAGATGACCACATCTTCCTCGCTGAGATGAGACGCTCCAAAGACCAACACACGTACCAGACACAGAGGATCCCAGACCAACCGGTGATCACTACAGCTCCCCACTTTATGTCCTCCCTGTGCAGTGTGCAGTGCATTTTGGGGCGTTCGGCGGGCCAAAGAAATGGTTGAATGCCGCGACAATTTAGGTGTTCACCGAACGGGCGAACAGCCAATGTTCAGGCCGAACTTCTGCTCGGCCCGAATTGTTCGCCCAACACTAGTTCTTATTGCTTTTCTAGTTTAGACCATACATTTAGCCAGCATTTTAATTTAAAGTCAGGATCCATTTACATTTTTATGTAAAATCTAATGAACTTTTCTTTACTTCTTTTTAGTCTGCTAAAGATAGTGTGTTTTGGTTCAACACATAGAAAAATATAAAAAACTAAAAAATGCGGCGCTAGTGACAATGGAACACTCGCTGGGGACCAATAATGAAATTAAACACAAGTGTCCAGCAACAACTGTGAGTGCCACAGTGCAAAGGCACCAGTAGATGGTGCTAGCTTGTGTAAATAATATAAATGTGTGATCTGAGTGATCAAGAGAACAAAACATGTGATAAAAATCAGTGGTTGTGACACCAATAACATAAGATGCACATATGTAATCAAGTTCTCAGTGTGGTCAAATGATGGATTCCCTTAGGAGAAGCGACAAAGGGTGGGAGTCTCTGCTATACAGCTGTGGTGAGCATGCTAGATGAACTGCATCAACCGTGGGGTTTGCACTTGTATAAAATCCAACATCTGAGAGAAAAGATAAGAAATGGGTACTCTTACCATAGGCCGAGGGCACACACGCCAGTGACGGTGTGCCAATCAGGCATGAATGGGATCTCCTGGGCTGGACCTCCGAGGGATGATATAACAGAAGGAACTCTGGATGCCTCAAGGGACACTGTCACAATCCAATGTTACCGATCTCAGCAGACCAGGGCATGCGATGTTCCAAAAAGAGAAATATCATGGAAAGAGACAAAAATAGCTCCACATAGTGCAGATGATTCTAGGATGAGAGGTATTAAAAGAGCCTTTATTGGCATAAAATCAAGATTAAAAAAATTGTTTCAGGTTACAAGCAGCTTGGAAGGTGCATGTACAGAGTGATCACAGGAATAAAAAGGTAAAGTGTGGTGTAAAGAGTGTGTGCAGGCATGTTTCGAGCTAGAGCTATTCACCTGGGGCATAAGCCTTTATAAGCTTTACCTTTTTATTCCTGTGATCACCTTGTACATGCACCTTCCAAGCTGCTTGTAACCTGAAACTATTTTTTAATCTTGATTTTATGCCAATAAAGGCCCTTTTTTGGACATCGCTTGCCCTGGTCTGCTGAGATCCTACTCGTTCAATCGTGTACTTCACACCTGAGATCAATAACATTGGATTGTGACAGTGTCCCTTGAGGCATCCAGAGTTCCTTCCATTATATCATCCCTCAGAGGTCCAGCCCAGGAGATCCCTCCCATTCATGCCTGATTGACACACCGTTGCTGGCGTGTGTGCCCTTGGTCTATGGTAAGAGTACCCATTTCTTACCTTTTCTCTCAGATGTTGGATTTTATACAAGTGCAAACCCCACGGTTGATGCAGTTCATCTAGCATGCTCACCACAGCTGTATAGCAGAGACTCCCATCCTTCGTTGCTTCTCCTAAGGGAATCCATCATTTGACCACACTGAGAACTTGATTACATATGTGCATCTTATGTTATTGGTGTCACAACCACTGATTTTTATCACGTTTTATTCTCTTGATCACTCAGATCACACATTTATATTATTTACACATGCTAGCACCATCTACTGGTGACTTTGCACTGTGGCACTCACAGTTGTTGCTGGACACTTTTGTGTTTAATTTCATTATTGGTCACCAGCTAGTTTTCCATTGTCACTAGCGCCGCATTTTTTAGTTTTTTTAATTTTGGTGCAATATTGTCATATTGTTAATGCTGGCTGCTTCACCCTTTCACTGGTAGCGCAACTTTTCTCCCCATTTGAACATAGAAAAATATGTTACTTTTGCCAAAGGTCTTGTGAGCTGATAACTACCAGCTCTCTGTTATGGGGATGGAGGTGAGAAGGGAGAACAGATAAGAAGAGGTCTGTGCAGGGCTGCTGTTAGAAACCACAGTGCCCCATATAGAAAACCTGACACAGGGCCTACAGCAGACATGTGCAAAAGGAAAATATTTGTTTCGTTTCGTTTCGTTTTAATTAGTCAATTAGTTAATTAATTTTGTTTAGTTAGATTTGTTAAATTCGTTAAATTCGTTTTCGGATTTCGTTCCGTTTTCAACCGAATTCATAAAATCGTTCGCATTCGAAAATATTTCTACCGGATTCGAAAATATTTCTACCGGATTCGATATTATTTCAACATGACATCGAAATCATTTCAACCGCATTCGAAAATATTTCAACCAAATTCGAAAATATTTCTACCGAATTTGACAAAATTACAACCGGATTTGGTCGTCTTTCAACCGGATTCGATAATATTTCAACCGGATTCGAAATTATTCCAACCGAATAGAAAAGACCATGTTCCGACAATCGAATTTCGTATAGAATGAATTCAAATTCCAATTAGAAAAGATTAGAATAGAAATAGAAAATAGACTAGAAATAGACTAGACTAGGGAAATGGCCCTAGTCTAGTCTATTTCTAGTCTATTTTCTATTCGGTAAAAATATTTTCGAATTTGGTTGAAACATTTTCGAATGCGACCGACTTTTCGAATTCCAATTAGAAAAGATTAGAATAGAAATAGAAAATAGACTAGAAAAAAAATAGAACAGAATAGAATAAGATATAATATATATATATATATATATATATATATATATATATATATATATTGTATTTTATTCTATTCTGTTCTATTGTTTTCCATTTGGATTCTTTCCAATATTTTCGATTCTATTCTAATTGTTTTTTAAATTCGATTCGACTAGAATTTTTTTCAAATTCGATTCAAATTTTTTTCGAATTCGATTTGAATTTCGTCCGCGGTTTTTCGATTCGAAACGTTCGGATTCGGTTGAATTCGTTAGCATTGTAATTCGTTAATTCGGATGCATCCGAACGTCCGAATAATGAAAATTCATCCGAATTTCGATTCGGAACGAAACGAAATACACATGCCTAGCCTACAGCCAATGCTTCAGTTATGATAAGCACAGTGAGCGATAGGTAGTGATCACTCATGGTTTTCATTCAGGAAAGGAAAGGGCTGGTAAATATGACATTTCTCTGGCCCTTCCACCGCTCTCCCTATTGAAGCATACTATTGTGTGCTTGCAGCTGCCAGCGGGAAGGAGAAAAGGAAAGCCGGAAGCACTGTGGGGGGTATGGGGGCACACAGGGTGGCATGAGGAGCAGGGGGAAATATATGGTGCAGAGGAAGGGTGATGGGTGTGGTGTGGGGGAAATTACTGAAACTGATCCCTGCAGCAGCTGAAAGCATCGGTAGAGAGAGGCGAAGAAGCCAGCTTTCAGCTGCTGCAGAGAAAGCCATACAGGTGATTGGGTTTCCAGTAATTGACCCCACATCGAACACTTTCCCTGCCCACATCAGATTCATCCTGCAACCTGAGCCCCCTGCTGGCTTTGACTCCATACAGAAGGACTGGTGGTACCCCCTTATCCATGGCCCTGAGTCTGCATTCTTTGCTGCACATCAGAAATAAAAGAGCAGGGCTGACACCAAATGCTTAGGAATTCAGAGCTCTCCTGTCATGTCAAAAATGAGACTTAGGATCACACTATATTTCTGGCACATGAATGCTTATTTTTCTAACCTTGTAGCATGATTAATCACTTCCCTGGACACAGTGGGTGACAGATCACGCCACATATGATGTCCAACCAGAGCGACTAATGTCCCACCCGGCCGTTATTTGACTATAGGCCGTGCAGGAACTGGTTAAACGGATAAAACATGTATTCAAGGAAGTACTGCATATGTTAAATTTTGCCTCTGCATGCACTTAAATCTTACCATCGCATCCCCTTACTACTGGACCAAATCGATGGAGAGCATCAGTCAAGAGATCTGGAAGACGTCCATTAAGATCCACAGAAGCAAGACATCCCTGGAAACCATCTCGAGATGCAACAAGCTTTGGAAGAGTGACATACATATTCCTTGGAAGGCCACCAATATACAGTTCACCTAGATAAAAATGAGAAGAGTAGAGGCAATAAAAAGGTTAGTAAAAGCAAATAAATACATTGAAAGCATAATAGTACAATGATAAAAGGTAATAGAAAAAGAAAATTATGAAGAAAATAGATCCCCCCATTTAATTGACCATTTACTTGTGATCAATATAGTAAAGCAGGCATTTTGTTACATGTATGACTTTAAGAGATGTCAACAGCCTGGTTTTATTTTACATATTGATAGCTAGAAGCAGAACAGCTGAAAGAATATTAAAAAGATTTTTCAAATACAAAAGCTAGCTACAATGTGGGGTTTTTACTGCAATTTTTGTGCAGTCAAAACACGGAATCATATTACATTTACTCAGTTACTTATGTAGCGGGGTATTTCCCTTTAATATCCAGAGACTACATTTGCCAAGACACTTTAAGGCACCCAGGGTGCATTGCCCCGCGCAAGGACTGCTGGGGCGGACTTCATAAAAGGGAGGCAGAGTTTATTCTGTCTCTTTGGACACCTCCCGGCTAACAAGCAAGAACTGCTGAAAGCCCAGGCCTGAAGCCTGGGCATTTTCTTCCAAAGAGCCCTCCGCCAGCCTAGCGGAACCTAAGAGACATCTTTTCATCCTTGCTGTACTGTACCAGGAGGACCGAAGACCCAGACCTAGACGCATCGGCGGAGGAGACGGACTGGGACTGGTCCGGTTGGTGAGAGAGTATTTCTACTACACTGTTGGATTACAAAGTTTTGTTCATCAAGTGCACCACCGAGTTTTGCTAGCGAAGATTCCTTTACAGAACTTCCATTTAGTTCAGTCAGGCCTGACTGCATAGGTAGACATTGCTGGGCGTCAGTCTGACCACGAGGGGAAGTAGCTGAAAAAGGGTATCGGTAGAGTTGCATAGCAATACCTGTCTATTCTGTTTGTTTGAATACTGTTTATTGCAGGGAGCTGCAAATAATCTTATACTCTTGTTTATTACTTGCCCATTAGTCTCAGTAAATATACCTGGGTCAAGTACATTGGTGTCTGTTTCTTTTACTTTATACAGAAGTTTAAACATTTTACTGTGTGCGTTTGCTATAGGACTGTGTCACCCAGAGTTGCCGGTCACGCAGTCCTATCTCCCCTTACTAGCTGTGCCACGGGAGGGGAGAGCCGATTGCCAGGGGCTGACAGCGGTGCACTACAGGGCCCAAGAAATCAATACCAGCAGCCCTCTTAACTTCTTAACTGGGGGTACCGCTATACGTGGGGGCTCGAGTCCGGGATCCTTGTACATTGCACGCTGCAATCAAGCCGGTCAGAAGTACTAGCATTGACCCACTGGCAATGGAACAGTGGTGCACAGCGATTGGCACCGACCCAACCGTGGCGGTAGTTATGGTACTCCCGGGGGAAAGATGGCCGGAAGAGGAGATAAAACAGCTAGTGTTGTTGCTGTCACCGAGCCACAAAGCATGGGTGATGGATGTCAAGCCAGATACAGTGACCTTGTTTACATACGCACTGGTAGAATGGAAAAACAAAGTCCCAGAACATTTTAAAGGTCCGAGTATACAAGCCATAGATAATCAGACCTATCACTTGATACATACACTGCCAGTGAAGGGAGAATGGTTTCAGACACCAAAGCTACCATCCCCGCGATTATCTCCACCACTATCCCCTAAAACAGAAAAGCCTAAGGAACTATTAAGCCCGGGATCACTGCTGGCCGCTATAGGGCCTGAACTGTTGAATGCTCTAGGAGACATTGTAGACAAGTGCCAAAAAAGCAATACGGTGCATGTGGAAGCCGGTTACCGGAAGCTTCACACTTTCTCAGGGAAACGCATACGATTATCTGGCGATGCTGCAAGAGGAGTTTGGCCAGCTAGAAAAGGCGACTGAACTGATGTACCAGTTCGAACATACTCTCCAACAGCCGGAAGAAAAGTTATCCGAATATGTGCGGAGGTTAAACCGGAAGCTGTGCCAAATTGTCCTAAAGAAGGGAATACTGCCGCAGGTCATGGATGCAACCCAAATGAAGCAGATCCTGAGGGGAGCCTTGCGTTCAGATCCAGTTTGGCTCCACTTGAAGACCTCTGAAGGAGTAATGACCTTGAGTTACCCCGACCTTGTACGGATCATAAGAGATCAAGAGGCCCTCTTAAAGGATCAGCAAGGGACTGAGAAAACTACTACCATCCCCGCGGTGGGGGTCAGATCAGCTATGGCCACTGAACGGGACTCAGAGGTGGAGACCCTAAAGTCTCAAATGACCCAGGTGCTGGATCTTTTGACCTCACTCCTGTCTAAAAACTCAGGAATGAAGGAACCCGAGGAGAAGAGGAATGAACCACGCCAGAGTAGTTCAACACCGAGCTCCCCACCGAAGAGAAGAGATTGTATGTTTCAATTGTGGAGGAGTTGGTCACCCTGGAAGAGTGTGCCCCAGTCCAAGAAAGAACAGAGGTACAAAAACTTCAGAGGGCCCCAGTGAAGGAGTCAGCCGGGCGCCCGCTATTCACAGAAAGCTCCACTAAGATCCAGAAAGAGGAAAAAGTAAAGAGCAAGGGAAACAGAGCCCCTCTCAAACCACTCAATATCCCCTGTCAGGAGTTAAAGTCTAACAATCTGCAGGGAATCAATGCATACCAGGCCCAAAAGGGTCTGAGATCCAGAGACAAATGGACAAAGAAGAAAACCGCCAAGGGAGAACCCCAGAGCCAAAAGAAGAAGCCGCCTCGGGAGAGCTTTCCGGATAAGCTGGTGGGACCCTCTCCGCTAGTCCCTATTCAAGTGGAGGGAGTTTACATCAGGGCCATCCTAGACACAGGAGCCCAAGTGACACTCTTGTATAGAGACTTTTACCAGAGACAATTCAACCACATACCTCTGCAGAAGCTCGACGACCTTGAGATATGGGGAATTGGTACTCAGAGCTTCCCTTACGACGACTACTTCTCAATCAGGCTGGCATTCGATCCCTCTGTAATGGGAAAAGCGGACGTTTTCGACACTTTGGCAGTAGTTTGTCCTCGCCCACCAGGAGCCAATAGAAGTTCCCTAATTATAGGAACCAACACTGACTTGGTCAGGAGACTACTGGCCCCCATGGTGCAAGAACAAGGTGCTTCGGTAGCTAGCATCCACCACATGCTACAACAGGTTTACCGGAAGTTGGTCCTGGAGCAGAAGGCCCCATAAGAAGGGGTGGGAAAAGTCTGGAGATTATCCAAGAAGGAGAAGGTGCTGCAACCTGGTGAGATGACCTGTCTGCAGGCTACTGTCAAACTCTCTTGGGAGCAGCCTGGCCCCTTTGTGGTCTTGGAGCAAGATCTGTTGGATACACACCCAGGGCTGGAGGTGATTCCCGAAGTGGTCCCGTTGAGGGCATTGGAGAAATCGAGGGGCCAGGTTCCAGTGAGTATCAGGAATGTCACTGACTCCCCTATGAAGATTCCGGCCCGGATGTTACTGGGGAAAGTGAACCCTGCCACCCCAGTGGGCCTGTCCGATCTAAGGAGACCAGGAGGAGGAGAATCCCCTTTGGAGGAACTCTGTCTGGAAAACACCAACCTACCACCAGTGTGGAAGGAGAGAGCAAGGGCTCAACTAGCAAAATGGAGAAAAATATTTTCAGAAAATGAGTTTGACGTGGGGTGTGCAAGGAGTGCCACTCATAGGATCCGTCTGCAGGAAGATAAACCCTTTCGGGAAAGGATCCGGTGAGTTCCTCTCGCTGATCTGGAAGACCTGCGTGAGCAGTTGGCCGAGTTGAAGAGAACTGGAGTGATTAAAGAGTCTAGGAGTCCGTATGCATCCCCTATTGTAGTAGTCAGGAAGAAAAATGGATCATTAAGACTGGGCATAGACTACAGGACTCTCAATAGGAGGACCATACCCGATCAGTACACCACTCCCAGGATTGAGGATGCCCTGCAGAGTCTGTCAGGAGCCAAGTGGTTCAGCGTTATGGACCTGAAGAGTGGGTACTACCAAATCCCAATGCATCCTGAAGACAGGGAGAAAACGGCTTTCATCAACCCGATAGGGTTCTATGAGTTCAACAGGATGCCCCAAGGCCTGTCGGGGGCCCCTGCCACTTTCCAGAGGCTGATGGAGAAGACGGTGGGGGACTGTTAGAATATTATTTCAAATTCATAATTTGGCACTTATAGGTGTTATATTAATATAAGGCAAGCTTGCAAAACATTTTTGGTTTTATGATTAGTCATAGTAAATTAGGTATGAGTGAGTGACCTTGATCAATTGATATGACATGATTCTTCAATCTAAGGCTGAATATTGCTGGATATTTCTGGTGAAGCCAATTTGAGTATGACATATAAGGCATCTTGGTGTAGGGTGACAAGAATAGATCTCCAGAATAGATCGGTATTTACGTAGTGAGATAAATAATATATTTCTTTATATCTCGTTAAGTTTGTTTAAGTGAAGTCTTAGTCATACTAGTATGTATTAGTATATAGTTACTTTATTTGTAGTTATAGTTGGTAATATATGTTCATATAGGAGATGTTTGGTTATGATATTACATTGTCAGCACACCACTCCAAGTATAGAGTGCCACATGTGTGCCTGTCAATCAAACTCCATATGTCTCTGAGCCAATATCTTCTATTGGTATAACATATTGCTGAAGTTAGCAGATACAAGGTTCTAAGTTTGTATGAGGTGACAACATATGTAAAGATATATATAAGCCTATAGATTGAGATGGGAGGGTACACAACACACTTACACGACACACTTGCAGGACATACTGACATGAACACACATGAAGATTCACTCACACCCACTTCAAGAGATGACACTGACATATTTACACTAAGATTGACAAGAAGAACAGCTGAATTACCAGAAGTCTAAGAACGTCATTTCCGGCTTCACTTTGGGAACACTCAGAGAACAGCATGGAAGATGGAGTCTGCAACTAGCACACATGAAGCACACATGATTTCATAAGCTTGCTACAGCAATCTATTCTAATTTATATATATTTACCTACACTGAACTGAACTGTTATACTATTTTTTTCATTGTATTTATGATGCCACCTGTGAGAAAATAAACTCACTTATTAATTTACGTCAACCTGACTATGAATGCAATTCATTCAGAAACGCCCTTGAGATACAAGAATATTAGATAATAATCAATATTCTACAGGGACATGCACCTTATTGAAGTCCTGGTGTACTTAGACGACATCATTGTCTTTGGAAGGACTCTAGAGGAGCATGAAGAAAGGCTGGAGAAAATTTTGAAAAGACTCAGTGAAGAGGGACTCAAACTCTCCAGAGAAAAGTGTCAGTTCTACCAGTCTTTAGTACACTCTCTAGGACACATAGGGTCTGAAGAGGGAGTGTCTACCGATCCTGACAAGCTTGAAGCCGTTACCTCCTGGCCTCGCCCAACCACTGTGACTGAACTCAGATCCTTCCTCGGGTTTTGCTCCTACTACCGTCGATTCGTGGAAGGATTTGCAAAAATAGCCAAACCTCTGAATGAGTTGCTGAAGACAGATGGAGAGGAAGATGAGACTGGCCCCAGAAAGCTGGGAGAGTCCGTGGAAGGCCAGTGGACAGAGAGATGTGAAGAAGCCTTCAAAATGCTAAAGAAGAGTCTGACCACTGCCCCGATATTGGCCTATGCTGACACCAAGAAACCGTATGAACTGCATGTTGATGCCAGCCATGATGGCCTGGGAGGTGTGCTGTACCAGGAATATGAAGGACAGCTAAGGCCAGTCGCCTATGTCAGCAGAAGTCTAACACCAGCGGAGAAGAATTACCCCACCCACAAGTTAGAGTTCCTGGCCCTAAAGTGGGCAATTGTGGACAAGCTCAGAGACTACCTGTATGGGGCTGAATTCACTGTAAAGACTGATAATAACCCGCTTACCTATCTCTCCACCACAGCCAAGTTGGATGCCACCGGCCACCATTGGTTGGCAGCCCTTTCCGGCTTCAACTTCAGCCTGAAGTATAGGCCTGGAGTGGGGAACCGAGATGCTGATGCGTTGTCAAGAAGATCTCATGCTCCCACTTGCCGCATTGAAGATTGGACCCAAGTGACCCCAGACGGAGTGAGTGCCCTATGTCAAGGGGCACAGCTTCAAGTTAGTGGGGGATCCAGAGCCGAAGAAGTCTGAGTCTCTGTGGTGGGAGTACCCAAGTCCTATTGTGATGTGACCCAGATTGGCAAAGATGACTTGCCAAAGCTATCCAAGAAGGACCTCAGAATGGAATCAGTTGGAAGACCCCTGGGGAAGATTAGCTTTGGAAGTTCTGGAGGATCAGGATCTGGATAGGCTCCTACATGACCCCTCAAAGGAGGCCCGATCCATCCACAAAGAATGGGACAAGTTACAGGTGCATCAAGGGGTGGTCTACCGAAGGGGCCCCTCTGATGACCTAGAAGATAAGTGGCAGCTGTTCTTGCCAGAAAAGCACAGGAAAACTGTCTTAGCTGCTCTGCATGATAATCATGACCACTTAGGGGCTGAACGAACCTTTCAACTAGTGAGGAGTAGGTTCTATTGGCCCTGCATGTGGGCTGAAGTGGAGGAGTACTGTCACTCATGTGCTCGCTCCATACAAAGGAAGACACTGCCACGTCAAGCTGCCCCAATGGGCCATCTAGAAAGTCAGGGACCCTTGGACTTGGTATGCATTGACTTCCTTTGTCTAGAACCTGACCTGAGTGGACATGGAAATGTTCTGGTGGTAACCGACCATTTCACTCGTTACGCCCAGACTTTTCCAACCAAGGACCAGAATGCTTCCACCGTTGCTAAAATCTTGGTGGAAAAGTACTTTGTCCATTATGGATTACCTCAACGCCTCCACTCAGACCAAGGGAGGGATTTCGAGAGTCAATTAATCAAGAAGTTGCTGGATTCTTTAGGCATAAAGAAGACTCGCACTACTCCCTACCACCCTCAGGGGGATGCCCAACCAGAGAGGTTCAACAGGACTTTGCTAAACATGTTGGGAACCCTGTCTAGTGAGGAAAAGCAGCACTGGGGCAAGCACATAGCATCAATAGTGCATGCTTACAACAGCACCATCAGTGATGTCACAGGGTATTCCCCCTATAGCAGTGGTTCTCAACCTGGGTTTGATCGAACACCAGGGGTTCGGTGAGTCAGTCTCGCGGATTCGGCGGAGGTCAACACACACCCGACTCATGTGATTCATGATGACACGCCCCGCTTGTCCATCATTGGCTGCAGGTGATAACGCCACATCGCTTGGCCTATCTGTGCTGCAGGGAATTTGGTGCGCCCAGTAGTCGAATTGTAACCGTCGTGATGGTACGTCGTGTGATTTCTTTCTTAATATTTTAATCCCTTCATACTAACTATGTTGAGCAAAAAAAGAAAGTGGTCGGACGAATATGTACAATATGGATTCACATGTATAACGAAACGTGATGGGAGTCAGCGTCCTAACTGCATTAATTTGCAATGCCAAGTTGAGCAATTCTAGTCTAGCACCGGCAAAACTAAGAGAACACTTCCTTAAGCTGCATGGAAAATACAAGAACACAACGCTCGCTGAATTCAAGGTGAAGAGAGCTAGATTCGATGAAAAGGCTACTCTGCCTGTTCTCGGCTTTGTACCCATCAACAAACCGATCCTCACAGCATCATACGAAGTTGCTTACCTGATTGCAAAGCTGGGCAAACCACACATCATTGCTGAAACACTCATAAAACCAGCTGTGTTGACAATGGCAAATATCATGCTGGGAAAAGCGGCTGAAGTTAAGTTATCCCAAATTCCTCTTTCAAATGACACCATCAGCGACAGAATAGAGGACATGAGCAAAGACATCTTGGCTCAAGTAGTTGCAGATCTGATTTCAAGCCCGGCAAAATTCAGCCTTCAACTCGACGAGACCACAGACGTTTTCAATCTAAGCCAGCTTGCAGTATTCGTGCGCTATGTGAAAGATGACGTGATAAAGGAAGATTTTTTATTTTGTAAGCCTCTTACAACAACAACTAAGGCAGCCGATGTGAAGAAACTTGTGGATGACTTCTTCAAAGACAACAATCTTTCATGGGATATGGTTTCTGCAGTTTGTTCGGATGGAGCTCCAGCCATGCTGGGAACAAAGTCTTGTTTTGGTGCGCTAGTGAAAGCCGAAGCACTACACATCATTGTTACGCATTGTATTCTGCACAGGCATGCGTTGGCAACAAAAACCTTGCCTCCAAAACTGGCAGAAGTATTAAAAATTGTAGTGGAATGCGTGAACTATGTGCGAAAATAGTGCTCTGAGGCACAGCATCTTCAGGGAGCTGTGTAAAGAAATGGGATCTGAATTCGAGGTACTTCTGTACCATTCTAACGTTCGGTGGTTATCCCGGGGACAGGTGCTGAATCGTGTTTTTGCCGTGCGTGTGGAATTAGCCCTGTTTTTGCAAGAGCACCAACATTGTCATGCAGATTGCTTCAGAAATTCTGAGTTCATTCTCATTTTAGCGTACATGGCTGATATCTTCGCAGCTCTCAATCATCTCAATCAACAGATGCAGGGCGGTGGAGTCAACATCATCGAAGCGGAAGAAAACCTGAAGGCTTTTCAAAAAAAGCTACCGTTATGGAAACGACGAATAGAGAACAATAACTTTGCAAACTTTCCCCTGCTAGACGACTGTGTAAGTAAGATCGAAGATGTATCTGGAATCGGAGACATTTCTGTACCCGTGGAACTGAAGCAAGCAATTGCCACGCACTTAGATTCGCTTGCAAAGTCTCTCGACGGACACTTCCCTACAAGAGAGTCATATCCAGCATGGGTGAGACAGCCGTTCACGTTTAGTTTTGAGACAACAGATGTCAATGATGAATACCTCGATTAAATCATTGAAATTCAGCAGAGCCAGGTTCAACAGCAACTCTTCAGAACAACAATGCTCTCAACGTTTTGGTGTCAACAAATGGTAACGTACCCTGTTATTGCTAAGAAAGCTCTGGAGATTTTCATACCGTTTGTTACAACATATCCTTTTCGAGGATGCTGGACATACAAAAGAAGAAAAGGAACAGACTTTGTTGCGAAAATGACATGAAAGTGGCACTTGCCAAGGTAAAGCCGCGCATTTCTGAACTGGTCTCAGAAAGGCAACAGCAGAAGTCACACTGATTTGCAGTAAATATTCATTATTATGTTTTTGTTTTTGTGTGAAACTCATGTTTTAATATTTAATGGTTTTGTTCTTTGTTCTTAATGGTTTTGTTCTTTAATGGTTTTGTTCATTTTGTGCACCTATGTATAAAAATATACCTATGTATAAATATATACCTATGTTTTGAATTTGAAAAAATTATATTTTATTTTTCCAATTAAGAAGGGTTCAGTGAATGCGCATATGAAACTGGTGAGGGTCAGTACCTCCAACAAGGTTAAGAACCACTGCCCTATAGACTCATGTTCGGGAGAGAGGCGAGACTGCCAGTGGATTTGGCTTTCGGCACTTCCGTGGACCATACATCTGCTGCCTCACATAAGGGGTATGTGGACAGGCTGAGGAAAAGCTTAAAGTTGGCCTATGAGAAGGCTCAGTTACCTCCGACCAGAGAGGAGCCCGAAACAAGCGGAATTTCGACTTGAAGGTTCGGATTCAAGATCTGCAGCCTGGAGACCGAGTGTTACTGAGAAATTTAGGTGTTCCCAGAAAACATAAGCTGGCAGACAGGTGGAGATCAGAGCCTTATGTGATCTACAAGAAGTTACCGGATCTGCCAGTCTACCAAGAGAAGCCAGAAGGGAAAATAGGGCCACTGAAGACCTGGCACCGTAACCATCTGTTACCTCTGTCTGAGGCCGTTAGGATGCCACCTACTCTGGATTCTCCTGAGCTACCTTCTACCACTCATACTCCTCGACCTAACACTAGGTCACAAGCAACTTTAGCTAGGGAGGAGGAAGCTTCAGATCAAAGTGAGGAGGAAGCAGAACTCAGCTGGTTATGGCCGTCTTAGGCCCCTGCACCATCGTCCATTGACCTTCCACCCTCTGAAGATCTTGTGAATAACACTTTGAATGTAGAAGCCACTGAATTCGTCCCATCCAGTCTTCAGTTCCAAGAATGGGAAGATGTTCAAGACAACTTGCCTGCTGAAGATCCAAGGGATCCCATATACCCCTCTGCATCTGAGTTGGAGGCCCAGGAAGCAGAGGAAGTTTTTACCACGGTGCCAGAAAAAGAACCTGGAGTGATTAAGACTGTGACCTCCAGGGAGCAAAGAATGAAAAGAGTCATTCGTCCTTCCCAGGAAATTAACCTATGCCCAGATGGGAGAAAATTCTGAGGACACAGTTACGACCGCAAGAAGGACAATATCAACATCCGGTCCCTCCACTGTACATTTGGTGGAGGGCAACCCCAGCTCACTCCCTGGCACAGTTAGGCAGGCCACTCTTGCAGAAGTGACCTGTGAACAGGGTAATTCCCTTCCTCGTTTCTGGTGTGAACTACCCCTGCCAACATCTCTTACAGCCTTGAATGATGTAGTATGTGCCTTTTGTTGATACTGTCTTTGGGGACCAAAGATTCTAAGTGGGGGGAGTGTGTAGCGGGGTATTCTCCTTTAATATCCAGACACTACATTTCCCAAGACCCTTTAAGGCACCCAGGGTGCATTGCCCCGTGCAAGGACTCCTAGGGCGGACTTTGTAAAGGGGAGGCGGAGTTTATTCTGTCTTTATTCTGTCTCCCGGCTAACAAGCAAGAACTCTGTTTGAGACTGCTGAAAGCCCAGGCCTGAAGCCTGGGCATTTTCTTCCAAAGAGCCCTCCGCCAGCTTAGCGGAACCTGAGAGACATCTTTTCATCCTTGCTGCACTGTACCAGGAGGACCGAAGACCCGGATGTCGATGGATCCATGTGCCTAGACGCATCGGCAGAGGAGACGGACTAGGACTGGTCCAGTTGGTGAGAGAGCACTTGCTCACAGACAAATACTGTATTTCTACTACCCTGTTGGATTACAAAGTTTTGTTCATCAAGTGCACCACCGAGTTTTGCTAGTGAAGATTCCTTTACAGAACTTCCATTTAGTTCAGTCAGGCCTGACTGCATCGGTAGACATTGCTGGGCGTCAGTCTGCCCATGAGGGGAAGTAGCTGAAAAAGGGTATCGGTAGAGTTGCATAGCAATACCTGTCTATTCTGTTTGTTTGAATACTGTTTATTGCAGGGAGCTGCAAATAATATTATACTCTTGTTTATTACTTGCCCATTAGTCTCAGTAAATATACCTGGGTCAAGTACATTGGTGTCTGTTTCTTTTACTTTATACCAGTGGTTCTCAACTCCAGTCCTCAGGGCCCACCAACAGGCCAGGTTTGCAAGATAACTGAAATGCATCACAGGTGATATAATTTGCTGCTCAGAGATTGCAGAATTCTAGTCTGCATCTCACCAAGGTAATACTTAAAATCTGGCCTGTTAGTGGGTCCTGAGGACAGGAGTTGAGAACCACTGCTTTATACAGAAGTTTAAACATTTTACTGTGTGTGTTTGCCATAGGACTGTGTCACCCAGAGTTGCCGGTCATGCAGTCCTATCTCCCCTTACTAGCTGTGCCACGGGAGGGTAGAGTCGATTGCCAGGGGTTGACAGTGGTGCACTACAGGGCCCAAGAAATCAATACCAGCAGCCCTCTTAACTGGGGGTACCGCTATACTTACAATGTTACATATACACATCAAGTCAATTGTTCAACTTTAATTTCAAGTTCAGCAATGCAAAAAACACACACAGGAGATGGGAAAATGCCTAGTGCATTACTACCATACATATTTATTGAATCTCATAAACAATTACATACTCACAGGCATAAATAAAAACAGGCATTTCAAACAACTCTTCCAGCTGTAGGTGACGTCTTCTACTCAAATCCCACACAATTGGGAGGCTTGTGTGTTTCGGGGGACAAGCCCCCTTCCTAAGGGGTAACCCAACCACATGGTAAGCCACAGCTTAAGTCTGGGTTCACACTGATGCAAATTGGATGCGGGCAATTAGCATGTCAGGAGATTGTGACTGGCTCTCTATGGAGCCAGTTCACACATCTCCGGAGCGGCTCCGGTGCGAATTGCACAGAAGTCCTGTACATCTTCTGGTCTGTTTCAGGTCTGAATTCAGCCCAAAATTCTGTCTGAAATCGGACCTAAAACGGTGAACAGGGATGCACCGGACCCATGCTGTGAGCCGCTCTGTGCTGCGGTGTGTACCCAGCCTTAATGTTCACACATCAGAGGCGCTCCCCTCCTCAAACGAGAAAATGGGCGGGGCTATCAATTGGCATATAGACCATCCAATGGCCGGTGTTCACGCTACCTCTAAATGATTACCTGTAAACATCTATGCCGTGGACTCCCAACAAAAAGGCACTGTAATCCTGAAGAGGATTTTTTCAATTTTTTCATTATTTTCCATCTCTTTGTATAACACATTTAACCATAGATTTTAGGGTTTTATTTAACCTTTCGACCAGCCAATCAATGGGTGATAAACAGGAGTACACAATTGTTTGATCTGGAATAACTTGAATAGAACTGCCATCACCATTGACCTGAAGAATTTTGAAAGTGCCTTGGTCTGTCAAAATCTGTTTAGGCAACCCAGTAATTGATGACATGTTAAATAACTTTCTGGCAATTGCTTTTGAGGAGATCTTTCTCAGAGGGACTGCCTCTGGATTTCTTGTTGCGTAATCAAGTACCACAAGGATATACTATTGACTTTGAGACAATTTCACTAAGGAGCCCATCAGATCCATTGCAATACACTCAAACGGTAATTCTATAATAGGCAGATGTACTAAGTAGGGATGAGCTCGGTGTTCGAGTCGAACGCATGTTCAACTCGAACATCGCCTGTTCGCTGAAACCAGAACTTTGTGGGCCGTTCGGGCCAAATTCGTGTGACGCGAACGGCCCACAATACACTGCGCCATCGCACTGCATTACCGGCGCTGTGATTGGCCAAGCATGTACTGTGACCCTGCATGCTTGGCCAATCACAGTGCCAGCAGCGAGGAGAGCCATAATTGGCCACAGGCAGGATGCCTGTGGCCAATCATAGCTCAGGGGGGTTTAGTACATGCCCCACACTATAAAAGGCCGCCAGCGTGGCAGCCTTGTGTAGTGTGTTGAGGCGTGCAGGGAAAGAGCTACATAGGCAGGGACAGTGTGTTCTACAGTGTGTTCTTTTCTCAGGCATCTGCAGGAGTTAGTGGGTGTTGTGTGCCTCCAGCGCAGTATACACCTGTATCTACCCTTTATTGATGTTCTCTAAGCTAGATAGGCAGGCAGGGACAGTGTGTTCTTTTATCAGGCATCTGCAGGAGTTAGTGTGTGTTGTGTGCCTCCAGCGCAGTATACACCTGTATCTACCCTTTATTGCTGTTCTCTAAGCTAGATAGGCAGGCAGGGACAGTGTGTTCTTTTCTCAGGCATCTGCAGGAGTTAGTGGGTGTTGTGTGCCTCCAGCACAGTATACACCTGTATCTACCCTTTTATTGCTGTTCTCTAAGCTAGATAGGCAGGGACAGTGTGTTCTTTTCTCAGGCATCTGCAGGAGTTAGTGGGTGTTGTGTGCCTCCAGCGCAGTATACACCTGTATCTACCCTTTATTGCTGTTCTCTAAGCTAGATAGGCAGGGACAGTGTGTTCTTTTCTCAGGCATCTGCAGGAGTTAGTGGGTGTTGTGTGCCCCAGCACAGTATACACCTGTATCTACACTTTTTTGCTGTTCTATAATACAGGCATCTGCAGGAGTTAGTGGGTGTTGTGTGCCCCAGCACAGTATACACCTGTATCTACACTTTTTTGCTGTTCTATAATACAGGCATCTGCAGGAGTTAGTGGGTGTTGTGTGCCCCAGCACAGTATACACCTGTATCTACACTTTTTTGCTGTTCTATAATACAGGCATCTGCAGGAGTTAGTGGGTGTTGTGTGCCCCAGCACAGTATACACCTGTATCTACACTTTTTTGCTGTTCTATAATACAGGCATCTGCAGGAGTTAGTGGATGTTGTGTGCCCCAGCACAGTATACACCTGTATCTACCCTTTATTGCTGGTGTTCTCTAATACAGGCATCTGCAGGAGTTAGTGGGTGTTGTGTCCCTCCAGCACAGCACAGTATACACTTGTATCTACCCTTTATGGCTGGTGTTCTCTAATAAAGGCATCTGCAGGAGTTAGTGGGTGTTGTGTCCCTCCAACACAGCACAGTATACACCTGTATCTACTCTTTATTGCTGGTGTTCTCTAATAAAGGCATCTGCAGGAGTTAGTGGGTTTTGTGTGCCTCCAGCACAATATACACTACTCCAATTCCTGGTTTTCCCATCTCCCTGCAGTCCATTACTATGTCTGGAAGGCCAACAAGAAGAGGCAGACAGTCAGGAGCCAATAAAAGAGGGCAAGCAGGCTCTGTGTCTAGAGACAACAGCGCTGGTCGTGGACGCGATGCATCGTCATCAGCACGTGGCCATGGGACACGCTTGTCCTTATTTTTGGCAGCTGGACGTGTTGAGCCGCATCATGCCGAAGACTTGGTAGAGTGGATGACCAAGCCCTCCTCATCCTCCTCATCCTCTCTCACCCAGGCTCAGGGTACCTGCAAAGCAGCTGCCAAAGCGTCCTCTTCTCTTGTATCAATGTCATCATCAGTCACTCCTTCCCTAGACCCACCATGTCCTCCTGAGGAGTCCCCCGAACTGTTTGAGCACAGTGTTGGGTACATGCTCCAGGAGGATGCCCAGCGTTTTGAAGGGTCTGATGATGATACCCAGCTAGAGGAAGGCAGTAGCGTGAGCGCAGAGAGAGGGGATGCTCAAGAAGGACAACAATCTTGCAGTCATGTTCCAGCAGCTGCAGCATACTGCCAGATTGGCTCCAGTGATGAGGAGGAAGGGGATGATGAGGTCACTGACTCCACGTGGGTACCTGATAGGAGAGAGGAAGAGGAGGATGAGGAGGAGGCACATCTCCAACGAGACAGGATGCCCTCTGGGGGCCAGCATAAGGGCAGCACACCAACTGAATCAAACCGCAGAGCTCCGCCTGTGCAGGGCGCTGCCTCTGCTCGTTATTCCAAAAGTTCTTTGGTGTGGGTCTTTTTTGAGTCGAGTGCATCAGATCGCACCGCTGCTGTTTGCAACATATGTCTCAAGCGTATCTCACGTGACCAAAACATCAGCCGCTTGGGCACCACATGCTTGACCAGACATATGTTGACCTGCCATGCAGCTTGTTGGCAAGCCTACCTTAAAGACCCACACCAAAGAACAAAGTGGACCTCTCCTTGCTCCACATCAGCTGGGATCTCCAACCCCACTATACCTTCAGTCCTCTCTGAAACCTGCACTGAGAGGAATGAAGGTGTAGAATTAGGTGTGTCACAGCCAAGTACTTGCGGGCACTCTGCTAGCAGTACACCGACGTCTGATTGTAGCAGGCAAATTTCCCTGCCCCAGCTGTTGGACCGTCAAAAGAAGTTCACTCCCAGCCATCCACATGCCCAGCGGTTGAATGCTAGCTTGGCTAAATTGCTAGCACTTCAACTGCTGCCTTTTCAGTTGGTAGACTCTGCCCCCTTCCGTGAGTTTGTGCAATGTGCGGTTCCTCAGTGGCAGGTTCCCAAACGCCACTTTTTTCATGGAAGGCGATTCCGGCTCTCTACCGGCATGTGGAAGGCAATGTCCATGCCTCGCTGGACAGGGCGGTCAGTGGTAAGGTGCATATTACCGCTGACTCATGGTCCAGCAGGCATGGACAGGGACGATACCTTTCTTTCACGGCCCAGTGGTTCACTCTTTTGGCAGCTGGGAAGGATGCAGGACAAGGTGCAGTAGTGTTGTAGGTTGTTCCACCGCCACGCCTCCAAAATGCTACTACTGGCTGTGACACACCTCTGTCCTCCACCCCCTCCTCTTCTTCTTCCTCCATGGCCTCTTCCTGTGCTTTGTCCTCGGAACCAGCGGTGCTCCGTAGGTGTTCAAGGGGCTTTGCAAGTACGCAGGCAAAAAGATGCCATGCCATGCTTGCGCTAGTGTGTTTGGGGGACAGAAGCCACACTGGGGCAGAGGTTCTGTCAGCTCTGCAGGGGCAGGCCGAGAGGTTGTTGACGCCATGCCAGCTTAAGCCAGGAATGGTGGTTTGCGACAATGGCACCAACCTCCTCTCCGCCCTCCGACAGGGACAACTGACCCATGTGCCCTGTGTGGCTCACGTTCTTAACCTGGTGGTGCAGTGGTTCGTGGGCAGGTACCCGGGCTTACAGGATGTCCTGAGGCAGGCCAGGAAAGTCTGTGTGCATTTCTGCAGATCATATAATGCCAGTGCTCGCCTGGCTGAGCTGCAAAAGGAGTTAAACCTGCCCAAGAACTGCCTTATATGTGACATGCCCACCAGGTGGAACTCAACGTTGGCCATGCTGCAGCGGCTGAACACATAGCAGAGGGCCATCAATGAGTACCCGTGCGACTACGGCACCAGGACAAAGTCAGGGGAGCTCGGGTTTTTTTCACCACGCCAGTGGAGCATGATCAGGGATGCATGCACTGTCCTGGCACCATTTGAGGAGGCCCCGAGGATGGTGAGCAGTGACAGTGCATGCATCAGTGACACTGTACCTCTTGTCCACCTGTTGGAGCATATGCTGCGTGGAATAATGGACAGGGCACTTGAGGCAAAACAGAGGCAGGAAGAGGAGGACTTCCTTGCCTCTCAAGGCCCCCTTTACCCAGACAGTGTTCCTTCTGTCCCACCCATCCCACAGGAAGAGGATAAGGAGGAGGAGGATTGTGTCAGCATGGAGGTGGAGCCTGGCACTCAGCATCAACAGCAGCAGTCTTTTAGGGATGATTTACAGTCCTAAGAAACCCGTGGACTTGTACGTGGCTGGGAGGAGGTGGCTGCGGATCATGTCGTCCTTAGTGACCCAGAGGACTCCGGACCGAATGCCTCAGCTAACCTACGCTGCATGGCCTCCCTGATCCTGCAAAGTCTGCGGAAGGATCCTCGTATTCTTCGGATCAAGGAGAGGGACCATTACTGGCTGGCCATTCTCCTTGATCCACGGTACAAGGGTAAGGTTGCGGACCTTATCTTACCGTCGCAGAGGGAGCAGAGGATGAGACATTTACGGGAGGCCTTGCAGAAAGGTCTGTGCAACGCGTTCCCAGAGACTGGGAGGTTACAAACTCCTGGTCCTGGACAACGAGTTGCTGAGGCTTTGGTCAGTCAAAGAAGGAGCGTTGGGGAAGGTGGTCGTCTGACCGATACGTTCAGAATTTTTGTGAGGATGAGGCCCTTGTCCCCATCAACATGGGGACATCCTCCCCATGTTGAGGGCATGTGGCCTGGTACGGTTCAGGAGGGAGGGGGGCCGCTCTCTCGTCCCCCCTCTTTTCCTGCGGCCTGCCAGGTTGCGTGCTCGGATAAGGGCCTGGTACGGATTTTGTGGGGAACCCCCACGCCATTTTTTTTTTAATTTGGCGCGGAGTTCCCTTTAATATCCATACCAGACCTGAAGGGCCTGGTAATGGAATTTGGGACCCCACGCATTTTTTTTTTTTCAAAGACTTTCAATGACTTTTATCTGTATTGACGGGAACCAGCAATTCATTACAGCCGCGAGTACTTTTAAATGACTATTATTTTACTTTAGAAATGTCATTTTGCTCTCGAACTGTTAGAAAAATGGAATACATGCGCTACTTTACAGGCATACTATAGACACCCCCCAGGTATGATATTTAGGGCCAGTTCACACCGGATGCAGTGCAGTGCGTTTTTTTGATGCATGAAAAACGCAAAGAAAGTTGATCACATTAATGCCAATGGCATAGTTCACACCACTGCAGTCCATTCCAGTGCGTTTCAGAAAGGAAAAAAAATTGGTCATGCTGCATTTTTTAGGTACAGAACTGTACTGGACCGCAGTAAAACACATCAAAAACGCAACGGAACGTACCAAAAACGCACTGGAATGCACCGGAACGCACCTAAATGCACCAAAGATGCACTGCAACACACTTGTCCTAAGTCAAAAGAGGGGGAAAAAAACACTGCATCAAAAACGCATCAAAAATGCACTGGAACGTGTCAAAAACGCGCATGCAGAAAAGCACGTGGAACGCATCCAGATTGCATTTTTATGGTATGAACTAGGGCCAGTTCACACCATAGAAACGCAATCCGGATGCGTTCCAGGTGCTTTTTTTTGCGTGCACGTTTTTAATGCGTTCCAGTGCATTTTTGGTACGTTTTTGATGCAGTCCAGTGCTTTTTTTTCACCCCTCTGTTTTATTAACCATAGATAAGGACAAGTGTGTTCCAGTGCATTTTTGGTGCATTTAGGTGTGTTCCTGTGCGTTCCAGTGTGTTTATGATGCGTTTTGCTGCGTTCCAGTACAGTCCAGTGCAGGTAAAATGCAGCATGTTCTACTTTTTTTGTGGAACTGGAACGCACTGGAACAAACACTGCCATTTAGAACCATATAACCGACTTTCCATGCATTTTTGATGCATAAAAAACGCAATGGACTGCATGTGGTGTGAAATGTCCCGTAGGGTGGAACCTGGGCCCCCATTTTAAGGCCAATAACTAGAAGATAAGCCAGCCAAGTGGGGACTAGCAAAATTAACATGTCAGTTCCCATAGACTGCAATGGTATTTGTTGGTAGGGGGGGTGTGTTTGTCCCATCTCTAATTTTGTAGCATGCTGGATGATGTGCTTAATTTTGAACGGGGGGGGGGGGTATTTTCTGCTAGCTGCATTTGTGTTGGTCTGAGCATGCCCAGGCAGTTAGTTTTTTTTTTTGGTGCTTTTTGTGTGTGAACAGCACCTGGATATTTCTGGGCATGCTCAGAGAGTGTTTTTATGGGTTAGTAATTGAAGGACATCCTTAACAGATGTACCCACTTTGAAGTTCAGTCTCTACATTGGGTGAACTTGCATTTTGGGTGTTTCATGGACTGTGCATGTGTTTTCAATTGCCTCATTAGCACACAAACCTATGTTATATAAAGCTCGCAGATAACATCCTCTATCCTGCCCTGAAAAGAGGCAAGTGTGTATGTGCGTGCGCGTGTGCGTGTGTGTGTCCGGCAAAAAGTACATTTTGGTGTCCTTATCGAGTTTGTAACACATGTATTTTATTTGTTATGTCTTTGCAAAACAGGTGTTAGTTTTACTTTTGTTGGTTGTATTTTTTTGTGTTGGGGAAATGTTCCCCTGAAATAATTTTGATGTTGTTAATGTGTATCGTTTGTTCACTTTGATTTAATTGTCTGTGCTGCATTAATTTTGCCAAATCTTTCTCAAGATGTTGTGAGTCTGTGACTAATGTTTCAAATTGACCATGTTTTTTTTTATTTTGGCTTCCCTTTGTTTTGTTGACCGATAAAATTTGATGCAAAGTTTTGATGTTTGTTTTGTGTTTTCTTTGCAACAAATGTGACAGCTGATTGGCATGTCAAAACAAAACAGGTGTGATTTGCCTACCCTGGTGCCTTCATGCTAGCATATGCATGTATTGTGTGCTGCCATGGATAGTCACCAGGAAATGAAAAATACAGAGTGGTAAGTATTCAATGTTCCTTTTTACTGCAGTGGTTCTCAGCCTCAGTCCTCAAGTACCCCCAACAGGACATGTTTGGTGAATTTATCTGTAACGAGCCCCTTGCTCGCTCATTTCCACTCTCCCGACACTCCTCTGCTACTATTGGATCATATTGCAGATCGCAACGTCTGATGGTTCGGTCATCCGATGCTCCGGGATTCGAAACTACAACTTTGTGCCATTCTAATCCATTTGTGATAGCTCAGAACAAACACCAGGCAGGCTGTATGTAAGTTCAAACAGGAATCTCATTTTATTGGATGCACACACACACTTTTATACAGCAGTTTGAACACCCTGCCCCAACAATCACTTTCTTATTGGTCAATTGTATAGTACATTGTAGTTCTCAATTAGATTCTCTTGGCCATGCAAATGAGGACTTGAAACAGGGTCAGCAGAGATTGGTCCGATAGCTTGAATAGGAGAACTGAGATGTGTATTGACACAGAAGCCCCAGGGGGTAATTAAAGTACATAAACAAACAGTCAAACACAGAACAATGCTTTTCTTCCAGACCATGAAGCCGTCTGGAGGGTGGGTTAGCCTTAAGACAGGGCAGAAATCCCACCACTGTGTAATAGATTCAAAGGAGAAATACTTCAGTATTCCAAGGTTCATGACAATACTCCCTCTTGGGAAATAGTCCAACAGCCACAGTGGTACCCCAAACGGGTCAACTCGAGGATGTTGGAAAAGTAGTCTTAAGGTTCCAGGTCTGTCTGCCGGGATAACCCATCCGCATTCCTGTCTTGAGGCCCTGGCCCATAATCGGAAGGCAAGAGGCTAGCATTCAGTCCTCTCAAAAAGCCTCTGTCCCGGCTAGGTCTGTCACAATCTTATCGAGAATTGCTGTCCAAAATACAAAACCATTGACTGTGATTTAAAGCACATGTGAAGGAGAAAGGAAAACCTGCAAACATGGCCTGTTGGGGGTACTTGAGAAGCACTGATTTAGAGCACTGCACTTAAAAATAGCTCAAGGCAATACGATTCTAATTGTGGGCATTTTGAGGGAAACAAAGTAAGTGTTAGAACCCCTGCTTGTTTTTTTTGTTTTTTTTAGGTTGGGCATTGTATCCCCTTTTAGTAAAATTTGGCTTCACTTCCTGTCACACAGCTAAACAGGAAGTGAAGGTAAAACCATACCAATGTCTTTTCTTGGGGACACACAGATCAATCTAACTAGTGTCCCCATTAAGCAAATTGCACTCTAGCACTTTGTTGTGTACACCCCAAATCATTAGGTAGTTTGGGGTTTAGTAAAGACAAATCCACTCTGTAGTAAAAGTGTAGCTGCTGAAAATCTGAAGGGAAGCACTGGTGATTGTAACATCCAATCATGTAAAAGCAAAGATGGTGTTTTTTTTGTTTGCTTGCATGTCCCCCTCGGATATCCAGAATGTGCACTTGTAGTGCAAAGTAGATTTGCCTTTAGTAAATAAACCCCAAAGTACCTAATAATTTGGGGTGTACCCCGCAAAATGCTGGAGTGCAATGTACATAATGGGGAAAGTATTTAGATTGACATGTGTGTCCCCAAGGAAAGACATTGGTAGGGATTTACCCTCACTTCCTGTGTGGCTATGTGACAGGAAGTTAATTATTTGGAAGGATAAAGTGGACAAATTTGGGAGTTGTCTTCACCCTATCAGGGGTCTAGACATCCCCAAAAACTGTCTAGACTTCTAATCCCTCTGCACTCTATCCCCAAGCAAAAATAAGAAAGGATTTCATTTAGTTTAACTTTGCAAAGACACATTCCTAAGTTGAATTGTGATGCAAGTCAATGGCCCATTTAGACCCTCTTTAATCACTTGAGATCAGCGCTATAACTGATCGACGGCCACAGCACGGTCCTCAATTGCCGGGAGTCCGTCAATAGACGTCCTCCGCTTCGTGCACATGCGCTGTGGTCACCGAGTCACTGAGGCCTCGTACACACGACCGATTTTCTCGGCAAGAACCAGCAAGAAACTTGCTGGCAGAGATGTCTTGCCGAGTAAATCGGTCGTGTGTACACGGCTATCGGGTTTCTCGTCGAGAAAACCGTCAAGTAACCTCGACGAGAAAATAGAGAACCTGCTCTCTATTTTCTCGTCGAGATTCTCGTCAGCTGTTTCTCGACGAGAAAAGTGAGTGTGTGTACACTTACCTGTCCGCCGGGAAGCCCGCGCATGTTCAAAATGAATTCGACGCATGCGCGGTAGCTTCCTAGGCATACGTAGGGTATACCAAGATGGCGGCGACGGCATCGAATGTGACGAGCGCATGCTCGTCGTAGTCGATGACGTCACCGCGTACGCTCCATTCAAAGAACCTTGGGTTCTTTGAAACAAGCGTGTGTACACTCGGCCGGGACAATTTTCTTGTCCAGGAATCTCGTCGAAAAAAACGACATGTTTTTTTCGACGAGAATCTCGGCCGTGTGTACGAGGCCTGAGACTCGGGTGATGACAGATCTGAGTAAGGGGCCGATCCCTGCCCCTTACCATGTGATCAACTGTCAGCCAATGACAGCTGATCACGTGATGTAAACAAAAGCTGGGTAATGGTTTTTGTTTTCTCCTTGTGCTGACAGCGTGAGCAAAAAAAAAGGCAATCACGGCTTATGTGCAAGGGGCATCGGGCCCGAAGAGGAAAAGGCAATTCTGCGTCATCTGTGACAATCAGTAGCCCCTGCCAGTGCCACCTATCAATGCCCACCACTGGTGCCAATCAGTGCCACCTAGCAGTGCTGCCTATCAGTGCCCATCACTGCCAACTATCATTGCCAACTAGCAGTGCCACTTCTCAATGCCCACCAGTGCCAACTAGCAATGCCACCTCTCAGTGCCCACCCTTGCCACCTTATCAGTGCCCATCAGTGCAGTCTCATCAGTGTACATCAATGAAGGAGAAAAATTACCTTTTTTCTAAATTTTCGAAATATTAACCACTTTCCTACTGCCCACCGTCAAATGACGTCCTTGGCTTTGTGCGGTGACATCTGAATGTTGGGTGCAGTTGCAGGCATCATTCAGATATCATTCTTTTCAGCCAGTGATTCTGTGCACGATAAAAACAATCATAGCAGCAGTTCCGCCACTTGATCATTCTTATAGGCGGCGGGAGGCGACGTTCCCCCCCCTCCCGCCGCCATCCGGTGCTTCTCTGGGCTCTCCCGTGCCATCTGGGGCTCGGAGAACGAATTGGCCAGCGCCGGATGGGAAGCAGATGGTCACCAGTCATCTCTATGACCGTCGGAGGCCCGGGCGTGACGTTATGACATCATGCCGGGTTCCCGTATGTAAACAAAGCCGTGATCTCGGCTGTCAGCATGAGATCTGTGAATTTTTTTGACCGAGCTCATGCTTTCCAGCCTGGAGGAGAGATGTGGGGTCTTATTGCCTGTCACAATAGATCCCTATTACAAGGGATTTTTACATTCCTTGTAATAGGAATAAAAGTGATCAAAAAAACAAAAAAGTTAAAAAAAGAGTAAGAAATACAAAAAAGTAAAAAACAAAATAAATAATAATAAAAAAAAAAATGCCCATGTCCCCGGTAGCTCGCGCTCAGAAGCGAACACACGTAAGTCCCGCCGACATATGTAAACGCCGTTCAAACCACACATGTGAGGTATTGCTGCGTGCGTTAGAACGAGTGCAACAATTCTAGCACTAGACCTATGTAATTAGAAAATGGTAACGTGTAAAAAAAATTAAAGCATCGCCTAGGGAGATTTTTAAGTACTGAAGTTTGGTGTCATTCCATAAGTGTGCGCAATTTTAAAGCGTGACATGTTAGGTATATATTTACTCAGCATAACAACATCTTTCACATTATACAAAAAAATTGGGCTAACTTTACTGTTTTGTAATTTTTTTTAATTCATGAAACCATTTTTTTTCTAAAAAAGAGGCGTTTGAAAATTTATTGCGCAAATACAGAGCGAGATAAAAATTTGCAATGACCGCCATTTTATTCCCTAGGGTGTCTGCTAAAAAAACATATATAATGTTTGGGGTTTTGAAGTAATTTTATAGCCATAAATTTATGATTTTTACATGAAGGAGAGAAGTGCCAGAATAGGCCCTGTGCTGAAGTGGTTAAAATATCCTAATTTTTTTTTTTTTGTAGTCGGTCTTTTGTATTTATAGAAAAAAAAATGCAGAGGTGATCAAATGGAACCAAAAGAAAGCTCTATTTGTGTGCAAAAAAATAATACATTTTCATTGGGTTACAGTGTTGTATGAGCGCGCAATTGTCATTCAAAGTGCATCAGCGCTGAAATTTGAAAATTGGTCTGGGCAGGAAGGGGGTTTAAGTGGCCAGTAAGCAAGTGGTTAATATAAGGCTACATGCACACAGACATTTTCCCAGCTGCTTGTTTTTTGCAGCTTAAAAACGGCTCTCCATGTTAGCCTATGGCCTCATGGCCACCATGGCGTCTTTGAGCTGAAAATGGCATAGGCGTTTTTAGGCCTCATGTACACGGGACGCTGGTGCAAAGTCTTCAGGACTAAGGTTGAAAGCGGCGTTTAGAAAGGCGCGCTTTGTAACGTTTGCATGCCGCGTTTTACCACATTTGTGTCTATATGCGTTTAGTTAGGAAACATCATAAGGAGCCGCCCTAAGCTCCAAAAACAGTAATATTAACCATTTCAGCTATTTTGTGAGACCAGAGTGAGTATCATCAGCTGAGAGAGCAGCAGTGTACTTGTATTTAGCGTGTCACTTGCCACATCACTTGCCACAAGTTGTGGATTGTCCACTTGCCACGTCACCTGCCCCAAGTTGTGGATTATCCACTTGCCACGTCACCTGCCCCAAGTTGTGGATTGTCCACTTGCCACGTTCCCTGCCCCAAGTTGTGGATTGTCCACAATGCAATGGAAGCAATTTAAAAAAAAATTGGATATATATATTGTAACGACACCCCCCAATATGAAAGGGGTTAACGCCGTTTAGAATATTCTCTCTCTGAACACACAACCACTATCGACCCTCCACAGCCAGGCGACCACTTCCCATAGGATTAATCCTTCCAGAGATACGAGACAACGCTCTGTATTTCAAGTTCCAAAACAGGGAATGACTTTATTTTCAAAACACATGGTAACACATTTCTCTTCAAAACTCTTCCCTCCCATCCTTGGGGAACAGGGCGGGTTAAACTGTCCAATGACAATGGTGATACAGGTCAGGTGTGTTCAAACTTCTCCTTCAGTAAACAGTCTTAGCAGGAGGGGTGATCCCCCCCCCCTCCTCACAAAAGACACTTCAACATCCCATAATATGCAGCCAGACGGTCGACCAGCTTCAATCCACATCGTCACAGTAGCAGACTTAATTCATAATAGACAATAGAATGCAATCACACCTCATCACAGCAAGGATTACACAACCCCCAACTACAGTACACACCCAATCTAGATACAATGTATAAACAGCATTTAATGTGGCTATCATAGGTCATAGTGGGGTTTTTCCATTCACCCTGTGCCCAGAGTGACCCCCTGTCACACATCTCCCCTTTCGGCAGGAGACTAACAGAGGAGGGGACCCCAGACGAGTTGACTCCGAAGTTAGTCCATAGGTCCATTCTTCTAATGCCGGTATCCACACAGTACCCAAAATAAATTGCTCCAAACGGAGCATTACTTACCCAGCCAACCTCTGCCTCTCTCAGAGAACATACCCGCCGCTGGGGAGAAGACAGGGTGACTGGGCTCAGTCCGTCATGCTGTTGGGGATCTGAGCCGACTGCCCAGCATCCCTGAGGTATACAAGTGGAGACTGAAGTCCCATCCCCTTGTGGAAGGTGAAAATCCCCCAGTGCTTGCAAAGCAAGGCTGACATCCTCCTGTCTCAGTGTCACACCATGTTCCGGGGTTGTGTCAGTGAGGACGAAAGTCCCATCCAGTACCACAGGAACTCCCTCTTCTGTTAGTTGAGAGCAGAGGCCCGCGGCACTCTGCTCTGTTGCCAGCTCTTCCGCTGGGTTGCTGTGAGTGGAGACCGTAGTCCCATCCACCGATATCCGCTCAAGTGGCAGTTGTGTGCAGCGGCCAGTAGCATTCTGCCCTGCTGCCAGTGATTCAGCTGGGGGTAAAAGCTTTACCACCTCAGCTTGTTGCTGGAGAGATGGGCCCACTGCCCCGGCTCCCTGAAACTCCACAGTTGTTTCCGGTGCTGGGCAGATGTTGCTAGCACTCTGCCCTGTTGCCAGCACTTCTGCTGGGGACTCCACCCCATCTGCTCTGGCTAACTGTTGGGGAGGAAAAAGGGCTGCTTCTCCCCCCTGCATCTCTGAAATCCCCTGGGAAAGAGGAACCATCACCTTCTCATCTCGGGCCTCCAAAACTGCCACGGGTGTAGAGCAGGGGACTGCAGTACTCTGTCCTATTGCCAGTATTTGGGCAGGCGATGCATAATCCATAACATCCTCTGAACAGTCCCTTAAGTCCATACCTTCTGTAATCTGTAGCTGGGAAGATGAGCCAACTGCCCTAGCTCCCTGGAACTCCATATCATCCACTTCAGCTTTAGGGATGGCAATCTTCAGATTTTCCACTGCCGATTCTTCAGCCAGGCTAGCTCCCTGGAACTCCATATCATTCACTTCGGCTTTAGGGATGGCAATCTTCAGATTTTCCACTGCCGATTCTTCAGCCAGGCTAGCTCCCTGGAACTCCGTATCATTCACTTCGGCTTTGGGGATGGCAATCTTCAGATTTTCCACTGCTGATTCTTCAGCCAGGATTTCATAGTTGTCAACTGGTATTTCCTGATAGTCCCAGGCAAAGGTAGCCCCACCCTGCTGCTGAGCCGAGTCTAGCAGCTGTCTGTAGGCAATCTCCAGCTCCCATTCCTGAACTGCCAGAAACTCCAAATCTTCCTGTGCCCAGTGCCCTTTCGAGACATTCAGTCTTTGCTCTCTGTGCTCCATTATTTCCTCCAAACGCCACTCCCGATCACTCCCAAAGTCAGGGTCCTCGGACAGCCTCCAATACAACAATCCCAGGCCATTATAGTCAAAGCCTTCCGTGGGGCTGTCATCTACTGACCACTGGCACTCTTGGGCTACATACCACCGGAGGGCTCTGTAGCTCTCGTCCAACCGCATCTCTGCCCGGATCAGCCTGCTTAACTCCGCTGTCCACTCTTGCTTTGGTTGTTCCCCCAATAACAGCATTCGTACTTCATACTGCGACCAGTACCTTACATGGATGGAGGGAAGAACTTTTCCCTGGTGTTGCTGCTCGAGAGCTAGCACTTTTTCTTCCAGAGTTCGCAGCGGATTGAATCAGACCATCCCAGCAGGACCTACTCTGATACTGGTCCTCTATGCTGTATCTGCATCTCTCGCAACTAGACATGTGCACAACCAAAAAATTAGTTTCCTATCGTTTTGTTTCGTCTCGTTCCGTAGGTTCGTAAAGATTCATAATTTCGTAAGACGCGAGTTTTCCTATTCGGACTCGTTCGTATGTTCGTAACAGTTTAATTTTCGTTGATACTGAATGATTCGTAGTTCTGTCTAAGTTCTTTTCGTTGATTTGAAATTCGTAATTTTGTTGATATTGAATGATTCGTATTTCTGTTTAAGTTATTTTCGTACTTTCGTAACAGTTTGATTTTCGTTGATACTGAACGATTCGTAATTCGTAATTTTGTTAGATAATAATTTTCGTTTTTCTGTACACTATATACTGAAGTTACATCAAAAAAGCTGCTGCTATCTGTTGTGATTAGACATGTGCATTCGTTTTCGTCCGAATGCATTTTCGTCCGAATTTCAGCTATTTTCGTTATTGTTTTAACAAACGAAAACGAAAGCACAGAATCCGAAAACCGAAAGATCCGACATAAACAAATGCTTTATTTTCGTTTTCGTTGCTACAACAGTTCGATATAGATAGGAGATTCAACGTGACGCTGACAATAACAATCTGTGTCTATCGAACCTGTGGTCGAATGTGCCTAACCTTAACTCTATTAGTCCAAGATTATTCTACATAGGAGAGAAAAGATTCGACATTATAGAGAGAAAAGATTCGACATAGGAGAGAAAGATTCGACATAGGAGAGAAAAGATTCGACATAGGAGAGGAAAGATTCGACATAGGAGAGGAAAGATTCGACATAGGAGAGAAAAGATTTGACATTAGAGAGAAAAGATTCGACATAGGAGAGAAAAGATTTGACATTATAGAGAGAAAAGATTCGACATAGGAGAGAAAAGATTTGACATTATAGAGAGAAAAGATTCGACATAGGAAAGAAAAGATTTGACATTATAGAGAGAAAAGATTCGACATAGGAGAGAAAAGATTCGACATTATAGAGAGAAAAGATTCGTTATTATAGAGAGAAAAGATCACTGCTTGTGGGCGGAACATTCGACCGGAAATGTATGATTGCAGAGTCGTACAGTTTCGCTGCTCCGTCAAATCTTCTTTGAACATTCGACAGACACCATAAGCCTTCAATGACAGATTCGACCTTAATTAATTCAGATTTTCAGACGAATGCAATTTTTAACGAAAAACGAAATAAATAAAAACGAATTTCGGGAGTAACTTAATAAATTTATTTTTCGGACGAAAACGAAATTCCAAAACGAAATATTTTAGTGTGCACATGTCTAGTTGTGATATTGTCTGATATTTTTTTTACATCTGGAGGCTGAGCAATTCCCTCCTGCTCAAGCTGTAAAATTTCAATTTTTGGCTGCCTAAAATTATGGACACTAGCAACAGCCTCATGCCGCGTACACACGATCATTTTTCCCGTCGGGAAAAATGACATTTTTTTTTTTCGCCGAGAAAAACGATCGTCTGTGGGCTTTATGCCGTTTTTCTCGTTGAGAAAAACGGCAGGAAAAACGACGAGAAAAATTAGAACATGTTCTAAATTTTCTCATCGTTTTTTCCATCATTTTTTTCCGCGGCAGTTTTCCCATAGGGAGACACTGCCGCGGAGCCCACAGACGGTCGTTTTTCTCGTCAAAGAAAAAAATGACGGGAAAAACGGTCGTGTGTGGGGGAACATGCCGTTCCCTCGTTTTTCATTTTTTTTCATGCCGTGATTCACGGCGGTGTTTTCACCGCCGTGAATCACGATCGTGTGTACGCGGCATTAGTACTAGGAACTGCACAGCCTCTCTTGTAAAAAAGAGACGGTGTTACAGTTGGCCTCTTTTTTGAAGTTGTTGCTGTGTCACACTGAACTTTTTTCTTTGTTGCTTCCCTTGTGGTGGGAATGTGATGAGTGGGAGAAGTAGAGTCCATTATAAAATATTTCTATTTTAAAATAGTATTATTAATCTTTTTTTTTTTATAAAAAAAAATAAAATAATTGGTTCTGGAAAATAAAGGGATTGAGGACTGGAGTATTCTTATTTTACCGGTCCATGCAAAAAAAAAAATATACTAATCTACTTCTCCTACCATGAATACGTAGTATATGCTGCCTGGGCTGGCCTAGTAGTGGCACTGGCTAACACAACAAAAAAAATAGGTAGGGGCAGACAGACAGCAATATAATAAAACACAGTCCAAGAAAAGGGAAAAAAACTAACTTTAGAAAATCCTAGAAATAGTAAGAAATTTATAATTTCTATATCAATCTCTTTGAATGACTCACAAATCAAACACCACCCACACCCTGTCTAGAATGTAGTCTGACAAAGAAGAAAAATACAATATGTCAGAGATATTACATAAATAAAATTATAAATTAGAATGTAGACTCTAGAATCTCAATCTAATATCCTTAAGAAACAAAGAATTTCTCTCTCCCAAGTAAAAAATGTACTCACAAAATCCAACAGAACAGTGCAACCTACCCAACCACACCCTATCTGGACTCTGGATGGAATGCACTGCAGTCTAACACAGAAAAACACACATACACACACACACACACACACATTATAGCACATGTCTATAAGAAACAAGCTCATTGGGGGAAGAGACAACCTCTTCAGGGGAAGGGACAAGCTTATTGGCCATTGGCCAAAGTCCAGAACTAATTCAGAACTAACGAAATAGAATTTAAGTTTTTACGAATTGTCGTTGTTTTCATTTCCGTTTTCCGAAGATTCGTAATTTTTTTCCCGTTCATTTTGATATTCGTTAATATGGATCTTTGTTCGTTATTCGTTGTTTTGTTTTCCGAATATTCGTAATATCTCGTTTTCGTTCATTTTTATTTTCGTTATTTTTTATCTTTTTTCTGTGTTTTCGTTGTTTTTATGTTTTCGTTTTTCACTTTTTCGTTTTTTGTTTGTTTCAAATTTACTAAATTCGTATTTTATTTGTTTTCCATATTTGTTCGTTTAGATTATTCGTTGTTCGTTTGTAATGTTATCGAACCGTTCGTTCATTCGTATGTTTACGAATCAACGAATATAACGAATTTTGACAGATAACGAATTTGTAACTAAACGAATTGCACATGTCTACTCGCAACCTCCTTCTGAATTCCTTTTCCATGTCGGCTGGTATCTGTATCTCTCCTCTCCTTTCAGTTGGTGCTGCTTTTTTAGGTGTTGTCTCTGATTGCCGTATTTCCGCCATTCTCTGCTCATGTTGCCACTCATTCTGCCGCTCGATTTCTCTAATGGCTTCCTGTATGGCGGTCTCTGATGGGTTAGCACCATATAATGCCAAGCGTTATCTAACTCGCTGCTGAAACAAATCTTCAACTGACCGGGGTCCTGCATCACCATCCCTCTGGTCCATCTGCAGGCTGCATAGCTGGTCATTCACTGTGGTGGCTTGGAGTGTCCCAGGAACTGGAGGGAAAATCCCACTGCTGCCAACCAATGTAACAACACCCCCCAATATGAAAGGGGTTAACGCCGTTTAGAATATTCCCTCTCTGAACACACAACCACTATCGACCCTCCACAGCCAGGCGACCACTTCCCATAGGATTAATCCTTCCAGAGATACGAGACAACGCTCTGTATTTCAAGTTCCAAAACAGGGAATGACTTTATTTTCAAAACACATGGTAACACATTTCTCTTCAAAACCCTTCCCTCCCATCCTTGGGGAACAGGGCGGGTTAAACTGTCCAATGACAATGGTGATACAGGTCAGGTGTGTTCAAACTTCTCCTTCAGTAAACAGTCTTAGCAGGAGGGGTGATTCCCCCCCCCCTCCTCACAGAAGACACTTCAACATCCCATAATATGCAGCCAGACGGTCGACCAGCTCCAATCCACATCGTCACAGTAGCAGACTTAATTCATAATAGACAATAGAATGCAATCACACCTCATCACAGCAAGGATTACACAACCCCCAACCACAGTACACACCCAATCTAGATACAATGTATAAACAGCATTGAATGTGGCTATCATAGGTCATAGTGGGGTTTTTCCATTCACCCTGTGCCCAGAGTGACCCCCTGTCACATATATATTTTTAATGTTTTTTTCTCATTTGCCATAATTTTTGAGTTTATCAATGTAAAAAAATAGGTCACCTTTAAAAACGCTTCTAAACTAAAATGCGGCTAAACACCGGTACCGCGTCTGAAACGTGGAAATCTTTGGCGTCTGAAGGCATTTTTTGGCTTTGTGAAAAACGAGGTTAAACGCAACTGCAGATTTTTTTTTCCAGGCCAAAAACAGTGTTTTGGATGTAATAGAATTCAATGGACCCGCATCCAAAACGCAAGTACCGCGATTTTGCGGCGATTTGCTTTTTTTTTTTAACCTGTTTATAGCTGGTTGTTAAAGGAAATGTAAAAAAAATAAACATTGGCGGCTCTAAAAAAAAATCTAGAAAAAAAACAGAAATCTAGAAAAAAACAGCGTGGGGTCCCCCCCCAAAATAAAAAAAAAATGGCGTGGCGGTCCCCCCAAAATCCATACCAGGCCCTTCAGGTCTAGTATGGATTTTAAGGGGAACCCCGCGCCAAACTTAAAAAAAAAATAGCGTGGGTGTCCCCCTAAAAATCCACACCAGACCCTTTATCCGAGCACGCAACCTGGCAGGCCGCAGGAAAATAGGGGGGGATGAGAGAGCGCCCCCCCTCCCTCCTGAACCGTACCAGGCCACATGCCCTCAACATGGGGAGGATGTCCCCATGTTGATGGGGACAAGGGCCTCTTCCCGACAACCCTGGCCATTGGTTGTCGGGGTCTGCGGGCGTGGGGCTTATCGGAATCCGGGAGCCCCCTTTAATAAGGGGGACCCCAGATAACGGCCCCCCACCCTATGTGAATGAGTACGGGGTACATCGTACCCCTACCTATTCACCTGGTGGAAAAAAAGTCAATACAAAACAAAACACAGGTTTTTAAAAGTAATTTATTAGGCAGCTCCGGGGGTCTTCTTCCGACTTCGGGGGTCTTTCTGCCGGGCGCCCCGCTATCTTCTTCCAGCTCTTTTTCTAGCGGGGTCCCGGTCTTCATCGTCGTCTTCTTCTGACTTTGGGGGTCTCTTGTTCTGTTCTCCGGTGCCCCAAAGCACCCACCCCCCCATGTTGAGGGCATACGGCCTGGTACGGTTCTGGAGGTGGGGGCGAGCTCGCTCGCCCCCCCTTTCCTGACCTGCCAGGCTGCGTGCTCGGATAAGGGTCTGGTTTGGATTTTGGGGGGACCCCCATGCCGTTTTTCGGCGTAGGGGGTTTCCCTTAAAATCCATACCAGACCTAAGGGCCTGGTATGCTCCTGGAGGGAAACCCATGCCGGATTTTTTATTAAAATTTGGCGTGGAGTTCCCCTTCATGATTCATACCAAACACAGGGGACAGCGAGTGCGAGGCTTGCAGTACCCTGTGCAGAGAACCAGCGCGATGGCATCGCGCTGGAGACATTCTCGGGCAGGTAGTCGCCTCTAGGACACGACTTAAGCGGCTGCTGATTCACGCTCAAGTCGTGTCCAAGATGCCTCGCAAAGTCGCGCTGTCCCTCTGTCAACCGGCACACGAGTCGCTCCGTGAGTCGGATCGTCTTCATCCGACTTCCTGGGCGACCTCTATTCAAATCAATGGGCTCCCATAGGGAACCATTCATTTTGAATAGAGCGCCGCTCAAATTTTTATTTACTACAGCAGTGCGCCGCCGGTTCCTGCGCTCAATTAAGGATTTATCCGGCGCACCAATTAAGGTATGAACCGGCGCAGCGCACTGTTTATAGTAAATCACCCCCTATGTGTATCTATGCTGGTGATCCTCTGGAGTTTCTTAAATTTCAGAGAATAAATATATGTATTTTGATACAATTACCATTATGTACTGTATTGTTTATAGAGGACTTGCTTCCCCTGGTGGAGGACTCGACTACAGGAGACTTTCCTTTTTTCCCCATTGGCGGACGTGAGCTTGTCTTGGCAGGGACGCTCTCAGAGCTATCGTTACTTGCACCGACAAGTCTGGCCCTTTGGCCAATTGGCTTTGTCGGAGCGCACACGCACAGTAGTGCTTCCAGCGCATCTGCGCCGTGTGGACAAGCTGACCCTGTGATGTCAGACGCCGCCTCAGCGGCGTGACCTGACATTCACAGGGTTGAGGAGCTCATATAACGGCCCTCATTGGGACCGTGGATGTGAGCCATTTTGACTCTCCAATCAGACGTGGCGGACGGTTGCTGACTAGGTGAGTAACGTTGGCTGCGAGTGGTGTGTGGATTATTCCTCCACACATTTTCCATCTTTGGAAATAACAGTATTATGCCTTCCCTGTCTCTCCCCCCCTTTTTCTTTCCACAGCAGAATGTCACGTAGTGTGTGTGACATTGTTTGAACAATCCACTCACCCTTGTGACTAACAACAGTTATCAGCTATCTCTGAATACACTGTTCCCAGACTAATTCAGCACCGCCCATGTGACCATCCTGCCTTGATTACTATGACACTCAGTTTCTTATAGGACCTGGTGAGCGCCTATTTAATATACAGCTTTCCTTATGGTGGATGGGATTCCTTCACTGCCCATCTTACATTCCTCCCCTTCCTTCCCCTCCTCCCCATCTTCCCTCTCCCCCCCTCCTTCCCCTTCCTATTCCCCTTTTTACCCCCTTTCCCCCCTTCTCCACTTCCCTCCCCTTCCCCCCTTTTCTTCCCACTTTCCCATGGTCTTTCCCTCTTACCCCTCCCCCCTTTTTTCCCCTCTTACCCTCCCACCCCCCCGTTTCCTCACACCCCCCCGTTTCCTCACACCCCCGCTTTTCTTCCCACTTTACCATCCTCTTCCCTTCCCCCCTCTCCCTTTCCCCCCTTGTTCTTCCCCCCCCTCCCCTTGTTTTTTTTAGCTATTCCTGGATATCGTTATTAATTAATGTATATCATATTACCCTTATTAGAGAATGTCATTTACAATCTCGTTCGCTGCAGCGGGCATTTTTGAGCCTTCTGTTGTCTACGGCCTTACAGACTGGGTGAGCAGGTTTTCTTATTTTAAACAAGGATTGTATCTTTTTATATTATATCCTGTATTACTGCTTTACATGTTGTTTATTATTTTCTGGTTTATTGCACCATCTGTTTCACAGATTATTCCTCCTGAAGAAGCAACCTAGCCCGCAAAGCCGGTAGAAGAAACATCTATTGTCAGGGTCACCTGTGGCCAGGTGACAGATGCACACCGTAGGGGGACAGGAGTGCACCGCGAGGTAGTGAACCCTATGGCTGGCTTCTGTGGATAGGAAACTGGGTGGTTGTGGAAAGCGGGACCAGAGGAGCACAACCGGGATCCCAACGGAAGCGAGAGCCAAGATTCCCCAGGGCGCGGAGTCTAAGACCCAGCTGGTCTTCTCCAGGGCCTCTAGTGGTGAGGATGTTACGCTGCAGGCTGGGACCAGGTCGCGGCCCCTGGAGTTTCCTAGCTCACGCCCCGTAGGATAAGGGGAAGCAGCAGCACACGATAGAGAGAACCGAATAACAAGCCGAAGGTCAGGGGCCACAAGCAGACAAGGATAACGAAGAACGAGCCGAAGGTCAAGGGTCACGAGCAGACAGGGATGGTCGGGGACAAGCCAATAACGTAACAGAGAGACAGACGTAGCACACGGCAGGCAGGAACCCAAACACACAATGCCTAACAAACACGTTGATCAGCAAAGCAGGCTTGCAGTGCACAGGTTAATATAGTGTTCAGTGATAGGGCCTGGGGTGGAGTCAGGCTGGGAGGAGATTATAAAGGAAGCCAGGTGAAGGAGGTCTGGTCTCTAGATGAACACATGAGGAGGAAGGTAAGATGGCAGACAGACATTAATGCATATCCATGACAGTACCCTCCCTCTTACGAGGCATCCCCCTTCCCCGCCTGGGCCCAGGTTTAGAGGGAAACTTCAGATGAAACTCCTTTAACAGACGAGGTGCAAAGACCTCAGATGCAGTGATCCAAGACCTCTCCTCAGGACCAAACCCTTTCCAATGAACGAGGTACTGAAGAACGCCTTTACAGAGTCGGGAGTCCAGAATTTGACTGATCTCGTACTCCTGATTATCCTCCGAGACAGGCGCCACGGTAGGAAGAGGACGAGAGAATTTATTGAGGACTAAAGGCTTTAGAAGAGCAACATGAAAGGAGTTAGTGATTTTAAGGCTCTTAGGAATCTGGAGTTTGAAACAAACCGGATTCAGTTTAGCAGTTACCGTGTATGGACCGATGAATCGTGGAGCAAACTTCAGAGAAGGAACTCGGAGCTTGATGTTCCTGGTAGAGAGCCAGACTTTGTCCCCTGGCTGAAGAGAAGGCGGTTTACGCCTGCGGCGGTCGGCAAAGCCTTTGAATTTTTCAGCAGCTGCCCGGAGGGAATCATGAACGTGACCCCAAACGGAATTGAGAGACTCCTGAACCGAAGCCAAAGCTGGAATGTCTGGAGAACAGATCATAGGAAGAGGAAGTTGAGGGTGTTTTCCATAAACTGTGAAAAAGGGTGTCTTCTGCGAACTGGTATTCACATGATTGTTATGGGAGAATTCTGCCCACGGGAGTAGAGAGGACCAATCGTCATGGTGAGAAGACACAAAGGTGCGAAGAAAGACCTCTAACTCCTGATTAACCCTCTCAGTCTGTCCATTGGATTGGGGATGGTAAGAAGAAGAAAAATCCAAGACAATATTGAGGGATTTGCAAAAGGCTCTCCAAAAACGAGACATGAATTGGACTCCCCTGTCGGAAACAATATGAGAAGGGACCCCATGTAGGCGGAGAATTTCTCGAATGAAAATGGGAACCAAGGCAGGGGCAGAAGGAAGACCAGGAAGAGGAACAAAATGAGCCATCTTGGAGAATCGATCGATTACCACCCAAATGACTGTATTATTCTCAGACAGTGGGAGATCGGTGATAAAATCCATGGCAATATGGGCCCAGGGTTCCTTAGGAATAGGCAAGGGCATGAGGAGACCAGCAGGAGCTTGTGTGGAGGATTTGGACTGAGCACAGACATGACAAGCTTTAACGTAGTCTTTGACGTCTGAGCGGAGATTAGGCCACCAGTAGTGACGACTGATGAGTAGGAAGGATCGGAGGAATCCAGAATGCCCTGCCACCTTGGAATCATGTCCCCAACGAAGGATCTTAGCTCTTAGCTCAGTGGGGACAAAGGTCTTACCAGGCGGAATTTTAGACTTCAGGGTGGTAGAGTGGGCAACAATGCATGAGGTGGGAATGATCGGCTCAGGTTCAGGGGCGGACTCCTCGTCCAAAGTGTCAAATGACCTAGAGAGCGCATCAGCCCGACCGTTGCAGGAACCAGGTTTGTAGGTAATCGTGAAATTAAAACGGGCAAAGAAGAGACTCCACCTGGCCTGTCTAGGATTCAGACGTTTAGCATTCTGTAGATACTGTAAATTCTTGTGATCGGTAAAGATCGTTATGGAGTGAGGGGAACCCTCCAAGAGATGACGCCACTCCTCTAACGCCAATTTAATTGCGAGAAGTTCCCGATCACCGATGGCATAATTCCTCTCTGCCTGAGAAATTTTTTTGGAGAAGAACGCACATGGTTGGCGTCTCTTCTCAAAGATTTGAAGAAGCACAGCTCCCACCCCCATTGAGGAAGCGTCCACTTCAATAAAAAATGCATTCCCAGGATTTGGTCTCCTCAAGAGGGGGCCAGAAACAAAGGCCTGTTTCAGGTTGTGAAATGCAGAGACAGCTTCGGGAGGCCAGTCTCTGGCATTCACACCCTTCTTGGTCAAAGCGATAATAGGCGCGGCAATGGAAGAGTAATTCCTTATGAACTGCCTATAATAATTAGTGAAGCCAAGAAAGCGCTGTGTGGCCTTGAGGCTAGCAGGAAGAGGCCAGTTGGTGATAGCCAAGACCTTCCCAGGGTCCATACGAAGCCCCGAACATGAGACAAAGCACCCCAAAAACAGGACCTCAGAACATTCAAAGGAACATTTCTCCAGCTTGGCATAGAGATTGTTCTCTCTAAGACGTTGAAGTACAGTGCGGACATGGTTTCTGTGGACGAGCAGATTTTCAGAAAAGATCAGAATGTCATCCAGATAGATGACAACAAACTGGTACAGCAGATCTCTGAAGATTTCATTGACAAAGTTTTGAAACACGGCTGGAGCATTACACAGACCAAAAGGCATCACCAGATATTCGTAATGCCCGTCTCTAGTGTTAAATGCAGTCTTCCATTCGTCACCCTCCCGTATTCGAATGAGATTGTACGCGCCTCTGAGATCCAACTTGGTGAAAATGGAGGCACCCTTCAACCTATCGAATAGCTCAGATATTAAGGGTAAGGGGTATCGATTTTTAATAGTAACCGCATTTAAACCCCGATAATCGATGCAGGGTCTTAAGGTACCATCCTTTTTGGCAACAAAAAAGAACCCTGCCCCTGCAGGCGATGAGGATTTCCGGATGAACCCTCTCTCCAGATTCTCTGCTACATACTCCGACATGGCCTGGGTCTCTGGGATGGACAGAGGGTAGGTACGACCCCTGGGTAGAGTTGCTCCGGGGACAAGATCAATAGCACAGTCAAAAGACCTGTGGGGAGGAAGCACCTCAGCTGATTTTTTACAGAACACATCCCGGTAATCGCTGTATGCGGCGGGAAGATCAGAAGAAACAGAAGTGGCAGCAACCGGAAGACTCTCCTTGGGGGTCACCTTGAGAAGACACGACGAGAAACATGAGGAACCCCAGGCCAGGATCTGCCCAGAGACCCAGTCCACATGTGGGGAGTGGAGCTGTAGCCAAGGGAGGCCCAATACAACTGGGGTAGAGGCCTTGGGTAGAATAAGAAAGGATATCCACTCCTGGTGGAGAATCCCTACCGACATCCTAATGGGTAGCGTCTGGAAGCGAATAGGGCCCCCTGGGAGAACAGTGCCATCAATTGCCGAGACTACCAATGGGGTAGTGAGAGGTGAAAGGGTAAGCTTCATAGAAGAAGCAGTTCTCCAATCCATGAAATTGCCGGCAGCCCCGGAATCCAGGTATGCAAGGGTTGACTGAGGAGAAGTGCCTACATGAAGGGACACCGGCAAGAGCAGGCGAGAAGGTGATGTTTCTGGGTCCAATACTCCACCTTCCAAATGTATTAGACCCGAGCGTTTCCCGGACGAAGCGAGCAGGAGTCACGAAAATGACCCTTGCCCCCACAATAGAGGCACAAGCCCAGAGTTCTGCGCCTAGCACGTTCTTCGGGGGTTAGTCTGGTCCGGCCCAGCTGCATAGGTTCTTCAGCAGGTAGAGGATGCTCCACGGAATGAAGGGAGGGGAGCTCAGACTGGCTAGGACCCAGAGAGTGCTGGCGTCTTTTTTCTAAGGACCTCTCTTGAAAACGAATGTCGATCTGGTTGCATAATGAAATTACATCGTCCAGACCGACGGGAATGGCTCTTCCCGCTAATTCGTCTTTCACTCGGTCAGAGAGGCCATGTAAAAAGGTAGCGACCAGGGCCTCATTATTCCAGCTCAATTCAGCTGTGTGGATACGGAACTGAAGAGCATATTGCCCCACTGAACTAGATTCTTGGCGAAGACGTAAGACAGCACTAGCCGCTGAAGAAGCCCGAGCCGGCTCTTCGAAGATATTACGAAAGAGCTTCAAGAATTCGGACAGACTGGAAACCACCGGATCGTTCCTCTCCCACAGGGGGGCAGCCCAGGCCAAAGCTTCACCGGAGAGGAGGGAAATGATATAGGCTACCTTAGCCCGGTCAGATAGGAAGCTTTGAGGCTGAAGCTCAAAATGAATAGTGCATTGGCTGAGAAACCCCCTGCAGGCCTTGGAGTCCCCAGAGAAACGGAACGGAGCTGGCAATCTTAGTGAGTGTGAGGCTGCGACTGGTGCGATAGGTACAGCCGCTGGTTGTACTTGGGGTTGCGGATTCGGGGTTCCCAAGGAGACCTGAAGCTGCTCGAATCGAGAAGCCAGATCCTGGAGGAATCGCATCACCTGGGTCTGATTTGATTCCTGGGTCTCAAGTCTGCGAACTATGCCCTGCAATGGATCATCCGCGGGAAGCGGGATGTCAGCCGGGTTCATGGCTGATCAAACTGTCAGGGTCACCTGTGGCCAGGTGACAGATGCACACCGTAGGGGGACAGGAGTGCACCGCGAGGTAGTGAACCCTATGGCTGGCTTCTGTGGATAGGAAACTGGGTGGTTGTGGAAAGCGGGACCAGAGGAGCACAACCGGGATCCCAACGGAAGCGAGAGCCAAGATTCCCCAGGGCGCGGAGTCTAAGACCCAGCTGGTCTTCTCCAGGGCCTCTAGTGGTGAGGATGTTACGCTGCAGGCTGGGACCAGGTCGCGGCCCCTGGAGTTTCCTAGCTCACGCCCCGTAGGATAAGGGGAAGCAGCAGCACACGATAGAGAGAACCGAATAACAAGCCGAAGGTCAGGGGCCACAAGCAGACAAGGATAACGAAGAACGAGCCGAAGGTCAAGGGTCACGAGCAGACAGGGATGGTCGGGGACAAGCCAATAACGTAACAGAGAGACAGACGTAGCACACGGCAGGCAGGAACCCAAACACACAATGCCTAACAAACACGTTGATCAGCAAAGCAGGCTTGCAGTGCACAGGTTAATATAGTGTTCAGTGATAGGGCCTGGGGTGGAGTCAGGCTGGGAGGAGATTATAAAGGAAGCCAGGTGAAGGAGGTCTGGTCTCTAGATGAACACATGAGGAGGAAGGTAAGATGGCAGACAGACATTAATGCATATCCATGACATCTATACTCCACTCCAACAGAAACTGCATTGCCATTTTGCTTACCGGGTCAGTAGCTGATGGTGAAGTTGTAAGGTTGCAGGGCTAAGCTCCACCGCAGAAACCTGCCAATGTCTCCTGAGACCCGGTTAAGCCAGACCAATGGGTTGTGGTCGGTGACTAATGAAAATTCCTGTCCGTACAAATAAGGGTTCAACTTTTTAAGGGCCCAGACCAGGGCCAAAACTCCTTCTCCACTGCCGCATAGCTCACTTCCCGGGGTAATAGCTTTCTGCTCAGGTATGCGACAGGGTGTTCTCCTCCATCCTCCCTGACTTGGCTCAGCACAGCCCCCAGTCCAAACATGGAACGTCTGTGTGGACAAGGAAACGTTTTTTAGGTACTGGGGCAGCCAAGACAGGGGCATTTACAAGTGCTTGCTTGAGGGCTAAAACACGGCTTCACAAGCTGGAGACCACAGGACCTGCCTAGGTAAATTCTTTTTCGTCAGGTCAGTCAGGGGCTTGGCAATATCACTATAATCAGGGGCAAAACTTCGGTAGTACCCTGCAGTCCCCAAGAAGGCTAATACCTGGGTCTTAGTACGGGGTGTGGGCCAGTTAGCTACTGCCTCTACCTTGGCTGGCTCTGGTCTTTGGTTCCAACACCCTACTCTGTGTCCCAGGTACTGCACCTCTGCCATACCTAGATGGCACTTGTCTGATTTCAAGGTCAGGCCTGCGGCTCGAATCTTGTCCAGAACCACCCCTATGTGAACCAGGTGCTCCTCCCAAGACCCACTGTAGATCGCAATGTCATCCAGGTATGCACATGCAAAATCCTGAAAGCCATCAAGGAGCCTATCCACCATACGTTGGAAGGTAGCCGGGCATTTTTCATCCCGAATGGCATGACCATAGACTGGTACAGGCCAAACGGGGTAACAAATGCCGACTTGGGGATAGCATCCTCGGCCAGGGGAATCTGCCAATAGCCCTTATGCCACATACACACGACCGTTTTCCACGACGTTAAAAATGCAATTTTTTAAATTGGGCATTAAAAACGATCGTGTGTAGGCTCCAGAGCTTTTTTAACGACGTGAAAAATGGCCTAAAAAAAATGAGAACCTGCTCTATTTTTTCACGTCGTTTTTCACGTCGTTTTTTTTAATGACGTGAAAAACGGTAGTGTGTATGCTTTTTACGAGGGGAAAAAAACGCGCATGCTCAGAATCAAGTATGAGACGGGAGCGCTCGTTCTGGTAAAACTAGCGTTCGTAATGAAGATAGCACATTCGTCACGCTGTAACGGACTGAAAAGCACGAGGCTGAAAAGCGTGAATCGTCCAACAAACTTTACTAACATGAAGGGTGGCGCCATTCGAACGGAACTTCCCCTTTATAGTGCCGTCGTACGTGTTGTACGTCACTGCGCTTTGCTCGAGCGTTTTTTTTTAATGAACGTGTGTATGCAAGACAGGCTTGAGAGGAAACAAGAAAAATCACGTCGAGAAAAACGTTGTTTTTGAAAATGACATTAAAAACGATCGTGTGTACGCGGCATTACACAGGTCTATTGTGGTTAAATAACGTCCGCTGGCTATACGATCTAGCAGTTCGTCTACCCTGGGCATCGGGTAGGCGTCAGTGGTGGTCTTCTCATTGAGTCTCCTGTAGCCCACGCAGAACCCGGTAGTTCCATCTTTCTTAGGCACCAGGACTACAGGCAAGGCCCAAGGGCTTTTTAGAGGGCTCAATGACTCATAACTGAATCATCTCCTGTATCTCCATCCGCATTCCTTCTCGGACTGCTTCAGGGATACGGTAGGGGGGCTGTCGAAGGGGTGTTTGTCCAGGGGTCTCTACTTTATGCACAGCCAGGGTCGTGTAGCCCGGTTTTTGGGAGAAAGTCGCCTGTTTCTCCTACAGAAGCTGCTTAGCCTGTTCCTTCTTTGTGGGGCTTAACCGGTCCCCTAGCTGTATAAGGCTAATGATGTCAGTCTGGAGGTCTCTAGTAATTCAGGGAGGGGTAAACTTTCTGAGTAATTCGCAGCAGAGGCACATACTGCAGCAACATCCTCCTGCCGTTCCTGATACTCCTTCAGCATGTTCACATGAAAGGTTCGCTGGATTCTTTCATCTGCACAGCTGGCAATAACATAGGTAGTATCACATACCTGGGCTACTACTTTATATGGGCCCAAGTCTTCACAGGCTTTAGTTGTCGGGCCCCCGATCGTACCATCTCTTCTGTCTCCCCTGGGCCGCCTGGAGATTCTCCCTTACCATCAGAGACAGTTGCTCCATGCGGTCCCTGAGTTCCAGAACATAGGGCACTATGGGGGTCCCCTCCTGCTCTGTCTCTCCCTCCCAGTTTCCTCTAATGAGATTGAAGGGTCTGCGGACCCTTCTCCCATCGAGTAACTTGATAGGAGAGAACCCAGTAGATTCCTGGGGTGCCTCTCTGTATTCAAATAACAGGTGAGGCAGGAATCTCTCCCAGTCTCTGCAAGCGTCCGAAAAGGTCCTCGAAATTTGCTTGAGGGTCCCGTTAAAGCGCTCGCAGAGACCATTAGTCTGGGGGTGGTAAGGTGAGCTCAGAAAGGGCTTAAAATTGCACACCTTCCACAACTGCTGGGTGAGCACAGCAGTAAACTGGGTTCCCTGGTCAGAAAGAATCTCCTTAGGGAACCCCACTCTAGTAAATATCTTAACCAGGGCATCAGCTACTGTCTCTGCTTTAATGTTGGACATAGCTACTGCCTCTGGGTAACGGGTGGCGTAGTCCACCACAGTGAGAATATACTTCTTCCCGGATGGGCTAGACCTGGCCAAGGGACCCACAATGTCAATGGCTATGCGGTAAAAGGGCTCCCTAATAATAGGCATGGACATAAGTCTGGCCTTAGAGTGGTCCCCCTGCTTACCTACCCGTTGACATGTGTCACACGTTTTGCAGTATTGTCGCACATCCTGGTTAAAATTGGGCCAGAAAAAATTCTGTGTAATCCTATGGGCTGTGCGACGGGACCCTAGATGTCCTGCTAGTGGTACATCATGCCTGATTCGCAGAATCTCCAGCTGGTATTTCTTAGGCACCACTGGCTGTCGTTTTTGCGAATGGGCTTTACTTCTCGGGGTGGCTTAAGGATCCTATACAGTTTATCCCTCACCCATTCATAAATCTCCCCATCTATTCCCCTTTCCTGAGTATCTGCCTTAGCCCTATACTTGTGTAAGGTTAGGTCCTCCCGGGTTCCCTCCCAAATGCCTCTGGGGTATCCCAGCCTAGGGGAGCTTGATCTAAAGTACATGTAACGGCACCCCAAATATGAAAGGGGGGAACACCGTTTAGATCTCTTCCCTCTCCTGGACACACATTCGCTGTCGATCCTCCACAGCCAGACGACCACTTCCCATAGGAATTAATCCTTCTGAAAGAACGAGACACACTCTGTATCTTTCCAAGGATAGACTCAATTTCCCCAATCCACATCACCACAAACAATGAACAGGTCTTTTAGAAGCTGGGATTAGCATTACACTAGGCAGACAGGTGATTGAGGCTGAACACCTCAGTATCTCTCAATTAACCTGTTGAGTGCAGAATCAGTAAATAGTCCTTTACAGATATCCTTGGGAATATGGTGGATAAATATTACAGACCCATTTTAGGTAGTCCAAGATATATTTCTTAATGTCCATTATTTCCTGGCCTACCCTGTGTCCAAAGTGACCCCCTGTCACACATCTCCCCTTTCGGCAGGAGACTAACACAGGAGGTGACCCCAGACGGGTTGACTCCGAAGTTAGTCCATAGGTCCATTCTTCTAATGCCGGTGTCAGGGAAATTCCCCGTCTGTTGTCACCAATCTGCGCTCAGTGCGCATGCGCGGTGAAACGGCGCATCGGCGCATGCGCGGCGGGACGGCGCTTCGGCGTGCTCGGGTGCGCGCACCGGCGCAACGACGAATGCGCGTGCGCAATAGCTCGCCAATGGGACTACAGGCGGGCCTATTTAAACAGACACAGTAACACTATCTGGTTGCTGGTTTGTCAGCTTTGCTGTGTTTTTCTTGTGCCTGAAATAAGTTAAAGTTCTCCTGCTGTGACCCGGACCGGATTTGACTACACTTCTGCTTCTCCTGAACCTGACCCCTTGGCTTGCTAAACGGACTTCTACCTCTCTCCTTGTGCTTGACCCTCGGCCTGTGACCCGGATCTGCTGCCTGCCTCCAGCCCTCTACCTTCTGCCTGTACCCTGGACTTCTTGCTTAACCTGACTAGTCTGGTGCTTTCTGCTAAACTCCTAATCGGACTTGTGCCCTTGCTACTGTTTGCTGTTTGACCCTGTCTACCCTTGGTGTTTGACTCCCGGCCTGTTCTTCAGACTCAGCCCTGCTAGATTCTTCAGCAAGACACCTCTACCTGCTGGTGGCCAGTGCTCCCTCGTGCTGTCCTCTCCCTGTCTCACCTCCAGGGGGCGGAGTGCGCTTGGGTGCAAGGGTGAACCACTCTCGGCATCTTGGCCTCGGTAAGTACTTAGCCTGATAGTACAAACCGGCCAGATGTCTGAGGCCGACAGAGTGCGTTCCCCATTTGACACCCTCTGCCAGCAGGTCTCCACCTTAACGGACACCGTCCAAAGACTCCAAGAGGGATACACTCAGATTGATGGCCGTCTTCAACAGCTCACTGGTCTCCTAGGACCAGCCCCCTCAGCTGCCACCTCTGCCAACACTGCCACCAACTCCCAAGTACCTACGAGTTCTACAGTAGTGATGGCCACCCCTGAACCCAGGGTCCCTATTCCGGAACGTTTTTCGGGTGTCCGCAAAAAATACCGGGCTTTTAAAAACGCCTGCTCCCTCTACCTTGCCCTCCAACCAAGGACCTTCTCTTCGGAAGCAGTAAAAGTGGGGTTTATCATCTCTCTCTTAACGGATGACCCTCAAGCCTGGGCCCATGGCCTGATGAAGCAACAGAGCCCCATATTGGACTCAGTAGAGACATTTTTTGAAAATATGGCTCAACTATACGATGATCCCCAGCGATCAGCCACGGCCGAGTCCGTCCTCCATAGCCTAACTCAGGGGAGAAGACCGGTGGAAGACTATACGTCAGAATTTAGGAAATGGTCCGCCGACACCAAAATGGAATGAGGCGGCCCTCAGATACCAATACCGCCAGGGACTATCTGAGACGCTCAAGGACGAGCTGGCCAGGATCGAAACCCCCACTACCTTGGAGAACCTGATCCAATCCGCCATACAACTCGATAGGCGTCTGCGTGAACAACGGGCGGAGCGATTTCAATCTCCTCGTCCCAACTGGCCTCCATCCAGGACTGTACCTCACTACCCACCAACCTCTGTGCCTGCAGTCACACCCCTTCCTGAGCCAGAACCCATGCAGCTCGGGTTGGTTCGGGCTCCCCTGACTCCTGAGGAAAAACAGCGAAGGCCCAAGGCCAACCTGTGCCTATACTGCGGGGTGCCGGCCACTTCCTCCTCAACTGCCCCATAAGACCTAGTAAGTCTATCTCTAAAGACACTTTAAACTATCAACTCTTTGACAACCCTCAGTCTTATGTCATTCTCTTTGTGTCTCTACAGCTGCCGGAAGGGGCAATCCGCCTCCCGGCAATTATTGATTCCGGAGCCTGCAGCTGCTTCCTGGACTCTGCTTTAGCCTCAAGATTCCATGTCCCCACTCAACCTAAGGACCACTGCCTTCAGATCCACCTGGCGGATGGGTCCTTGCCCGTTCAGGGCTGATCACGCTGGAAACCAAACCTATCCTTGCCAAGAACTTCTCCGGTTAGACCTCATACCTTCCCCGATGTTCCCCATCATCCTGGGCCTTCCCTGACTACAGGCACACGAGCCCCTCATAAATTGGGTGAAGAAAGAGGTTAGCTTCACCTCCTCCTATTGTTCCCAGAACTGTCTTGCCTCTGCCTCTACGGCCTGCGCTTCCATGACTGCCAAGCCGGACAACCTACAGCATGTTCCTTCAGTCTATCTAGAATTCCGGGACGTGTTCGATAAGCAGCAAGCCGACCATCTACCACCTCATCGGCCCTATGATTGCCCTATCGATCTCTTGCCGGGCTCTAAAATTCCGTTCAGACGTATCTTTCCGTTGTCCGAAACCGAGTTGAAAGCCCTCAAGGCTTATATTGATGAAAACCTCCAGAAAAGATTTATTCGCCCTTCCTCCTCTCCAGCCGGTGCAGGAATCTTCTTTGTGGAAAAGAAAGATGGGTCCTTAAGACCCTGTATCGATTACCGGGACCTAAACAAGATAACCATTAAGAACAGGTACCCACTACCCCTTATTCCGGAGCTATTTCAGCGCTTCCGATCTGCTCGGGTCTTTTCCAAACTGGATCTATGGGGGGCCTACAATCTTATCAGAATCAGGGCCGGAGACGAGTGGAAAACCGCCTTCAGATCTCGTTTCGGGCACTTTGAGTATTCGGTCATGCCGTTCGGACTTTGTAATGCTCCAGCCACCTTCCAACACCTAGTCAACGATATTTTCAGACAGCACCTTGACGACTTCTTAGTAGTGTACCTGGACGATATCCTCATCTTTTCCACCAACATCGAACTCCACCGGGCTCATGTCATGAAGGTCCTCACCATCCTTCGGAAGCACAAACTCTACCTCAAAGCTGAGAAATGTGAGTTCGAAAAGACCACCGTACAGTTCCTCGGCTTTATCATTTCCATCGATGGGGTCGCGATGGACCCGCAGAAGGTGAAGGCCATCCAGGACTGGCCAGCCCCAACCGACAAGAAGGGGGTACAGCGGTTTATAGGCTTCGCCAACTTCTATAGGAGATTCATCGTGGGCTTTTTCTCCATTGTAGCCCCAATAACCCAACTTACCCGGCAAAATAACAGTTTTCACTGGTCTCCAGAAGCTCAAGAGGCCTTCTCCCGCCTCAAGGACGTCTTCACTTCAGCACCAGTACTTCAGCACCCGGATCCTCTACTGCCGTTCACCCTGGAAGTGGACGCCTCTGAGACAGCCATCGGAGCCATCCTCTCTCAAAGACGAGGCCCCAAGGCTCTCCTGTATCCAGTAGCCTTTGCCTCTAAAAAGTTGACTCCCCCGGAGCGAAACTATGATGTAGGGGACCGGGAATTACTGGCCATAAAATTCGCACTGGAGGAATGGCGATACCTTCTGGAGGGGGCAGTACACCCCATCATGATCTTCACAGATCATAAAAATCTAGAGTACCTAAGAACAGCTCAACGTCTACGCCCCAGGCAGGCCCGTTGGGCCCTTTTCTTCACCCGGTTCAACTTTCACATTTCCTATAGACCCGGCTCCAAGAATGGGAAGGCGGATGCGCTATCCAGGATGTTTCCGGAAACCCCTCAGTCGGCCCAACCGGGCACCATTCTGTCAGCTCAGAACTTTCTGTTGATTCCCCGGGCCGATCTACTCACCTCTATTAAAATCGCTTCCGGGCTCTGCTCTGATCCGGTCACTACCTCCCTGGAAAAGCGGGACGGCCTATTCTGGTCCCAGGACAAGATTTTCATCCCTTTGGAAACAAGACCGCTGGTCTTGAGGACCTTCCACGATCTCAAACTGGCAGGTCACTTCGGAGCACGTAAATCGTCGGAACTTGTCTCCTGCTCCTTCTGGTGGCCAGGCTGGAGCCAAGATTGTAAGTCTTATGTCGCTTCCTGCACTCAGTGTCAGCGTAACAAGGGATCAAACACCAAGAGTTGGGGCCTGCTCAAGCCCTTACCCATTCCTGAGCGCCCTTGGGCAGACGTGTCCATGGACTTTATCGTGGACTTGCCTTCCTCCGGAGGGTTTACCACGATTCTGGTCGTTGTGGACCGCCTCTCAAAAATGGCTCACTTTTTACCGATGATTGGGACACCTTCAGCCATGGATACTGCTCAAATCTTTTTTAAGGAGATAACCAGGCTTCACGGAATACCAAAGAGTATCACCTCCGACAGAGGTGTCCAGTTCACTTCGAAATTCTGGAAGGAACTCTGCAAGTCACTAGAAGTCAAAACCTGCCTCTCGTCTGCGTACCACCCCCAAAGCAATGGCCAGACAGAAAGAACCAATCAGACCCTGGAACAATACCTCCGTTGTTTCTGCTCTGCTTCCCAGGATGACTGGGCATCTCTACTTCCTTACGCAGAGTTTGCCTATAACAATTCAATACATTCTGCTACCAATCAAACCCCCTTTTGGGCCAATTTCGGTTTTCATCCCTCCTTCCTCCCTGAAAACATCCCCGAGAGCCCTGTTCCCACGGTCCAGGACCGAGTGGCCTCTGTCCAGGCGAATTTCCAAAGACTCCAGGAGATGATGCGGAATGCCCAAGGATCCTACAAGAAATTTTATGACCGGGGGAGGAAGGAAAACCCAGCGTTCAGAGTCGGGGAAAAAGTTTGGCTTTCCGCCGCCAACCTCAGATTGCCTATTCCCTCTCGAAAGCTCGGTCCTAGATTTATCAGGCCCTTCAAGATCAAACGAGCTATTAACCCTGTGGCTTTTGAACTAGCATTACCTGATTCCTATAGGATTCACCCAGTGTTCCACTCATCTTTATTAAAACCCGTCATTCCCAACGCCTTTCCTGGAAGAGATGGACCTCCTCCTCCACAAGTTGAAGTAGATGGGGAAAAGGAATTTGAGATGGAATCCATCCTGGGCTGTAGGAAAAAAGGCAGACAGTTACAATACTTAATTAAATGGAAAGGGTACCCCCCGGAAGACAACTCCTGGGAACCATCCAGGAACTTGCATGCTCCTCGCCTAATACGAGCCTTCCACCAAGAACATCCGGAACTAATGGCCAGTCTGGGCGTCCGGAGTCCGCCCCTCGGGGGGGGCACTGTCAGGGAAATTCCCCGTCTGTTGTCACCAATCTGCGCTCAGTGCGCATGCGCGGCGAAACGGCGCATCGGCGCATGCGCGGCGGGACGGCGCTTCGGCGTGCTCGGGTGCGCGCACTGGCGCAACGACGAATGCGCGTGCGCAATAGCTCGCCAATGGGACTACAGGCGGGCCTATTTAAACAGACGCAGTAACACTATCTGGTTGCTGGTTTGTCAGCTTTGCTGTGTTTTTCTTGTGCCTGAAATAAGTTAAAGTTCTCCTGCTGTGACCCGGACCGGATTTGACTACGCTTCTGCTTCTCCTGAACCTGACCCCTTGGCTTGCTAAACGGACTTCTACCTCTCTCCTTGTGCTTGACCCTCGGCCTGTGACCCGGATCTGCTGCCTGCCTCCAGCCCTCTACCTTCTGCCTGTACCCTGGACTTCTTGCTTAACCTGACTAGTCTGGTGCTTTCTGCTAAACTCCTAATCATACTTGTGCCCTTGCTACTGTTTGCTGTTTGACCCTGTCTACCCTTGGTGTTTGACTCCCGGCCTGTTCTTCAGACTCAGCCCTGCTAGATTCTTCAGCAAGACACCTCTACCTGCTGGTGGCCAGTGCTCCCTCGTGCTGTCCTCTCCCTGTCTCACCTCCAGGGGGCGGAGTGCGCTTGGGTGCAAGGGTGAAACACTCTCGGCATCTCGGCCTCGGTAAGTACTTAGCCTGATAGCCGGTATCCACACAGTACCCCAAATAAATTGCTCCAAACAGAGCATTACTTACCCAGCCAACCTCTGCCTCTCTCAGAGAACATACCCACCGCTGGGGAGAAGACAGGGTGACTGGGCTCAGTCTTTCATGCTGTTGGGGATCTGGGCCGACTGCCCAGCATCCCTGAGGTATACAAGTGGAGACTGGAGTCCCATCCACTTGTGTTAGGTGAAAATTCCCCAGTGCTTGCAAAGCAAGGCCGACATCCTCCTGTCCCAGTGTCACACCATTTTCTGGGGTTGTGTCAGTGAGGACCGAAGTCCCATCCAGTCCCACAGGAACTCCCTCTTCTGTTAGTTGAGAGCAGAGGCCCGCGGCACTTTGCTCTGTTGCCAGCTCTTCCGCTGGGTTGCTATGAGTGGAGACCATAGTCCCATCCACTGACATCAGCTCAAGTTGCAGTTGTGTGCAGCGGCCAGTAGTATTCTGCCCTGCTGCCAGTGATTCAGCTGGGGGTAAAAGCTTTACCACCTCAGCTTGTTGCTGGAGAGGGGGGCCAACTGCCCCGGCTCCCTGAAACTCCACAGTTGTTTCCGGTGCTGGGCAGAGGTTGCTAGCACTCTGCCCTGTTGCCAGCACCTCTGCTGGGGGCTCCACACCATCTGCTCTGGTTAACTGTTGGGGAGGGAAAAGGGCTGCTTCTCCCCCTGCATCTCTGAACTCCCCTGGGAAAGAGGAACCATCACCTTCTCACCTCGGGCCTCCAAAACTGCCACGGGTGTAGAGCAGGGGTCTGCAGTACTCTGTCCTGCTGCCAGTACTTGGGCAGGCGATGCATAATCCATAACCTCCTCTGAACAGTCCCTTAAGTCCATACCTTCTGTAATCTGTGGCTGGGGAGATGAGCCAACTGCCCTAGCTCCCTGGAACTCCATATCATCCACTTCGGCTTTAGGGATAGCAATCTTCAGATTTTCCACTGCCGATTCTTCAGCCAGGCTAGCTCCCTGGAACTCCATATCATCCACTTCGGCTTTAGGGATGGCAATCTTCAGGTTTTCCACTGCCGATTCTTTTAATTTGGGATTCCTTTCTCCTGCATATGGGCTAACATTGGAAGCATCACCAGGAGCACAGGGGGACGAGATACCGTCAGAGTGCCACACAGTGGCATACACTGTGAACGCTTTACACCCCAAGAGGGGGTGGAACATTCGGTGAGTGTAGGCTTTTTAAGAGCACGGATTGCTGTGGTCACCTTTTGGAATATAGCATCGGCTTTTTTCACCTGGCACCAAGCACGTATCTGAATACTCAGCACTTGAGATACAAAGATTACATTGATTCACATATATATTCTCGTTAAGATGGACTTTTAATTTATGCACTAATTGCTATTGTACATTATTGAATATTGAATACAAGTCCACGGAGCCCTCCTCAAAGTACCAGAGCGTCATCAGTTTGCCATAAACCATACCAAAAAAGGGAAGGAGGAGACCATAGAGTAATACCCTTTAGGCCTTTATTTAAATAAAAGTATCGTACTTACAAACAATGAATTTTGTTGTTTGTAAGTACGATACTTTTATTTAAATAAACGCCTAAAGGGTATTACTCTATGGTCTCCTCCTTCCCTTTTTTGGTATGGTTTATGGCAAATTGATGACGCTCTGGTACTTGTGAGGAGAGCTCCGTGGACTTGTATTGGGCCAGCTCGTGCAGCACACAGGCCGTGGACAGGTTGCAGCGAACGTGAGCTTTATTCTTGCGGTTGGTAAGGAGCCATTTCTATCAGGGTGCTTATCACGTTGATTGTATTATTCACGGTGGTGGTGCTTTGACTTTCCTATACCAGTCAAAAGGTATTATTCTATGTTTTGTTTTTTTGTACCATTGAGCCATCAAGAGTTCCCTAAGTATTGGAGGAGTGTGAACATCCTGTGGTATCTCTGGATCTCCCTTGTTTGTAAAGGCTGCGGCTGGGTCACAGTCGACTGTGTTTACTTACCTTCTATCTGGTAAGCAGCCATTTCTAATAGTGTTTATGCCAAGCAAGATGTGCTAACGTACAAGATTGTCGGATACACTGTAGCCCATTGGTTCCCCCCCTCTGGATTTTTCCATCTTGAGGATACATCTTTGGACTTAGATATTCCACATTAAGATATATTTATATAATTTTTTGGCGCAGTTTTCTTTTCTACTGCTTATAATAATTATTTGTATATTACTAAAGCCTCGTACACACGGTTGGACTTCCATCGGACTTTTCCTTGGATTTTTGTCCGAACGGAGTTGGCCGGGCACACCCATAGCATACACACCACAGGACTTTTCTGCAAACTTTCCCAAAACTTTTTGCAACATCACCTGGTTTTTCTGCTCTTTACCGCCACCCTTTGGTCAACTTCTGCTATTGTTGGTTGATTTTAACATTAGTTGTTTTGTCCATCGGACAAAAGTCCTATGGTTTTCTGTACACACGGTAGGACTTTGCTCCTTCGGACTTTTGTTGGGCAAAAGTTTGTCCGTTTGCAGACCCAACTTTTGTCCGATGAAAACAAAACCATACAAAAAAAAGTTTGCGATGGAGCGTACACACGGTCGGATTGTTGGTCCAACTTGCTTAAAACTAAGTTTGTTGGGCAAAAGTCCGACCGTGTGTAGGGGGCTTTATGGTAATTAACCCCTTGTCACCCAGGCCAATTCTGACACTTCTCTCCTACATGTAAAAATAAACATTTTTTTTTGCTAGAAAATTACTCAGAACCCTCAAACATTATATATATTGTTTTAGCAGACACTAGGGAAAAAAATGGTGGTCTTTGCAACTTTTTATGTTACACAGTATTTGTGCAACAATTTTTTAAACGTGTTTTTTTTTGGAAAGAAACTGTTTCATTCATTAAAAAAAAAACACTAAAGTTAGCACAAATTTTTTTGTATAATAAGCGATGCTTTAATTTTTTTTTTACAGGTTACATGTTTAGAGTTACAGAGGAGGTCTAGTTCTAGAATTATTGCTCTTGCTCTAACGATCGTGGCATATGTAACCTGTGTGTATCTGGTTCTGATACTAGCCAGTGCCTACTCAGCCACAGACTAGTAACTCTCCCCAGCCTGTCCCCACACACCCTCTCACCTGCTGACCTGTGGATGGGGGAATCACTCCTGCAGTGTTATTGTGTTCTGCCTGTGAATACAATGATCAGTGTTGCTAACTGACAGGCTGGTTGTACTCAAGCCGGTTAATAGGTTGACTTGTGTAAGCCCATGCAGAGATCAATTATGGCTGGTCTCTGCTTAATTGGCGCTTAACCACTACGCAGTCCCTTAACATCCTTCCACAAACCTTTCCATTTTTCCTTCCCAGATTCCTTCATCCTCCTCACCTGTACATAGTGCCCACTGTCATACTCTCCACACTCCTCTCCTGTACATACTGCCCACTGTCATACCCTACACAATTCTCTCCTATACATAGCGCCCGCTGTCATACCCTACACACTCCTCTCCTGTACATAGTGCCCGCTGTCATACACTTCTCTCCTGTACATAGGGCCCACTGTCATACCCTCCACACTTCTCTCCTATACATAGTGTCAACCGTCATACCCTCCACACTCCTCTCCTGTACATACTGCTCCCTGTCATACCCTCCATACTCCTCTCCTATACATAGTGCCCACTGTCATACCCTCCGCACTTCTCTCCTATACAAAGAGCCCACCGTCATACCCTCCACACTCCTCTCCTGTACATACTGCTTACTGTCCTACTTTCCGCACTTCTCTCCTGTACATAGTGCCTACTGTCATACCCTCTACACTTCTCTCCTATACATAGTGCCTACTGTCATAAACTCCTCTCCTGTACATACTGCCCACTGTCATATCCTCCACACTCTTCTGCTGTACATACTGCTCACCGTCTTACCCTCCACACACATCTCATGTACATACTGCTCAGTATCATACCGTCCACACTCCTCTCCTGTACATATTGACCACTGTCATACCCAACACGCTCCTCTCCTGTACATACTGCCCCCGTCATACCCTCCACACTCCTCTCCTGTGCATACTGCCCACTGTGATACCCTCCACACTCCTCTCCTGTACATACTGTCCACTGTCATACCCTCCAAACTCCTCTCCTGTACATACTGCCAACTACCTTTCTCTCCACATTCCTCTCCTGTACATACTGCCCCCATCATACCCTCCACACTCCTCTCCTGTACATACTGCCCATTTTCATACCTTCCAAACTCCTCTCCTGTACATACTGCCCACTGGCATACCCTCCACACTCCTCTGCTGTGCATACTGCCCACTGTTAATGTTTTAGTGGTGATGTCCCATACGCGCCTATATTGGTACAACAGGGACCCACGGTCTCTATTGGAGTTATTCCCACTATGTCCTACTGCAATTGCAGTGAGTGGGTCAGTGGTTAGTTGCGCCCACCGTGGACAGAGGAGGGTGAGGAATCTGAGTCTGTCGGTTTTATCTATGTGGTATAGTTGAGACAGTTGGGATGCAAGGTAATAAAGATTTAAGTCAGGGAGGGCTGTTCCACCTAGGTCAGTAGGGTTCTTAAGGACTCTCCAGGCCAGCTTGTGTCTGTTGGTACCCCAAATAAATGTCTGGAGTATGGCCTCCATTGACTTGAAAAATTTCAAGGGTAAGTATACGGGTGTGTGCTAGAGTATATACAATATTTTAGGAAATAATATAATTTTAACAATATTAATGCGGCCCCACACACCGAGCGGTAGTCTCGCCCATACCTGGGTTCTAGACTTGATGAGATCGAAAAGGGGTTCTATGTTCAGGGATATATAGTCAGCCGGTGTTCTATTCACCAATACTCCAAGATATTTGATAGTGTTCACTCGCTGGAGTGGTAACTGCGCCTGTAGCTTGGGAGAAGGGAAACTATCCATAGGCAATATTTGAGATTTCTCCCAATTCATTTTAAGGCCAGAGAACTGACCAAAGTGTTCAATTGTATGTAACGCCTTCCGAAGAGATGTGGCAGAGTCGGCCAGGTAGTGCCCACTGTTAGACCCTCCACATTACTCTTCCTCACCAGCACATACTTCCCACTTTTAAACCATCCATACTCCTCCCCTATGTGTCACGTACCTAGCGGTGATGAGCCCGGACTTGCAGAGGAAGGCCTCCCTTACGGCTCCCACCAGCGGCCCCTGGTAAGGTAACAGCAGGCGCGGAGGTAGGAGGGGTACGAGTGCCTGGCAGGATCAACCAAGGTGAAGGTAGGTATGCAGACTTGGTAGGCACACTGGAACACAGCAGGTCGAACTGGAATCAGGAACACTCAGCAAACTGGAATCGTTCAGCAGACGGGACCGGAACCAGGAACACAGGAACTCAGCAAACTGGATCAGCTTAGCAGACTGGACCAGAACCAGGAACACAGGAACTCAGCAGACTGGATCAGCTTAGCAGACTGGACTGGAACCAGGAACACAGGAACTCAGCAAACTGGATCAGCTTAGCAGACTGGACCGGAACTAGGAACAGTGAGCTTGGTCAGACAAGCTGGGTCGGTTAACTGGCTGGCAGCAAGGTACAGAGGGATCAGACAGAGGAGAGGTCACAACAAGCCAAGGGTCGGATGCAGGCAGAAAACTGGAGAAGTCACAGGCAGGCCGGGTCAAACACAGGTAAGTCTTCAGATCAGGTTTTCAGGTACTCAACGCTGTAGAGCAGACAGCAGGGACTGTCTGCGATTGACAGGTTTAAATAGCCCCTCTGGCGCCACCTGCAGGGCGGAGCATGCGCAACCGAGAATCAGGAAGACAAGGACGCCTGCTTCTGGCAGGACCTCCATGACATTGCCCCCCCCCCAGGGGCAGCCTCCGGATGCCCATCCGGGCAAACTTCTCAGGGTGAGATCTCTTGAAGGACTGCACCAGGCTTCTAGCATGGATGTTCTCCTCAGGCTCCCAAGAGTTTTCTTCGGGTCCGTAGCCCTTCCACTTAATCAGGAATTGGTTCTGGTTATTCCTTCTTCTAAAATCCATAATGGCTTCCACTTCGAATTCCTCCTCCCCGTCTACAATGACAGGATCAGGGAGAGCCGGACTTCGGCCTGGAAATGGGTTGGGAACCGAGGGCTTCAGCAGAGATACATGGAAGACCGGATGGATCTTGAGGGAGTCAGGGAGCTCCAGTTCATAAGCCACTTCATTGATTTTCCTTTTGACTGGAAACGGCCCTAAGAATTTGGGGCCCAGTTTCTTAGAGGGACATGCCATCCTCAAGTTTAAAGTGGATAACCATACTTGGTCGCCGGGTGCCAGCATTAATTCACCCCGTCTCTTCCTGTCAAAAATTGTTTTGTTGTGTTCCTGAGTCTTGGTCATGGTTTCCTGCAGAAGTTGGTTGTTGGATGAAAAGAAGTTCAACTTTTCCTGGACTGCGGGCACCGTACATTCAGGAAGAGAATTGGGCAGGAATGTAGGATGGAAACCGTAGTTTGCGAAGAATGGGAACTGCTTGGTAGCGGAATGCGTAGAGTTGTTATAGGCAAACTCGGCCAATGGGAGCAGGGAAACCCAGTCATTCTGAGCGAATGAAGAGAAGCAGCGCAGGTACTGCTCAAGGGTCTGGTTAGTCCTCTCAGTCTGTCCATTGGTCTGGGGATGGTAAGCAGAGGAAAGTGACAATTCTATCTCCAGAGCCTTGCAGAGGGATCTCCAAAACCGGGAGGTAAATTGTACCCCTCGGTCGGAGACAATATTGGCTGGTACCCCGTGGAGTCTGACGACCTCTCTGATGAACACCTGTGCAGTTTCGGGAGATGAGGGAGTCCCCTTCATGGGAATGAAATGTGCCATCTTGGATAGACGGTCTACTATCACGAAGATAGTGGTGTGACTCTCAGCCGGAGGCAACTCGACGATAAAGTCGATGGACAGCATTTTCCAGGGTCTGTCTGGGACGGGTAGGGGTCTCAGTAGTCCCCAGGCCTTGGATTTGTAACCCTTGTTTCGGGTACAAACTATGCAGGACTCCACAAACTTCCTACAGTTCTCGCGGAGCCGAGGCCACCAAAAGGTACGCTGTACCAAGTCGGTGGTCTTGGCAACGCCAAAGTGCCCGGCAAGGGCATGGTCGTGGCAGAGTTCCAGTACGGTTATTCTCAGCTCTTCAGGTACGTAGATCCTGTTCTGGTACCAAAACAGCCCATCTTTGGCCTGCAATTCCGGTTCGGAGGGGAGTCTCTGCCCAGTGGAGGCTTGCTTGATCCGGGAGAGTAGGTCTTCCTGAAGCAGAAGGAAGTTTCCAGGAGCAAGAATGGTGTCTGGAGGAGAGGTTTCCTTAGACTTATGGAACATCCGAGAGAGGGCATCGGGCTTAATGTTCTTGGAACCGGGACGGTAAGTGACATGGAAGGAGAACCGGGAGAAGAAGAGCGCCCACCTGGCTTGTCGTGGTTTTAGCCTTTTCGCTGCCTTCAGGTACTCCAGGTTCTTGTGGTCGGTGAATATCAGAATCGGGTGGGCAGCCCCCTCCAACAGATAACGCCACTCCTCTAATGCGGACTTGATCGCCAGCAATTCCCGATCCCCCACGTCGTAGTTCCTCTCTGCCGCAGATAACTTGCGAGAGAAAAAAGCTACTGGGTGGAGCAAGGCTCTGGTCCCCTGTCTTTGGGACAGTATTGCTCCTACCGCAATTTCCGAGGCGTCTACCTCCAGGACGAATGGTAATGAGGAATCTGGGTGCTTCAAGATAGAGGCAGAGGTAAAGAGACCCTTCAGGGCCTCAAAGGCCTTTTGGGCCTCAGGAGACCAGTGGAAATGGATCCCTTGTTTGGTCAGCTGGGTGATGGGTGCGATGATGGCTGAGAACCATCTGATGAATTTGCGGTAGAAGTTGGCGAATCCAACGAAACGTTGGATCCCCTTCTTGTCCGCCGGGACTGGCCAGTCCAGGATTGCAGCAATCTTTTGAGGGTCCATCTTGATGCCCTCGCTGGAGATAATTAGTCCCAAGAACGATATACTTTCCAGCTCAAATTCACACTTCTCGGCCTTCGCATACAGGCCGTGCTGGCGAAGCCGAGCCAACACACTTCTGACGTGCCTGCGGTGGGAATCAAGGGAGGAAGAAAAAATTTGTATATTGTCTAGGTAGACAATGACAAAGAGATCTAGGAAGTCCCGGAGCACATCGTTAATTAAATACTGGAAAGTGGCAGGGGCGTTGCACAACCCGAAGGGCATTACCCGGTACTCGAAATGTCCGAATCGGGTGCGGAAAGCGGTCTTCCACTCATCCCCCTCCTTGATGCGGACCAGATTGTAGGCTCCGCGGAGATCAAGTTTGGTAAAAATGATGGCTGTTCCCAGTCTCTGAAATAGTTCCGGTACCAAGGGGAGAGGGTAGCGGTTTTTTACTGTGATTTTATTTAATTCACGATAGTCCACACAGGGTCGAAGGGTATGATCCTTCTTCTCTACGAAAAAGATGCCTGCACCGGCTGGAGATGTAGACGGACGAATGAACCCTTTCTGTAGGTTTTCATCGATATAGTCTTTTAGTGCCCCCTGTTCTACCTCTGTTAACGGGAAGATCCTGCCAAACGGAATTGCCGCTCCGGGAAGTAGGTCAATGGGGCAATCATAGGCCCGATGAGGTGGTAGAGTCTCTGCCCCTTGTTTGCTAAACACATCAAGAAAGTCATGGTAGACCTCAGGGATGGATTGCCGTATTCCAGCCTCCGTATTGATACATAAGAGGGTGGCCGGCCCAGGGGTTTTGAGTGTCCCGCAGGATTGCTGGCAGTAAGGAGAAGAAAAGGTCACCAACCCCGTGGCCCAGTTGATGGTAGGGTTGTGGACCTGTAGCCAAGGTATACCAAGGATCACAGGGAACAATGGGGAAGAGATAATGTCCAGGCGTAAGTATTCTTGGTGGGTTCCGGAGATGGTGGAGATGGTAGCGGGTAAAGGGGCGGTCTCTTGGACCACTGGTCCAGACTTAATGATGGACCCATCAGCCAAATGCACACATAGTCCATGGGTCTTGGTGACAAGAGGGATCTGGTGCTTGATGGCAAAGGCTGAGTCCATAAAGCAGCTGCAAGCCCCGGAATCAATAATAGCAGGCACTTGCAGAGTCCTTCCTGGGAGCTGTAACGAGACAGAGAGAGCAAGGTGAGATGTGGACTTGGCCTGTGGGTTGGTAGTGTCAGAAGATACTGAAAGACACTTACGAAGTTTCAGGGGACAATTTATAACGAAGTGTCCGGGTTCCCCGCAGTACAGGCACAGATTGTTCACTTGGCGACGTTGGCGTTCCTGTTGGGAGAGGGGAGGACGAAGCACTCCGAGCTGCATGGGCTCGGGTATGTCAGATGTAGCGGCTGGAGGTGCAACAGGTGCTGGGTGCAGATGGCTGGGAGCCCGGGGAAGCATCCAGGTCGGGCGGGAGAAGCCCGTGGACCTCTCAGCCCTTCGTTCCCTGAGACGTCGGTCGATCTGGATTGTTAAGTCAATTAGTGAATTCAGGGTTGGTGGTATGCCAACCCTAGCGAGCTCGTCCTTCAGAGGGTCGGACAGACCTATGCGGAACTGATGGCGGAGGGCGGCGTCATTCCAACTGGTATCTGCGCTCCACCGTCTAAATTCCGCTACGTAGTCCTCTGCTGCTCTGCGCCCCTGCTGAAGGGTGCGCAAGGCGGTCTCTGCGGTTACTGAGAGCTGGGAATCTTCATATAGCTGAGCCATGGCGTCGAAGAAGGCAGTAAGGTTGTTTAACGCCATATCTTTCTGTTCCAAGAGACGGTGGGCCCAGCTCTGAGGGTCTCCGGAAAGCAGGGACATCACAAAGCCCACCTTGGTGGCTTCCAAGGAGAAGGTGCGAGGCTGCAGAGCGAAGTAGAGTTCGCAGGAATTACGAAAAGCCCTAAACTTGCTTCGATCCCCGGAGAATCTTTCGGGTGTAGGGACCCTGGGCTCCGGAGGAAGCATGACAACTGTGGGTGAGGATCCTGCCCCAGCAGTGGAGGTAGAGGTATGGGATCCCCCTTGGGCTCCAGAGGGGTTGGAGAGGACCTGCACTTGTTCTTCCAGATGGGTGTAGCCTTGCTGGAGGTTCTTGACCGCTTCAGCCAATCCTGCCAGGTGCCGACATAGTTCCTCCATAGGTGAGGCTCCCTGCTCGGGCTCAGACATGGCTGTCTGCTACTGTCACGTACCTAGCGGTGATGAGCCCGGACTTGCAGAGGAAGGCCTCCCTTACGGCTCCCACCAGCGGCCCCTGGTAAGGTAACAGCAGGCGCGGAGGTAGGAGGGGTACGAGTGCCTGGCAGGATCAACCAAGGTGAAGGTAGGTATGCAGACTTGGTAGGCACACTGGAACACAGCAGGTCGAACTGGAATCAGGAACACTCAGCAAACTGGAATCGTTCAGCAGACGGGACCGGAACCAGGAACACAGGAACTCAGCAAACTGGATCAGCTTAGCAGACTGGACCGGAACCAGGAACACAGGAACTCAGCAGACTGGATCAGCTTAGCAGACTGGACTGGAACCAGGAACACAGGAACTCAGCAAACTGGATCAGCTTAGCAGACTGGACCGGAACTAGGAACAGTGAGCTTGGTCAGACAAGCCGGGTCGGTTAACTGGCTGGCAGCAAGGTACAGAGGGATCAGACAGAGGAGAGGTCACAACAAGCCAGGGGTCGGATGCAGGCAGAAAACTGGAGAAGTCACAGGCAGGCCGGGTCAAACACAGGTAAGTCTTCAGATCAGGTTTTCAGGTACTCAACGCTGTAGAGCAGACAGCAGGGACTGTCTGCGATTGACAGGTTTAAATAGCCCCTCTGGCGCCACCTGCAGGGCGGAGCATGCGCAACCGAGAATCAGGAAGACCAGGACGCCTGCTTCTGGCAGGACCTCCATGACACTATGCCTCTTACCTACAAAAACAGTTCTTTAAAATTATACTGAATATCCTCAATGTTACCAGCTCTAGAATGGGCACACTTTTGTTAGTTCAACTAAAGGAAATATTCTCAGTCCTCATATTTGTTCTGCCCCTTTATTAGTACACATTTAATTTTGTGATTACAACTGTGATATATAGAGGAAGATAGGGGATGTCAGCTACTCTAAATATACCACTGGTAAAAAAAAGTGCCCCTGAAAATATTTTTGAAATGTTGGCAACTATGCACTTGGGCACTGCCCAAGGGCTACCGGGTCAGTAGAGGGCCCCAAGAGAGGCTCCAGGGATCCTGCGATATTAAAGAGGTAGTAAACTTTGCTAACATTACTACTTTTTAGAGGCCCTGAGGTAGGTTATGCCATAATGTACAAGTATGCACAGCATATTAGCACATTAGGGTACATTTAAATTGTCAGACGGATCCCTCCAGTGCTGCGCTGTGATCAATCCGGCGGGGCCCAGATGCTTCCATCTTCATCCGGTCTTCCTTCTGGGTTCTGTGCCTTCGGTCCCTTGCCTTGGCTGGGCTGCGTTGATGTCATTCCCACGCATCCTTATGCGCATCCTCTCTCTCTCTCATTCCTCCTTTCTCTCTCATCCTCCCTCTCTTACCCCTCACCCCTCTCTCATCCCCTTTCTCTGTCTCTCTCATCCTCCCTCTCTCTCTTTAATTGAATTTGTTATAACAAAAAATTGTTTGCATTTTTATTTATTTATTATTTATAAAAGGCCCCACCAAAATCCTCAGCACCAGGCCCATGATGTTCTTAATCTGGCCCTGCTCAAACTGACGCCCCAACAAGTAGTACCTGAGCGCATCCACGGCCCACTTTATGGCCAGACATTCCTTTTCAATGACTGCATATTTTTTTTCATGGTCATTGAGCTTTCTGCTTAAGTACACCACAGGGTGTTCTTCCCCATTGTGTACCTGTGATAGTACTGCCCCGATACCAACATCAGACGCATCCGTCTTGACCAAAACGTTTTTGGAGAAATCGGGGGAGTATAGGATTGGCTGTGCACAAAGAGCCTTCTTCGGGACTTGAAAAGACTCTTCTGCTACTGGAGACCATTTCACCATTACGGAGTCTTTCCCTTTCGTAAGGTCTGTCAGTGGGGCAGCTATAGTTGCAAAATTTGGGATAAATCTTCTATAGTACCCCACAATGCCAAGAAAGGCCCTGACCTGCTTCTTGTTTGCAGGACGTGGCCACTCTTGGATGGCTTCTATTTTATTCACCTGGGGCTTTATGACACCCCGGCCAATAGTGTAGCCCAAATACTTGGCTTCCTCTAGCCCAATGGCACGTTTTTTTGGATTTGCCGTAAACCCTTCCTTGAAGAGGGAATCCAGGACAGCCTGGACACAGGGCATGTGAGACTCCCAGTCAGTGCTATGCACCACTATGTTGTCCAGATAGGCTGCAGCATACTGTCGGTGAGGTCTTAGGGTCCTGTCCATAGCCCTCTGAAATGTTGCAGGGGCATTTTGCAACCCAAAAGGCATTTTCTTATACTGAAACGACCCCTCCAGGGTCACAAACGCAGTCTTTTCTTTGGCACTACCAGTCAGGGGTATTTGCCAATATCCTTTGGTCAAGTGCAAAGTGGTCAAATAACGGGCCTTGCCAAATCGGTCTATAAGCTCGTCTACCCTGGGCATTGGGTATGTGTCAAACTTTGTTACCGCATTAAGCTTTCTGAAGTCGTTACAAAACCTCCAAGTGCCATCCGGTTTTGGGACTAATACAATGGGGCTAGACCAGTCACTATTGGATTCCTCAATAACATCTAGCTCCAACATCCTTTTAACTTCCTCACCGATGTCCTTTCTTCTAGCTTCGGGAATTCGGTATGGTTTGAGCTTGACACGGACTCCAGGTTCAGTAACAATATCATGCTGAACTGCTGAAGTCGTGCCCGGCAACTCTGAAATCGTCTCTTTATTCCTTATCAGGAACTCTCTAGCTTCCTGTTTCTGGGAACATGACAGGGTGTCTGGAATCATAACCTCAGGGATCAGAGGGGATTCAGTACCCTTAAGGGTTACCGGGAAGGACCTCGCAGTTAATGCCAGTCTATCCTTCCAGGGCTTTAACAGGTTTATGTGGTAAATCTGTTCGGGCTTCCTTTTACCTGGTTGATAGACCTTGTATTTGACTTCCCCAACACTTTTAATTACTTCAAAGGGTCCCTGCCACTTAGCCAGGAATTTGCTCTCAACAGTGGGAACTAACACGAGGACCCTGTCACCAGGTGAGAAAACATGAAGTTGGGCCCCCCTGTTGTATATCCTCTGTTGGGCTGCTTGGGCCTGCAGTAAATGTTCTATTACCACCGGCATGATTGCTGCAATCCTGTCCTGCATTTGAGCGATATGCTCAATGACACTTTTGTGAGGTGTCTGCTCCCCCTCCTAAGTTTCCTTGGCTATGTCTAAGAGTCCCCGAGGGTGTCTCCCATAAAGCAGCTCAAATGGAGAGTACCCCGTAGAGGACTGGGGAACTTCCCTGATGGCGAACATCAAGTAGGGTATCAGGAAGTCCCAGTTTTTCCCATCCTTGTCAACAACCTTTTTTAACATACTCTTTAATGTCTTATTGAAGCGTTCCACCAAGCCATCCATTTGAGGATGGTACACCGAGGTTCGCAACTGCGTCACCTTAAATAACTTGCACAGCTCCCTAGTTATTCGTGACATGAATGGGGTACCCTGGTCTGTAAGGACTTCTTTTGGGACGCCAACCCGACTGAACACCATAAACAGCTCTTTGGCAATGTTTTTAGCAGACGCAGTGCGTAAGGGAACGGCCTCGGGGTAACGGGTAGCGTAATCCATGATCACGAGGATATGTTGATGGCAGATTTGGGGAGTGGACCCACAAGGTCCATGGCAATCCTCTCAAAAGGCACTTCAATAATGGGCAAGGGCACTAACGGACTTCGGAAGTGGGGCTGGGGGGGCTGACATCTGACACACAGGACAGGATTGACAAAAATTCTCGATATTTTTCCATATCCCAGGCCAGTAAAACCTGCGCAACACCCTTTCAGTGGTTTTCTCAACCCCTAAATGGCCTCCTAGCAAGTGCCCATGGGCAAGTTCCAACACCACCCGTCTGTATAGCTTAGGGACTACCAACTCTTCAACCACCTCATCATTAGTTTTACATAAACAATACTGTAAATCCTCATTGCTGCAGAAATATGGAAAACAGGGCCTGTCCCCTGGTTCGACAGGTACCTCATTAGTCACCATTACATTTTCCCAGGCCCTGGCAAGCGTAGGTTCTTTTCTCTGCTCCGTACCAAAATTTTCCTTGTGCACATTAAGATCGGAAAACTCTAACGTAGGCTCAGATTCAGCAGACGGCTGTCCAGCTCTACTGGTTGTGGGGACTTCTTCAGGCTCCCCCAGCTCTCCTGCCATAACTGAGAAAGGATCACCCGGAGAGCCCTGAGAGGAGTCCCCTGAACTCACAAGGTCAGTAATGGCCATGAGTTCTGGCTCTGCGACTGAGTAAGGTACTGCGACTGGGTCGGGACAATCCCACAATTTCCAAAACTTAGGGAAGTCTCTACCAATGATAGCCTCGTGCACCAAGTGGGGCACCAGTCCGACCGAATGGGTCACCGTACCTAAGCCAGTTTTAAACTGAACAGTGGCTATTGGATACTCGTGGGTATCCCCATGTACACAGATCACAGCAGCTTTTTTTGCATGAAAATTCACAGTTTTAACCATCTCAGCTGTAACCAAAGTAACTAGACTTCCAGAGTCCAGCAAGGCCGTAATAGGCTTATTATTAACAGTCACTTGACACATGTGTTTTCCCACATTTGGCACTGCAGCACATGAAACAGCAGCAAACATAGACTGCCTTCTAAAAGATAGATCACACTGCATTGGTTCATCTGTCAATGGACAGTTTGCTGCAACATGTCCCAGTTCTTGACAACGAAAACACCTGATGTTTCCCCAGTTTGGTTTGCTGACAGGCAGTGGCTTCCCTTGTTTGGGCCGCCAAACTTCAGTCCTGGCACCAAAAATCCTCCCCCCTATTTCCTTGCCAAGCTTACCACTCACTTCCCCTGGAACAGTCTTACCGGTTGTCTGGGGAGACCGTGGCTTTGGGTGGAAAGTCCGTGCGGCTGTAGGGGTGGTGACCAGGTTCTCTGCAGAAAAGTACCTCTCAACGAGCTCCACCAGGTTGTCTGCCGACTTGGGGTCTCCTTGACTCACCCACTTCTGCAGGGGAATTGGTAGTGACCACAGGAATTGGTCCATGACCACACGCTCCACTATTTGTGGTGCAGACAGGGACTCCGGCTGTAGCCATTTCCGTACCAGGTGGATCAGATCAAACATCTGCGATCTTGGGGGCCTCTTTTCTTGGAAGAACCAGCTGTGGACTCGCTGAGCTCGAACAGCCAAGGTAACACCAAGTCGTGCCAGGATTTCCCGCTTGACTTTCTCATAATCTCCTGCTTCTGCTGACTCCAGATCCTAGTAGGCCTTCTGCGCTTCTCCAGAAAGTAAGGGGGCGATCAGTTCTGCCCACTGGGTTTGGGGCCAACCTTCCCTCTCAGCGGTCCGTTCAAATGTTAAGAGGAAGGCCTCTGGATCATCATCTGCCATCATCTTTGAAAGGAAGCGACCCACATGGATGGCTGAGGGCTTGTCTCCAATATCATTCATTTTCGCAGGAGACCCCTGTGCTAGCGTCTCCACAACCTCAGTAAGGGTTTTCCTATCCGCTTTTGCAGCAGTGGCAAGCTGTTCAAACAGCCTCTGCGATTGCTCCTGTACAGCACCAATCTGTTGGAACAGCATCTTGGTTTGCTCCTGTGCGATAGCGTTGGCTTGCTGTTGTGTAGCATTGGCTTGCTGTTGTGTAGCATTGGCTTGCTGTTGTGCAGCGTTTGCTTGCCGCAATTCAGCGTTAGTTTGCTGTTGTGTAGCATTGGCTTGCCGCAATTCAGCGTTAGTTTGCTGCCATGCACCATTTGTTTGAGGAGGTCCTCCATGTTGCCACTTTAGGTACTGGCCTTTTAAGTAGTAACTTACTACAGCTGGTCGCAGCCTCTACCATATGTAACCTGGGGGACAGTTAGTAGGTACAAAAGCTCCCTGGGATGAGCAGGCACAGATACCAAGTCCATTGGATCAGTGAAAACACAGTGTTGTTTATTGGTGCTATATACAAAGTCAATGACAGGTGCTGTACAGTGTGCAGAAAACAAACAGAAGAAAAATAGCTAAACAAAAGCCTAGCCGTGTCTCGGCTTTAACTACACGGTATTTACAAGCCCTCACTACTAGGCCGAACAAGCCTAACGCTTGACAGCTTCCTCATTCACAGAGTAACAAGTTTTACCAACCTTCTTGCTCTCACAGACCAATGTTGTCTGTGTTTCCCAGGCTGAGCCAAGGCTGTCTGCTCAGGTGAGCTTTTAATTGACCTGGGAGAGAGGACCAAAACCTGCACTGAATCCTGGATCAGAGATCCCTGATTGTATAAGAGAGGAGCCTGGGAGATGTATAAACCCCGAACAGGACTTTTCCTGTCTCTCTCAGGGATGCTCTGCTACACTACCTATTATACTTTTAAAGGCCCTGAAGCACTTGGACAATCAAATTATCCACAAAATGACCCCATTTTGGAAAACACACACCCAACATATATTCTATGAGGCATGATGAGTCTTTTGAACATGTCATTTATTTCTACAAGTTTTTGGAAAATGTGGAAAGAAAATGTCACAAAATTGTTAATTTTCACAATGCATGTTTATATAAAAAATGTAAACCCCAAAATACATTCTGCTACTCCTTCTAGGTATGGTGATACCACATGTGTGAGACTTTTACACAGCCTGGCCACATACAGAGGCCTAACATCCAAGTAGCACCTTCAGGAGTTCTAGGAGCATAAATTACACATCTAATTTCCTGACTACCTATCACACTTTTGAAAGCCCTGGAGCACCAGGACAATGGAAACACCCACAAAATTACCCTATTTTGGAAAGCAGACACCCCAACGTACATTATATGAGGCATTATGAGTCTTTGGAACATGCCATTTTTTCCACAAGGTTTTGGAAAACGTGGAAAGAAAATGAAAACGCATTTTTTTTTTACACAAAGTTGTTCATTTATACAATATTCCTAACACTTAGACCCCTTTCACACTGGGGCGCTTTGCAGGCGCTATAACTCAAAAAATAGCACCTGCAAAGCGCCGTGAATGAGCCGCTGCTGTCTCTCCAGTGTGAAAGCCCTGAGGGCTTTCACACTGGAGCGGTGCGCTAGCAGGACGTTTTTTTTTTTTACACAAAGTTGTCCATTTAAAAGATATTCATAACACATAGCATGTTTATACCAAAAATTACACCCCAAAATACATTCTGCTACTCCTCCTGAGCAGTGGCGGCTGGTGTTTCTTTTTGTCAGCAAACAACCACCCCCACGGGTGGCCGATGACGGCACTACCCCCCACTCGCTGTCTGCCGGTCGGTCAGACACCTACACCATCTAGGTGGTGGGCTGCGGGCAGTGGCTCCAGTGTCCTCCAGCACGGCAGACCCCAACTAGGTGGTGGGTGGCGGGCTGCGGGCTGTGGGCTGCGGGCAGCGGTCTGTGGGCTGCGGGCAGCGGTTCCAGTGTCCTCTCCTCCAGCACAACAATTTCCGCCCTGTGTCTCCTCTCTCCTCCTCCTAGGCGCTAGGCATCCAATAGGATCGCCTGACGTTTTCACGACCCACTTCCTGATTGGCGGGGAGGGGATTTACTGTAAAAATAGCGAATATTCATTCGCTATCAGTACACAACTGGCCCACCATTTTTAAAGCCTATTAGAGCCTCTGGCTCTAATCACGTGCTTCAAAAAAACACACTACCCCATTGAAATCCATAGTCCGGCGATCTGTATGTAGATCAGAGAGCAGGAGGCATGGGTAGGGGGGCGGCACCCCTAATTGACGGGCCGCTACTGCTCCTGAGTATGGCAATACCACACGTGTGAGACTTTTACACAGCTTAGCCACATACAGAGGCCCAACATTCAAGTAGCACCTTCCGGCATTCTAGGAGCTTATGCTCCTTACACAAAAAGAATTATGTTCTATACATTACTCTTAGAATTAAACATCTAATTTCCTGACTACCTATCATACTTTTGAAGGCCCTGGAGCACCAGGACAATGGCAACACCCACAAAATGACCTCATTTTGGAAAGCAAACACCCCACTGTATATTCTAAAGGACATGAGTCTTCTTTTTTTTTACACAAAAATGTGCATTTATAAGATATTTCTAACACTTATACCCAAAATTACACCCCAAAATACATTCTGCTACTCCTCCTGAGTATGGCGATACCACATGTGTGAGACTCTGTTAGCCCTCCGCCCGCAGCCCCCGACAACCACCAGGCAAGGGTTGTCGGGAAGAGGCCCTTGTCCCCATCAACATGGGGAAAAGGTGCTTTTGGGTGGGGGGCGCAAAGCCCCCCTGCCCCAAAGCCCCCCACCCCCCATATTGAGGGAATGCGGGCTTGGTATGGTTCAGGAGGGAGGGGCTGCTTGCTCGTCCCATCCTTTCCAGACCTGCCGGGCTGCATGCTCGGATAAGGGACTCGTATAGAATCCATACTAGACCCAAGGGCCTGGGGGGACCCCACACTGTTTTTTTTCACAATTTTTTTTTAGCCGGTAATTCTTTTTTTTACATTCAGCGGGGAAGCCCGCTAATAGCTGATGACTCATTGGTTGTTAAGGATGTGGCGGCCTGCTCCTTAACAACCAGCTATTCACAGTTTGCAAAGAGAAAAAAACGCAAACGCATGAAAACTGCATGCAAAGATGCATCAAAATTACATGTTCTAAACTGCAAAACACACCGCAAAACACTCCAGAAAACTGCATCAACTGCGACCACATAGATCTGAACCTTGCCTTAGGCTTGGTTCACACCTATGCAGGTTGCAGTTGATGCATATTCCAGGTGCATTTTGCTTTTTTTTTTTCCAATACACATTTTTGATCCATTGAAGGCTATGGAACAAAAATACAGCCTGCTGGTCCCTGGACCTTTCCATAAAATGCACAGATGTGAACATGTCCCATAGGAAACCATGTTAAATGGACTGTAGTGTGTTTCTGCAAAACTGAAAACATACATGAAAATGCATAGGTGTGAACCAGGCCTAAGTATTATTCACTCATTGTTCCAGGGAGACACAGGTAAGAAACACAGCACCTTCTACACTATCACACCCCCTCTCCTCTGTTTACTGTTGGTCAGAGCTCACTAGCTATTTGTCTCCTTGTTTCAGGTCAATGATCGGTGTGTGTGGAGGGGTGGTAGGGAAGCTGTTACATGCTGGATCTCAGCTTCTACTTCACTTAGAAAAATGGAATGACATGCAATTTGAACTTTGTGCCCTAGAGCAGTGGTTCTCAAGTACCCCCAACAGGCCATGTTTGCATGTTTTTCTTGACATGTTAAGGACAGATGCCCAGTAGTGACCCACCTGATAGACCTAAACCTCCCCAACTCCCAATTGCCCAATAAAACAACTGACAAAGTTGTGGAGTAAAATTGGCCTTGCGGCCTATTTATTTAACCATTTCAAAACTTAAAATAAATAACCATTTTACATAACATCAGACAAACTTTTTCCATATCTTGGTAGTCTTGGAGGCCACGACACAGAACTTGGTCACTGGGACAAAACTTATTTAACTTAGGCCTCCAGTCGCAAGACACCGACTCGGAGACAGTACACATGTCCGCAGTGACCTACAATTTTACCCCTTCCTGGTTAAACCCTCGTTGACCGGAAGGTACCCAATAACCCCATATCACAGATGGGTACCACCATTTTACTACCGATAACCCCATACCACGGATGGGTACCACCATTTTACTACCGATAACCCCATCCCACAGATGGGTACCACCATTTTACTAACTATTCCAGCCTTTTTCTCCTCTTCCAGAGACCGAGCACTGCCACAACCGTTCCGACCTCCCAACTGCATACCCCCGCCTAAACCCTAGGGAGGGTGGGTGGGAAGCTTCTTCCTCTTCTGCTGCAGGACTGACTGTACATCACTTCCTGCTCTCAGACTCTTACACCAGGGAACACCTCCAACCCCCAGGACACCCCCCTTTTCTTAAAGGGAAAACTACCTGCTTTCCTTTTGTCCTGTACTGTCCCACCCTGTCATGCCGTCCCTGCGCCTATCTGTTTCTTTCTTGCTCCGGGACTCTCTTGACATGTTAAGGACAGATGCCCAGTAGTGACCCACCTGATAGACCTAAACCTCCCCAACTCCCAATTGCCCAATAAAACAACTGACAAAGTTGTGGAGTAAAATTGGCCTTGCGGCCTATTTATTTAACCATTTCAAAACTTAAAATAAATAACCATTTTACATAACATCAGACAAACTTTTTCCATATCTTGGTAGTCTTGGAGGCCACGACACAGAACTTGGTCACTGGGACAAAACTTATTAAACTTAGGCCTCCAGTCGCAAGACACCGACTCGGAGACAGTACACATGTCCGCAGTGACCTACAATTTTACCCCTTCCTGGTTAAACCCTCGTTGACCGGAAGGTACCCAATAACCCCATATCACAGATGGGTACCACCATTTTACTACCGATAACCCCATACCACGGATGGGTACCACCATTTTACTACCGATAACCCCATCCCACAGATGGGTACCACCATTTTACTAACTATTCCAGCCTTTTTCTCCTCTTCCAGAGACCGAGCACTGCCACAGCACGCAAGGGGTAAAACCTTACCCTTGCGCGCACCTCCAAACCCCAAAACCCTTGGAATCCTTCCTGAAAACCTGGGGCCCCAAGATCAATGCCGACAGCCATGAGGTAAACCCCATAGTTCAGCAGCTCTGTATGACTCACCACTAGGACCCCATCACAAGTAACCAATCTTCCGACTTCGCTTTCCACCTGTACTCGAGCCTTGTTCACCGTTTCCACTGACCATGCCACCGCCCAGCTGTCCTGCCCACCATGCCTGACCAAACAATCCGCATCCCCGGGAAGGAAGTGCGTACTCGCAGGAAGTCAAACTTCACCTCGCATATCAGCGGATGCATAGACATGGCCCCCTGTCATTCCAACCCACATGCGGCACTAAAATATCCGGTGCCCTGCGAGGCTAGAGAACCATATAAACTTCCGGAAATGACTCTACTACATCCCCGCCCGGCACCCCGAACACCGGACCTGAGCTTCATATCAGGAAAAAAAAAAAAACCCTGCTGCCCCCATTGGAAGTCCACCAGCCCGTATGGCCACCAAACACAGAAGAGTGACCCAGAATCCAAGCTGGCCGACCTTTCCACCTGAAACAATGAAACAGAAGGCATCTAATGATATGGAATCACCCCCCCACACCCATATACAGAAAAGAGCCTGGAACCCACGTGGAAACCCTTATTCGTGCCCAGAGTGTGGGCAAATGGAAAGCCGAACCCTGTCAGCATACCAGCAGCCAATCCCCGTAACCCTGTTGACAGACCTGCCCGCCCGAGCCGCCTCTGCGGCCGCCCCTATGCGGGCTGAGTGGAAGGCCTGAACCTTGTGGTGGCGACCTGTCGCCATTAAACATCTCCACAACACCACCACCAACGGAACCTGGCCGGGCTGACCCGTACTGGATCATAACTTGACCACCCCCCAATACTAGACGCATGGAAAGAAAATAATTACCCCGCCCGCAAAGGACATATTACGGGATGCGAAACACAACGAGTCGCATGCCCTAAACCCCCGATCCGTTTCAGGCCCCCGAACAACACAACGTCCGCACACTCCACCTCATGTACCAACAGGCCCCTTTTGCCAGTATGGAAGAACTGACCAGCTCGCCAACCCTAAATGCTCTGCAACAGGCATGTGAACTGGCTGCCCGTACTAGTGAATACTCGGGCACCGAGAAGCACAGACTGCCATAGCCAAATCAAATGTGCAACATCCCCCACCGAAACCGGACGGCGCCCGTCCCAGCACCAGAGCAACTCCTGTACCCCCTAACCGCCTGCATACCCAAAGCTCCGTAATATGAGACCACAACTCGCAACTTGGACACTGGGACCAAACTATATCCCCTAGGCCTCCAGTCGCAAGACACCGACTCGAAGGCGGTACACATGTCCGCAGTACCCTAAAAAATTTTCCCCTTCCTGGTTAACCCTTGTTGACCGGAAGGTACCCAATAACCCGATACCACCTATGGGTACCCCCTTTTTATCCAGAACGTCCACTTTCACCTCCTCTTCCAGGAACCAAACCAAAACTCTGTAATATACATAATCCAGCAACTTCGCCCCTGAAACAGAAATGACAAAATCGCCAACGTACAGTCGACAGCAGATACGGAGACCCCCAGTCCCCTTCTCAAAGTCTGGCAAAAGCCGGAAGTGCCCACCTCATGACCCACCGAAGAAATCCCCAGCCCCTGCAAAATTGCTAGCCATTCCCACCATGCCTTGGCGTAGGCCTACCGTGATTGTCGCAACCACCGAGATGCACTGTCACAGCAATGCTCCCCCACCAGTCGGGACAGGCAACCCCATATTGCTACTTATCCGGTGCCAACTCTCTGAACCTGTCCCACTGAAAACGAGGCAAGGCGTCAGCCAAAGTGTTATCCACCCCCAGAAGGTGCTAAGCATAAATGAACACCTGCCATCGCAGACAGCCCAGTACCAAATGACGCAGCAAACCACACCGCCGGCTGCGAAACAGCCGAAACCCGGCTACCCATCTGGACAACGCCCCGGTCGTCTAAATTGAGGCGAACCATAAACTCACAGGAAGGAGTACCCCCAAAGTTCCATTACTACCCCAATCGGGAAGCCGCCTGATTACCAAGTACTACAGGAACCCTGCCTCATACCACCCCTGCCGTCGCAGCGGACAGCCTGTGACAAAAGAACCCAGTCCCTGAGACTTATCTCGCCCAGAAAATTCAACTTACCCCACCGCAGCTGTAACTGGCGCCGCTGGATCTTCCTCTTACCAAAAATCCCACGCACTTCCACCTTGAGACTCTATGGCTTGTCCTCCGGCAGCCGATCTTACCAACGCAGCGAAAACCAAACCATGCCCAAGAAGACAATGGATGACGTAGGGCCTTACGTACACTCCCAGTGCCAACATACCCCGAAATGCTCCGCTACATACTGCAACGTTCCCCGACAACACAGAGAAAACGTTAGCCCACAGAGGGCCCTCACATACAAACCCAGCCAGGTAATGAATGCCCGAGCCAAGCCCCGAGACGTCCCAGGCCCACCCGCACCTGCGGAACATGTTACCGCCGCGTAAAGGAGGCGCACGTCACCATGCCCTCCCCCGGTGCGATAGCATAAGTAACCAAGCCTGCTTTGAAAAAGAAGGTGGTAAATAAAGCTAACTTGTGCGGCTCCCTCTTGGCCCCCCCCCTTTGACAGCGTCTCAAAGACCACCGAAGGCCGCAACAGGTGTGTCTCAGATTACCAGCCTACGGAGGAACAGCAGAGAGTAAACGGGGGATCTCACAAAACCGCTAGCAAAGCCCGTCACTAACACCCCAGCCGCCCGTCGGTCGGGATACCTCTAGAGAAAAGGGGGAGTACCCAGTCCACTTGGACAAACGTCATCCCTCTGACCCCCCGGCACTTCTCTTTCCTTGCATGAAAAAACCATACCAGGGCATGCGTTCCCCCCCCCCCGCGACACATGCGGCCCTGAATCGTCAGTTTGCGCCAAAATTGCATTTGTCCCAATTAAGCTGCCAGCAGTGACCCAACGTGTTTCGGTCGGTTGACCGGCGGCCAGGGCACCTCCGACCCCCCCCAAGTGAGAAAACCACTAAATCCTGTGACAAAACCTTAGCAAAAGGTACCAAGTGTACCCCCGGGAAAACTGACTGGGAGCCCGCGCCGACGTCATAAGCTTCATCCACAAGCTGATTTCCATATGATCCCAGCGCAGAGCCGGTCTGATGGCCATCCGATGACGGAACTGCACCTCATATCTCTGCCACGCCACACCTCCATCCATCCGGCGAGCATAGCTAATGACCTACCCGTAAATGAACCTTAATCCTACGACCCTGCAAGGAAGGCAGAAGCCTGCACCAGATGTTGAAGATACAGGGGTTCAACCGATAACAGAGATTCCCCCCATAGACCTCTTTTCACTCCCCCGGCTGTAATCTATCCAGATCAACCTCTTCCGGGGCATTAACGAAAATATCTACCCATACACACCCGTCCCAATCATCTCCCCAATTTCCACCGTAAGATGAGACCCCAGACATATATCACCCTTTTTTTTTTTTTTTTCCGGCATGCACCAGCCCCAGATGATAACCCCCCCCCATTTTCCCTATTAATGCAACTGCCAACCGTAACAGGGCCCCCCCCTCTACACTGACCCAGCAAAAAACTAGTAACACTGCGCAAAGGTTAGATGAAGTGCACTTACCAGGCTGCCCAGAGCTGTGTCCAACAGCCGCCAAACTGGAATCCCACGCTACTGGATGTCCCTGGTCCTCGCCGCCCTCCGACCCGGACAGTTCACCCTCCGACTCTCCATTGGCGAATGATCACAGCCAGTTCCCCCGGAGGACGAGACCTGGATGCTGAGGGCCCGTGTTGTCGCTTGCTTCGTCCTTCCCGACCCGGAACACCAGCCCGCTCGTGATGCCACTGACGGACTCCAGACCCACTCCCTGGCTCGGGCACCCCTGCACGACCACCGCCATCACCGCTGCTGTCACCACGCTCCTCACCCTGTGCACGATCGGACCCCTGGCCGCCTGGATGCCGGAGTCTCCTGGCCTCCCCCTATTCCCAGGAAAGGCTCGCTGCAAAGAGGAAGCCGGAGGGCCCCTGTCAAGTCACAGAATATGACTTTGACCTCCCAGGGAGAAGTAAGGGTCCCTGCACACCCGCGGCCCATGCGCCCCCTCGCGGCTGGGGCCGCTTGTAGTTCCCCCCTACCCGCTGCAGCCAACTTCTGCCCCAGACAGCTGAAAGGGCAAACGTCGGTGCCCCCAGCTGGGACCAAACCCGGGCCTTAGCCACACTCAGTTGGAACGCACAGGGCCCAGGGACTGCGTGACGGTGGCGGCCTATGCCGACGCACGCGTGAGATACTGCACCCCCCCCGCGGCTAGTGCCGCTTCTTGTTCCCCCCATGCCCGCCGCTGCCAGCTCCCTCCCTCAGACGGCTCCCAGGACGGGCGCCGCTGCCCACCGCTGGGCCAAACCCGGGACTCAGCCATCCTCAGGTTGAAGGCACAGGGCTGCATGTACTCCAGCGGCCTATACCGCCGCACACGTGGGATACTGCGCCCCCCCCTGCGGCTGGTGCCGCATCTTGTGCCCCCCATGCCCGCCGCTAACCTGCTCTCTTCCCCAGTCGGCTCCCAGGGGGACGCCGCTGCCCGCAGCTGGGCAAGGCCCCGGGACTCGGCCACATGCAGGATGCCTGCTCAGGGCCCAGGGGCTGCGTGTCAAGCTTCTTCCTCTTCTGCTGCAGGACTCACTGTACATCACTTCCTGCTCTCAGACTCTTACACCAGGGAACACCTCCAACCCCCAGGACACCCCCCCTTTTCTTAAAGGGAAAACTACCTGCTTTCCTTTTGTCCTGTACTGTCCCACCCTGTCATGCCGTCCCTGCGCCTATCTGTTTCTTTCTTGCTCCGGGACTCTCTTTATCTGTCACAGGTACTTTAAATCAGAGTCAATGGCTTGGTGTTTTGGACAGCTATTTTATCTAAGGGAAATTCCCAAAGCACGGCCTGTTGGGGGTACTTGAGGACAGGGTTTAGAACCACTGCCCTAGAGGACAACTGAAAGTCTGTCTGTGAATGTCAAGTTCTGTCCTTACCAGGGGCGGACTGACAACTCATGGGGCCCCCGGGCAATAGAAGATTATGGGGCCCCCTTTGTCCCCGCCCATACACAAGCCACACCTACACAAAGCCCAACCTACTTAAATCATGGGGCACACTGTAAGGCACATCACATGGCACACAGCAGAGCACGGGGCACATCACAGGGCATGGGGCGTACAGCAGGGCACATCATGGGGCACATGGCACATCAAGGGGTACACAGCAGGGCATAACACAGGGCATGGGGCACACAGAAGGGCGCATCATGGGGCAAACACAGGAGGGCACTGAGCACTTCACAGGGCATGGGGCACATCACAGGGCACACAGCAGGCAATGGGGCACACAGAAGGGCACATCACGGGGCACACAGCAGCGTTTATTATTCTGTACACAGCAGGGCACATTATTGAGCACAGCATGGTGCATCACAGGGGGTACAGAGCACATCAGGGGGTACACAGCAGGGCATGGGGCACACAGTAGGCACATCATGGGGTACACAGAGGGGCACATCACAGGACACATCAGGAGGAACACAGCAGGGCATGCTGCACATCACAGGGCATGTGGCACATAGTAGGGCACACAGAAGAGCACAGGGCACACAATATGGAACATTCCTGGACACATCATTAGGAACAAGGCACAGGGGGACACTGTGGGTGGGTGGAGGGCACAGGGGGACACCGTGGGGGGGGGGTGAAGGGCACAGGGGGACACTGTGGGGGTGGAGGGCACAGGGGGACACTGTGGGGGTGGAGGGCACAGGGGGACACTGTGGGGGGTGGAGGGCACAGGTGGACACTGTGGGGGGTGGAGTGCACAGGGGGACACTGTGGGGGGAGTGGAGGGCACAGGTGGACACTGTGGGGGGTGGAGGGCACAGGGGGACACTGTGGGGGTGGAGGGCACAGGGGGACACGGTGGGGGGGTGAAGGGCACAGGGGGACACCCAATACCTGCAATGCCGCTCGCAGCACGCTGCTACCCGCAGGCCCCTCCTCTCCTCTCGTCCATCCCAGGTGATGTCATGTACAGTACAAGCACCTGGGGTGGACGGGAGGGAAGGAGCGGCCGGCGGGGAGCAGCGCACTGCGAGCGGTATTATTACAGCCACTTCCATCCTGAATCCCCTGCTAGATTGGGAGCCTCTCACGGGCCCCCTAACAGGACGGGCCCCTTGGGCGGTGTCCGAGTGCCCAATGGGTCAGTCAGTCTGCCCCTTGTCCTTACAAAGAGGCAAGTTTTTAAGGGGTGGAGAATCTTCTGATTACATAGATAAGTACAGAATCAGATCTTTGGAGGTATTTTAAAAGCTTAGGAAATAAAATTAACCACTTGACAACTGGACACCTAAACCAGACCAATTTTCAGCTTTCGGTGCTCTCACATTTTGAATGACAATTACTCAGTCATACAACACTGTACCCATATGAGATTTGTGTCCTTTTTTTCACACAAATAGAGCTTTCTTTTGATGGTATTTAATCATAGTTGGGTTTTTTATTTTCTGTGCTATAAAAGAAAAAACACAGAAAATTCTGTAAAAAAATTTTTTTTCATTGTTTCTGTTATAAAATTTAGCAAATTAGTAATTTTTCTTCATAAATTTTGGCAAAAATTTATACTGTTACATATCTTTGGTAAAAATAAGTACAAATGGTGTATATTATTTGGTCTTTGTGAAAGTTATAGAGTTCACAAGCTATGGTGCCAATATCTGAAAATTGATCACACCTGAAGTCCTGACGGCCTATCTCATTTCTTGAGACCCTAACATGCCAGAAAAGTACAAATACCCCCCAAATGACCCCTTTTTGGAAAGATGACATTCCAAGGTATTTAGAAAGAGGCATGGTGAGTTTTTGAAGTTGTAATTTTTTCCCACAATTCTTTGCAAAATTAAGATTTTATTTCTTTTTTTTTTTCCCCAAAATTGTCATATTAGCAGGTTATTTCTCACACACAGCATATGCATACCACAAATGACACCCCAAAACACATTCTGCTATTACTTCCAAGTATGGCGATACCACATGTGAGACTTTTACACAGCGTGGCCACATACAGAGGCCCAACATGCAGGGAGCACCTTCAGGCGTTCTGGAGCACCCAGGCAAATTATGACATTTCTATCCTACATGTAAAAATCATCATTTATTTGCTAGAAAATTACATAGAACCCCAAAACATTATATATGTTTTTTTAGAAAAGACCCTATAGAATGCAATGGCGGTTGTTGCAACTTTTTATCTCGCACGGTATTTGCAAAGCAATTTTTCAAACGCTTTGTTTTGGGGAAAAAAAAACTGTTTTGTGCTTTAAAAAAAAAAAAAAACAGTAAAGTTAGCCCAATGTTTTTGCATAATGTGAAAGATGAAGTTACACCGAGTAAATAGATACCTAACATGTCACCCTTCAAAATTGCACATGCTCGTGGAATGGCGCCAAACTTCGCTACTTAAAGCTTTACATTTTTTTACTGGTTACATATTTTTAGTTACAGAGGAGGTCTAGGGCCAAAATTATTTCTCTCGCTCTAACGTTCGCAGCGATACCCCACATGTGTCGTTTGAACACTGTTTTCATATGTGGGCAGGACTTACGTATGCGTTCGCTTCTGTATGCGAGCACACGGGGACAGGGGCGCTTTCATTTTTTTATTTTTTTTATTGTTCATTTTACTTTATTTATTTTGTTTGACACGTTTTTCCCCAAAAATTACTTTTTTGATCACTTTTATTCCTATTACAAAGAATGTAAACAAAATTTGCTTTTTTTAGGGAAACAAGGATTGGTGATAAAGCATCAGTGGAGAAGAGACACATTTTTCCCATATTAACTCTTAAGCCCTGTACATACGATCAGATTTCCGACGGAATCAAATCCGATGGATTTTTCAATCGGAATTCCGATGAAGCTGACTTCCATCAGTCTTGCCTGCACACCATCAGACAAAATTCCGACCGTCCAAAACGCGGGTGACGTAAAACACTCAGACGAGCAGCCGAGAAAAATTAAGTTCAATGCTTCTCAGCATGCGTCGACTTGATTCTGAGCATGCGTGGGTTTTTTCTCCGTTAGAGTTCCACAAAGACGATCAGAATTTCCTATCGTTTTTTTATTTTTCGGAAAAATTTAAAACATGTTCTACTTTTTTTTAACCAATGGAAAAAAGTCCGATGGGGCCCACACACGAACGGTTCGTCCAATGAAAAAAGTCCATCGGACTGTTTTCATCTGTAAAATTGATCGTGTGTACAGGGCTTAACAGGAGAGAATTTCCCTTCCTAGAGGTAGATTTCCTCTGACTTCCTGTTGTCTCCCTCCATTCTGTAAGTAGGAGTCGTTTGAAAGTCGGATGTTTGAAAGTAGGGGCCTGCCCTATGTACTCTGCAGAAATATGGGCCTTAGGTGTTGCCACAACACTGTAAGCCCTCACAGTTATTAATGGTGTGCGCTGGAATGGGCCCTCCTGTGAAATATTAGATCAAGAATTGTAATTACATGCCCAGGGGCAGAAAAATTGGGCATTAGGCACTGGTGCTGGTGCCACAACACTGCAACCCCTCACAGGTACTCTAGTTAGAGTGCAGGAATGAGCCCTGCTGCAAAGTATTACAGCAAAAATTGTAATTACACGCCCCTGTTAAACAGGGGCAGAAAAATTGGGCTTTAGGAAGAGGCCATGGAGGAAGAAGAAGAAGAGGAGGGGGTGGAGGAGAGAGGTGTGTCAGAATCACCACTAGTAGCATTTTGGAGGCGTGGTGGTGGAACAACCTCCAACACTACTGCATCCTGTCCTGCATCCTTCCCAGCTGCCAGCAGAGTCACCCAATGCGCCATGAAAGATAGGTAACGTCCCTGTCCATGCCTGCTGGACCATGAGTCAGCGGTAATATGCACATTACCGCTGAACGCCCTGTCCAGTGAGGCCAAGACATTGCCTTCCACCTGCCGGTAGAGAGCCGGAATCGCCTTCCGTGAAAAAAAGGGGCGTTCGGGAACCTGCCACTGAGGAACCACACATTCCACAAACTCACGGAAGGGGCAGAGTCTACCAACTGAAAAGGCAGCAGTTGAAGTGCTAGCAATTTAGCCAAGCTAGCATTCAACCACTGGGCATGTGGATGGCTGGGAGCGAACTTCTTTTGGTGGTGCCGCAGCTGGGGCAGGGAAATTTGCCTGGTACAATCTGACGTTGGTGTACCAATAGCAGATTGCCCGCAAGTACTTGGCTGTGACACACCTAATTCTACACCTTCATTCCTCTCAGTGCAGGTTTCTGAAAGGACTGAAGGTATAGTGGGGTTGGAGATCAAACATGTGGTGCCCAAGCGGCTGCTGTTTTGGCCATGCGAGATATGCTTCAGACATATGTTGCAAATAGCAAAAGTGTGATCTGCTGCACACGTCTCAAAAAAGGCCCACACCAAAAAACTTTTGGAATAACGCACAGAGACAGCAGCGCCCTGCACATGCGGAGCTCTGCGGTGTGATGCAATCGGTGTGTGGCCCTTAAGCTGGCCCCTGGAGGGCATCCTGCCTCATTGGAGATGTGCCTCCTCCTCCTCCTCCTCCTCTCTCCTATCAGGCACCCACGTAGAGTCAGTGACCTCATCATCCCCTCCCTTCTCATCACTGGAGCAAACCTGGCAGTATGCTGCAGCTGGGGGAACATGACTGCCAGTTTGCTGTCCTTCTTGGGCTCACGTTACTGCCTTCCTCAAGCTGGGTACCATCATCGGAGCCTTCAAAATGCTGCGCACCCTCCTGCAGCATGTACCCAACACTGTGGTGAAACAGTTTGGGGGATTCCTCAGGAGGACATGGTGGGGCTAGGGAAGGAGTGACTGATGCCATTGAGCCGAGGGAAGAGGCCGCTTTGGCAGACAAAGTACTCTGAGACTGGGTGAGAGAGGATGAGGAGGATGAGGACGGCTTGGTCATCCACTCTACCAAATCTTCAGCATGTTGCGGCTCAACGCGGCCAGCTGCCGAAAAAAAGGACAAGCATGCCCCATGGCCACGTGCTGATCAGGATGCACCGTGTCCACGACCAGCACTGTTGCCTCTAGACACAGAGCCTGCTTGCCCTCTTTTATTGGCCTGTGTGTGTCTGCCTCTCCTTGTTGGCCTTCCAGACATACTTTATTTGATGTATTGGAATAGGTAGGTACACAAAGAATTGTCTGCAGTCAGCTTTAGCTGTACACTGTATACAGTACACTGACTTAATATACTGCAGGTTAGCTCAATAAACTGCTTGTATTATCAGTAATAGAAAAGCAATAGTCTGCGGTGAGCTTTACGTGCACACTGTGGCCAGACTACACTACACTGACTTAAGAAACTGCATGTTAGCTTAATCAACTGCTTGTATTATTAGTAATAGAAAAGCAATAGTCTGCAGTGAGCTTTACGTGCACACTGTCGCCAGACGACACTACACTGACTTAAAAAACTGCAGGTTAGCTCAATCAACTGCTTGTATTAACAGTAATAAAAAAATCAATAGTCTGCAGTGAGCTTTACGTGCACACTGTGGCCAGATTACACTACACTGACTTAAGAAACTGCAGGTTAGCTCAATCAACTGCTTGTATTAACAGTAATAGAAAAGCAATAGTCTGCAGTGAGCTTTACGTGCACACTGTGGCCAGACTACACTACAATGACTTAAGAAACTGCAGGTTAGCTCAATCAACTGCTTGTATTATCAGTAATAGAAAAGCAATAGTCTGCAGTGAGCTTTACGCGCACACTGTGGCCAGACTACACTACACTGACTTAAGAAACTGCAGGTTAGCTCAATCAACTGCTTGTATTATTAGTAATAGAAAAGCAATAGTCTGCAGTGAGCTTTATGTGCACACTGTGGCCAGACTACACTACTCTGACTTAAGAAACTGCAGGTTAGCGCAATCAACTTCTTGTATTATCAGTAATAGAAAAGCAATAGTCTGCAGTGAGGGGGCGTGGCCAGATGGTGAAGAGAGCAGTCGCATAGACACACTGCTCTGGCTCTCAACCACAATCCTATCTCCTCGCCAAAGGTACCATTTTGTTCCCCACGGCAGTGGACACCGAGCAGGCTGGCTGGGATGGTGAAATACGGGCTGCCTCTGCCCCCACCGACGGCAGAGCAGTTGGCGCGGTTCAGGAGGCAAGATGGTGCCGGGACACATACAGGGAACGCTGACACGCTGCACGCTTCTTCCTCTGCTGGTCAGTGCTTTGCTTTGGGGGTGAGTGCATCTATTCCTGCTATCTTTCAGACCCACGCAGACCCCCAGCTGTCCCAGGACTCCCTGCTATCGGCTGTCAGTAGTCAGGCCACAGATTCTCCCCCTGCTGAACCTAATCTATCCTCCATTATGCTGGCAATACAGGATTGTAAGGCCCCCCTCTCCACTCAGATTGCCTCTATCCGTATGGACATTTCTTTACTGAAACAAGATGTCCAGAACCTCCGTGACAGAACTGAAGAGGCGGAGGAACGCATTAGTACACTAGAGGACACTGTGAATCCCCTGTCTGTTGCCATGCGTGATGCCATGAGTGAAATGGCGGCACTCCGCGCCAAGATCGACGATTTGGAAATCGTTCTCGAAGGAACAACCTCAGGTTTGTGGGGTTCCCAGAACGTGCAGAGGGCCCCCACCCTGAAAAGTTCCTTTATTCCTGGTTACGGGACATTTTTGGCAAAGATGCACCCTCGTTCTCTCATGTCATTGAACGTGCACACCGCACCCCTCCTCGCCCCCCTCCTGAAGGTGGCCCCCCACGCTCCATTATTGCCCGTATCCTCAACTTTCAGGATAAATTCGCTATCCTGCGCCTTGCAAGGGAAAAAGGCCCACTCAAATTTAATGGTAACACCATCTCTGTCTATCCAGACATTTCTGCTGAGGTTCAACGCCAGCGTGTATCCTTCTCTGCAGTGAAGTCTCGCCTGCGCACGGAAGGGCTATCATATGCTATGCTTTTTCCTGCTAAACTACTAATCATCCACGATGGTAAGGCCTACTTTTACACCAGCCCTAAAGAAGCCATGGCTTGGCTGAATGATCGTTACGGTGTTGCTCCTAGACGCAGAGGTAACTGATACTGTTATTGGCCCTCAGACACTGTTTACCAGCCACATTGATCCTACTCCCTCATATCTCATTTTGTGGACAAAAGTGAAAAAACACCTTTTTTCATGCCCTTACTATGCAATATACTGACTTCCCCATCTTCTTGGCCAGCTTATATATATATTTTTATTTTTTTTATTTTTTATTTTTACTTGCTGGTGATGCCTAATACCTCTGAAGTTTAACACTGTGATTTGTTTATTCTCCCCCAAGGGCCCTCATACCCGAGCATTATCCTTCACCCAAGATGTACTTCATCCTGTCTGGAGAAAAGGCTTAAGCCCTGTACACACGATTGGTTTTACCAATGAAAACAGTCCGATGGACTTTTTTTATCGGACAAACTGATCGTGTATGGGCTCCATCGGTCTTTTTTCCATCGGTGTTAAAAAATAGAACATGTTTTAAATTTAACCGATTGAAAAAAAACGATAGCAAATTACTATCGTCTGTGGGGAACTCGCACGCATGCTCAGAATCAAGTCGACGCATGCTCAGAAGCGTAGAACTTAATTTGTCTTGGCTCGTCGGAGTGTTTTACGTCACGGCGTTTGGGACGATCGGTTTTTTGACTGATGGTGTATAGGCAAGACTGATGGAAGTCAGCTTCTTCGGATTTCCGATGGAAAAATCCATCGCTTTAAAATCCATAGGAAATCCGATTGTGTGTACAGGGCTTTACAGAGCCTTCCATCCCTCCCGGCCGAGGGGACCATTCACTGTTCATCAGGACATGTTTGTTATGGCTCTTTTTGCTAATACCGGTTCAGAGCCCCACCAGATTTTACACCACCCTCCCACCAGTTAGTGGCGTGGCCATGGAACAGTTTTTGACCTACACAGCCTTTTTGCTGGGACGGGTTTTTTTTTGGTTAGGGATCCAAGGCTCGCTATGTTTGGGATGGTTGAGTGGGGTGGGGGGTATGGGAGTTTTTTGGGAGTTTTTTGGTGTTTTTTTCCTCTTTTTTTTTTCTTTTTTCTCACCTCAGGTTTATATTTTTCCCCTGTATAGGGGCTTCTCAGGTTGCTGCCTGTGGCAGAATACTAATGTTTTCAATATTGCACTGCTGGCCCAAACTTCTCTGATGGCAGATCCAGGCATTTTTTGTTTTATGCTTGTATGTGCTTCAGGTAGTGCGGCCTACCTGGTCATTTCTGTATTTACTGTTATGTTACTCTGTGCGTCTTTATCACTATATATTTTACCATGGCAAAGCCCCTGAGGATAGTCTCTTGGAACACTAGGGGTTTGAATGCACCCCAGAAGAGGTCATTGGTCTTTTCCATTCTGAAAAAAAGCCGCCCCCATATCATTTGTCTCCAAGAGACTCACCTCACGGGCTCCAAAACGAAGGCCCTGAAGCGCCCCTGGCTGTCAGTTTCATATCATGCTACTCATTCTAACTATTCCAGAGGGGTGTCTATCCTTCTGGCCAAATCGCTCCCAGCTGATACGGTTCAGGTTAAAACAGACCCTGATGGGAGGTTTATTGTCCTAACTATACAAATTTCCACTCTAACCTTTACTTTAGTGAATGTTTAAATCCTCCCCCATTTTCAGTGGACCTGCTTTCCAAGTTGTCTCTTCATCTACTGTCCAGACCCCCTGGTCCCCTACTTTATGTGGGGGACTTTAATGCTGTCCTGGACCTGGTAATGGACCGATTGGGGGGTGGGGGCAGATCTTTCCCCTCCTTCCTGGACTGGATCCAGATTCATGGCCTTACAGAACTCTGGCGGTGGAAACATGCAGATGTGTGCCAATTTTCCTGCCATTCGGACTCTTTCCACACCATGTCCAGGTTGGATATGGCATTTGCTCCAGCCGAGACCCTTCCTGTTGTCTCGGCTGTCTCCTATCTACCTAGAGGGGTCTCAGACCATGCTCCTTCCTCTGTGGACCTCCTTCTCCTCCCAGGTTCGGGGCCAGCTATCTGGCGCCTGAATTCCTACTGGTTAGAGGACGAGATAGTGCAGGGAGAGTGTCGGACAGGTATTGCTGGCTACTGGAGGGATAACCTGGGAAAGGTGGACCCTTCCACTGAATGGGAGGAGTTTAAGACAACTTTGAGGGGCACCTTTATGTCCATCACTGGGGTCTAGTGGAAAAACAATTGAATGCTTACTGAGGAGCTTGAGACTGCTATGGTGCGTGCAGAGTCTGCTTATGCCTCTAACCCTGCCTCTGATATGAAGGAGGCATGGTTGCAGAGCCGTAGGGAGTATGAACTCCGCTTGTTAGACCTCACGCAGAAACGCATGCTGCATGCTACTCAGAAATCGTTTGAACATGGTAATAAGGCTGGACATCTCTTGGCATATTTAACTAGACCTGACCATTCTCCCATATCCATCCCACGTATTGTCACAACCCAAGGCCTTATCAGTGATAGACCATGGGATATTTTAGACTCTTTTTTTTGTTTTTATAAAGACTTCTATACATCCAGGGTTGAATATGATGATTCTCAATTGACTGACTATTTAGATTACGTAACGCTCCCCTCCTTGTCGTCTGAGGGGCGTGATGCGCTAGATGCACCTATCTCGACTGAGGAGGTTGCTGCAGCCATTTCACAAATGCCTGCACATAAGACCCCTGGCCTGGACAGTTTCCCAACTGAATGGTATAAACAGTTTAAAGATTTTCTGTGCCCCTATCTTTTGTGGACCTATAATGCAGCCCTGAATGCTGGCGTCCTCCCCCCAACAATGCGTGAGGCCTTAATTGTACTTTTATTAAAACCCTGTAAGGATCTCCTTAAATGTGAATCTTATCGCCCAATTTCCCTTATCAATGTGGATGTTAAAATCCTGGCCAAAATATTAGCTAATCGTCTGAACTCTGTAGTGGAGTCCCTGGTCAATAGTGATGAGGGCGGTTTTATTCCTGTTAGGTCTACCAGAATGAATATCCACAGGCTGTTCCACAACCTGCAGTATCCCCATGATTGTCTCCCTACCCATGCTATTGTGTCTCTAGAAACTTGTAAGGCATTCGACAGTGTTGAATGGCCCTACCTCTTTCGGGTGCGGCAGATGTATGGCTTTGGCCCTCGTATGATAGCTTGGATCAAGCTCCTTTACACTTCCCCAGCAGCTAGAGTACGGGTTAATTCTAATATTACTGACTCATTCCCAATTACCAGGGGCACACAACAGGGGTGCCTGATGTCCCCCCTGTGTAAACAGGACATTCTCCTGGATATCTTTGGCGCTCGTCCTGCCTCTTCCATGTCCCCTCCAAGGCTGCACTGATGGCAATGGTGAGTGCTTTCCTGGCAATGGTGAGTGCTTTCCTGGCAATGGTGAGTGCTTTCCTGGCAATGATGGGTGCTGCATTTATGGCAATGGTGGGTGCTGCATTCCTGGCAATGATGGGTGAGTGCATTCCTGGCAATGGTGGGTGCTGCATTCCTGGCAATGATGGGTGCTGAATTCCTGGCAATGGTGAGTGCATTCCTGGCAATGATGGGTGCTGCATTCCTGGCAATGATGGGTGCTGCATTCCTGGCAATGGTGACTGCCTTCCTGGCAATGGTGAGTGGCTTCCTGGCAATGGTGAGTGCTGCATTCCTGGTAATGGTGAGTGCCTCATTCCTGGCAATGATGGGTGCCTCATTCCTGGCAATGATGGGTGCTGCATTTCTGGCAATAGTGAGTGTCTCATTCCTGGCAATAATGGGTGCCTCATTCCTGGCAATGATGGGTGCTGCATTCCTGGCAATGGTGAGTGCATTCCTGGCAATGATGGGTGCTGCATTCCTAGCAATGGTGGGTGTTGCATTCATGGCAATTGGGGGTCTGCAGATGGGCACTGACCCTTATTTTGCTTCACAAATCTTTATTTAAAATTTTAAGTTTTTTCCTGAAACTTACCTCTTAACCACTTAACGACCGCTCACTGTATATATACGTCGGCAGAATGGCACCGACAGGCACAATCACGTAGAGCATACGTGATCGCCTTTGTACAGTTGGGGGGTCCGATCGGACCCCCCTCCTATACAGTGAGCGGCCGTTATTCGTTGGGGAGCGTTCGGAGATGAGGGGGTGACCATTCGATTTCGGCCACCCCCTCGCGATCGCTCCCGGCCAATGAAAATGCTTCCTCTGCCATGTGATGTAAACACAGGCAGGAGGAAGTGATGTCATCTCCCTCGCGGCGGTCTTTTCGATTCCGGCGCCGAGGAGAGAGGAAGCAGGTTAGTGCACCAACAGTCCACTGACACGTAGGTACACATAGGCACACATTTCACCCCCCAGTCACCCCCAGATCACCCCCCAGGTCACCCCCCAGCCCCCAATCACAGTGTCACTGATTGCAGCGAACATTTATTTTACTGATCACTGCTTTTAGTGTCATCTGTGATAGTAAAAAGTTGCAGGGCAGTTAGGATTAGGCCCCTTTAGGTCCAGGGTAGCCCCCTAACCCCCCCTAATAAAGGTTTAACCCCTTGATTGCCCCCCAGGTAACCCTTTCACCCCCTAACGCCAGCGTCGTATTTTCGATCGCTGTATTTAGTGCCGGTGGTGCCCTAGATAGCCAGTTAATTATTTTTAGGTTCGCCGCAGGTTTTTATTAGCGTCAGATACCCCCATATATTATTTTAACCCCCTGATTGCCCCTAGAGTTAACCCTTTCACCAGTGATCACCGTATAAGCGTCACTGGTGACACTGGTTACCCAGTTAGTTATTTAGTTATTTAGGTAACCCGTCAGGTTTTTATATAGCGTCGGTTACCCCCATATTTAACCTAATAAAAGTTTTAACCCCCTGATTGCCCCTAGTTAACCCTTTCACCAGTGATCACCATATAAAGGTTACGGGTGACGCTGGTTGGTTAGTTTGCTTTTTATAGCATCAGGGCACCCGCCGTATATAACCCAATAAAGGTTTAACCCCCTGATCGCCCGGCGGGTGAGATCAATTAGGTTTTAGCGCCAGAGAGGGTCTGCGTCGCCCCAGGCAGCGTTAGGTTAGTGCCAGTAACACTAACACCCACGCGCAAAGCATACACCTCCCTTAGTGGTATAGTATCTGATCAGATCTATACTAGCGTCCCCAGCGGTTTAGGGTTCCCAAAAACGCAGTGTTAGCGGTATCAGCCCAGATACCTGCTAGCACCTGCGTTTAGCCCCTCCGCCCAGCCCACCCAAGTGCAGTATCGATCGATCACTGTCACTTACCAAACACAAAACACATAACTGCAGCGTTCGCAGAGACAGTCCTGATCCCTGCGACCGCTAACAGTTTTTTTTGTAGCGTTTGATATATTTGCTGACGACAGTCGGGTGCTTTTTTTTCCTGTGAATCTTACTAGTGTACCCCTAAATTTAGAGCCCAAAATGGCAAGTCGAAGGTACACTAGTAAAGAGGCCTACGAGATTCTGAGCATGACAGATAGTGAAGAGGAGGTCACGTATCTGTCAGATTCAGGCTCAGAATATCTTCCCGTAGAAGACAGTGACGTCAGCGGCCCCACGTCAGATAGCTCTGATGACGAAGTTGAGGTCCCTGCTAAGGTCAGGCGTACCCGATCCCGATCTTCTGAGGTTGTTGAGGAGCAAGAACCGCAGGGCTCTCGTATCATGGAGCAGAGGAGTACTAGCGCCGCTATTCCTTCTGGTGAATTGACAAGCACCAGCGGCCTAGTACAGCCTGGGCGTACATCCAGCACTGCAGTATCACGTGGTGACGTGGCGAGTCCCATAAGTGCAGTTCAAGCTGGCGAGGTGGCAAGCACAAGTAGTGTCCCGCTGCCACCAATAAGAAGACAAAGGCAGGCCCGTCGTGCCCATAGTAAGCTTCCTGCAGAATTCGCCTATCCTGATTGGGTCCCCACCACTTCTGCAGAACCCGTACTTCCCCCATTCACTGCCAAACCCGGTATTCAGGTGGAAACAGCTGATTTTATGCCAATCGATTATTATTCGCTGTTTTTCACGGAAGATCTCTATAGATCTATTGTGGACCAGAGTAATTTATATGCTGGTCAATTCATCGCCGCTAATCCCCAGTTGCCTTCCATTGCCAAAGATTGGAAACCAATTACGGTTTCCGAATTTAAGACCTTTCTGGGCCTTTCCCTCAACATGGGCACACATAAATTCCCGTCATTGCGTGCTTATTGGTCCACGCACCCAATTGACCACATGCCCGTGTTCTCTGCCTCCATGCCCAGGAAACGATACGAGCAGATTTTGCGGTTCATGCACTTCAACGACAATGAACTTTGTCGTCCACGTGGGGACCCTGAATACGACCGGCTCTATAAAATTCGGCCCCTCATAAACCACTTTAACGAACGTTTTGCAGCCTTGTTTATTCCCGATCAAGCTGTCTGCGTTGATGAGTCCCTGATTACATTTTCTGGCCGCTTGGCTTTCAAGCAGTACCTTCCCAGCAAGCGTGCCAGATACGGGGTCAAGCTCTATAAGTGCTGTGACAGGGCAACAGGCTATGTATGGAGCTTTATGGTTTATGAGGGAAAAGACAGTCAGGTTGAGCCGGTCAACTGCCCGGATTACATAGGGAGCGCTGGCAAGATAGTGTGGAACTTGGTGTCACCCTTATTCGGAAAGGGGTACCACTTGTATGTGGACAATTATTACACGAGCGTGCCACTGTTTAGTCACTTGTTTGATCATCAGATTGGAGCATGTGGCACCGTGCGACCTAATCGCCGGGGCTTTCCCCAGCGGCTTGTAGATGCCCGTCTTAGGCTGGGGGAGAGAGCCTGCGTAAAGTGTAATAACTTGCTCGCTATGAAGTGGAGGGACAATAAGAATGTTTTCCTTCTTACCTCCCTTCATGCAGACACGACAGTCCAAATTCGTACGGCGACTGGTGTTGTGGAGAAACCCCTCTGTGTCCACGAATATAACAAAAATATGGGAGGGGTGGACCTCAACGACCAATTGATGGCGCCGTATCTAATTGACCGTAAGGCGAGACGCTGGTACAAAAAAGTGTCTCTATCCTTATTTCAATTGGCTTTGCTGAACGCTCATGTGCTATACAGAGCTTCAGGCGGGACTTTATCTCTTCTAAAATTCCAGAATGAGATAGTCACAGAACTCCTGTATCCAGGCGGTTCTGCACCTCACCATCCCCTACCAAATGCAGTAAGCCGGCTGCATGAGAGGCATTATACGCATCTCCTCCCGAGTACCCCTACCCAACGAACCCCCCAAAAAAGATGTCGTGTCTGTAGCAAGCGCGGATTTAGGCGTGACACCCGTTATTATTGTCCACTCTGTCCTGACAAACCTGGTCTTTGCGTTGGTGAATGTTTTGAACGCTACCACTCAAAAGTGAAGTTTTAGTGTAGGGTACAGCATTTCACAGACTAGGACACACTTACACAGGGTCTCCCAAGATGCCATTACATTTTGAGAGACCCGAACCATTACAGTTGTTAAAGTTTAAAAAAAAAGTGTAAAAAAAAACGTAAAAAACAAAAACACAAAAAAAATATAAAATAAAAAAAACAAAAATAGTTGTAGTTTTATTGTTCTCTCTCTCTCTCTCTCTCTCTCTCTATTTTCTCTCTATTGTTCTGCTCTTTTTTACTGTATTCCATTCTGCAATGTTTTATCATGCTTGCTTTTCAGGTATGTAATTTTTTGTTTTCAGGTGCGCCATTCAACTGCAGCGCGGAATTATTTATCTTGACAGCAACAGCGTTTGCTCCCACGATACATAAAGCCGTGACTCCAGTGCTGTAGGAGGTGATTTCACCACCACAGTTAAAAAAAAAGAGCATATATGCCGAAGCATGGGGGCAGCAGGGGCGGAGGAGCGATTTTGCTCCTAATGCCGCGTATATACGGTCGAAATTCTGACGGAGGCTTGCCCGTGGAAAAGTTCAACCGTGTGTACGCGGCATAACTTTTTTGCGGGAGGATGCCCCCATGCTTCGGCATATATATATTTTAGGCACAGGTTGCGTTAAAAAAAGTTTTATTTTTTACTAGGTTTTGTTTTGGTATTTGCTTTGCAGGTATGGTATGGTAAGGTCTTACTGTTGTACTGTAATGTTACTTTGTTTTAATGTTAACCATCATTTGCTTAGCAGGTACGCCATTCAGTTGCATCGCGGATTTATTTATCTTGACAGCAACAGCGTTTGCTCCCACGATACATAAAGCCGTGACTCCAACGCTGTAGGAGGTGATTTCACCACCACAGTTAAAAAAAGAGCATATATGCCGAAGCATGGGGGCAGCAGGGGCGGAGGAGCGATTTTGCTCCTAATGCCGCGTATATACGGTCGAAATTCCGACGGAGGCTTGCCCGTGGAAAAGTTTGACCGTGTGTACGCGGCATAACCTTTTATGCCGCGTACATACGGTCGAAATTTCGACAAAGGCTTGCCCGTGGAAAAGTCCGACCGTGTGTACGCGGCATAACTTTTTTGCGGGAGGATGCCCCCATGCTTCGGCATATATATATTTTAAGCACAGGTTGCGTTAAAAAAATGTTTTATTTTTTACTAGGTTTTGTTTTGGTATTTGCTTTGCAGGTATGGTATGGTAAGGTCTTACTGTTGTACTGTAATGTTACTTTGTTTTAATGTTAACCATCATTTGCTTAGCAGGTACGCCATTCAGTTGCATCGCGGATTTATTTATCTTGACAGCAACAGCGTTTGCTCCCACGATACATAAAGCCGTGACTCCAACGCTGTAGGAGGTGATTTCACCACCACAGTTAAAAAAAGAGCATATATGCCGAAGCATGGGGGCAGCAGGGGCGGAGGAGCGATTTTGCTCCTAATGCCGCGTATATACGGTCGAAATTCCGACGGAGGCTTGCCCGTGGAAAAGTTCGACCGTGTGTACGCGGCATAACCTTTTATGCCGCGTACATACGGTCGAAATTCCGACGAAGGCTTGCCCGTGGAAAAGTCCGACCGTGTGTACGCGGCATAACTTTTTTGCGGGAGGATGCCCCCATGCTTCGGCATATATGCCCATCATTAGAAGTGGGTGGATGAAGGGAGGTATTCTAATGGTGGGCATACCCACCGATCAATCTCTTTTTTTCGTTCAGCCAACAGGCTGCATGAAAAAAAAGATTACAATACATGTCCAACAAGGACCAGCAACTTACTGGTATGTTGCTGGACTTTGAATGGTTATACCAGATTGATGCCTGCGGGTATCATTCTTTTCAGCCAGCGGCCGGCTTTCATGTAAAAGCAATCCTAGTGGCTAATTAGCCTCTGGACTGCTTTTATAAGCAGTGGGAGGGAATGCCCCCCCCGGATATAAACAGCGCCATTGGGAAATTGGGAAAGCATTTTATCACACCGATCTTGGTGTGGTCAGATGCTTTGAGGGCAGAGGAAAGATCTAGGGTCTAACCCCCCATTTTTTTTCAAAAAAAGAGTACCTGTCACTACTTATTGCTATCATAGGGGATATTTACATTCCCTGAGATAACAATAAAAATGATAAAAAAAAAAAAATATGGAAGGAACAATTTAAAAATAAAATAAAAAAGCAAAATAAATAATAATAAAAAATAAAATAAAAAAAAAGCACCGCTGTCCCCCCCTGCTCTTGCGCAAAGGCGAACGCAAGTGTCGGTCTAGCGTCATATGTAAATAGCAATTGCATCATGCATGTGAGGTATCACCGCGAAGGTCAGATCGAGGGCAGTAATTTTAGCAGTAGACCTCCTCTGTAAATCCAACGTGGTAACCTGTAAAGGCTTTTAAATGCTTTTAAAAATGAATGTAGTTTCTCGCCGCTGCGCGTTTGTGCGCAATTTTAAAGCATGTCGTGTTTGGTATCCATGTACTCGGCCTAAGATCATCTTTTTTATTTCATCAAACATTTGGGCAATATAGTGTTTTTTAGTGCATTAAAAATAAAAAAAGTGTGTTTTTCCCCCAAAAAATGCGTTTGAAAAATCGCTGCGCAAATACTGTGTGGAAAAAAAAATGCAACACCCACTATTTTAATCTGTAGGGCCTTTGCTTTAAAAATATATATAATGTTTAGGGGTTCAACATAATTTTCTTGCAAAAAAAAAATGTTTTCATGTAAACAAAAAGTGTCAGAAAGGGCTTTGTCTTCAAGTGGTTAGAAGAGTGGATGATGTGTGACATAAGCTTCCTAATGTTGTGCATATAATGCCAGGACAGTTCAAAACCCCCCCAAATGACCCCATTTTGGAAAGTAGACACCTCAAGCTATTTGCTGAGAGGCATGTTGAGCCCATTGAATATATTTTTTTTTTTGAATAATGACAAAAAAAAAAAAAAATTTACAAAAAGTTGTCACTAAATTATATATTGCTCAAACATTCCATGGTTATATGTGGAATTGCACCCCAAAATACATTCTGTTGCTTCTCCTGAGTACGGGGATACCACATGTGTGAGACATTTTGGGAGCCTAGCCGCGTACAGGACCCCGAAAACCAAGCACTGCCTTCAGGATTTCTATGGGTGTAAATTTTTGATTTTACTCCTCACTGCCTATCACAGTTTCGGAGGCCATGGAATGCCCAGATGGCACAAAACCCCCCCAAATGACCCCATTTTGGAAAGTAGACACCCCATGCTGAGAGGTATGTTGAGTATTTTGCAGATCTCGCTTTTTGTCACAAAGTTTTAAAAATTGAAAAAAGAAAAAAAAAAAATATGTCTTTCTTCATTTTCAAAAACAAATGAGAGCTGTAAAATACTCACCATGCCTCTCGGCAAATAGCTTGGGGTGTCTACTTTCCAAAATGGGGTCATTTGTGGGGGTTTTGGGCTATCTTGGCATTTTATGGCCTTCAAAACTGTGATAGGTAGTGAGGAGTGAAATCAAAAATTTGTGCCCTTAGAAATCCTGAAGGCGGTGCTTGGTTTTCGGGGGCCCGTACGCGGCTAGGCTCTCAAAAAGTCCCACACATGTGGTATCCCCGTACTCAGGAGAAGCAACCAAATGTATTTTGGGGTGCAATTCCGCATATAACCATGGCATGTTTGAGCAATATATCATTTAGCGACAACTTTTTGTACATTTTATTTTTCTTTTTGTCATTATTCAATCACTTGGGACAAAAAAAAAAATATTCAATGGGCTCAACATGCCTCTCAGCAATTTCCTTGGGGTGTCTACTTTCCAAAATGGGGTCATTTTGGGGGGTTTTGTGCTATCTTGGCATTTTATGGCCTTCAAAACTGTGATAGGTAGTGAGGAGTGAAATCAAAAATTTATGCCCTTAGAAACCTTGAAGGCTGTGCTTGGTTTTTGGGGTCCCGTACGCGGTTAGGCTCCCAAAAAGTCCCACACATGTGGTATCCCCGTACTCAGGAGAAGCAGCAGAATGTATTTTGGGGTGCAATTCCACATATAACCATGGCATGTGTGAGCAATATATCATTTAGTGACAACTTTGTGCAAAAAAAACAAAGTTTGTCATATTCCCGCAACTTGTGGCAAAATATAAAATATTCCATGGACTGAACATGCCTCTCAGTAAATAGCTTGGGGTGCCTACTTTCCAAAATGGGGTCATTTGGGGGGATTTTGTGCTATTTTGGCATTTTATGGCCTTCGAAACTGTGATAGGTAGTGAGGAGTGAAATCAAAAATTTACGCCCTTAGAAAGCCTGAAGGCGGTGCTTGGATTTTGGGGCCCCGTACCCGGCTAGGCTCCCAAAAAGTCCCACACATGTGGTATCCCTGTACTCAGGAGAAGCAGCAGAATGTATTTTGGGGTGCAATTCCACATATAACCATGGCATGTGTGAGCAATATATCATTTAGTGACAACTTTTTGTACATTTTTTCTTTTTTTCTTCTTTTTGTCATTATTCAATCATTTGGGACAAAAAAATAAAATATTCAATGGGCTCAACATGCCTCTAAGCAAATAGCTTGGGGTGTCTACTTTCCAAAATGGGGTCATTTGGGGGGGTTTTGTGCCATCTTGGCATTTTATGGCCTTCAAAACTGTGATAGGTAGTGATAGGTAGTGAGGAGTGAAATCAAAAATTTATGCCCTTAGAAACCTTGAAGGCGGTGCTTGGTTTTTGGGGTCCCGTACGCGACTAGGCTCCCAAAAAGTCCCACACATGTGGTATCCCCATACTCAGGAGAAGCAGCAGAATGTATTTTGGGGTGTAATTTCACATATGCCCATGGCATGTGTGAGCAATATATCATTTAGTGACAACTTTGTGCAAAAAAAATAAAGTTTGTCATATTCCTGCAACTTGTGGCAAAATATAAAATATTCCATGGACTAATCATGCCTCTCAGTAAATAGCTTGGGGTGTCTACTTTCCAAAATGGGGTCATTTAGGGGGGTTTTGTGCTATTTTGGCATTTTATGGCCTTCGAAACTGTGATAGGTAGTGAGGAGTGAAATCAAAAATTTGCACCCTTAGAAATCCTGAAGGCGGTGCTTGGTTTTCGGGGGCCCGTATGCGGCTAGGCTCCTAAAACGTCCCACACATGTGGTATCCCCGTACTCAGGAGAAGCAGCAGAATGTATTTTGGGGTGCAATTCCACATATAACCATGGCATGTGTGAGCAATATATCATTTAGTGACAACTTTTTGTAATTTTTTTTTTTTTTGTCATTATTCAATCACTTGGGACAAAAAAAAAATATTCAATGGGCTCAACATGCCTCTCAGCAATTTCCCTGGGGTGTCTACTTTCCAAAATGGGGTCATTTGGGGGGGTTTTGTACTGCCCTCCCATTTTAGCACCTCAAGAAATGAGATAGGGAGTCATAAATTAAAAGCTGTGTAAATTCCAGAAAATGTACCCTAGTTTGTAGACGCTATAACTTTTGCGCAAACCAATAAATATACGCTTATTGACATTTTTTTTACTAAAGACATGTGGCTGAATACATTTTGGCCTAAATGTATGACTACAATTGAGTTTATTCAATTTTTCTTATAACAAAAAGTAGAAAATATCATTTTTTTTCAAAATTTTCGGTCTTTTTCCGTTTATCTCGCAAAAAATAAAAATCGCAGAGGCAATCAAATACCATTAAAAGAAAGCTCTATTTGTGGGAAGAAAAGGACGCAAATTTCGTTTCAGTACAACATTGCATGTCCGCACAATTTACAGTTAAAGCAGCACAGTGCAAAATTCTGAATTCACCTCTGGTCCTTTAGCTACCAAATGGTCCGGGGCTTAAGTGGTTAAAGTAAAGGTGCGTGTTATATGCCAATAAATACGGTATATCCAAATAATACGCCCAAGCTCATCTCTTTACTCACACACAGCCACAAAGGCAAGAGAATTCTTGTTGGGCAGTGTATTCGTGCTCGAACGAACACACTTAGACCGAATTTTAATGGTTCACAGAATGTCAGGCCAAATGGTCGGCACTCACGCATGTTCACTTTATCAAATCTGGCCCTCTTTGAAAAAAGTTTGGACACCCCTGCTCTATATCCTTGCTAACTCCCCATGCAAAATACCTAAATCTATCTTTAAACGTATCGATTCGCTATGTACTACTTTTCTGTGGAAAGGTGGCTCCCCTAAAGTGGCCCTTGAAACGTTGAGGCTGCCAGCACATCTGGCAGGGTTGGCGTTTCCTAACTTTTATTTGTATTACTTAGCATCTCAGTTGGTGCATATCCATGATTGGTTGTGCCCAGTACCGGCTAACGCTTGTACCTCAATGGAGGGGGCCATTGTATCTTCCATGGAATCCTTACATAATATTATTTACAGGGAACGGGCTCCTGACCGCCCTGGAACCTCGATCATAACCACTATAATTTCAGTCTTTCGTTATATTGTTAAGAAAGTCTCCACACATACTTGGCTGAAATCTCCCAACAACCCCCTGTGGTTTACCCTAATTTACAAGAATTGTACTCTATCCTGGATCCTAATCATTGGTATTCAAAGGGGGTTAAATATTTTTGTCACCTGTATAATGCCCAAGGCTTTAAAACTTTCTTTCAGTTGAGTTTAGACTTTGACCTGCCAATGTCCGACCTATTCTACTATTTTCAACTTAGACATACTATTCAAGCCCAGTTTGGCTCTCTGGATGATCTCACAGACCTACCCCCTCTGGAAAAGCTGCTCAGACAGCCAGACCCCACTAAACTGATCTCTACATACTACGCTGCCCTGATGACTGACATTAACCCTAGGTTTCACAAGGCTCAGGTGAAATGGACTTCCCTAGATATTTCACTAGACGATGAGGACTGGTCAGAGTTTAGAGATACATTTAAAATCTCTGTCATTGCCTCCCGGGACCGAATTATACAGATTAAAGTATTCCATCAGACTCACTTCACTCCGGCTAGACTATATAAAATGGGACTCCTGCCCTCGGATAGCTGTTTTCGCGTTTGCGGTCGGGAGGCCGACTTCCTACACTGTTTTTTGTTGTGCCCGATAGTTCAAGATTTCTGGGAGGAAGTTGGGTGCCTTTGTCTCCTCAGCGCTAGGCCTCCCGAACATTATTCATCCCAAGAACTGCCTTCTCTGCATTTTTGGGGACTTACATATTTCCACTCATGCCAAGAGACTGCTCCGCATACTTTATTTCTATGTTAAGAAAGACATTCTATTATCCTGAAAGGGTGCACAGTCCTCTCTAAATTCCTTCTGGTTGAAACTCATTGACGAATGATATCCCACTCTATAAACTTACTTTTGAGCTCCGGAAATGGAATAAAACGTTCCATAAGATCTGGGGTAAATGGCTGGCTAGCCCGTTGACTCTCCCACAGCACAGATTATTTATCCTTACCAGCCTTTACTGGGCCGTGCCCTGGAGATTTCAATTGTCTGAGTTTTTTTTTTCTTGTTGATCTGCCTCAGTGATAATATGTCTGCACTTTTCCTCCTTTGTACCTTGCGTTTAAATATTGCAGTACATTTTTTTGTATGCTCCTTTGTACCTGTGCAAATTGATGTATGTGTTATGCCTGGAGTGTGCCCAGATTGTCTTTTTTTCTCTGTATGTCTGTTGGTTTGTCTTGAAACTCAATAAAAATATCTTTAAAAAAAAAAAAATAGTCTGCAGTGAGCTTTACGTGCACACTGTGGCCAGACTACACTACACTGACTTAAGAAACGGCAAGTTAGCTCAATCAACTGCTTGTATTATCAATAATAGAAAAGCAATAGTCTGCGGTGAGCTTTACGTGCACACTGTGGCCAGACTACACTACATTGACTTAAGAAACTGCAGGTTAGCTCAATCAACTGCTTGTATTATCAGTAATAGAAAAGCAATAGTCTGCAGTCAGCTTTACATGCACACTGAGCCCAGTATACACTACACTGACTTAATATACTGCAGAGAGAATAACACAGGAACACTCTGAAGTGGAATCTAGCTAAACTGAACACAGTGTATATACTGTATACATATACAACTCCTAGGATTGCATATATATACTAAATACACTGACTAAAGCTAACTCAATCACCTGCGTGCTCTAACTGAAATTAAATGACACTCTGACTCTCTATCTATGTCTCTATGAACGCCGCAACACACTACACAAGGCCGACGCGCAGGCGGCATTATATATTGTGGGGTGTGTACCTACTCCCCTGAGCCATGATTGGCCAAAGACACCCTTCCTTTGACCAATTATGGCTCTCTGTACTGACACGCTGTGATTGGCCAAGCATGCGGGTCATAGTGCATGCTTGGCCAATCATTAGCCAGCAATGCACTGCGATGACGCAGTGAATTATGGGCTGTGATGCGCCACTCGAATTTGGCGCGAACGGCCCATATTGTTCGAAATGTCCCCTCCCGCCGCCTATAATAACGATTAAGCGGCGGAACCGCCGCTATGATCATTCTTATGGTGCGCAGAATCACCGGCACAAGAAAAGGATATCTGAATAATGCCTCTAGCTGCAGGTATCATTCAGATATCCCCCTCAAAGCCGAGGACATCATATGACGTCCACCCAGGATGGGAGATCCCATCTGTGGACGTCATATGACTATGGGCGGTAGGGAAGTGGTTAAAGGCTTATATGCAAGTTATTGTCATAAGAAGTGTTTGGGGACCCGGGTCCTGCCCCAGGGGACATGTATAAATGCAAAAAAAAGTTTTAAAAACTGAAGAGTAGTGATTTTAATAATGCTTAAAGTGAAACAATAAAAGTGAAATATTCCTTTAAATTTCGTACCTAGGGGGTGTGTATAGTATGCCTGTAAAGTAGCGCTTGTTTCCCGTGCTTAGAACTGTCCCTGCACAAAGTGTCATTTCTGAAGGAAAAAAAGTCATTTAAAAGTACTCGCGGCTATAATGAATTAATGAAGAAAGCTATGAGTAAGCATCTCACGATGTGAAACGCGTTAGCCTATCCCTGTGTTCATGTTTGAGTGCCTTTGCTGTATTTGTGGATTTTATACAATAAACTAGCATCCTTTGCAGAGTGCGGCCATCCAGAATTTTTTTTCTTTCCTCACTTGGCTATAATGAATTGTCGGCTCCCGGCAATACGGAGAAAAGTCATTGAAAGTCATTGATAAAAAAATGTGTGGGGTCCCCCCAAATTCAATTACCAGGCCATTTAGGTCTCGTATGGATATTAAGGGGAACCCTGCTTCAAATAAAAAAAAAATGACGTGGGTTCCTTCAGGTCTGGTATGGATTTTAAGGGGAACTCCACACCAAATTTTAAAAAAAAATGGCGTGGAGTTCCCCCCAAAAATCCATACCAGACCCTTTATCTGAATACGCAACCTGGCAGGCCTTTCTCGTCCCCCCCCCCCTCCTGAATCACTCCTGAATCACTGCTCCCGAAAAAACTGCAGTTTTTAAAACTTTTTTTTGCATTGATACATGTCCCCTGGGGCAGGACCCGGGTCGCCAATACTTTTTATGACAATAACTTGCATATAAGCCTTTAAAATTAGCACTTTAGATTTTTCATGTTCAAGTCCCATAGACTTTAACGGTGTTTGGATGTTCGAACAAATTTATTGCCTGTTCGCATGTTCTGATGCAAACCGAACGGGGGGGTGTTCGGCTCATCCCTAATTAAGAGCAACACGGTTTGTAGTTGTCACATTCGTGACAAAAGAGGTTGTTAAAATGGTCTTGTAAAAACCTCCCCTTATGCTTTGTGTGATGTTATTGAAATCTAAGGCTGGATTACTCCTTTAAATGTATTATTGCTTAACAGTAAGCTTTAAATGTATTAGGCCCCTTTCACACGGACGGATAGAATGGTGCTTTTAGCTGCGGATTTTCTAGTTTTCTACCGCAGCTAAAAGCACACAATGCTTTCCTATGGCCCCATTCACACACAGCATTTAGCTGCGATTTCGTTACATGCGGTTCGGTGCGAATAGAAAAAATAGAATTGAATGCGTCCAGGTGCGATGTAGCGCAGCTATCTGCACATAACTGCAGGTAATCGCAGTGCACTGTGTCAGCTGCGGATAGCAGCGTGAACAAAAGAAAAAAACAACAGGAAGCACATCAAAATAAAAATGGTTGCTATGGGGATGACAATAATGGCCAAACGCAGCTAAACGCAGCCGCATGTAAACGCACGTAAACGCAGCTAAAAGCAGTGTACAAATGCAGCTGATCGCTGTGCCTGGGGTCTTGAATTTCAAAAGAAAGAAACATGCTTTTAACTGCGGCAGAACAGCCGCCCGTGTGAAAGGGGCCTTAATGCTTAAAAGAGAAGTATAGGTTTCCTTTTTTTGCTTAAATCTATTCTATGTGAGCTGCTGATTTCTATTAACCCACCCAGCCCTCTCAGAAGTGCCCCCATTCTGTTAAAATTGAGATAAATACCTGTGGGAGGTTATACAGTCTTTCATACAGCATCATCCAGACAATGGTGTGAATATAGAGTCTGGATACACCCCCTTTCCTGTCATTTTCCTTGATTGATGTCGGCTCTACTCCCTCTGCTTGTTTCTGAGACTTCACAGAGGTAGCTGCTCCCCCCTCACTTTCCCTCCTCCCTCCTCCCCCTCCCTATCTATCTATCAGCACAGCCACGTCTCTTAGGGGAATGGGGACAGAGGCAGGGGGTGTGTTGGTGTGTTATTGAAGATGTTCACACCCCCTGAGAACTTTTCAAACTGAAAATGGACCGTTTTTGCCAGCAGAAGGAAAGTTCATGTGCACATGCTGTAAAAACTAAAAGAGGTAGGAAAAAAAGATTAGCTGATATGTGACTAATGTGATATGTACTAGTTATTTAACCCATCCCATACTTCTCCTTTAACAGTAGTCTTGTGTTAATTGTGAAACTTGATATGAGGAACTGATATATATGTACCAGACGATGTGTCTTGTCTGAAAGGAAACCACTTGGGTTTTTATAAACTCTTCTGTAACAAAATAATTTGTTTAGTTACAAATCTAAATATGTCATCCAAACATGTACCCCTTATTGGTGGAAAATAATGAATAACACCCATCTCATCCTGTGTATTTAAGATCTCGTACAAGCCAAAATAAACTGAACAGTGTTTAGATCTAGTCTGTATTGGGTCATTTTTATATACACATTGTTCCCTGCGCAGAATGCCGATAAATAATAATAAGGTAATGTAAATAATGATAAGGTGATAGATAGGACCAGGCCCGGACTGGCCATAGGGCATACCGGGCAAATGCCCGGTGGGCCACGGTGGCCCATGACGGCCCGCGGACCGCCGGACAGCATGTCACGTCTTCTCCATCATCTCCAATGTCTCCGGAGGCAGCTGGAGTTGGTGGGCGGAGCTGGGGGTGTGACTGCCCCCTCCACTCCTCCCACAGACTCATTCACTCTGACTGATCCCACAGCTGAAGGAGAAAGAAACAAGGACACAGCAGCCAGAGTGTCTTCATCTCCAGGCATGCTGTAAGTTACTGCACTGCTGCACATGTCACTACATAGAGTCCTAACCTGGCACCATACCACCCCAGCCTGCCCTATGCCACCGCACCCTGCCCTATGCGTGCCACCCCAACCTGCCTTATGCCACCGCACCCTGCCCTATGCCACCGCACCCTGCCCTATGCCACCGCAAACTGCTCTATACCACCCCAACCTGCCCTATGCCACCGCAAACTGCTCTATACCACCCAACCTGGCCTATACCATTGCAAACTGCCCTATGCCACCGCAACCTGCCCTATGCCACCACAAACTGCTCTATACCACCCCAACCTGCCCTATGCCACCGCAAACTGCTCTATACCACCCCAATTTGCCCTATGCCACTGCAACCTGCTCTATGCCACCACACCCTGCCCTATATCACCCCAACCTACCCTATGCCACCCAGCCTGCCATATACCACTGCAAACTGCTCTATACCACCCAAACCTGCTCTATACCACCCCAGCCTGCCCTATAAAACCCCAACCTGCCCTATGCCACCCCAGCCTGCCCTATATCACCGCAACCTGCCCTATATTACCCCAACCTGCCCTATATCACCGCAGCCGGCCCAATACCACTCTATACTTTAATTTACAGGGGTCATTTTGGGATGCGCCTTGTGACCGTGCGCTGCCTGCAGGGCGCTGGGCAGAATAGACAGGAGGGGGGTGACACCATGTTTTGCCGCACCAGATGACACCAACCCTGGTGACGCCACTGCCCCAGTGCACTCTCAGCTGCGAGTCGAAGCCACACTCAAATGACAGTGACACCTGTTGGCACATCAGGGGGCCGGGACCCGCAACGATCCCCTTCTCTCTGGCAAGGTGGCCGCGGCACTGATGATCTGATCAGTCTCGGCTCGGCTGTCTCACACAGCCGAGCAGAGTGAAGCTGCCTCCCCCTCCTCCTTTATGTTCACACAGGAGGAGGGGACCCAACATGCAGTTCCCGCGCTGATCTGAGGTACATTATGGGTCTGAAGGGGGGGTCCGTATTGTAGGGGGGGTTCTGTATTGTAGGGGTGGTCTGAAATGTAGGGGGGTTCTATATTGTAGGGGGGTCTGTAATGTAGGGGGGTTCTGTATTGTAGGGGGGTCTGAAATGTAGGGGGGTTCTGTATTGTAGGGGGGTTCTGTATTGTAGGGGGGTCTGTATTATAGGGGGGTTCTGTATTGTAGGGGGGTCTGTAATGTAGGGGGTTCTGTATTGTAGGGGGGTCTGAAATGTCGGGGGGCTTCAGTATTGTAGGGGGGTCTGAAATGTAGGGGGGTTCTGTATTGTAGGGGGGTCTGTAATGTAGGGGAGTTCAGTATTGTAGGGTGGGTCTGAAATGTAGGGGGGTTCTGTATTGTAGGGGGGTCTGAAATGTAGGTGGGTTATGTATTGCAGGGGGGTCTGTATTGTAGGGGGGTTCTGTATTGTAGGGGGGTCTGTATTGTAGGGGGGTTCTGTATTGTAGGGGGTCTGTAATGTAGGGGGTTCTGTATTGTAGGGGGGACTGAAATGTAGGGGGGTTATGTATTGTAGGGGGGTCTGTAATGTAGGGGGGTTCTGTATTGTAGGGGGGTCTGAAATGCAGGGGGTTCTGTATTGTAGGGGGGTCTGTGTTGTAGGGGGGTCTTTAATGTAGGGGGGTCTGTAATGTAGGGGGTTCTGTATTGTAGGGGGGGTCTGAAATGTAGGGGGGTCTGTATTGTAGAGGGGGGTCTGTAATGTAGGGGAGGTCTGTATTGTAGGGGGTCTGTAATGTAGGGGGGTCTGTACTGTAGGGAGGGGGTCTGTACTGTAGGGAGGGGGTCTGTAGTGTAGGGGGGTCTGTAATGTAGGGGGGTCTGTAATGTAGGAGGGGTCTGTATTGTAGAGGGGGTCTGTACTGTAGAGGGTCTGTACTGTAGGGAGGGGGTCTGTAATGTAGGGGGGTGCTGTATTGTAGGGGAGGTCTGAAATGCAGGGGGGGTTCTGTATTGTAGGGGGGTTCTGTATTGTAGGGGGGTCTGTAATGTAGGGGGTTCTGTATTGTAGGGGGGTCTGAAATGTAGGGGGTTCTGTATTGTAGGAGGGTCTGGAATGTAGGGGGGTCTGTAATGTAGGGGAGTTCTGTATTTTAGGGCTGGGTCTGTAATGTAGGGGGGTCTGAAATGTAGGTGGGTTATGTATTGTAGGGGGGTCTGTAACATAGGGGGGTCTGTATTGTAGGGGGGTTCTGTATTGTAGGGGGTCTGTAATGTAGGGGGGTTCTGCATTGTAGGGGAGTCTGAAATGTAGGGGGGTTCTGTATTGTAGGAGGGGTCTGAAATGTAGGGGGGTCTGAAATGTAGGGGGGTTCTGTATTGTAGGGGGGGTCTGAAATGTAGGAGGGTTCTGTATTTTAGGGGGGTCTGAAATTTAGGGGGGTCTGTATTGTAGGGGGGTCTGTATTGTAAGGGGGTCTGTAATGTAGGGGGTCTGTATTGTAGGGGGTTCTGTATTGTGGAGGGGGTCTGTACTGTAGGGAGGGGGTCTGTACTGTAGGGAGGGGGTCTGTACTGTAGGGAGGGGGTCTTTAATGTAGGGGGGGTCTGTAATGTAGGGGGGTCTGTAATGTAGGGGAGGACTGTATTGTAGAGGGGGCTGTAATGTAGGAGGGGTCTGTATTGTAGCAGGGGTCTGTACTGTAGGGGCGGTCTGTACTTTTACTGAGGGGGTCTGTACTGTAGGGAGGGGGTCTGCACTGTGGGGGGGTCTGTACTGTAGGGAAGGGGTCTGTACTGTAAGGAGGTCTGTTTAACATGCAGGGGGTGTCTGTGTAACAAACTGTGGGGGGCTGTGTAATGTAAAGGGGTCCAGTGGTGCGGTGCTATGTAATGTAAAGGGGTCCAGAGGTGCAGGGTGCTGTGTAATGTAAAAGGGTCCAGAGGTGCAGGGTACTGTGTAATGTAAAGGGGTCCAGAGGTGCAGGGTGCTGTGTAATGTAAAGGGGTCCAGATGTGCAGGGTGCTGTGTAATGTAAAGGGGACCAGAGGTGCAGGGTGCTGTGTAATGTAAAAGGGTCCAGAGGTGCGGTGCTATGTAATGTAAAGGGGTCCAGGGTGCTGTGTAATGAAAAGGGGTCCAGAGGTGCAAGGTGCTGTGTAATGTAAAGGGGACCAGATGTGCAGGGTGCTGTGTAATGTAAAGGGGTCCAGAGGTACAAGGTGCTGGAACCCCACATCCAATCATTAACCGCCGCCGCGCCCACCCGGGCTGCTCAGTCTAAAATGCCCGGGCCTATTTTTTGTCCCAGTCCCGGCCTGGATAGGACTAGAGTAGAAGATTGAGGCTGGGTTCATACCTATGCAAAATTGGATGCGGGTTTCCCCACATTCAATTTGCATGACATATCTCTGTTGCGGCTGTGGAGTGGCTTGCACAGGAGTGCTGTGCGTCTTTGGCTCAGTTTCAGGGCTGAATTCAGACAACAATTTGGCCCTGATTCGTCCCTGAAATGGAGAACAGGGACACATCGGACCCCTTCTGCGAGCAGCATCCATTGGAAGTATAAAACCAGCCTAAAGAAGTATCCCATCAACAACAAGTAAAAACTTAGGAGCAGGGCTTTTTAAAGCGGAGGTCCGCCCAAAAAAAATTATAATTAAAACCAGCAGCTACACATACTGCAGCTGCTGGCTTTTAATAAGCAGACACTTACTTGTCTTGGATTCCAGCGATGTTGGTACTGCAGCTGATGTTTCCATCAGCTGTCGGTTGCTGCTGCCGCCATTGCGGGTAAGAATGCCCGGCAGAGTAGCCTTTCGGCTTTACGCCGGGAACCCTACTGCGCATGCTTGAGGCCCGCTCCTCTCTGCTACTGGCCTGGGGACAGGGGAAGGAGAAGGGGGAGCCCCAGCTGTGATGTCAATACCCGCGGCTGAGGCTCCCGGAAGTGAGAAAGGATATCTGTCAAAGACAGGTATCCTGTCCCCCCTCCCCCCTGAAAGGTCCCAATTGTGGCATCGGAAGGGGGGAGGAATCAGATGAGCAGAAGTTTCACTTTTTACTTTTAATAATTTTTAAATGTGTGTGTGTGTGTTATTCACTAGTATCATACTAAGGGACAAATTGAACTAGAGGTGGGTTATTTGCTATATTTTTATGTAAATTATTATTAATATTATTATAGTGTAGTTAGTCTATTTATAACAACTTCACATTTTATATAGCGATGGAGGAATTACATAACATGCTACAGAAGTTTTGCCTGTAGAAGCAGCTCATCATATGTGTTATCATCTGTGTCCATGCACATTAGGATGTTTTTAGGCATAATTTAAGCTCAGCTTTTAGAGACAGAAAAAAACCCAGCTTTTTTTGAGAGGATATTTATAGGCAGAAAAAATGTTCCTAAACGCCTGTACAAAAACGCTCTACAGTATATTAACTTTTTTCCTGCTAAAATAACTGGTGTTTTTTTGAACCCAGTATGCATAGACCCTTTAAAACACCACAGTTATACATAGAGGATTTATAGTATTTAGGCTGCTTTCACACTGAGGCGCTTTGCAGGCGCTATAACGCTAAAAATAGCGCCTGTAAAGCGCCTTGAGAGTGCCTCTCCTCTCAATCCAATGAAAGCCCGAGGACTTACACACTGAAGCGGTGCGCTGGCAGGGCGGTAAAAAAAGTCCTGCTAGATGCATCTTTGCAGCGCTGTAGGAGTGGTGTATACCGGCAAAGCAGCGCTGCAGCGGCGATTTGCAGGCGGTTTTAACCCTTTTCCGGCTGCTAGCGGGGGATAAAAGCGGCAGAAATCCTCTGCAAAAACTACGGTAAAGAGCGCTGCTAAAAATAGTGGTGCTTTAGGTAAAAAAACAAGCAGTGAATGAAAGGCCTTGCTCCATTTCTGAACTAAAGGTGAAATTTATTCAAAATATCCTGGGCACCCTTCTGAGCCTGCTGCAGACAGAAGCCATACACCTTTCACCGCAATACAACCCTGGAGTGAGTATCCATTATAATGCTCGCAATGGCAAGCACTCATTGATCACCAAGCCACTTAACCGTGCTAACCAATGGGCGCTTGCCACTATGGGCTTAATGTAGGGTGACCAGACATCCCCGATTTCCGGGGACAGTCCCCTGATTCAGGACACTGTCCCCGGACCAAATTTGTCCCCGGTTTTGTCCCCGGATTCGGCGGTGGCGCCAGTCCTGGACAACTTACAGAGAAAACTCTCCTGAGGAAAAGACCAAGAAGGAGTCTGGCTGTCCGCTCGTTCCAGCCCCGCCCCCTCCCCCTTCAGAGGGGTCGGCGCCATGTCACATCACTCTGCACAGTGTTGGGGCGTAACTGCAGAATCAAGGGACATCAGTGCTGGATTGGGGATGGGAGCTCTATGATTGGCTGAGCAGCATGTCATTTATCCACAGCCGACCGGGAACAGATGCTGCAGGAGGCCAGCCACAGTAAGAGAAACGCCGACCTGAGGAGGAGAAGGAGGGGGAAGGAGCGGGGGAGTTCTGAGGATTCTCTGATCTGTGTTGTGTGAGATGATTGGGAGTCAGGGCTGGCGCCAGCATAAGACAGAGTGCCCTGCACATGAGGGAGAATAGTGTCCACTCCACATGTCCTCCACCTGTCACACTGTCTCCCCCCCATGTCTCTATGACCCCCTCCTGTCACGCTGTCTCCCCCCAATGTTTCTATGACCTCCTCCTGTCACACTGTCTCCCCCCAACGTTTCTATGATCTCCTCCTGTAACACTGTCTTCCCCCTCCCATGTCTCTATGACCTCCTCCTGTCACACTGTCTCCCCCCCATGTCTCTATGACCTCCTCCTGTCACACTGTCTCCCCCCATGTCTCTATGACCTCCTCCTGTAACACTGTCTCCCCCCAATGTTTCTATGACCCCCTCCTGTAACACTGTCTCCCCCCAATGTTTCTATGACCCCCTCCTGTAACACTGTCTCCCCCCATATCTCTATGACCTCCTCCTGTAACACTGTCTCCCCCCAATGTTTCTATGACCTCCTCCTGTCACACTGTCTCCCCCCCAACGTTTCTATGACCTCCTCCTGTAACACTGTCTCCCCCAATGTCTCTATGACCCCCTCCTGTAACACTGTCTTCCCCCCCTCCCATGTCTCTATGACCTCCTCCTGTAACACTGTCTCCCCCCAATGTTTCTATGACCTCCTCCTGTCACACTGTCTCCCCCCCAACGTTTCTATGACCTCCTCCTGTAACACTGTCTCCCCCCAATGTCTCTATGACCCCCTCCTGTAACACTGTCTTCCCCCCTCCCATGTCTCTATGACCTCCTCCTGTAACACTGTCTTCCCCCCATGTCTATATGACCTCCTCTGTAACACTGTCTCCTCCCCATGTCTCTATGACCTCCTCCTGTAACACTGTCTTCCCCCCAGGTCTCTATGACCTCCTCCTGTAACACTGTCTCCCCCCATGTCTCTATGACCTCCTCCTGTAACACTGTCTCCCCCCCATGTCTCTATGACCTCCTCTGTAACACTGTCTCCTCCCCATGTCTCTTCGACCTCCTCCGGTCACACTGTCTCCCCCCCATGTCTCTATGACCTCCTCCTGTCACACTGTCTCCCCCCCATGTCTCTATGACCTCCTCCTCCTGTCACACTGTCTCCCCCCCATGTCTCTATGACCTCCTCCTGTAACACTGTCTCCCCCCCATGTCTCTATGACCTCCTCCTGTAACACTGTCTCCCCCATGTCTCTATGACCTCCTCCCGTAACACTGTCTCCTCCCCAATGTCTCTATGACCTCCTCCTGTAACACTGTCTCCCCCCCATGTCTCTATGACCTCCTCCTGTAACACTGTCTCCCCCCCATGTCTCTATGACCTCCTCCTGTCACACTGTCTCCCCCCCATGTCTCTATGACCTCCTCCTGTAATACTGTCTTCCCCCCATGTCTCTATGACCTCCTCTGTAACACTGTCTCCCCCCATGTCTCTATGACCCCCTCCTGTAACACTGTCTCCCCCCCATGTCACTATCACCTCCTCCTGTAACACTGTCTCCCCCCCATGTCTCTATGACCTCCTCCTTTCACACTGTCTCCCCCCATGTCTCTATGACCTCCTCCTGTAACACTGTCTTCCCCCCATGTCTCTATGACCTCCTCTGTAACACTGTCTCCCCCCATGTCTCTATGACCCCCTCCTGTAACACTGTCTCCCCCCCATGTCGCTATGACCCCCTCATGTAACACTGTCTCCCCCCATGTCTCTATGACCTCCTCCTGTAACACTGTCTCCCCCCCATGTTTCTATGACCCCCTCCTGTCACACTGTCTCCCCCCAATGTTTCTATGACCCCCTCCTGTCACACTGTCTCCCCCCCTCCCATGTCTCTATGACCTCCTCCTGCCACACTGTCTCCCCCCAATGTTTCTATGACCCCCTCCTGTCACACTGTCTCCCCCCATGTCTCTATGACCCCCTCCTATCACAATTCTAGGTCCCCATCTCCAAAAACAATGCCAAGCTGCCACCTGTCAAAGCGAAGAGTCACCCCAGTTCCTGTGCCCCATCCTTGGTGTAAGCTGTGTGTCCAGCTCATACTGCACAGTCTCAAGTAACTGGCACACTGCATACTGTAAAAAAAAATAATATATATACTGTAATGGCACCCCAAGTATGGAAAGGGTTAACGCCGTTTAGGATATTCCCTTTCCGAACACAAGGCAGCTACTGACACTCCCCAGTCAGGAGAACGAGATCCATACTGATAATTCCCCCCTAATCACGAGACACACCTCTGTAGTTAGGTTTCCAACAGGTCTGACACTTTATTGAGAAAAGCAGGCCCTTATATACACTAAAAGAATACTGTAGTCCACACAAACAACTCCACCCACAACATTACACAATGGTTACATAATGAGCTCCCAATACACATTATTCTGGCATCTCTTAGCAGACAACAGGTGAGTTCATTAGCTAATACCTTTACAGCTTAAATTAATACTTTGCATAACCTTTCCGTTTCCCAGACTGTCTGTCTGCTAATTTACAATACCCACAATTACAGAGTTAATTATCACAATCCACAAAGAGGAGAGCTTTAGAAGTTATTTGGGATTCATTACCATTACAACAGGCTGACAGGTGGTTGAAGTTAAACACATCAGCCCTTTTCAATTAACCTGTTGAGTTCAGGATCAACAAACAGTAAATAGTTATTTTACAGATATCCTGGGGAATATTGTGGATTAATATTACAGACCCATTTTAAAGCAATCCAAGACATATTCTCAATGTCCATTATTTCCTAGCTCATACTTTCTAAGAACTTCTGGGTTCCACGGGCCCTCCCCATGCAAAATCTTTACAACTTTTGTGTTAGACAATTTTGTGATCAGTGAGGTGTACCTGCTTTTTTTTTCGTGGTCAAGCAAATTGCATGCTGTTTTGTTTGAGCTGCCCTTCACCATGGACATGCAGGAAAAGGTAGGGGCTTTTTTCACATGTGCTTTGATATCTGAAGAGTGATCCACCTTCAGATCGCTCTTCAGAGAACATTTGAGAGGTAGTGAGGAGGCGTATCATCCCCACACTGTGTACTTTAACCCCTTGAACTCCACACTGCATGCAGTTTCAGGGGGAGCTTGAAGAGTGCTGCCATTGTCACTGGGTTCTACACCCGTTAAAAGCAACAGGGGGGTGCATCTGCGGTGTGTGAATGTGGAAAGAAAAAGATGTATATATGCATATGTGTGTGTCATATATATATATATATATATAGACACACGCACATTTGTGTTTGAGCTTTGGCTTGGGGTGCACACTCTAATGCAACAGGCTGTGCACACCTGTGGATTTGAACCCCTGAACTCTGCACTCAGTACACAGCACACCTCTGCACGTCTTTGATAAGACTGAAATGCAAAATATGCATTGAAACGTTTTTTCTCTGTTATCTTTTTAACATTTGGTAGTCATATCCAGCTAGAGGCATCATTCAGATATCCTTCTCTTTTGCCGACGATTCTGCGCACCATAAGAATGATCATAGCGGCGGTTCCGCCACTTGATCATTCTTATAGGCGGCAGGTGGGGATATCCCCCCCTCCCGCTGCTTCTCCGGGCTCTCCCGTGCCATCGGGGGCCCAAAGAAAGAATCGTCCAGCACCGGTGGTTAGTCACATGACGAGCATAGAGATGACTGGTGACCAGATGGTCACCAGTCATCTCTATGACCGTCGGAGGCCCGGGCGCGATGTCATGACGTCACGCCCGTGTTCCCAAAGGTAAACAAACCCGCGATTGCGGCTGAAAGCATGAGATTGGTGATTTATTTTTCCCCATCTCATGCTTTCCAGCCTGGAGGAGAGATGTGGGGTCTTATTGACCCCGCATCTCTCCATAAAGAGGACCTGTCACACACCATTCCTATTACAAGGGATGTTTACATTCCTTGTAATAGGAATAAAAGTGATCAAAAAATTTAAATAAAAAAAAAAGTGTAAAAATAAAAAAAAATTAAGTAAAATAAAAAAAATAATAATAAAAAAAAATTAAAACGCCCCTGTCCCCAATAGCTCACGCTCAGAAGCGAACGCACACGTAAGTCCCACCCACATATGTAAACGCCGCGTGCGTTAGAGCGCGTGCAACAATTCTAGCACTAGACCTCCTCTGTAACTCTAACCTGGTAAACTGCAAAAATTTTCAAAGCGTCGCCTATGGAGATTTTTAAGTACTGAAGTTTGGCACCATTCCATGAGTGTGCGAAATTTTAAAGCGTGACATGTTATGTATCTATTTACTCGGCATAACATAATCTTTCATATTTTATAAAAAAATTGGGCTAACTTTACTGTTTTGTTATTTTTTAATTCACGAAACCATTTTTTTTTTCCAAAAAAAAGGCGTTTGAAAAATTATTGCGCAAATACCGTGCAAGATAAAAAGTTGCAACAACCGTCATTTTATTCCCTAGGGTGTCTGCTAAAAAAACATATATAATTTGTGGGGGTTCTGAGTAGTTTTCTAGCAAAAGAATGATGATTTGTACATGTAGGAGAGAAGTGGCAGAATAGGCCCGGTATAGAAGTGGTATAAAAAGCCCTATATTGAAAGGGTTAAAGACACAGTTGTCCAGCAAAAAAGGCGCAAATACTTTACAGTGGATGAAAAGTATGTCTTTGTTCCTAAATATCAAAAATAATATTCTATAACGAAGGAGACCTTATTAGTTATGTGTCCAGCAACATAATGACTCGTAAGCATCTTGATTGCAACAGCTTTTGAACACAAAGACAACGTTACTACACAGTTTAAGTCCCTCTCTAACAGGATATTGGGCCTTGTGTCCAGCTCCACAAAACAATAGCTTTGCGCTTACAGGCTGCCACCATAGTCATAGACTATGTTTTCATGTCAATACAAGCCGTTTTTTCCTCAAGGATTTGCAAACTCATTTGAAGGCTATAAGTTACAGAAAAAGTAAGCCAGCTTACCATGAAACCCAGTAGTGCAAATTTCAGAGCCCAATCTGTAGGCAGGTGCCTACTTTAAGTTCTAGGTTTGTGTACTTATTATGAAAAGTGGTACTGTGATTTAAAAATTTTGGCTGATGGTGTAGGGGTCAGGTCAATTGTGACCCCTTGTGAAGTGCATAAATACAGGAGAGCCAACCTCATAGAAGGGAGTCGGGTGTGGGAAGCAGGCAGTAAGGACTTGTATCTTCATTGTAGTTAATCCTCAGGCTGCAGCACTCTCCAATAGGACCCATTATTAGGGCGGCCAAGTGTTATGGAGTTTAATGCTACAGACTACTGTACTTTAACCACTTCAATACCATGCACTTATACAGCTTCCTGCCCAAGCCTATTTTGAGCTTTCAGCGCTGTCGCAATTTGAATGACAATTGTGCGGTCATGCTACACTGTACCCAAACAAATTTTTTATCATTTTGTTCCCACAAATAGAGCTCTCTTTCGGTGGTATTTGATTGCCTCTGCGATTTTAATTTTTTGCGCAACAAATAAAAAAAGATGTCCTGGGGAATATTGTGGAATAATATTACAGACCTATTTTAAAGCAATCCAAGACATATTCTCAATGTCCATTATTTCCTAGCTCATACTTTCTAAGAACTTCTGGGTTCCACGGGCCCTCCCCATGCAAAATCTTTACAACTTTTGTGTTAGACAATTTTGTGATCAGTGAAGTGTACCTGCTTTTTTTTTCGTGGTCAAGCAAATTGCATGCCGTTTTGTTTGAGCTGCCCTTCACCATGGACATGCAGGAAAAGGTAGGGGCTTTTTTCACATGTGCTTTGATATCTGAAGAGTGATCCACCTTCAGATCGCTCTTCAGAGAACATTTGAGAGGTAGTGAGGAGGCGTATCATCTCCACACTGTGTACTTTAACCCCTTGAACTCCACACTGCATGCAGTTTCAGGGGGAGCTTGAAGAGTGCTGCCATTGTCACTGGGTTCTACACCCGTTAAAAGCAACAGGGGGGTGCATCTGCGGCGTGTGAATGTGGAAAGAAAAAGATGTATATATGCATATGTGTGTGTCATATATATATATATATATATATAGACACACGCACATTTGTGTTTGAGCTTTGGCTTGGGGTGCACACTCTAATGCAACAGGCTGTGCACACCTATGGATTTGAACCCCTGAACTCTGCACTCAGTACACAGCACACCTCTGCACGTCTTTGATAAGACTGAAATGCAAAATATGCATTGAAACGTTTTTTCTCTGTTATCTTTTTAACATTTGGTAGTCATATCCAGCTAGAGGCATCATTCAGATATCCTTCTCTTTTGCCGACGATTCTGCGCACCATAAGAATGATCATAGCGGCGGTTCCGCCACTTGATCATTCTTATAGGCGGCAGGTGGGGATATCCCCCCTCCCGCTGCTTCTCCGGGCTCTCCTGTGCCATCGGGGGCCCAAAGAAAGAATCGTCCAGCACCGGTGGTTGGTCACATGACGAGCATAGAGATGACTGGTGACCAGATGGTCACCAGTCATCTCTATGACCGTCGGAGGCCCGGGCGCGATGTCATGACGTCACGCCCGTGTTCCCAAAGGTAAACAAACCCGCGATTGCGGCTGAAAGCATGAGATCGGTGATTTATTTTTCCCGATCTCATGCTTTCCAGCCTGGAGGAGAGATGTGGGGTCTTATTGACCCCGCATCTCTCCATAAAGAGGACCTGTCACACACCATTCCTATTACAAGGGATGTTTACATTCCTTGTAATAGGAATAAAAGTGATCAAAAAATTTAAATAAAAAAAAAAGTGTAAAAATAAAAAAAAATTAAGTAAAATAAAAAAAATAATAATAAAAAAAAAATTAAAACGCCCCTGTCCCCAATAGCTCACGCTCAGAAGCGAACGCACACGTAAGTCCCACCCACATATGTAAACGCCGCGTGTGTTAGAGCGCGTGCAACAATTCTAACACTAGACCTCCTCGGTAACTCTAACCTGGTAAACTGCAAAAATTTTCAAAGCGTCGCCTATGGAGATTTTTAAGTACTGAAGTTTGGCACCATTCCATGAGTGTGCGCAATTTTAAAGCGTGACATGTTATGTATCTATTTACTCGGCATAACATAATCTTTCATATTTTATAAAAAAATTGGGCTAACTTTACTGTTTTGTTATTTTTTAATTCACGAAACCATTTTTTTTCCAAAAAAAAGGCGTTTGAAAAAATATTGCGCAAATACCGTGCAAGATAAAAAGTTGCAACAACCGTCATTTTATTCCCTAGGGTGTCTGCTAAAAAAACATATATAATTTGTGGGGGTTCTGAGTAGTTTTCTAGCAAAAGAATGATGATTTGTACATGTAGGAGAGAAGTGGCAGAATAGGCCCGGTATAGAAGTGGTATAAAAAGCCCTATATTGAAAGGGTTAAAGACACAGTTGTCCAGCAAAAAAGGCGCAAATACTTTACAGTGGATGAAAAGTATGTCTTTGTTCCTAAATATCAAAAATAATATTCTATAACGAAGGAGACCTTATTAGTTATGTGTCCAGCAACATAATGACTCGTAAGCATCTTGATTGCAACAGCTTTTGAACACAAAGACAACGTTACTACACAGTTTAAGTCCCTCTCTAACAGGATATTGGGCCTTGTGTCCAGCTCCACAAAACAATAGCTTTGCGCTTACAGGCTGCCACCATAGTCATAGACTATGTTTTCATGTCAATACAAGCCGTTTTTTCCTCAAGGATTTGCAAACTCATTTGAAGGCTATAAGTTACAGAAAAAGTAAGCCAGCTTACCATGAAACCCAGTAGTGCAAATTTCAGAGCCCAATCTGTAGGCAGGTGCCTACTTTAAGTTCTAGGTTTGTGTACTTATTATGAAAAGTGGTACTGTGATTTAAAAATTTTGGCTGATGGTGTAGGGGTCAGGTCAATTGTGACCCCTTGTGAAGTGCATAAATACAGGAGAGCCAACCTCATAGAAGGGAGTCGGGTGTGGGAAGCAGGCAGTAAGGACTTGTATCTTCATTGTAGTTAATCCTCAAGCTGCAGCACTCTCCAATAGGACCCATTATTAGGGCGGCCAAGTGTTATGGAGTTTAATGCTACAGACTACTGTACCTTAACCACTTCAATACCATGCACTTATACAGCTTCCTGCCCAAGCCTATTTTGAGCTTTCAGCGCTGTCGCAATTTGAATGACAATTGTGCGGTCATGCTACACTGTACCCAAACAAATTTTTTATCATTTTGTTCCCACAAATAGAGCTCTCTTTCGGTGGTATTTGATCGCCTCTGCGATTTTAATTTTTTGCGCAACAAATTAAAAAAGATGTCCTGGGGAATATTGTGGATTAATATTACAGACCCATTTTAAAGCAATCCAAGACATATTCTCAATGTCCATTATTTCCTAGCTCATACTTTCTAAGAACTTCTGGGTTCCACGGGCCCTCCCCATGCAAAATCTTTACAACTTTTGTGTTAGACAATATTGTGATCAGTGAGGTGTACCTGCTTTTTTTTTCGTGGTCAAGCAAATTGCATGCCGTTTTGTTTGAGCTGCCCTTCACCATGGACATGCAGGAAAAGGTAGGGGCTTTTTTCACATGTGCTTTGATATCTGAAGAGTGATCCACCTTCAGATCGCTCTTCAGAGAACATTTGAGAGGTAGTGAGGAGGCGTATCATCTCCAATTGTGCGGTCATGCTACACTGTACCCAAACAAATTTTGTATCATTTTGTTCCCACAAATAGAGCTCTCTTTTGGTGGTATTTGATCGCCTCTGCGATTTTAATTTTTTGCGCAACAAATAAAAAAAGAGCGAAAATAAAAAAAAAACAATGTTTTTCTTTGTTTCTGTTATTTTTTTTTGTAAATAAGTACCTTTTCTACTTCAATGACGGGCACTGATAAGGCGGCACTGAAGGGCACTGATAAGGCGACACTGATGGGCACCGATGAAGTGGCACCAATGAGGTGGCACTGATGAGGTGGCACTGATGGGCACTGATGATGGGCACTGATAGGCGGCACTGATGGGCACTGATATGTGGCACTGGTATGCGGCACTGATGGGCACTCATAGGTGGCACTGATTGGCACTCATAGGCGGCACTGATTGGCACTCATAGGCAGCACTGATGGGCACTCATAGGCGGCACTAATGGGCACTTTTAGGTGGCACTGATGGGCACTTATGGGTGGCACTGATAGGTGGCACGGATGGGCACTGATAGGTGGGCACTTATGGGCACAGATGGGCATGGATGGGCACTGATAGGTGGCACTGATGGACACTAGTAGGTGGCACTGGTGACACTGCTGCCTAGCAATGCCAGCCACCACACATTATTTTCTTGCCATGATCGTGCTAGTCAGTGCCCATGTGTGGGCACTGATTGGCATATTTTTTTATGTTTTTTTTATATATTTTTTTTTACTACATGTGGATGGCCATGGGGGCCATCCACATGCTTAGGGCTTCCCTGGTGGTCCTTGGGGGCTTCCCTGGTGGTCCAGTGTGGGTATCCGAGGGGGGGGCTGCGCTGATAAACAATCAGCGCGAACCCCCCCTGTCAGGAGAGCCGCCGATCGGCTCTCCTCTACTCGCGTCTGTCAGACGCGAGTGAGGAAGAGCCAATCAACGGCTCTTCCTCTTTACTTCCTGATCAGCCGTGATTCGACACGGCTGATCACATGGTAAAAAGCCTCCGACGGAGGCTTTTTACCAAGATCAGTGTAGCGGTGGGTCAGACTGACCCACCGCTCCACCGATCGCCGCGATGCGCGCCCCCCGGGCGCGCGGCGGCTGTTATCCCGCAGGACGTCATATGACGTCCAGTGTGGATAACAGAACCACTTCCCGGACGTCAATTTGCTATTGACTGGGCGGGAAGTGGTTAAAGTGGTGTTCCGGCCGAAATTACACTTTTTAAATAAAAATACCCCTATAATACACAAGCCTAATGTATTCTAGTAAAGTTAGTCTGTAAACTAAGGTCAATTTTGTTAGGTTATTACAGCATTTTGAAAGTTTATAAACTAGCAGCAGACCGTGGCCATCTAAAGTGTGGGCATCTGAAGCCAGACTGTATTTCTTCCTGGATTTCATGCTTGGAGATCTCGCACATGCTCAGTGTTGCACAAGCAGTGTAATAGGTTTCAGGTCAGGTTTCCATAGCAACAACAGTGTCAGAGGAAGTTGCCACCCCTTATCCACTTGCAAACCTCTCCTCCCCTCCTCCCTCCAGGAACCAGTAAATATGCTGCATGTACAAGAAATATTATTCAAGAAATATATATATATATGGAGCACACACCCACCCTGATTCTGCTTTTCTGCCATTTCTGCAGTCAGAGCACACCTGCTACTATCCCCCACCCTCCTTTTTTTTGTGTAGAGAGAGGGGCGAGCGGTGTTAATGTTTTTGGGTCTTGCGGTGAGTTACCTCTCCAGAGTGGATCCCTGGTCTCCATTGTCTAGGCGGAAGTCCCTTTGTAATAAAGCCAATGTCCACACAGGTGTAAAACCTAAGCAGAAAGGTTTTATTCTTTTCTTGAGGTAAAACTTGGAAGAGAGAGAGAGTAGAAACGACAGAGTAGGGGAAGGTTCAGGCACGCAACACTTAGAGAACACTTTCGTCGCCGCTCAAGCCTGAGTGGGTATTGCTCACCCGGAGAGTCCCTTTGAGAGCGGTCCTAGCAACCGGAGTGGAGCACAAATGTCAGAGATGATGGATCCCCCTTTAGGTAGGCCTCCAGGCCTCTCTCCGAGACAGCAGTACCGTCGCTATCTCCGCCGGGACTGATCTTCCCCTGGAACTCCTTCCCTGAAGATGGGCCCCCTTCAACCGGGCAGCCTGGGATCCTTCTCTGAAGCGTAGGCCCTCGATAGGAGAGCTGGGCCTACTATGCAGCAGCAGAGCCTCGGGCTAAAGGTGCCCGAGACCAAACACATGCATCCCGTGCCATGAGGGCCACGAGACACGCTCACCGGACCAGAGGTCCCCCCGAACGCCTAGGGGTCCCCCTGGAATCGCCTCACGCCAAATGGCGTCTGCCCCTTTTGTACCCTCTCCCAGCATGCACAGCAGGTAGACCACGCCCACTGCACGGCTGCCGAGAGAAGACACCCAAGGCCCCATGATCCAACCTGTGCCGGCGGTGACAGTGCCACCTGCAGGCAAAGGAGAATAACACTGCCGGGCAGTATCACACCCAGAGCAGAGCAAACAATTTTAACTATATAAGGTCTGAGCCCAACTACTGGCTCAGACTGCCCCTAAATTTACACATATAGCGCCCCAAAATTGGGGTGGGCGCTACATATATATATATATATATATTTATCTTGTTCTGTGTGTGTGTATATATATATATATATATAAATATATATATATATACATACATACACACACACACACACACACACATATCTACACTCAGCAGCTACTTTTTTCTGTACAGCTTTTCATTTAAATAAATAATAGGGATGAGCCGAACACCCCCCGGTTTGGTTCACATCAGAACCTGTGAACGGACCGAAAGTTTGTGCGAACTTTAGAATCCCGTTAAATTCTATGGGACTCGAACGTTCAAAATAAAAAGTGCTAATTATAAAGGCTAATATGCAAGTTATTGTCCTAAAAAGGGTTTGGGGACCCGGGTCCTGCCCCTGGGGACATGTATCAATGCAAAAAGAAGTTTTAAAAACTGTAGTTTTTTTCGGGATCAGCGATTTTAATAATGATGCATACAGTGAAAAAAATAAAGTGAAATATTCCTTTAAATATCGTACCTGGGGGGTGTCTATAGTATGCCTGTGAAGTGGCATGTGTTTCCCGTGTTTAGAACTGTCCCTGCACAAAATGACATTTCTAAAGGAAAAAAAGTCATTTAAAACTGCTTGCGGCTTTAATGTAATGTCTGGTCCCCGCAATATGGATGAAAATCATTGAGAAAAATGGCATGGGTACCCCCCCAGCCCATTACCAGCCCATTTGGGTCTTGTATGGATATTAAGGGCAATCCCGCACCCAAAATTAAAAAAAGGAAAGGCTTGGGGCCCCCAGGCCCTATATACTCTGAACAGCAGTACACAGGTGGTGCAAACAAGACAGGGACTGTAGGTTTGTTGTTACGTAGATTCTGTTTGTAATTTTGAACTGGTAAATTTTTAAAGTGTAGCTCGAGCCAAAAAATCTATTTTTAAGCTTTTTGGAAAACATAGGGAAGGGTTATCACCCCTGTAACATTTGTTTTGCTGTCTGTGCACTTGTTCAGAACATTTCACCTCACTTTCCATCCCAATGACAAATGTTTTTTGAAAATGTGGGGTTTTTAGTGAAACAAGGATTGGTGATAAAGCATCAGTGTAGAGGAGACACCTTTTTTCCCATATTAACTCTTACAGGAGAGAATTTCCCTTCCTAGGGGTAGATTTCCTCTCACTTCCTGTTGTCTCCTTCCGTTTGCAAGTAGGAGTCGTTTGTAAGTTGGATGTTTGAAAGTAGGGACCTGCCGTATATACTCTGCAGAAATTTGGCCCTTAGGTGTTGGTGTTGCCACAACACTGTAAGTCCTCAGAGTTACTCTTGGTGGGCGCAGAAATGGGCCCAGCTGTGAAATATTAGATCAAGAATTGTAATTACATGCCCCTGTTGAACAGGCGCAGAAAGATTGGGCCTTTGGTGGTGGTGTTGCCACAACACTGTAAGCCCTCACAGTTACTCTTGGTGGGCGCAGGAATGGGCCCTGCTGTGAAATATTAGATCAAGAATTGTAATTACATGCCCCTGTTGAACAGGGGCATAAAAATTGGGCCTTAGGCACTGATGCCACAACACTGCAACCCCTCACAGATACTCCTTTTTTTAAACTTTATTTCTTTATTAAGTTTTTCCATTTACAAACAAATTATAAACAATCTTCCCCGTGATGTCCCGGCTCTCCGACCTAGTTTCTCTCCCCTGAGTCAATAAACCTTACGTGTCCTATATAGCTTTAGAGAGGTGACTGGGGAGGGGATCCTATGGGGTTGTCTATAGGATCTGCTATTCTAAGACTAAAATTCTCACCCATTCACAGCTCCTTCACAACTTCCTTCTTCCCACTCATTTCCTCAACTTCCACTCCCTCATCATTTGGTTTCTCTTAGGTCGCTGCTCATCCTTTAATTGTTTTTTTCTGCATTTATTAGGAATTACATACTGATCCCTCTTGCTTCCCACCAGGATTTCCAGATCATATCGTATTTCGTTGGCACACCTTGCTTTAAATATACATATTTTTCTTTAAGGATTACCCCATTCATACTATTCAGCCATTCCTCATTGGACGGAGGCAGTGTTGACTGCCATCTGCGGGCAATCAGAATCCTTGCTTGGAATAGACATCTCATAGCTGCTATTTGGGAGTTTCCTAGTTTACCCACTTCCCCCACTAATCCCAATAGGCATTGCTTCGGCATCAGCTCAATGAATATTCCAAACACCCTATCAATGGTTTTTACCACCTCCGTCCAATACCGGAAAAGCTTTGGACACGTCCAAATCATGTGGAGCAAATCCCCTTCTGAGTCCCCACATCTGGACGACATCCTCCTCCTATGAAGGGGCACGAGAGAATCTTTAGACACTTTCATGGCGGTCCTCAATGACAATGACCGTGGGATTGTGTTGACGTACGAGGCTAGTCCCTCGTCCATACATTGCCTTGATTTGGAAATTACGGCTGTCAACAACCATCTGGAATTGAAAACCTATTTCAAGTCAACTGATAGAAATGGTTATATTCCTGTTGACAGCTGTCATCACGATCAATGGCTGAAGTCTGTACCTCGGGGGCAGTTCCTCCGTTTGAGGAGGAACTGCACCCATGATGGTGACTTCTTGGCCCAATCTAACATCCTTAAAGAAAGATTTTTGGATAGGGGATATTCATCCGTTGGGTTGGATACAGACATTTCTTCTGTGTTAGAAATAGAGAGGTCTTCTCTTCTCGTTGATAAACAGAAAAATGTTAGAGAGGACAAATTCAAATGGTCCTTTTTCACTTCCTATTCTACTCAACACAAGGAAATCAAAAAGATTTTGAATAGGCACTGGAAAGTGTTACAAAGTGATAGCATACTTGGACCCTCCCTTCCTGAACAGGCTGGTGTGATTTTTAGGGGTGCTCGCTCAATCCAGGGGAAATTAGCCCCCAACACGACTGACCCTCCCAAAAATATTTCCTTTTTTCCAGAAGCTAATGGCTATTACCCTTGCAGAAAATGTAATGTTTGCATGGTCAATGCGTTGGGCAGACGTAGAACAGACACATTTGCTTTTAGTGTTACTGGGCGCAGTTACACTATGAAGCATTTCACCACCTGCGTCACAAGGTTCATTGTGTACCTAATCACATGTCCATGCAAACTCCAATACGTAGGACGCACAATTCAAAAAATTCTATTCGTGTCAATGAACATTTAGCCAAAATACGAAAAGGCTGTGACAAGCACACTGTGTCACGACACTATTTAGAACACCATGCTAAGGACCCTAGGGGCACCCAGTTTCAGGTGATAGATAGGTCCGTCCAGCATTGGAGGGGCGATTCCTCTCTGCGGGTTGTCTCTAGATTAGAGACCTATTGGATACACAAGCTCAGGTGTTACTCACCCCATGGTATGAACGTTGAGTTGGACATCAATTGTTTCATTAACCGGGCGTGAGTACCCTGAGCTTGTGTGTCCTTTGGTCCTTATAGATTGATTGATGGTCCATGATAAACCTTCCTTTGCAATTTATCGCTCGTGCGCACCTTTTCAAGTGGCACGCCCGATGTTTTTGCTCTGCATGGATCTCAGCTTGCCTTTCTATTATCGATGCCCAATTGGCTTTGACAACACAATACAAGTTGGGAATGGTTAACCATGCACTTCCATTCAGGGGTGCATGTTGACCGGGTAATATGATGCGTCAATCTCAATCACCTGAATTACCACAGCTTGTCTTGTTATAGTGATGGAAATCATAGTCCTCTTTCTATTTTAGAATTTTGTCTACCCCATGTGGTTTTCTTAATTAACGATGGAAGTTTTAGTCCACTTTCATTTCAGAATTTTGTTTACCCCATGCGGTTCTCTTAATTAATGTTGGATGGATCAGTACAAATTATGAGGTTTCGCTGAGTGGCGTTCTTTTTGGGCCATGTATTTAAGCAGATGCCTATCGGCAGACTTTTACTTTTTTGTTTTTTGTTTCCTTATTTATCCACTAGATGGCGCCTGCTTTATAGTTCCTAGGGCTATTGCAGTGCGGTTGTATCCCCTTGTAGGGAGATGCCGCCGCCTTCAGACATTACACGTCTCCTTGTCGTAGCTAGCTATGGCTAGCATGTGACGCCGCGACCCGATTGCGTCATGACGTGTCCCCGTGGGCGCGCACGGGACGTTCGCGGGGACGGCGCGCCGCGGCGCCATGCTACAATGGTGTCCCCAAAGATATTTGCAGCAACATCTGAGGATGTTGCTGCGTGGTGACCTATCTTGTGCATATTCACATTGCGGCATCCAGACGCCCTCCATTGATGGGAAGGTTAGGTGGGGTCACTCCCACATACAGACTTATGGGTAAGTCCTACACAGATGGTGCTATCATGTCTTTTGAGCATGATTGTTTATCCATCTGGCGGGATCATTCAAATTCTGTTGTTATCATGTATTATGTGCCTTCCTATACAATTATATATTGTGATGTTTTATATTCATATTTTTACAACGTGATGATTTCAACTTTAGATATCATTGCTGTCGGAGATAGTTTGAAGTTGTGGAATAATTTGTAATTTCCTGTTGTGACTCCGCCCCCTCAGGGAGGGTCGGATTGTGTTCAGACCTTATAAATGTTGGCAATGTGGGGGTGCAACATTATGCCCCTGTTGAAGACTAGGGATGAGCCGAACACCCCCCGGTTTGGTTCGCACCAGAACCTGCGAACGGACCGAAAGTTCGCGCAAACTTTAGAACCCTATTAAATACAATGGACGCGAACGTTCGAAATCTAAAGTGCTAATTATAACGGCTAATATGCATGTTATTGTCCTAAAAAGGGTTTGGGGACCCGGGTTCTGCCCCAGGGGACATGTATCAATGCAAAAAAATTGTTGAAAAACTGACTTTTTTCGGGAGCAGACATTTTAATGATGCATAAAGTGAAAAAAAAGTGAAATATTCCTTTAAATTTTGTACCTGGGGGGTGTCTAAGGTATGCCTGTGAAGTGGCATGTGTTTCCCGTGCTTAGAACTGTCCCTGCACAAAATGACATTTGTAAAGGAAAAAAAGCCATTTAAAACTGCTTGCGGCTTTAATGTTATGTCTGGTCCCAGTAATATGGATGAAAATCTTTGAGAAAAATGGCATGGCTACCCCATCACCCCCCCCCCCCCCACCACCACAGCCCATTACCAACCCCTTTGGGTCTTGTATGGATATTAAGGGGAACCCCGCACCCAAAATAAAAAAGGCTCTATATGCTCTGAACAGCAGTGTAACGGGAAGGCCCGGGGGACTCAGAATCGCTTAGGAAGTATGAAATACCCTTGCGACAGCTTCCCCAATGGCTCTTATGTGTCAAACACCCTGTGTCTCTATTAGGGGCACAGGGTGAATGAAAACCCCAATATGGTCTATGATAGCCATATTCAAGGCTGTATATACATTGTATATAGATTGGATGTATACTGTATGTGGGGGTTAAGTATCATTGCTGTGAGGAATTAAGTTGTTTTGCATTTCTATTGTTCATTTAAGTCTGTCCTTGTGTGTATTGTAAAGTGCCAGACAGACTGGCTGCCAACCCTTTGTGAAAAGATGTGTATTGGAGATCGTATATTCTATTGTGTTGGGATCTTTTGAAGCCTAGCAGACGTCAGGATGAGGTGTTGAGTCTTGGGATGTGTGGGTGGAGCTGGGCCCTTGTTCATGTTAAATCATGTGCCTTGAATTGTGTATAAAGTTACAATGTTTCTCAATAATAAATTCATTCCTACTACAGAAGAGACAGAGTGCGTCTCGTCTTCTTCCAGAGGGGTCAGCTCCTATAGGAAAGGGTCGTTTAGCTGTGGATATCGGTAGCGAGTGGATGTGTGTCTAGGAGAGGGAACATCTTAAACGGCGTTAATACCCCTTGAGATTGGGGTGCCGTTACAAGCAGTATACAGGCGGTGCAAACAAGACAGGGACTGTGGGTTTGTTCTTAAGTACAATCTGTTTATAATTTTGAACATGTACATTGTTTAAGTGTAGCTCCAGCCAAAAAATCTATTTTTAAGCTTTTTGGAAAACATAGGGGAGGGTTATCACCCCTGTAACATTTGTTTTGCTGTCTGGGCACCTGTTCAGAACATTTCACCTCACTTTCTGTCCCAATGACAAATGTTTTTGGAAAAGTGGGATTTTTATTGAAAAAAGGATTGGTGATAAAGCATCAGTAGAGAGGAGACACCTTTTTCCCATATTAACTCTTACAGGAGAGAATTTCCATTCCTAGGGGTAGATTTCCTCTCACTTCCTGTTGTCTCCTTCTGTTTGCAAGTAGGAGTCGTTTGTAAGTTTGATGTTTGAAAGTAGGGGCCTGCCGTATATACTCTGCTGAAATTTGCCATTAGATGTTGGTGTTGCCACAACACTGTGAGCCCTCACAGTTACTCTTGGTGGGCGCTGGAACGCCCTGCTGTGAACTATTATATCAGGAATTGTAATTACATGCCATTGTTGAACAGTGGTAGGAAAAATTGGACCTTTGGTGGTGGTGCTGGTGCTACAACACTGTCAGCCCTCACAGTTACTCTTGGTGGGCGCATGAATGGGCCCTGCTGTGCATTATTAGATCAAGAATTGTAATTGCATGCCCCTGTTGAACAGGGGCAGAAAAATTGGGCCTTTGGTGGTGGTGGTGGTGGTGTTGCCACAACACTGTAAGCCCTCACAGTTACTATTGGTGGGCGCAGGAATGGGCCCTGCTGTGAATTATTAGATCAATAATTGTAATTACATGCCCCTGTAGAACAGGGGCTGAAAAATTGGGCCTTAGCCACTGGTGCCACAACACTGCAACCCCTCACAGATACTGTACATGGAGCACAGCAATGAGCCCTGTTGCAAAGTATTGCATCAAAAATTGTAATTACACGCCCCTGTTAAACAGGGGCTGAAAAATTGGCCCTTAGCCACTGGTGCCACAACACTGCAACCCCTCACAGATACTGTACATGGAGCACAGCAATGAGCCCTGTTGCAAAGTATTGCATCAAAAATTTTAATTACACGCCCCTGTTAAACAGGGGCTGAAAAAATGGGCCTTAGGCACTGGTGCTGGTGCCACGACACTGCAACCTCTCCCAGATACTCTAGTTGGAGTGCAGGAATGAGCCCTGCTGCAAAGCATTGCATAAAAAATTGTAATTACATGCCCCTGTTAAACAGGGGTTGAAAAATTGGGCCTTAGCCACTGGTGGCGGCACTCAGAAACAAAAATGTTCTTCCAAGCTATCATCATGAATCGGATAATTGAGGAGGAGGAGGATAGTCAGTCAACATAACAGGACAGTCACTCAGCATCAGCATCAGTCTTGAAGGGATGTGACATTTGAAAATAAATTATTCTGTTATATCAGCTTCAGGTGCTTGGTAGCTGGTGGTGATCCAAGACTGGTTCATCTTTATGAAGGTCAGTCGATCAACCGAGTCGGTGGACAGGCACACCCTGTAATCCGTGACAAAGCCTCCAGCAGCACTGAATGTGCGTTCCGAAAGAACGCTGGATGCAGGACAGGCCAGTAGCTCAATTGCATACTGTGCAAGCTCTGGCCAGTGATCCATCCTCAAGACCCAGTAAGCCAGAGGATTTTCGGTGGGAAAGGTGTCCAAGTCTGACCTTGCCCCTAGGTATTCCTGCACCATGTATATCAGACACTGGCGATGGTTGCTGGAACCGATCATATCTTGGGGCTGCGGACTAAAAATTGTCTGAACGCATCGGTCAGACGGCCACCTTCCCCACAGCTCCTTCTATGACTGACCGAAGCCTCAGCAACTCGTTGTCCAGGACCAGGAGTTTGTAACCTCCCAGTCTCTGGGAACGCATTGCACAGACCTTTCTGCAAGGCCTCCCGGAGTTGTCTCATCCTCTGCTCCCTCTGCAACGGTAAGATAAGGTCCGCAACCTTACCCTTGCACCGTGGATCAAGGAGAGTGGCCAGCCAGTAATGGTCCCTCTCCTTGATCCGAAGAATATGAGGATCCTTCCGCAGACTTTGCAGAATCAGGGAGGCCATGCAGCGTAGGTTAGCTGAGGCATTAGGTCCGGAGTCCTCTTGGGTCACTAAGGACGACATGATCCGCAGCCACCTCCTCCCAGCCACGTACAAGTCCACGGGTTTGTTGGGACTGTAAATCATCCCTAAAAGACTGCTGCTGTTGATGCTGAGTGCCAGGCTCCACCTCCATGCTGACACAATCCTCCTCCTCCTCCTAGTCCTCTTCCTGTTCGATGGGTGGGACAGAAGGAACACTGTCTGGGTAAAGGGGCCCTTGAGAGGCAAGAAAGTCCTCCTCTTCCTGCCTCTGTTCTGCCTCAAGTGCCCTGTCCATTATTCCACGCAGCGTATGCTCCAACAGGTGGACAAGAGGTACAGTGTCACTGATGCATGCACTGTCACTGCTCACCATCCTCGTGGCACCTCAAATGGTACCAGGACAGTGCATGCATCCCTGATCATGCCCCATTGGCGTGGTGAAAAAAAACCGAGCTCCCCTGACCCTGTCCTGGTGCCGTAGTCGCACAGGTACTCATTGATGGCCCTCTGCTGCGTGTGCAGCCGCTGCAGCATGGCCAACGTTGAGTTCCACCTGGTGGGCATGTCACATATAAGGCGGTTCTTGGGCAGGTTCAACTCCTTTTGCAGCTCAGCCAGCCGAGCACTGGCATTATATGATCTGCGGAAATGCACACAGACTTTCCTGGCCTGCCTCAGGACATCCTGTAAGCCCGGGTACCTGCCCAAGAACCGCTGCACCACCAGGTTAAGGATGTGAGCCACACAGGGCACATGTCCCTGTCGGAGGGCGGAGAGGAGGTTGGTGCCATTGTCGCAAACCACCATTCCTGGCTTAAGCTGGCGTGGCGTCAACCACCTCTTGGCCTGCCCCTGCAGAGCTGACAGAACCTCTGCCCCAGTGTGGCTCCTGTCCCCCAAACACACAAGCGCAAGCACAGCATGGCATCTTTTTGCCTGCGTATTTGCGTAGCCCCTTGAACACCTACAGAGCACCGCTGGTTCCGAGGACAAAGCACAGGAAGAGGCCATGGAGGAAGAAGAAGAGGAGGGGGTGGAGGAGAGAGGTGTGTCACAACCAGTAGTAGCATTTTGGAGGCGTGGCGGCGGAACAACCTCCAACACTACTGCACCTTGTCCTGCATCCTTCCCAGCTGCCAAAAGAGTGACACAATGGGCTGTGAAAGAAAGGTAACGTCCCTGTCCATGCCTGCTGGACCATGAGTCAGCAGTAATATGCACCTTACCGCTGACCGCCCTGTCCAACGAGGCATGGACATTGCCTTCCACGTGCCGGTAGAGAGCCGGAATAGCCTTCCGTGAGAAAAAGTGGCGTTTGGGAACCTGCCACTGAGGAACCGCACATTGCATAAACTCACGGAAGGGGGCCGAGTCTACCAACTGAAAAGGCAGCAGTTGAAGTGCTAGCAATTTAGCCAAGCTAGCATTCAACCGCTGGGCATGTGGATGGCTGGGAGTGAACTTCTTTTGACGGTCCAGCAGCTGGGGCAGGGAAATTTGCCTGCTAGAATCGGACGTCGGTGTACTGCTAGCAGAGTGCCCGCAAGTACTTGGCTGTGACACACCTAATTCTACACCTTCATTCCTCTCAGTGCAGGTTTCAGAGAGGACTGAAGGTATAGTGGGGTTGGAGATCCCAGCTGATGCGGAGCAAGGAGAGGTCCGCTTTGTTCTTTGGTGTGGGTCTTTAAGGTAGGCTTGCCAACGAGCTGCATGGCAGGTCAACATATGTCTGGTCAAGCATGTCGGGCCCAAGCGGCTGATGTTTTGGCCACGCGAGATACGCTTGAGACATATGTTGCAAACAGCAGCGGTGCGATCTCATGCACTCGACTCAAAAAAGGCCCATGCCAAAGAACTTTTGGAATAACGGGCAGAGGCAGCGCCCTGCACAGGCAGAGCTCTGCGGTGTGATTCAGTCATTGTGCTGCCCTTACGCTGGCCCCCCGAGGGCATCCTGCCTCGTTGGAGGTGTGCCTCCTCCTCATCCTCCTCCTCCTCCTCTCTCCTATCAGGTACCCACGTGGAGTCAGTGACCTCATCATCCCCTCCCTCCTCATCACTGGAGCCAATCTGGCAGTATGCTGCAGCTGCCAGAACATGACTGCCAGATTGCTGTCCTTCTTGAGCATCCCCTCTCTCTGCTCTCACGCTACTGCCTTCCTCTAGCTGGGTATCATCAGCAGACCCTTCGAAACGCTGGGCATCCTCGTGGAGCATGTACCCAACACTGTGCTCAAACAGTTCGGGGGACTCCTCAGGAGGACATGGTGGGTCTAAGGAAGGAGTGACTGATGATGACATTGATACGAGGGAAGAGGACGCTTTGGCAGCTGCTTTGCCAGTACCCTGAGCCTGGGTGAGAGAGGATGAGGAGGATGAGGAGGGCTTGGTCATCCACTCTACCAAGTCTTCGGCATGATGTGGCTCAACACGTCCAGCTGACGAAAATAAGGACAAGCGTGTCCCATGGCCACGTGCTGATGACGATGCACCGCGTCCACGACCAGCACTGTTGTCTCTAGACACAGAGCCTGCGTGTCCTCTTTTATTGGCTCCTGACTGTCTGCCTCTCCTTGTTGGCCTTCCAGACATTCTTATGGCCTGCAGGGAGATGGGAAAGCCAGCAATAAGGGGTAGCTTCAGGTGTATACTGTGCAGGAGGCACACTACGCCCGCTGTAAGTGCTGCAGATGCCTGCCTGTGTTACACAACAGGAAAACACAGCAATAAGGGGTAGCTTCAGGTGTATATTTTGCAGGAAGCACACTACGCCCGCTGTAAGTGCTGCAGATGCCTGCCTGTGTTACTCAAAAGAAAAAAAACACAAGCAATAAGGGGTAGCTTCAGGTGTATTATGTGCAGGAGGCACACTACGCCTGCTGTAAGTGCTGCAGATGCCTGCCTGTGTTACACAACAGGAAAACACAGCAATAAGGGCTAGCTTCAGGTGTATATTGTGCAGGAGGCACACTACGCCCGCTTTAAGTGCTGCAGATGCCTGCCTGTGTTACACAACAGGAAAACACAGCAATAAGGGCTAGCTTCAGGTGTATATTGTGCAGGAGGCACACTACGCCCGCTGTAAGTGCTGCAGATGCCTGCCTGTGTTACACAACAGGAAAACACAGCAATAAGGCCTAGCTTCAGGTATATATTGTGCAGGAGGCACACTACGCCCGATGTAAGTGCTGCAGATGCCTGCCTGTGTTACACAACAGGAAAACTCAGCAATAAGGGCTAGCTTCAGGTGTATATTGTGCAGGAGGCACACTACGCCCACTGTAAGTGCTGCAGATGCCTGCCTGTGTTACACAACAGGAAAACACAGCAATAAGGCCTAGCTTCAGGTGTATATTGTGAAGGAGGCACACTACGCCCGCTGTAAGCGCTGCAGATGCCTGCCTGTGTTACACAACAGGAAAACACAGCAATAAGGGCTAGCTTCAGGTGTATATTGTGCAGGAAGCACACTATGCCCACTGTAAGTGCTGCAGATGCCTGCCTGTGTTACACAACAGGAAAACACAGCAATAAGGCCTAGCTTCAGGTGTATATTGAGCAGGAGGCACACTACGCCCACTGTAAGTGCTGCAGATGCCTGCCTGTGTTACACAACAGGAAAACACAGCAATAAGGGGTAGCTTCAGGTGTATATTTTTCAGGAAGCACACTACACCCGCTGTAAGTGCTGCAGAAGCCTGCCTGTGTTACTCAAAAGAAAAAAAACACAAGCAATAAGGGGTAGCTTCAGGTGTATTATGTGCAGGAGGCACACTACGCCCGCTGTAAGTGCTGCAGATGCCTGCCTGTGTTACACAACAGGAAAACACAGCAATAAGGCCTAGCTTCAGGTGTATATTGTGCAGGAGGCACACTACGCCCGCTGTAAGTGCTTCAGATGCCTGCCTGTGTTACACAACAGGAAAACACAGCAATAAGGGCTAGCTTCAGGTGTATATTGTGCAGGAGGCACACTACGCCTGCTGTAAGTGCTGCAGATGCTTGCCTGTGTTACACAACAGGAAAACACAGCAATAAGGCCTAGCTTCAGGTGTATATTGTGAAGGAGGCACACTACGCCCGCTGGAAGTGCTGCAGATGCCTGCCTGTGTTACACAACAGGAAAACACAGCAATAAGGGCTAGCTTCAGGTGTATATTGTGCAGGAGGCACACTACGCCCACTGTAAGTGCTGCAGATGCCTGCCTGTGTTACACAACAGGAAAACACAGCAATAAGGGCTAGCTTCAGGTGTATATTTTGCAGGAAGCACACTACGCCCGCTGTAAGTGCTGCAGATGCCTGCCTGTGTTACACAACAGGAAAACACAGCAATAAGGGCTAGCTTCAGGTGTATATTGTGCAGGAGGCACACTACGCCCGCTGTAAGTGCTGCAGATGCCTGCCTGTGTTACACAACAGGAAAACACAGCAATAAGGCCTAGCTTCAGGTGTATATTGTGCAGGAGGCACACTACGCCCGCTGTAAGTGCTGCAGATGCCTGCCTGTGTTACACAACAGGAAAACACAGCAATAAGGGCTAGCTTCAGGTGTATATTGTGAAGGAGGCACATTACGCCCGCTGTAAGTGCTGCAGATGCCTGCCTGTGTTACACAACAGGAAAACACAGCAATAAGGGCTAGCTTCAGGTGTATATTGTGCAGGAGGCACACTACGCCCACTGTAAGTGCTGCAGATGCCTGCCTGTGTTACACAACAGGAAAACACAGCAATAAGGGCTAGCTTCAGGTGTATATTTTGCAGGAAGCACACTACGCCCGCTGTAAGTGCTGCAGATGCCTGTTAGTGTAACACAAAAGAAAAAAGCCACGAGCAATAAGGGGTAGCTTCAGGTGTATAATGTGCAGGAGGCACACTACGCCTGCTGTAAGTGCTGCAGATGCCTGCCTGTGTTACACAACAGGAAAACACAGCAATAAGGCCTAGCTTCAGGTGTATATTGTGCAGGAGGCACACTACGCCCGCTGTAAGTGCTGCAGATGCCTGCCTGTGTTACACAACAGGAAAACACAGCAATAAGGGCTAGCTTCAGGTGTATATTGTGCAGGAGGCACACTACGCCTGCTGTAAGTGCTGCAGATGCTTGCCTGTGTTACACAACAGGAAAACACAGCAATAAGGCCTAGCTTCAGGTGTATATTGTGAAGGAGGCACACTACGCCCGCTGTAAGTGCTGCAGATGCCTGCCTGTGTTACACAACAGGAAAACACAGCAATAAGGGCTAGCTTCAGGTGTATATTGTGCAGGAGGCACACTACGCCCGCTGTAAGTGCTGCAGATGCCTGCCTGTGTTACACAACAGGAAAACACAGCAATAAGGGCTAGCTTCAGGTGTATATTTTGCAGGAAGCACACTACGCCCGCTGTAAGTGCTGCAGATGCCTGTTAGTGTAACACAAAAGAAAAAAGCCACGAGCAATAAGGGGTAGCTTCAGGTGTATAATGTGCAGGAGGCACACTACGCCTGCTGTAAGTGCTGCAGATGCCTGCCTGTGTTACACAACAGGAAAACACAGCAATAAGGGCTAGCTTCAGGTCTATATTGTGCAGGAGGCACACTATGCCCGCTTTAAGTGCTGCAGATGCCTGCCTGTGTTACACAACAGGAAAACACAGCAATAAGGGCTAGCTTCAGGTGTATATTGTGCAGGAGGCACACTACGCCCGCTGTAAGTGCTGCAGATGCCTGCCTGTGTTACACAACAGGAAAACACAGCAATAAGGCCTAGCTTCAGGTGTATATTGTGCAGGAGGCACACTACGCCCGCTGTAAGTGCTGCAGATGCCTGCCTGTGTTACACAACAGGAAAACATAGCAATAAGGGCTAGCTTCAGGTGTATATTTTGCAGGAAGCACACTACGCCCGCTGTAAGTGCTGCAGATGCCTGTTAGTGTAACACAAAAAAAAAACACAAGCAATAAGGGGTAGCTTCAGGTGTATAATCTGCAGGAGGCACACTACACCCGCTGTAAGTGCTGCAGATGCCTGCCTGTGTTACACATCAGGAAAACACAGCAATAAGAGCTAGCTTCAGGTGTATATTGTGCAGGAGGCACACTACGCCCGCTGTAAGTGCTGCAGATGCCTGCCTGTGTTACACAACAGGAAAACACAGCAATAAGGGCTAGCTTCAGGTGTATACTGTGCAAGAGGCTTAGCAAAAATGACACTAACACTGTCCCTGCCTATCCTTCTCTCTCCCTGCACACAAGGTTTAGCAAAGAATATCACTGACACTGTCCCTGCCTATCCTTTTCTTCTCTCCCTGCACACAAGGTTTAGCAAAGAATATCACTGACACTGTCCCTGCCTATCCTTCTCTCTCCCTGCACACAAGGTTAATGAACAAATAGCACTGATACTGTCCCTGCCTATCCTTCTCTCTCCCTGCACACAAGGTTTAGCAAAGAAAATCACTGACACTGTCCCTGCCTATCCTTCTCTCTCCCTGCAGGCCAACACACTACAAAAGTCCGCCGCGCTGGCGGCCTTTTATAGTGTGGGGCGTGTACTAAATCCCCCTGAGCTATAATTGGCCACAGGCATCCTGCCTGTGGCCAATTATGGCTCTACTCGCTGCCGATGCTGTGATTGGCCAAGCATGCGGGGTCACAGTGCATGCTTGGCCAATCACAGCGCCGGCAATGCACTGCGATGGCGCAGTGTATTGTGGGCCGTTCGCGTCACACGAATTTGGCGCGAACGGCCCACAAAGTTCTGGTTTCGCCGAACAGGCGAACAGCCGATGTTCGAGTCGAACATGCATTCGACTCGAACACCGACCTCATCCCTATTGAAGACTGCTGCAGTCGAAACGCGTAGGGATTGCTGATGCTGCACCCCACATTGTTTTTATACTTTTCTTTTTTGTGATCACTTTTATATTTGTCTAATGTCTGTAAGACAAATTTTATTCAATAAACCTCCCCATTGGTTTTATTGACCTGCACCATCTGGAGTTTTTTCTTTTCTCCCACCCTTGTGTCAACTTTGGACTGGTTTGGAGCCTATATGATTGGAGGAATTTCCATTGTGAGTCGTCCATCGAACCACCCTGTTTGAGACGGTCTGAGGCATCTAGGATATCCAGTTCCATAATTTTTGGTCACGGTAACCACTAAGCACTGTCGTACGATAGGTGGGACCACCATCTGTAGGAGTACCCAACTGCATCATTTGTGCCTTGTATTGTGAGTCCCACCATCAACATTGGGGTCATTCTGCCAGTCTATGCTGTGGTTGTGATGTCCATGAGAAGACACCGATTCTAATTGTACACATATTGTTTGGACTTTCTCTATTGTTTTTTTTTTTACTCCAGCTTTGTGTAGCCCGTAGGGGTTACACTCTTATGACTTCTATGAAGGACAGTTCAAATGTGAGGCTGCCCATTGGAGTGGATCTTTATGAACTTTATTTACATATTTGTTCACCAATACATATTGCACTTTAGATTTAAGTCATTTATGTCCATTACAGTTGCTCTCAGTAGCAATTTTTACTATTTGTTCCTATTTAGGGAAACTAGGATCTGGCCGACAGCCAAACTGAAAAAGTCTATAAGGGGTATAACAGGTTCTGTACATTAAAAAAAAAGATGTGACATCCTCTGTGAGGGAGACAACGAAACCAATGTGATCCTATTCCACTGGGTATCAGAGATAACTCCTACATCTTTTTCCCATTTCGTTTTATACAAGGAGGGTTCTAGCCTGCTCAATCTCCCTTTATTAATATATGGGTATACTTTGAAATTAAACCTTTCACTGCATCTGCATTAATACATTTTTGGAGTACAGGAATTGTGCTCCATTCTAGAGTCTGTCCTTTAAACTGTTCCTCTAGTGCATGCCTGACCTGTAAATATTTTAAAAAGGATTTATTCGGTACCTTCTTGATATAGCTGTGAAATAAATTTTATTCCGCATCTCTCCCATTCCCTTGTTTTCCCTGTCTTCTGGAGCTCTCCAAATTTACTATTATCCCACAGTGGAGTGAATTCCGTAAAGCCTCTATAATCCAGTATTGTTTTCGCTGTGTCCCAAACCCTCATCATTAGATTCAAAGTTGGGAGTCTTGGGGAAAAGGATCCTGCCTCCAAAGCTTCAGGTATGGATTAATGTGGAGTGTTTTATAGGAGTATCTTTCTTCCTACTTCTTGGCCAGCTACATTGTTTCCCCTTAAATACTGAAGTTGTGATGCCAAAAAATAACTATAGGTGTGTGGGAGCGCTAATCCTCCTTCCTGTTTCTGGAATTGCAGGGTACTTAGCCGGATTCTTGCTGGACCACCTTTCCATATCATTTCCCTGAACAGAGTCTCTATCCTTTGAAACCATGTTTTATAGAGCCAAATTGTCGAATTATGTAATACATAAAGGAACTGGGGCATCCAAATCATTTTAATCAAATTTCACCGACCTGCCACAAATATTGGCAAGCATTTCTAGACTTTTATTTTACCCCTAAATTTAATCAACAGAGGATCAATATTATCTGAGGTGTATTGTTGAGGGTCTTTAAAAATGTTTATACCTAGATATTTAAATGTATTCACAAATGGGATCTGAGCTACCTCCTCAGGCAAGGAACCTGCCAGAGGGTCCACTGGTAACAAACTGGACTTTGCCCAGTTTATCTTTAGTCCGGAGATTTGACCAAAACTATTAATAATGTTCATGGCTTTCCAAAGGGAGTCCTGTGTATCTCAGAGGAACAGCAGAAGATCATCTGCATATAGTGCAACTTTTTCTTCCAGATCACCTCTTCTAAAGCCCCTCACCTGGTCGAATGATCTGAGAGCGATGGCCAGAGGTTCGATTGTAATGGCAAAGAGGAGGGGTGACAGGGCACATCCCTGCCTCGTCCCCCTTTCCAGTCCAAACTTGTTGGACTGCTCACCATTCACCCTTACTCTAGCCTCTGGTGCTTTATAGTGCATTTTAACCCAGTTGATGAAGCCCGGGCCCAATTGGGCCATTTCCATAGCCTTCCACAGGTACTGCCACTTTAAACTGTCGAAGGCTTTGGCGGCGTCCAGGGACAAAATAGCCCATTCCCCATCCTCGTTTGTCGGGACCTGTAGGTTTAGATATAACCGCCTTATATTATCACTAGTTGTTCTTCAAGGTATAAACCCGACTGGTCAGGGTGGATAAGTTTTGATATAACCCTGTTTAATCTAGCCGCCAAAACCTTCGTCAGGATCTTCATGTCAGTATTCAACAGGACAATAGGCCTATAGGAGGCTACATTAAGTTGGTCTTTGCCCTCCTAGTGTATAATAATTATGGTAAAGTCCATCATTGAGGAGGGAAGCTCACCCTGTACTAGTGAATTATTCAGTACCATCAGCAACTCGGGGAGTAACACCTTCCCATAGTGCCGATATATCTCGGCTGGAAGGCCATCTGGTCCTGGCGATTTCTGCCTTGCCATCTCATTGGTGATACACGTCATCTCTTCTAAGGTTATAGGGCGATCCAGCTTAGCTCTGTCCATCTCACTGAGGAAAGGTTAACTCATCTCCCTCTGCTGGGGTCTATAAAGATCTTCATAATATTCTTTAAACGTAGCCACTATTTCTGGAGTATATGAGGTCACTCTCCCATCCTCCGCGGTAATCGTGGGTACCACGGAGGTTGGGGAGTTTGCCCAGACTAGTTGTGCCAACATCCGTCCTACACTTTCCCCTTCTCCAAAGGCAGCTTGTCTCTGGAAGAGATATTTATTTTCTACCCTTCGGAGAGTCATCAACCGATAATTTTGTTGCTCCTCTGTCCAGGTCCTAAGTGTATCGGGTGTCGGGTTGTTAATATATTGTTCTTCCGCAGTTGTTACACTCTCTCCAATAATTCTCTCCCAGTCCTTAGTCTGCTTCTTAATTTTTGAAATCTGCTGTATCATCATACCTCGCAAAAAGGCTTTCAGCGTATCCCATACTATTCCTACCGAGGCAGTGCCCCGGTTCAAGTCAATAAAGTCCCCCAGGGAAAGGGATGAGCCGAACACCCCCCCGGTTCGGTTCGCACCAGAACCTGCGTACGGACCGAAAGTTTGCGCGAACGTTAGAACCCTATTAAATACAATGGACGCAAACGTTCGAAATCCTAAGTGCTAATTATAACGACTAATATGCATTTTATTGTCCTAAAAAGGGTTTGGGGACCCGGGTTCTGCCCCAGGGGACATGTATCAATGCAAAACTAAGTTTTAAAAACGGCCGTTTTTCGGGAGCAGTCATTTTAATGATGCATGAAGTGAAATATTCCTTGAAATATCGTACCTGGGGGGTGTCTAAAGTATGCCTGTGAAGTGGCATGTGTTTCCCGTGTTTAGAACTGTCCCTGCACAAAATGACTTTTCTAAAGGAAAAAAAGCCATTTAAAACTGCTTGCGGCTTTAATGTCATGTCTTGTCCTGGCAATATGGATGAAAATCTTTGAGAAAAATGGCATGGCTACCCCATCACCCCCCCCCCCCACCCCAGCCCATTACCAGCCCCTTTGGGTCTTGTATGGATATTAAGGGGAACCCCGCACCCAAAATAAAAAAAGGCCCTATATACTCTGAATAGCAGTATAAAGGCGGTGCAAACAAGACAGGGAACTGTAGGTTTGTTCTTAAGTAGAATCTGTTTGTAATTTTGAACAGGTACATTGTTTACATGTAGCTCCAGCCAAAAAATCTATTTTTAAGCTTTTTGGAAAACATAGGGAAGGGTTATCACCCCTGTAACATTTGTTTTGCTGTCTGTGCACCTGTTCAGAACATTTCACCTCACTTTCTGTCCCAATGACAAATGTTTTTGATAAGTGGTGTTTTTGATGAAACAAGGATTGGTGATAAAACATCAGTAGAGAGGAGACACCCTTTTCCCATATTAACTCTTACAGGAGAGAATTTCCCTTCCTAGGGGTAGATTTCCTCTCACTTCCTGTTGTCTCCTTCCGTTTACAAGTAGGAGTCGTTTGTAAGTTGGATGTTTGAAAGTAGGGGCCTGCCGTATATACTCTGCTGAAATTTGCCCCTTACATGTTGGTGTTGCCACAAGACTGTTAGCCCTCACAGTTACTCTTGGTGGGCACTGGAACGCCCTGCTGTGAACTATTATATCAGGAATTGTAATTACATGCCATTGTTGAACAGTAGTAGGAAAAATTGGGCATTTGGTGGTGGTGTTGGTGCTACAACACTGTCAGCCCTCACAGTTACTCTTGGTGGGCGCATGAATGGGCCCTACTGTAAATTATTAGATCAAGAATTGTAATTGCATGCCCCTGTTAAAGAGGGGCAGAAAAATTAGGCCTTTGGTGGTGGTGCTGGTGCTACAACACTGTCAGCCCTCACAGTTACTCTTGGTGGGCACATGAGTGGGCCCTGCTATGATTTATTAGATCAAGAATTGTAATTACATGCCCCTGTTGAACAGGGGCAGAAAAATACTTGGAGCACAGCAATGAGCCCTGTTGCAAAGTATTGCATCAAAAATTGTCATTACACGCGCCTGTTAACCACTTGACCACTGGGCACTTAAACCCCCTTAATAACCAGACCAATTTTCAGCTTTCGGTGCTCTCACATTTTGAATGACAATTACTCAGTCATACAACACTGTACCCATATGAATTTTTTGTCCTTTTTTTCACACAAATAGAGCTTTCTTTTGGTGGTATTTAATCACCGTTGGGTTTTTTATTTTTTGCGCTATAAGAGAAAAAAGACTGAAAATTTTGTAAAAAAATGATTTTTTTTTCGTTTCTGTTATAAAATTTTGCAAATTACTATTTTTTCTTCATAAATTTTGGCCAAAATTTATACTGCTACATATCTTTGGTAAAAATAAGTACAAATTGGTGCATATTATTTGGTCTTTGTGAAAGTTATAGAGTCCACAAGCTATGGTGCCAATATCTGAAAATTGATCACACCTGAAGTACTGACGGCTAGGGATGAGCTTCGTGTTCGAGTCGAACATACGTTCGACTCGAACATCGGCTGTTCGATCGTTCGACAAAGATCGAACGATTTGGGCCGTTCGCGCCAAATTCGAGTGCCCCGAACGGCCCACAATGCACTACGCCATCGCAGTGTCATCCAGGCGCTGTGATTGGCCAAGCATGCACTGTGACCCCGCATGCTTGGCCAATCACAGCGCCGGCAGCGAGGAGAGCAATGATTGGCCACAGGCAGGATGCCTGTGGCCAATTATTGCTGAGGGTGTTTAGTACACGCCCCACACTATAAAAGGCCGCCAGCACGGCGGCCTAGTGTAGTGTGTTCCGGAGCAGGGAAAAAGAAGCATAGGCAGGGACAGTGACATTTATTTTTTTCTTGCTTAACCTGGATTCCTTTAGTTTAGGGAAAGAGAAGGATAGGTAGGGAGAGTGTCAGTGTGTTTTACTGTGCGAATCCTTGTTTCTAGGGACAGGGAAGGACAGTGAGGGAATTCTCCTTGTGCTATAGTGTGCTTTAAAAAAACATTTTTTCTAGGGACAGAAAACTATAGGTAGGGAGAGTGTCAGTGTCTTTTACTGTGCGAATCCTTGTTTCTAGGGACAGGGAAGGACAGTGAGGGAATTCTCCTTGTGCTATAGTGTGCTTTAAAAAAACATTTTTTCTAGGGACAGAAAACTATAGGTAGGGAGAGTGTCAGTGTGTTTTACTGTGCGAATCCTTGTTTCTAGGGACAGGGAAGGACAGTGAGGGAATTCTCCTTGTGCTATAGTGTGCTTTAAAAAAACATTTTTTCTAGGGACAGAAAACTATAGGTAGGAAGAGTGTCAGTTTCTTTCACTGTGATAATCCTTGTTTCTAGGGACAAAGAAGGAAAGTGAGGGAAATTCTCCTTGTGCTATAGTGTGCTTTAAAAAAACATTTTTTCTAGGGACAGAAAACTATAGGTAGGGAGAGTGTCAGTGTCTTTTACTGTGCGAATCCTTGTTTCTAGGGACAGGGAAGGACAGTGAGGGAATTCTCCTTGTGCTATAGTGTGCTTTAAAAAAACATTTTTTCTAGGGACAGAAAACTATAGGTAGGGAGAGTGTCAGTGTGTTTTACTGTGCGAATCCTTGTTTCTAGGGACAGGGAAGGACAGTGAGGGAATTCTCCTTGTGCTATAGTGTGCTTTAAAAAAACATTTTTTCTAGGGACAGAAAACTATAGGTAGGGAGAGTGTCAGTGTGTTTTACTGTGCGAATCCTTGTTTCTAGGGACAGGGAAGGACAGTGAGGGAATTCTCCTTGTGCTATAGTGTGCTTTAAAAAAACATTTTTTCTAGGGACAGAAAACTATAGGTAGGAAGAGTGTCAGTTTCTTTCACTGTGATAATCCTTGTTTCTAGGGACAAAGAAGGAAAGTGAGGGAAATTCTCCTTGTGCTATAGTGTGCTTTAAAAAAACATTTTTTCTAAGGACAGAAAACTATAGGTAGGGAGAGTGTCAGTGTGTTTTACTGTGCGAATCCTTGTTTCTAGGGACAGGGAAGGACAGTGAGGGAATTCTCCTTGTGCTATAGTGTGCTTTAAAAAAACATTTTTTCTAGGGACAGAAAACTATAGGTAGGGAGAGTGTCAGTGTGTTTTACTGTGCGAATCCTTGTTTCTAGGGACAGGGAAGGACAGTGAGGGAATTCTCCTTGTGCTATAGTGTGCTTTAAAAAAACATTTTTTCTATGGACAGAAAACTATAGGTAGGGAGAGTGTCAGTGTGTTTTACTGTGCGAATCCTTGTTTCTAGGGACAGGGAAGGACAGTGAGGGAATTCTCCTTGTGCTATAGTGTGCTTTAAAAAAACATTTTTTCTAGGGACAGAAAACTATAGGTAGGAAGAGTGTCAGTTTCTTTCACTGTGATAATCCTTGTTTCTAGGGACAAAGAAGGAAAGTGAGGGAAATTCTCCTTGTGCTATAGTGTGCTTTAAAAAAACATTTTTTCTAGGGACAGAAAACTATAGGTAGGGAGAGTGTCAGTGTGTTTTACTGTGCGAATCCTTGTTTCTAGGGACAGGGAAGGACAGTGAGGGAATTCTCCTTGTGCTATAGTGTGCTTTAAAAAAACATTTTTTCTAGGGACAGAAAACTATAGGTAGGAAGAGTGTCAGTTTCTTTCACTGTGATAATCCTTGTTTCTAGGGACAAAGAAGGAAAGTGAGGGAAATTCTCCTTGTGCTATAGTGTGCTTTAAAAAAACATTTTTTCTAGGGACAGAAAACTATAGGTAGGGAGAGTGTCAGTGTGTTTTACTGTGTGAATCCTTGTTTCTAGGGACAGGGAAGGACAGTGAGGGAATTCTCCCTGTGCTATAGTGTGCTTTAAAAAAACATTTTTTCTAGGGACAGAAAACTATAGGTAGGGAGAGTGTCAGTGTGTTTTACTGTGCGAATCCTTGTTTCTAGGGACAGGGAAGGACAGTGAGGGAATTCTCCTTGTGCTATAGTGTGCTTTAAAAAAACATTTTTTCTAGGGACAGAAAACTATAGGTAGGGAGAGTGTCAGTGTGTTTTACTGTGCGAATCCTTGTTTCTAGGGACAGGGAAGGACAGTGAGGGAATTCTCCTTGTGCTATAGTGTGCTTTAAAAAAACTTTTTTCTAGGGACAGAAAACTATAGGTAGGAAGAGTGTCAGTTTCTTTCACTGTGATAATCCTTGTTTCTAGGGACAAAGAAGGAAAGTGAGGGAAATTCTCCTTGTGCTATAGTGTGCTTTAAAAAAACATTTTTTCTAGGGACAGAAAACTATAGGTAGGGAGAGTGTCAGTGTGTTTTACTGTGCGAATCCTTGTTTCTAGGGACAGGGAAGGACAGTGAGGGAATTCTCCTTGTGCTATAGTGTGCTTTAAAAAAAACATTTTTTCTAGGGACAGAAAACTATAGGTAGGAAGAGTGTCAGTTTCTTTCACTGTGATAATCCTTGTTTCTAGGGACAAAGAAGGAAAGTGAGGGAAATTCTCCTTGTGCTATAGTGTGCTTTAAAAAAACATTTTTTCTAGGGACAGAAAACTATAGGTAGGGAGAGTGTCAGTGTGTTTTACTGTGCGAATCCTTGTTTCTAGGGACAGGGAAGGACAGTGAGGGAATTCTCCTTGTGCTATAGTGTGCTTTAAAAAAACATTTTTTCTAGGGACAGAAAACTATAGGTAGGGAGAGTGTCAGTGTGTTTTACTGTGCGAATCCTTGTTTCTAGGGACAGGGAAGGACAGTGAGGGAATTCTCCTTGTGCTATAGTGTGCTTTAAAAAAACATTTTTTCTAGGGACAGAAAACTATAGGTAGGAAGAGTGTCAGTTTCTTTCACTGTGATAATCCTTGTTTCTAGGGACAAAGAAGGAAAGTGAGGGAAATTCTCCTTGTGCTATAGTGTGCTTTAAAAAAACATTTTTTCTAGGGACAGAAAACTATAGGTAGGGAGAGTGTCAGTGTGTTTTACTGTGCGAATCCTTGTTTCTAGGGACAGGGAAGGACAGTGAGGGAATTCTCCTTGTGCTATAGTGTGCTTTAAAAAAACATTTTTTCTAGGGACAGAAAACTATAGGTAGGAAGAGTGTCAGTTTCTTTCACTGTGATAATCCTTGTTTCTAGGGACAAAGAAGGAAAGTGAGGGAAATTCTCCTTGTGCTATAGTGTGCTTTAAAAAAACATTTTTTCTAGGGACAGAAAACTATAGGTAGGGAGAGTGTCAGTGTGTTTTACTGTGCGAATCCTTGTTTCTAGGGACAGGGAAGGACAGTGAGGGAATTCTCCTTGTGCTATAGTGTGCTTTAAAAAAACATTTTTTCTAGGGACAGAAAACTATAGGTAGGGAGAGTGTCAGTGTGTTTTACTGTGCGAATCCTTGTTTCTAGGGACAGGGAAGGACAGTGAGGGAATTCTCCTTGTGCTATAGTGTGCTTTAAAAAAACATTTTTTCTAGGGACAGAAAACTATAGGTAGGGAGAGTGTCAGTGTGTTTTACTGTGCGAATCCTTGTTTCTAGGGACAGGGAAGGACAGTGAGGGAATTCTCCTTGTGCTATAGTGTGCTTTAAAAAAACATTTTTTCTAGGGACAGAAAACTATAGGTAGGAAGAGTGTCAGTTTCTTTCACTGTGATAATCCTTGTTTCTAGGGACAAAGAAGGAAAGTGAGGGAAATTCTCCTTGTGCTATAGTGTGCTTTAAAAAAACATTTTTTCTAGGGACAGAAAACTATAGGTAGGGAGAGTGTCAGTGTGTTTTACTGTGCGAATCCTTGTTTCTAGGGACAGGGAAGGACAGTGAGGGAATTCTCCTTGTGCTATAGTGTGCTTTAAAAAAACATTTTTTCTAGGGACAGAAAACTATAGGTAGGAAGAGTGTCAGTTTCTTTCACTGTGATAATCCTTGTTTCTAGGGACAAAGAAGGAAAGTGAGGGAAATTCTCCTTGTGCTATAGTGTGCTTTAAAAAAACATTTTTTCTAGGGACAGAAAACTATAGGTAGGGAGAGTGTCAGTGTGTTTTACTGTGCGAATCCTTGTTTCTAGGGACAGGGAAGGACAGTGAGGGAATTCTCCTTGTGCTATAGTGTGCTTTAAAAAAACATTTTTTCTAGGGACAGAAAACTATAGGTAGGAAGAGTGTCAGTTTCTTTCACTGTGATAATCCTTGTTTCTAGGGACAAAGAAGGAAAGTGAGGGAAATTCTCCTTGTGCTATAGTGTGCTTTAAAAAAACATTTTTTCTAGGGACAGAAAACTATAGGTAGGGAGAGTGTCAGTGTCTTTTACTGTGCGAATCCTTGTTTCTAGGGACAGGGAAGGACAGTGAGGGAATTCTCCTTGTGCTATAGTGTGCTTTAAAAAAACATTTTTTCTAGGGACAGAAAACTATAGGTAGGAAGAGTGTCAGTTTCTTTCACTGTGATAATCCTTGTTTCTAGGGACAGGGAAGGACAGTGAGGGAAATTCTCCTTGTGCTATAGTGTGCTAAAGCATTCCTCATCAACCATCTTTGAAATCCTTGTTTTTTTGGACAGTCAGGGAAATTGTCGTTGTGCTATTCTGTGCAAAAGCAATCATCCTCAACCATATTTAGAAATCCTTAAGTAAAGGGACAGAGAAGGACACCTGAAGGTAGCCCTTATTGCTTTTTTCCCATCTCCCTGCAGGCCATCTATTAGAATGTCTGGAAGGCAAACAAGGAGAGGCAGACAGTCAGGAGGCAATAAAAGAGGGCAAGCAGGCTCTGTGTCTGGGGGCAACAGTGCTGGTCGTGGACGCGGTGCATTGTCATCAGCACATGGCCATGGGACACGCTTGTCCTTCTTTTCGGCAGCTGGACATGTTGAGCCACATCATGCCGAAGACTTGGTAGAGTGGATGACCAAGCCCTCCTCCTCCTCCTCATCCTCTCTCACCCAGGCTCAGGGTACTGGAAAAGCAGCTGCCAAAGCGTCCTCTTCCCTGGTATCAATGTCAGACTCATCATCAGTCACTCCTTCCCTAGACCCACCATGTCCTCCTCCTGAGGAGTCCCCCGAACTGTTTGAGCACAGTGTTGGGTACATGCTCCAGGAGGATGCCCAGCGTTTCGAAGGGTCTGATGATGAAACCCAGCTACAGGAAGGCAGTAGCGTGAGAGCAGACAGAGGGGATGCTCAAGAAGGACACCAATCTGGCAGTCATGTTCCAGCAGCTGCAGCATACTGCCAGATTGGCTCCAGTGATGAGGAGGGAGGGGATGATGAGGTCACTGACTCCACGTGGGTGCCTAATAGGAGAGAGGAGGAGGAGGAGGATGAGGAGGAGGCACATCTCCAACGAGGCAGGATGCCCTTTGGTGGCCAGCGTAAGGGCAGTACACCGACGGAATCACACCGCAGAGCTCCGCCTGTGCAGGGCGCTGCCTCTGCCCGTCATTCAAAAAGTTCTTTTTTCGTGGGCCTTTTTTGAGGCTAGTGCATCAGATCGCACAGCTGCTGTTTGCAACATATGTCTCAAGCGTATATCGCGTGGCCAAAACATCAGCCGCTTGGGTACCACATGCCTGACCAGACATATGTTGACCTGCCATGCAGCTCGTTGGCAAGCCTACCTCAAAGACCCACACCAAAGAACAAAGCGGACCTCTCCTTGCACCGCATCAGCTGGGATCTCCAACCCCACTATAACTTCAGTCCTCTCTGAAACATGCACTGAGAGGAATGAAGGTGTAGAATTAGGTGTGTCACAGCCAAGTACTTGCGGCCACTCTGCTAGCAGTACACCGACGTCCGATTCTAGCAGGCAAATTTCCCTGCCCCAGCTGCTGGACCGTCGAAAGAAGTTCACTCCCAGCCATCCACATGCCCAGCGGTTAAATGCTAGCTTGGCTAAATTGCTAGCGCTTCAACTGCTGCCTTTTCAGTTGGTAGACTCGGCCCCCTTCCGTGAGTTTGTGCAATGTGCGGTTCCTCAATGGCAGGTTCCCAAACGCCACTTTTTCTCACGGAAGGCTATTCCGGCTCTCTACCGGCATGTGGAAGGCAATGTCTTGGCCTCGCTGGACAGGGCGGTCAGCGGTAAGGTGCATATTACCGCTGACTCATGGTCCAGCAGGCATGGACAGGGACGTTACCTTTCTTTCACGGCCCATTGGGTCACTCTTTTGGCAGCTGGGAAGGATGCAGGACAAGGTGCAGTAGTGTTGGAGGTTGTTCCACCGCCACGCCTCCAAAATGCTACTACTGGTTGTGACACACCTCTCTCCTCCACCCCCTCCTCTTCTTCTTCCTCCATGGCCTCTTCCTGTGGTTTGTCCTCGGAACCAGCGGTGCTCCGTAGGCGTTCAAGGGGCTACGCAAGTACGCAGGCAAAAATATGCCATGCCGTGCTTGCGCTGGTGTGTTTGGGGGACAGAAGCCACACTGGGGCAGAGGTCCTGTCTGCTCTGCAGGGCCAGGCCGAGAGGTGGTTGACGCCACGCCAGCTTAAGCCAGGAATGGTGGTTTGCGACAATGGCACCAACCTCCTCTCCGCCCTCCGACAGGGACAACTGACCCATGTGCCCTGTGTGGCTCACGTCCTTAACCTGGTGATGCAGCGGTTCTTGGGCAGGTACCCAGGCTTACAGGATGTCCTGAGGCAGGCCAGGAAAGTCTGTGTGCATTTCCGCAGATCTTATAATGCCAGTGCTCGCCTGGCTGAGCTGCAAAAGGAGTTGAACCTGCCCAAGAACCGCCTTATATGTGACATGCCCACCAGGTGGAACTCAACGTTGGCCATGCTGCAGCGGCTGCACACGCAGCAGAGGGCCATCAATGAGTACCTGTGCGACTACGGCACCAGGACAGGGTCAGGGGAGCTTGGTTTTTTTCTCCACGCCAGTGGGGCATGATCAGGGATGCATGCACTGTCCTGGCACCATTTGAGGAGGCCACGAGGATGGTGAGCAGTGACAGTGCATGCATCAGTGACACTGTACCTCTTGTCCACCTGTTGGAGCACACGCTGCGTGGAATAATGGACAGGGCACTTGAGGCAGAACAGAGGCAGGAAGAGGAGGACTTCCTTGCCTCTCAAGGCCCCCTTTACCCAGACAGTGTTCCTTCTGTCCCACCCATCGCACAGGAAGAGGAGGAGGAGGAGGAGGAGGAGGAGGAGGATTGTGTCAGCATGGAGGTGGAGGCTGGCACTCAGCATCATCAGCAGCAGTCTTTTAGGGATGATTTACAGTCCCAAGAAACCAGTGGACTTGTACGTGGCTGGGAGGAGGTGGCTGCGGATCATGTCGTCCTTAGTGACCCAGAGGACTCCGGAGCGAATGCCTCAGCAAACCTACGCTGCATGGCCTCCCTGATCCTGCAAAGTCTGCGGAAGGATCCTCGTATTCTTCGGATCAAGGAGAGGGACCATTACTGGCTGGCCACTCTCCTTGATCCACGGTACAAGGGTAAGGTTGCGGACCTTATGTTACCGTCGCAGAGGGAGCAGAGGATGAGACAACTCCGGGAGGCCTTGCAGAAAGGTCTGTGCAACGCGTTCCCAGAGACTGGGAGGTTACAAACTCCTGGTCCTGGACAACGAGTTGCTGAGGCTTCGGCCAGTCAAAGAAGGAGCGGTGGGGAAGGTGGCCGTCTGACCGATGCGTTCAGACAATTCTTTAGTCCGCAGCCCCAAAGTATGATCGGTTCCAGCAACCATCGCCAGCGTCTGATAAACATGGTGCAGGAATATCTAGGGGCAAGGTCAGACTTGGACACCTTCCCCACCGAAAATCCTCTGGCTTACTGGGTCTTGAGGATGGATCACTGGCCAGAGCTTGCACAGTATGCAATTGAGCTACTGGCCTGTCCTGCATCCAGCGTTCTTTCGGAACGCACATTCAGTGCTGCTGGAGGATTTGTCACGGATCACAGGGTGCGCCTGTCCACTGACTCGGTTGATCGACTGACTTTCATCAAGATGAACCAGTCTTGGATCACCACCAGCTACCACACACCTGATGCTGATATAACAGACTAATTGATTTTAACATGTCACATCCCTTCAAGACTGATGCTGATGCTGAGTGCCTGTGCTGTTATGTTGACTGGCTATCCTCCTCCTCCGAGTCCTCAATGATACGATTGATGATGATAGCTTGGAAGATCATTTTTGTTTATGGGTGCCGCCACCAGTGGCTAAGGCCCAATTTTTCAGCCCCTGTTTTACAGGGGCGTGTAATTACAATTTTTTTAGCAATAATTTGCCATAGGGCTCATTGCTGTGCTCCAAGTACAGTATCTGTGAGGGGTTGGAGTGTTGTGGCACCAGTGCCTAAGGCCCAATTTTTCAGCCCCTGTTTAACAGGGGCGTGTCATTACAATTTGTGAAGCAATACTTTGCAACAGGGCTCATTGCTGTGCTCCAAGTACAGTATCTGTGAGGGGTTGTAGTGTTGTGCCACCAGTGCCTAAGGCCCAATTTTTCAGCCCCTGTTCAACAGGGGCATGCAATTACAATTCTTGATCTAATAATTCACAGCAGGGCCCATTGCTGCACCCACCAAGAGTAACTCTGAGGGCTTACAGTGTTGTGGCAACGCCACCACCACCACCACCACGAAAGGCCCAATTTTTCAGCCCCTGTTCAAAAGGGGCATGTAATTACAATTCTTGATCTAATAATTCACAGCAGGGCCCATTGCTGCACCCACCAAGAGTAACTCTGAGGGCTTACAGTGTTGTGGCAACACCACCACCACCACCACCACCACCACGAAAGGCCCAATTTTTCAGCCCCTGTTCAACAGGGGCATGCAATTACAATTCTTGATCTAATAATTCACAGCAGGGCCCATTGCTGCACCCACCAAGAGTAACTCTGAGGGCTTACAGTGTTGTGGCAACGCCACCACCACCACCACCACCACGAAAGGCCCATTTTTTCAGCCCCTGTTCAAAAGGGGCATGTAATTACAATTCTTGATCTAATAATTCACAGCAGGGCCCATTGCTGCACCCACCAAGAGTAACTCTGAGGGCTTACAGTGTTGTGGCAACGCCACCACCACCACCACCACCACGAAAGGCCCAATTTTTCAGCCCCTGTTCAAAAGGGGCATGTAATTACAATTCTTGATCTAATAATTCACAGCAGGGCCCATTGCTGCACCCACCAAGAGTAACTCTGAGGGCTTACAGTGTTGTGGCAACGCCACCACCACCACCACCACGAAAGGCCCAATTTTTCAGCCCCTGTTCAAAAGGGGCATGTAATTACAATTCTTGATCTAATAATTCACAGCAGGGCCCATTGCTGCACCCACCAAGAGTAACTCTGAGGGCTTACAGTGTTGTGGCAACACCACCACCACCACCACCACCACGAAAGGCCCAATTTTTCAGCCCCTGTTCAACAGGGGCATGCAATTACAATTCTTGATCTAATAATTCACAGCAGGGCCCATTGCTGCACCCACCAAGAGTAACTCTGAGGGCTTACAGTGTTGTGGCAACGCCACCACCACCACCACCACGAAAGGCCCAATTTTTCAGCCCCTGTTCAAAAGGGGCATGTAATTACAATTCTTGATCTAATAATTCACAGCAGGGCCCATTCCTGCACCCACCAAGAGTAACTCTGAGGGCTTACAGTGTTGTGGCAACACCACCACCACCACCACCACCACGAAAGGCCCAATTTTTCAGCCCCTGTTCAACAGGGGCATGCAATTACAATTCTTGATCTAATAATTCACAGCAGGGCCCATTCCTGCACCCACCAAGAGTAACTCTGAGGGCTTACAGTGTTGTGGCAACACCACCACCACCACCACCACCACGAAAGGCCCAATTTTTCAGCCCCTGTTCAACAGGGGCATGCAATTACAATTCTTGATCTAATAATTCACAGCAGGGCCCATTGCTGCACCCACCAAGAGTAACTGTCAGGGCTTACAGTGTTGTGGCACCAGCACCACCATCAAAGGCCCAATTTTTACTACCACTGTTCAACAATTATATGTAATTAAAATTCCTGATATAATAGTTGACAGCAGGGCGTTCTAGCACCAACCAAGAGTAACTGTGAGTGCTTACAGTGTTGTGCCAACACCAACAACTAAGGGGCCTATTTCTGCAGAGTATATACGGCAGGTCCCTACTTTCAAACATCCAACTTACAAACGACTCCTACTTGCAAACGCAAGAAGACAACAGGAAGTGAGAGGAAATCTACCACTAGGAAGGAAAATTCTCTCCTGTAAGAATAAATATGGGAGAAAGGTGTCTCCTCTGTACTGATGCTTTATCAGCAATCCTTGTTTCAAGAAAAACACCACATTTCAAAAACAGTTGTCATTGGGACGGAAAGTGAGGTGAAATGTTCTGAACAGGGGCACAGACAGCAAAACAAATGTTACAGGGGTGATAACCCTTACCTATGTTTTCCAAAAAGTTTAAAAATAGATTTTTGGGCTGGAGCTACACTTCAACAATGTACCTGTTCAAAATTACAAACAGATTCTACATAAGAACAAACCTACAGTCCCTGTCTTGTATGCACCGCCTGTATACGGCTGTTCAGAGTATATAGGGCCTTTTTTATTTTATGTGCGGGGTTCCCCTTAATATCCATACAAGACCCAAAGGGGCTGGTAATAGGCTGGGGTAGGGGGGGGGGGGGTCATGGGGTAGCTATGCCATTTTTCTTAAAGATTTTCATCCATATTACCGGGACCAGACATTACATTAAAGCCGCAAGCAGTTTTAAATGGCTTTTTTTTCCTTTAGAAGTGTCATTTTGTGCAGGGACAGTTCTAAACACGGGAAACACGTGGCACTTCACAGGCATACTTTAGACACCCCCCAGGTACGATATTTAAAGGAATATTTGACTTTTTTTTTTCACTTTATGCATCATTAAAATGACTGCTCCCGAAAAACGACCGTTTTTAAAACTTCTTTTTGCATTGATACATGTCCCCTGGTGCACAACCCGGGTTCCCAAACCCTTTTTAGGACAATAACATGCATAATAGTTGTTATAATTAGCACTTTAGAATTCGAACGTTCGCATCCATTGTATTTAATAGGGTTCTAATGTTCGTACGAACTTTCGGTCCGTTCGCGGGTTCTGGTGCGAACCGAACCCGGGGGTGTTCGGCTCATCACTACTGACGGCCGATCTCATTTCTTGAGACCCTAACATGCCAGAAAAGTACAAATACCCCCCAAATGACCCCTTTTTGGAAAGAAGACATTCCAAGGTATTCAGAAAGAGGCATTGTGAGTTTTTTGAAGTTGTCATTTTTTCCCACAATTCTTTGCAAAATCAAGATTTTTTTTTTCTCTTTTTTTTTTTTTCACAAAATTGTCATATTAGCAGGTTATTTCTCACACACAGCATATGCATTCCACAAATTACACCCCAAAACACATTCTGCTATTCCTCCTGAGTATGGCGATACCACATGTGTGAGACTTTTACACAGCGTGGCCACATACAGAGGCTCAACATGCAGGGAGCACCTTCAGGCGTTCTGGAGCACCCAGGCCAATTCTGACATTTCTCTCCTACATGTAAAAATCATCATTTATTTGCTAGAAAATTACATAGAACCCCAAAACATTATATATGTTTTTTTAGCAAAGACCTTAGAGAATATAATGGTGGTTGTTGCAACTTTTTATCTCGCACGATATTTGCGCAGCAATTTTTTTAACGCGTTTTTTACGGAAAAAAAATGTTTTGTGCTTAAAAAAAAAAAAAACAGTAAAGTTAGCCCAATGTTTTTGCATAATGTGAAAGATGAAGTTACGCCGAGTAAATAGATACCTAACATGTCACCCTTAAAAATTGCACACACTCGTGGAATGGCGCCAAACTTCGCTACTTAAAAAAATCCCCATAGGTGACGCTTTAAATATTTTTACTGGTTACATGATTTTAGTTACAGAGGAGGTCTAGGGCCAAAATGATTGCTCTCGCTCTAACGTTCGCAGAGATACCTCACATGTGTGGTTTGAAAACCGTTTTCATATGTGGGCGGGACTTACGTATGCGTTCGCTTCTGTATGCGAGCTCACGGGGACAGGGGCGCTTTAAAAAAAATATATATTTTTTTATTGTTCATTTTACTTTATTTATTTTAGTTTGACATGTTTTTCCGCCCCAAAAATTTTTTTGATCACTTTTATGCCTATTACAAGGAACGTAAACATCCCTTTTAATAGGAATATGGCATGACAGGTCCTCTTTACAGTGAGATATGAGGTCAATAAGACCCCACATCTCACCTCTAGGCTGGGAAGCCTGAAAAAAAAACAAAAAAACAACAACAATCCTGGCTTTGATCGTAGCGGTGAGTCGGTAGAAGCACCGGAGGGCAGCGGGAGGGGGGGACATCCCCTCTCGCCTCCCGTTAGAATGATCAAGCAGCGGAACAGCCGCTATGATTGTTCTTATGGTGTAGGGAATCGCCGGCTGAAAAAGCTGATATCTGAATGATGCCTGTAGCTGCACCCATCATTCAGATATCCCCGTACAAAGTCAAGGACGTCATATGACGGCCGGCGGGCGGGAAGTGGTTATTGCAGAGTATTGCCGGGCATTGCAGGGCATTGCGGAGTATTGCGGACTATGGCAGCGTATTGCGGAGTATGGCAGGGTATTGCACGGGGTATTGCACAGGGTAGTGCAGGGTATTGCAGAGTATTGTGCAGGGTATTGCAGAGTATTGTGCAGGGTATTGCAGAGTATTGCACAGGGTATTGCAGAGTATTGCACAGGGTATTGCAGAGTATTGCGCAGGGTATTGCAGAGTATTGCGCAGGGTATTGCAGAGTATTGCGCAGGGTATTGCAGAGTATTGTGCAGGGTATTGCAGAGTATTTTGCAGGGTATTGCGCAGGGTATTGCAGAGTATTGCGCAGGGTATTGCAGAGTATTGTGCAGGGTATTGCAGAGTATTGTGCAGGGTATTGCAGAGTATTTTGCAGAGTATTGCGCAGGGTATTGCAGAGTATTGCGCAGGGTATTGCAGAGTATTGCGCAGGGTATTGCAGAGTATTGCAGAGTATTTTGCAGGGTATTGCGCAGGGTATTGCAGAGTATTTTGCAGGGTATTGCAGAGTATTACGCAGGGTATTGCAGAGTATTTTGCAGGGTATTGCAGAGTATTGCGCAGGGTATTGCAGAGTATTTTGCAGGGTATTGCGCAGGGTATTGCAGAGTATTGCGCAGGGTATTGCAGAGTATTGCGCAGGGTATTGCAGAGTATTGCACCAGGGTATTGCAGAGTATTTTGCAGAGTATTGCGCAGGGTATTTTGCAGAGTATTGGCAGGGTGTATTGCAGAGTATTGGCAGGGTATTGCACCAGGGATGGCTGAGCAGGGATGGATGGATGGCTGGATCTGTGACTGCAATTGTCACAGATCCAGCCCACAGAGCTGCTGCTGCCATCCGCTCCCTCCCCTCTCCTCTCACACTGTACCGATCGGTACAGAGAGGGGAGGGAGGAACCGGCGTCATCAAATGACGCCGGTCTGTTTACAAGTGATTGCTCCGTCATTTGACGGAGCGATCACGTGGTAAACGGCCGCTATCGGCGGCGATTTACCGCGATTCGTGATCCGCCGGGTCCTCTGGACCCGGCGGTCACGGAGTTTCCCGTGTGCGCGCCCCAGGGGGCGCGCGGGAGCGCGATTCTGGGAGGACGTTATATAACGTCCTCCCAGAGTTAAGCAACCACCTTGTCGACGTTATTTGTCGGCAGGTGGTTGTTAAGTGGTTAAACAGGGGCAGAAAAATTGGGCCTTAGGCACTGGTGCCACAACACTGCAACCCCTCACAGATACTGTACTTGGAGCACAGCAATGAGTCCTGTTGCAAAGGATTGCATCAAAAATTGTAATTACATGCCCCTGTTAAACAGGGGCTGAAAAATTGGGCCTTAGGCACTGGTGCCACAACACTGCAACCCCTCACAGATACTGTACTTGGAGCACAGCAATGAGCCCTGTTGCAAAGTATTGCATCAAAAATTTTAATTACACGCCCCTGTTAAACAGGGGCAGAAAAATTGGGCCTTAGGCACTGGTGCTGGTGCCACAACACTGCAACCTCTCGCAGATACTCAAGTTGGAGTGCAGGAATGAGCCCTGCTGCAAAGCATTGCATAAAAATTTTTAATTACATGCCCCTGTTAAACAGGGGCTGAAAAATTGGGCCTTAGCCACTGGTGGTGGCACCCAGAAACAAAAATGTTCTTCCAAGCTATCATCATGAATCGGATCATTGAGGAGGAGGAGGATAGTCAGTCAACATAACAGGACAGTCACTCAGCATCAGCATAGGCAGTCTTGAAGGGATGTGACATTTCAAAATAAATTATTCTGTTACATCAGCTTCAGGTGCTTGGTAGCTGGTGGTGATCCAAGACTGGTTCATCTTTATGAAGGTCAGTCGATCAACCGAGTCAGTGGACAGGCGCACCCTGTGATCTGTGACAAAACCTTCAGCAGCACTGAATGTGCGTTCCGAAAGAACGCTGGATGCAGGACAGGCCAGTAGCTCAATTGCATACTGTGCAAGCTCTGGCCAGTGATCCATCCTCAAGACCCAGTAAGCCAGAGGATTTTCGGTGGGAAAGGTGTCCAAGTCTGACCTTGCCCCTAGGTATTCCTGCACCATGTATATCAGACGCTGGCGATGGTTGCTGGAACCGATCATACCTTGGGGCTGCGGACTAAAAAATTGTCTGAACGCATTGGTCAGACGGCCACCTTCCCCACCGCTCCTTCTGCTACTGACCGAAGCCTTAGCAACTCGTTGTCCAGGACCAGGAGTTTGTAACCTCCCAGTCTCTGGGAATGCGTTGCACAGACCTTTCTGCAAAGCCTCCCGGAGATGTCTCATCCTCTGCTCCCTCTGCGACGGTAAGATAAGGTCCGCAACCTTACCCTTGTACCGCGGATCAAGGAGAGTGGCCAGCCAGTAATGGTCCCTCTCCTTGATCCGAAGAATACGAGGATCCTTCCGCAGACTTTGCAGGATCAGAAACGCCATGCAGCGTAGGTTAGCTGAGGCATTCGGTCCGGAGTCCTCTGGGTCACTAAGGATGACATGATCCGCAGCCACCTCCTCCCAGCCACGTACAAGTCCACGGGTTTCTTGGGACTGTAAATCATCTCTAAAAGACTGCTGCGGTTGATGCTGAGTGCCAGGCTCCACCTCCATGCTGACACAATCCTCCTCCTCCTCCTCCTCCTCCTCTTCCTGTGCGATGGGTGGGACAGAAGGAACACTGTCTGGGTAAAGGGGGCCTTGAGAGGCAAGGAAGTCCTCCTCTTCCTGCCTCTGTTCTTCCTCAAGTGCCCTGTCCATTATTCCATGCAGGGTATGCTCCAACAGGTGGACAAGAGGTACAGTGTCACTGATGCATGCACTGTCACTGCTCACCATCCTCGTGGCCTCCTCAAATGGTGCCAGGACAGTGCATGCATCCCTGATCATGTCCCACTGGCGTGGTGAAAAAAAAACGAACTTCCCTGACCCTGTCCTGGTGCCGTAGTCGCACAGGTACTCATTGATGGCCCTCTGCTGTGTGTGCAGCCGCTGCAGCATGGCCAACGTTGAGTTCCACCTGGTGGGCATGTCACATATAAAGCGGTTCTTGGGCAGGTTCAACTCCTTTTGCAGCTCATCCAGCTGAGCACTGGCATTATATGATCTGCGGAAATGCACACAGACTTTCCTGGCCTGCCTCAGGAAATCCTGTAAGCCCGGGTACCTGCCCAAGAACCGTTGCACCACCAGGTTAAGAAGGTGAGCCACACAGGGCACATGGGTCAGTTGTCCCTGTCGGAGGGTGGAGAGGAGGTTAATGCCATTGCCGCAAACCACCATTCCTGGCTTAAGCTGGCGTGGCGTCAACCACCTCTCGGCCTGCCCCTGCAGAGCTGACAGAACCTCTGCCCCAGTGTTGCTCCTGTCCCCCAAACACACTAGCGCAAGCACGGTATGGCATCTTTTTGCCTGCGTACTTGCGTAGCCCCTTGAACGCCTACGGAGCACCGCTGGTTCCGAGGACAAAGCACAGGAAGAGGCCAAGGAGGAAGAAGAAGAGGAGGGGGTGGAGGTGAGTGGTGTGTCACAACCAGTAGTAGCATTTTGGAGGCATGGTGGCGGAACAACCTCCAACACTACTGCACCTTGTCCTGCATCCTTCCCAGCTGCCAAAAGAGTGACCCAATGGGCCGTGAAAGAAAGGTAACGTCCCTGTCCATGCCTGCTGGACCATGAGTCAGCGATAATATGCACCTTACCGCTCACCGCCCTGTCCAGCGAGGCATGGACATTGCCTTCCACATGCCGGTAGAGAGCCGGAATCGCCTTCCGTGAGAAAAAGTGGCGTTTGGGAACCTGCCACTGAGGAACCGCACATTGCACAAACTCACGGAAGGGGACCGAGTCTACCAACTGAAAAGGCAGCAGTTGAAGTGCTAGCAATTTAGCCAAGCTAGCATTCAACCGCTGGGCATGTGGATGGCTGGGAGTGAACTTCTTTCGACGGTCCAGCAGCTGGGGCAGGGAAATTTGCCTGCTAGAATCGGACGTCGGTGTACTGCTAGCAGAGTGCCCGCAAGTACTTGGCTGTGACACACCTAATTCTACACCTTCATTCCTCTCAGTGCAGGTTTCTGTGGGGTTGGAGATCCCAGCTGATGAGGAGCAAGGAGAGGTCCACTTTGTTCTTTGGTGTGGGTTTTCAAGGTACGCTTGCCAACGAGCTGCATGGCAGGTCAACATATGTCTGGTCAAGCATGTGGTGCCCAAGCAGCTGATGTTTTGGCCACGCGAGATATGCTTGAGACATATGTTGCAAATAGCAGCGGTGCGATCTGATGCACTCGACTCAAAAAAGGCCCACACCAAAGAACTTTTGGAATAACGGGCAGAGGCAGCGCCCTGCACAGGCGGAGCTCTGCGGTGGGATTCAGTCGGTGTGCTGCCCTTACGCTGGCCTCCTCCTCCTCCTCTCTCCTATCAGGTACCCACGTGGAGTCAGTGACCTCATCATCCCCTTCCTCCTCATCACTGGAGCCAATCTGGCAGTATGCTGCAGCTGCTGGAACATGACTGCCAGATTGCTGTCCTTCTTGAGCATCCCCTCTCTCTGTGCTCACGCTACTGCCTTCCTCTAGCTGGGTATCATCATCAGACCCTTCAAAACGTTGGGCATCCTCCTGGAGCATGTACCCAACACTGTGCTCAAACAGTTCGGGGGACTCCTCAGGAGGACATGGTGGGTCTAGGGAAGGAGTGACTGATGATGACATTGATACGAGGGAAGAGGACGCTTTGGCAGCTGCTTTGCCAGTACCCTGAGCCTGGGTGAGAGAGGATGAGGAGGATGAGGAGGGCTTGGTCATCCACTCTACCAAGTCTTCGGCATGATGCGGCTCAACACGTCCAGCTGCCGAAAATAAGGACAAGCGTGTCCCATGGCCACGTGCTGATGACGATGCACCGCGTCCACGACCAGCACTGTTGTCTCTAGACACAGAGCCTGCTTGCCCATTTTTATTGGCTTGTGACTGTCTGCCTCTCCTTGTTGGCCTTCCAGATATAGTAATGGCCTGCAGGGAGATGGGAAAACCAGCAATTGGGTAGTGTATACTTTGCTGGGGCACACAACACCCACTAACTCCTGCAGATGCCTGTATTAGAGAACAGCAAAAAAGTGTAGACACAGGTGTATACTGTGCTGGGGCACACAATACCCACTAACTCCTGCAGATGCCTGTATTAGAGAACAGCAAAAAAGTGTATATACAGGTGTATACTGTGCTGGGGCATACAACACCCACTAACTCCTGCAGATGCCTGTATTAGAGAACTGAATCACCTCTAGGCGCTTTTGCAGCTAGTATCTGCTTGGCTGGTGCGGTCATTTTACCCTGTAGGATCTCGACACGCTTGGGACACACAGTCGTACACACATATATACTGGGCCAATTTGGACAAGATCCAATTAACCTTCCAGCATGTCTTTGGAGTGTGGGAGGAAACCGGAGTACCCGGAGGAAACCCACGCAGACACAGGAAGAGACACAGGGAGAACATGCAAACTCCAGGCAGATGGTGTCGTGGTCGGGATTCGAACCAGCGACCCTTTTGCTGCTAGGTGAAAGTGCTAACCACTGTGCTGCCCAACTGTGCTGGTGGCACACAACACCCATTAACTCCTGCAGATGTCTGAGAAAAAAACACACTTCCCTGCCTATCTAGCTTAGAGAACAGCAATAAAAGGTAGATACAGGTGTATACTGTGCTGGAGGCACACAACACCCATTAACTCCCGCAGATGCCTGAGAAAAGAACACACTGTAGAACACACTGTCCCTGCCTTTCAAGCTCTTTCCCTGCATGCCGGAACACACTACACAAGGCCGCCGCGCTGGCGGCCTTTTATAGTGTGGGGCGTGTACTAAACCCCCCTGAGCTATAATTGGCCACAGGCATCCTGCCTGTGGCCAATTATGGCTTTCCTCGCTGCCGGCGCTGTGATTGGCCAAGCATGCGGGGTCACAGTGCATGCTTGGCCAATCACAGCGCCGGCAATGCAGTGCGATAGCGCAGTGCATTGTGGGCCATTCGCGTCACACGAATTTGGCGCGAACGGCCCATAACGTTCGATCTTCGTCGAACGATCGAACAGCCGATGTTCGAGTCGAACGTGTGTTCGACTCGAACACGAAGCTCATCCCTACCCATGGATATCAATATATCCCCCAGGTCTCCCATCAGTTCAATCCAAAAGGGGCTCAACCTCCACTCCCCAGGACGATTACGCTTACCCAGTTCCAATGACACTGTTAGTGATCTGACAAGCCCCTTGGTTTGTAACTCACATTTTTTATTAAGGGCATCATCTCCTCATTTCCCAAAACAAAATCGATCCTGGAAAGTTTAGAGTGAGTCTTAGAGAAGCAAGAGTACTGTCGAGCCTCTGGATTTCGCTTTCTCCAAATGTCTCTCAGTCCTGTTTCTGTCAGAAAGTCAGATAACCGGCTATCCACTGTTCTACTTGTATGCATCACGAGGGGGAATCTATCCACTTTCCGGTCCATTACCATATTGAAATCCCCTGTTACTAACACCGGTACAACAGGTTTATCCAGAGCAAACTCAGTGAGCTTGAAAAGAACCGAAAGATCAAAGGGAGGGGGAAGATACACATTTGTCAATATGCAGGTTCTGTTTTCAATCCTACAAAATAAAAAAATGTATCGCCCCTGTTCATCTATCTTAACCTGAATACAGGTGAAAACCACCCGAGCTCTGATAAAGGTACTCACCCCTCTGGAATAGGAGGTATGGACTGAATGAAACTGTATGGGATAGTCCCGCCACCACAATTGAGGGCTAGTGATTTTGTAAGATGTGATTTTGTGATATGTAAAGTACCGCTACCGCGTATGTTTTTGCAATCAGTAGAATTGCTGCTTTTTTCTCTGGATCTCCCATTCCCCGCACATTCCAAGAACATAAATTCTAATTTTTAATCTGGGTGCTTCCAACCATAGTATTTAAATTTTCTATGTGACGTGTGACCAAGTGACCAATACCTTTTTACATTTGTATGTGTTACTTGTGCTAATTTAAAAAAAATTTTAACCCAATATTGCCAAACTCCAAAACTGTAATTAGTTTCAAACAACCTTGTGTGCCAATTGTGCCACTTCCGCAAACTCATACTTTTATACATCCTTTTCACCTGCCCATTGGGCCTAGTTGGGGGCATTTGACCATTACCTATTCCTGTTTTTTCAAATGTTATAAATATCTTTAATCTTATCTTCTTACACTCTCCCCTCCCTAACCAACCCCTCCCCATAACTCTATACAACCAACATCTAAACTAACAAACATACATGACAAAACAAAAACATAAAACAAAAAACACACACACAGAGAGTTCTTTGCGATACCCCTTAAGCACCGGGGGTAGTACACTCATTACTCCCTCACCCATAAACCCTCCCCTGCCCCCCCTCCTCCACTCCGTGTTTATTCAACATTGTGCTTATAATGTGATTTGTCCTAATTCATCGTGTTAATAAATTCTAGAAAAATTTAAATCAGAATGTGTTACAGTCTCCTTTTGTAAGATTCAATCCAGTCCTCCACCCCCTCCGGGGTGTCAAGAAAAACAGTCTCCCCCAAAGCATTTATTCTCAATCTAGCGGGGTATAATAGAGCATAGTTCACTTTTAATTGTTGCAGTTTACGCTTCACTTCTCCGAACTTAGCCCTCCGTTTTTGCAAGTCGGGTGAAAAATCAGGGTACATTGAAACCCTATTGCCGTTATACGTTATGTTGCCCATTTCCCTAGCTTTATTTAGGATAGTCATTTTGTCTTTATAATAAAGTGTTTTTACCAAGAGAGATGTTGAAGGGGTCTAGAAGGGACCCTGTGAGCTCTTTCTAGTACGAAAAGGGGTGAAAAGGACTGCTCTCCAAATAACTCCCTGAACCACTTTTCCAGAAAAGTAGTGGGGTCTGGTCCCTCAGTACGTTCCGGGAGTCCAACTATCCTTACGTTCTTCCTTCGCATCCTATTCTCCATTTCGTCAATCTTAGTCTGATAATTGAGCATCTGCTCCTTTATGATTTTCATCTCCCGTTTCAGGGGGTTAAAATCGTCCTCTACCAGACCAACCCTCCCCTCTAGAGCTGTAGTCCCTTTCCCGCACCTTTTGCATGTCATGCCTGATAAGGGACAGTTCTTCCCGCACGGTTTTAAATTGGTCAGATATTTCGATCTTACAGGTATTAATTGCTATCAAGATTTATTTTAGTGATGGTTCTGCTACTCCTAGTATCTATGTTAGATGATGTCTTTCCATGACCCTGACCTTCTTCCGTCCCCTCACTCGGTAGTTTTCCAATGGGGGGAATCGCTCCCTTCACAGGAGTTACCTGTCCTTGTCCCAGACTCATTCTAGTAGTGTTAGCTCCAACCTGTGGTTTAGACAGCATACTGACGTTTTGGGTCTGTTGACTGTTTTTTGGGGGTGTCTGCCCCTGCGAATGGGAGAATTCCTTTAATCTAGCGGCAGCTGCCTGGCTCACCTTTGTAGTACGCTGCAATGTCATAATCCAGAGAAAAAGAAAAAAGAAAAATTGAAAAAAAAAGGGGAAAAGAGGGGAAGCCAGGTAAAAAAAAACTATATTTAGATGTTTTAAAATAAGGAAGACCATATGTCCTGGAATGATAAATAGTGAAATAGGCACTCTCTTCTGCTTTGATCTATAAAGCAAGGGTACAAGGATTTAAAGGCGGGAGTCTCTCAAGCTTCCACACTGTCTCAACTTTTTGAACTTTAAAACATTCCCATATCTCTTGCAATAAATAATGAAAAGTTCTCACCCAGCCAGCGTTCAAAACTCAGGGAAGATATACCGATCACCCTTCCTTCAGGCTGTATCCTTTTTTCTGCATACAGAGCCGCAGGGGGAATTCGGAGGGGGTCTCTCACACCCCCATTTGTCTGCCTGGGCTGTCAGTCAGGGACTTCTCCATCCTGGAGAGCGGGGGGGGGGGGTGCAGTGCGGATATCTCACACTACCACCGCTGCTTCCCCTCTGCTCCTGGATATTGTCGGGTAATAGACGGGTAATAGACTTCCCAGCGAAAGGGGGGGGGTCGGCAGGGGTCTCACACACCGCCACCGTCACTTCCCGCTGAGTTATACCTCCAAATAGAGAGAAGGGAAGAGATCTAAACTAGAACCTCATATCCCTAATATCGCCATCTCCACCTCTCATTATACCGCTAAGAGGCTTGCGTTGAAGGCACTTGGGGCCGTTATTCCTCCTGATAGCAGAGTGTCTCCGTAAGGAAGTCAGGGGGAGGATATGCCGACACGTCACGGGACACCACCGCGCTTGTATAGCGGGGAATTTACTCCGTCACCCCACCAGCAGCTGACCAGGTGAGAAGGGCTTTACAGGCTCGGTTTCCCGAGAGCGCAAGAGCGGCATATAGCTCCACCGCGCATCGGCTCCTGTTCAGCCCACGACATCCAGGAACCCCACGGCCGGGGAGTGAGAACCGGGTTTAGGAGGAGGAGAAGAAAGGGGGAGAGCAGCCAAGCTCTCACATCAGCCTTTGCAACATCCGCATCCCTCACAGATACTCTAGTTGGAGCGCAGGAATGAGCCCTGCTGCAAAGTATTGCATCAAAAATTTTAATTACACGCCCCTATTAAACAGGGGCTGAAAAATTGGGCCTTAGGCATTGGTGCTGGTGCCACAACACTGCAACCCCTCACATATACTCTAGTTGGAGCACAGGAATGAGCCCTGCTGCAAAGTATTGCATCAAAAATTGTAATTACACGCCCCTGTTAAACAGGGGCTGAAAAATTGGGCCTTAGCCACTGGTGGTGGTGCCCAGAACCAAAAATGTTCTTACAAGCTATCAGCATGATCATTGAGGAGTAAGAGGATAGAGTCACTCAGCATAACAGGATAGTTACTCAGCATCAGCATAGGCAGTCTTACAGGGATCTGACATTTCAAAAAAAATATTCGGTTACATCAGCATCAGGTGCTTGGTGGTGATCCAAAACTGATTCATTTTTATGAAGGCCAGTCGCACCCTGTGATCGGTTACAAAGCCTCCAGCAGCACTGAATGTGCATTCCGAAAGAACGCTGGATGCAGGAGAGGCCAGTAGCTCAATTGCATACTGTGCAAGCTCTGGCCAGTGATCCATCCTCAGAGGATTTTTGGTGGGAAAGGTGTCCAAGTCTGATCTTGCCCCTAGGTATTCCTGCACCATGTAAACCAGACGCTAGCAATGGTTGCTGGAACAGATCATACCATGGGGCTGCGGACTAAAAAATTGTCTGAACGCATCGGTCAGACGGCCACCTTCTCCACCGCTACTTCTTTGACTGACCAAAGCCTCAGCAACACGTTGTCCAGGACCAGGAATTTGTAACCTCCCAGTCTCTGGGAACACGTTGCACAGACCTTTTTGCAAGGCCTCCCGAAGATGTTTCATCCTCTGCTCCCTCTGCGACGGCAAGATAAGGTCCACAACCTTACCCTTGTAACGTGGATCAAGTAGGGTTGCCAGCCAGTAATGATCCCTCTCCTTGATAGCATGAATAGGAGGATCCTTCCGCAGGCTTTGCAGGATCAGGGAGGCCATGCAGAGTAGGTTTGCTGAGGAATTTGGTCCGGAGTCCTCTGGGTCACTCAGGACGACATGATTCGCAGAAACCTCCTCCCAGCCACGTACAAGTCCATGGGTGTCTTGGGACTGTAATTGATCCCTTGAAGACTGCTGCTGATGCTGAGTGCTAGGCTCCACCTCCATGCTGACACAATCCTCCTCCTCCTCCTCTTCCTGTGTGATAGGCCGGCCAGCAGGTACACTGTCTGGATAAAGGGGGCCTTGAGAGGTAAGGAAGTCCTCCTCTTCCTCCCTCTTTTCTGCCTGAAGTGCCCTGTCCATTATTCCACGCAGCGTGCACTCCAACAGGTGGACAAGAGGGACAGTGTCACTGATGCATGCACTGTCACTGCTCACCATCCTCGTGGCCTCCTCAAATGGTGCCAGAACAGTGCATGCATCCGTGATCATGACCCATTGTCGTGGCAATGAAAACAAAACAAGCTCCCCTGACCCTGTCCTGGTGCCATATTGGCACATATACTCATTGATGGCCCTCTGCTGCGTGTGCAGCTGCTGCAGCATGGCCAACGTTGAGTTCCACCTGGTGGGCATGTCACAGATTAGACGGTTCTTGGGCAGCCTAAATTCCTTTTGCAGGTCAACCAGCCGAGCACTGGCATTATATGACCAGCGGAAATGCACACAGACTTTCCTGGCCTGCCTCAGGACATCCTGTAAGCCTGGGTACCTGCCCAAGAACCGCTGCACCACCAAATTAAGGACATGAGCCAAACAGGGCACATGGGTTAGGTGTCCCTGTCGGAGGGCGAAGAGGAGCTTAGTGCCATTGTCGGAAACCACCATTCCTGGCTTAAACTGGCGTGGTGTCAACCACCTCTGAGCCTGCCCCTACAGAGCTGACAGAATCTCTGCCCCAGTGTGGCTCCTGTCCCCCAAGCACACCAGCTCAAGCACCGCATGGCATCTCTTTGCCTGCGTACTTGCATAGCCCCTTGAACGCCTACAGAGCAGGTTCCGAGGACAAAGCACAGGAAGAGGCCATGGAGGAAGAAGAAGAGGGGGTGGAGGAGAGAGGTGTGTCAGAATCACCAGTAGTGGCATTTTGGAGACATGGTGGCGGAACAACCTCCAACACTACTGCACCTTGTCCTGCATCCTTCCCAGCTGCCAGCAGAGTCACACAATGCACCATGAAAGATAGGTAACGTCCCTGTCCATGCCTGCTGGACCATGAGTCAGTGGTAATATGCACCTTACCACTGACCGCCCTGTCCAGCAAGGCCAAGACATTGCCTTCCACATGCCGGTAGAGAGCCTGAATTGCCTTCCGTGAGAAAAAGTGGCGTTTGGGAACCTGCCACTGATGAACCGCACATTCCACAAACTCACGGAAGGGGGCAGAGTCTACCAACTGAAAAGGCAGCAGTTGAAGTGCTAGCAATTTAGCCAAGCTAGCATTCAACCGCTGGGCATGTGGGTGGTTGGGAGCGAACTTCTTTTGGCGGTGCAGCAACTGGGGCAGGGAAATTTGCCTGGTACAATCTGACGTTGGTGTACCTGATAGCAGATTGCCCGCAAGTACTTGGCTGTGACACACCTAATTCTAAACCTTCATTCCTCTCAGTGCAGGTTTCAGAGAGGACTGAAGGTATAGTGGGGTTGGAGATCCCAGCTGATGAGGAGCAAGGAGAGGTCCGTTTTGTTCTTTGGTGTGGGTTTTTTAGGTATGCTTGCCAACAAACTGCATGGCATGTCGACACATGTCTGATCAAGCATGTGGTGCCCAAGCAGGTGATGTTTTGGCCACGCGAGATACGCCTGAGACATATGTTGCAAATAGCAGCGCTGTGATCTGATGCACTCGTCTCAAAAAAGGCCCACACCAAACAACTTTTGGAATAACGCACAGAGACAGCAGCGGCCTGCACATGCAGAGCTCTGCTGTGTGATGCTGTCGGTGTGCTGCCCTTAAGCTGGCCCCTGGAGGGCATCCTGCCTCATTGGAGATGTGCCTACTCCTCCTCCTCCTCCTCCTCTCTCCTATCAGGCACCCATGTAGAGTCTGTGACCTCATCATCCCCTCCCTCCTCATCACTGTTCCAAACCTGGCAGTATGCTGCAGATGGGGGAACATGAGTGTCAGATTGCTGTCCTTCTTGGGCACCTCCTCTCTCTGGGCTCATGTTATTGCCTTCCTTTAGCTGGGTACCATCACCCGAGCCTTCAAAAGGCTGGGAATCCTCCTGGAGCATGTACCCAACACTGTGGTCAAACAGTTCGGGGGACTCATCAGGAGGACATGGTGGGGCTAGGGAAGGAGTGACTGATGCCATTGAGCCGAGGGAAGAGGCCGCTTTGGCAGCTGCTTTGCTAGACAAAATACCCTGAGCCTGGGTGAGAGAGGATGAGAAGGATGAGGACAGCTTGGTCATTAAGGATGAGCTCGGTGTTCGAGTCGAACATACGTTCGACTCGAACATCGGCTGTTCGATCGTTCGCCGAAGATCGAACGATTTGGGCCGTTCGTGCCAAATTCGAGTGACGCGAACGGCCCACAATACACTGCGCCATCGCAGTGCAATCCCGGCGCTGTGATTGGCCAAGCATGCACTGTGACCCCGCATGCTTGGCCAATCACAGCGCCGGCAGCTAGGAGAGCCATAATTGGCCACAGGCAGGTTGCCTGTGGCCAATTATAGCTATGGGGGTTTAGCACACGCCCCACACTATAAAAGGCCACCAGCGCAGCGGCCTTGTGTAGTGTGTTCCGGCGCAGGGAAAGAGAAGGATAGGCAGGGACAGTGTCATTGTGCTTTTCTTTGCTAAACCTTGTGTGTAGAAAGAGAGAAGGATAGGCAGGGAGAGTGTCAGCGATATTCTTTGCTAAACCTTGTGTGCAGGGAGAGAGAAGGATAGGCAGGGAGAGTGTCAGTGTCATATTCTTTGCTAAACCTTGTGTGCAGGGAGAGGGAAGGATAGGCAGGGGACAGTGTCAGTGTCATTGTTGCTAAGCCTCCTGCACAATATACACCTGAAGCCAGCCCTTATTGCTGTGTTTTCCTGGTGTGTTACACTAACAGGCATTTGCAGCACTTACAGCGGGCGTAGTGTGCTTTCTGCTAAATATACACCTGAAGCTAGCCCGTATTGCTGTGTTTTCCTGGTGTGTTACACTAACAGGCATTTGCAGCACTTACAGCGGGCGGAGTGTGCCTCCTGCACATTATACACCTGAAGCTAGCCCGTATTGCTGTGTTTTCCTGGTGTGTTACACTAACAGGCATTTGCAGCACTTACAGCGGGCGGAGTGTGCTTTCTGCTAAATATACACCTGAAGCTAGCCTGTATTGCTGGGTTTTCCTGTTGTGTTACACTAACAGGCATTTGCAGCACTTACAGCGGGCGGAGTGTGCCTCCTGCACATTATACACCTGAAGCTAGCCCGTATTGCTGTGTTTTCCTGGTGTGTTACACTAACAGGCATTTGCAGCACTTACAGTGGACGGAGTGTGCCTCCTGCACATTATACACCTGAAGCTAGCCCGTATTGCTGTGTTTTCCTGGTGTTGTTACACTAACAGGCATCTGCAGCACTTACAGCGGGCGTGGTGATTCAGTTGCTGCAGGAGTTTGGACTGTGAGGACGTGCCTGTAGGGAGCTCCTGGAGCTCCAGAAGGAGGGGGTGTGATGGCCTCCTCCAGCCCAGGACCGGGGCAGCTTTCCCGGCCTGATGCTGCTGCCTCCTCCCTGGGGATTAAGGACTTGTCCAGGGAGGAGACGCTCTTTTTAAAAACGCAGTTCGAGCTTATGGATTGGACCCTGCCCCAGCCTGGGGAGGGTCCTCCAAAGTTGCTAAGAAGGGTTGAAAGGGTCAAGGACTTGATCCAGAAGGCCAGCCGGGCCTTCTGTGGGAGGACCGCAGTCCTAACGGATTTGAGGAACAGAAGGGACCGGGCCAGCAGCTTTAGAAGAGGCGAGTATGCTGAGGACATTAAACTTTTAAAAGGTCAAAATAACGACCTGTGGACCCTGCTTGTTGGGCTATGTGAGAGAGGCCGTGGGGAGACAGAATTCCTCCTAGAAGTGAGGACTGAGCTCCGGAGAGCGAGTAAGGAGGGCTTCCAGGCTGCCAGGCGCAACAGCCAGAAAAACCCGCAGGACCATCCGCAACCTCAAGAGCCTGTGGAGGTGGTAAGCCCCGGTGATGGTGAAGGACCTCCCCCCTCCCTGGGAAGTGTGGTCCCTGTGGTCCCTGTGGTCCCGGCTGTGGAGGGTCCCAGAGTCCATGCAGCGTTGCGGCCAGGAAAATCTGCCGGCACGCAGGCAGTCTCGGGTAGGGTACCCCATGATACAGCCAAGAAGGGCCAGGACGGGTGCACTCTGGGAGTGGGAAAATTGGGGGGAGTTGCGGTGGTGGTCCTAACGCCTCTCCCGGGGGACAGGCTAGAAGCAGGGAGAAAGGAAGCAGCCAGGCAAGATGGCGGGGCCCCCAGGACCCCTGTGAATCCCGCATGTGGCATAAAAACTGCACAGGCTGTGGAGGAGGGAGAGGGGTTCGCTATGCAGACAGAGACTGCCACAGGAGTTATTATCCCAAAAGCTGCAGGAGAGACTGGGAAAGCAGAGACTGCAAGTGTGCCAGTGTTAGGGGGGGAAAAAACTAGAGGTGGTGGGGTGGTGGTTGCAGTGGGTGTGGGGGAGGTTGGTGGTGAGGGTGGGGGGGCGCCATTTTCCAGTGGAGATGGAGGAGGATTGGATGCTGTAAGCAACGCACATACAATGGACACTATGGCGCCAGGATGTGTGACATCCACTGCTGACAGTAGGGGTGTGGCCAGTGGACGGAGCCTGGGCGGGCTGGGGGGCCAGGGGGAGGAGTTGGGGCGGGAGTCTGGGCGGTGGGAGGATGTGGGAGGGGCTAGCGGTGTCAGTGCGGCCACTTCCGTTTTTTCTGGTCAGCCTGACCCGGAAGTGTGCAGGAGGGCTGACCAGGAAGTGAGTCCTGAACCGGAAGTGGTTGGGCACTTCCGGTCCACGGCCATTGATGGCCCTGAAGGTGAAGATGGGATGGAGGTATGTGGGGGGGGGAGAAATGTGTGTTGTGCCAGTATTTTCTTCAGGGGATCTGAGCCCAGCCCAGAGGGTGGGCAGGTGGAGCGAGGCTGAGGCTTGGGAACTTCTCGGGGATCACCCAGCTGTGGCCTTTATCAGAGGCATGGAGTCTCAGGGGGGACAGGTAAAGGGGAAGGAGCAGTCACGGCCGCAGGAGCAGGGGGTGGAGCCATCTGGGACTCGTGCCTGTTGCTCCAGCGGGCCCTCAGTGGTGGACCCTCCTCCCAGTGTTAGGAGGAGGGATGTTGTGGGTGTGGCTTGCTCCGGGGGGGTGGTGGATGGGAGGGACCCCCCCCGGCAGGATTAGGCCGGGGGGTTCCCCCGGTTGGTGAGTCAGCCATGGGTGCTGGGGTGCCCTCTGAGGGTGCCCCTGGTGATGCGGCGGAGGGCACTTCTGGCACTCAGGCTGAGGGTGTTTTGGGGCAGGCCCAGGAGGCAGTACTACTCGAGGCACTTAGGGAGACCAGGTCTTTTGCCCAGATGGCAGGGACCAGCGTCCCTTTGGCCCCCCTGTACGACCAGTTTGGTGCCCAAAACTTCCGGGTTCCCCCCGCAGACCAGCTCCAGGGGGTGAACCCGTGGTCGAGGGGTACAGGGGGTCCGGAGAGGCGCAGGCGCAATGTCGTGCAGCTGCGGTGGGAGGGACCTGGACAGTGCCCCAGCAGAGGGCAGGTAGTGGATCTCCTGCTGAAGGGGGCCAACTTTAAGGTAGCCGACCTCTTCGCGGTGATCCATCCCACGGGCACCAAGGAGTTTGATGTCAGTTTCTCCTCCTTGGTGCTAATGGAGCTCTTTCTCACCGTCTATGAGCTCCTGAAGAGGTCGGAGCCTTGGAAGTTCTTTAAGGTGGTCCCCCTGTCCAGGCAGGAAGATATAAAGTCCCTGACCATTTTGGTCAGGAACGAATCCCTCCCACCTGAGGACATTGCCACCTGGTTGGGGAGGTATGGGCAGCTGCAGTCTCCCCTCCACAAAAACCTGGATGAGCGTGGGGTCTGGACCGGGGCGTGGTTGGCCAGGATCCGTCTCAAGCGCCAGGGGACTAGTGTGACCCATGTCCCCGGAAGTGCGTTTATTGGGAGAGATAGGATCCTGGTCTTTTACCCCGGTCAGCCCCGTCGCTGCTTCAAGTGTGGGAGTCCCACCCATTTGAGTGCGGATTGCACAACACCCCGGTGCGTCAGGTGCAACAGGCCTGGGCACTCCCCGGAGACTTGCAGACTAATTGTCTGCAACCTCTGTGGGGTGTCCGGCCACCCATTCAGCCGCTGCCCTAAGGCTTTTCGGGGGCGTGTGGCTGATGGGGATGGGCCAGGCCCAGATGACGCATCGGGGGGGTGGGTCTCCCACCCCAGGCGCCTCGGGCAGGCCCAGGAGATGGGCCTGGGGTTGGTGGCCCAGAGGGGCCTTTGCCGCAGAGGCCCGGGCGTAGGCGTGGCGGAGTTGGGGCCCCTGCTGAGTATGTGCCTGGTCCCTCGGGACTTGTTTCTGGGGGGCCGGGTGCACCAGTATCAGGCCCAGTGGGGGTGAGGGGCCGAGGGGGTGAGGGGCCCTCTGCTGGGAACCTCCCCCCTCCCCCTCCCCCTCTTTTGTCCGTACCCCTTTCCCCTTCTACCCCCCTCTTTCCCCCCTCCTCCCTACCCTTCCCCTCCCCCTTCTTTCCCCCCTCCTCCCCCCTTTCTCCCTTCCTCTCCCCCCTTCTCCCTATTCTCCTTCTGCCCTTCCCCCTTCCTCTCTGCCCCCTTCCCCCTCCCGTTCCATCCTGGATCCCCTTGTGTTATCCCAGGATTCGGGGGGAGATGGAGGTAGCTGTGTCGTCGAGGGGCCTGCACAAGAGGCCCATGGGGGCCTCTAGCGGGCACTCCGGCGACGAGGTGGGCGGCCAGACCCAGGCGGGCTGGCTGCAGAGGAAGGTGAGGAAGAGGAAGAAGAAGAAGGATCCTGGGGGGGGGTTGCGGGACCCCGGGTTGTCCCTGGTAGGGACCATGGAGGGCCCCCCCAGTGATCCTAGGGAATATGTACGGGGCCCTCTCCGACTCGGAGGAGGACCCTGGGGTATAGGCGAAAACGCAGAGGAGAATGCGGGCCAAAATCACTAAGAATGGCGGTACCCTCTCCAATACGCGTTGCGACCATTAATGTCGCAAGTGTGCGTTCTGCGGCGGCTCGTTTCATGGCCTTCGATTTTCTCAGCCGAGTTGAAGCTGATATTTTGCAAGAGACCTGGCTGGCATCGGTGGCAGAGATGCATCTAGCAAAGAGGGAGTGGAGATGCGGGCCCTCCCTCTGGTCTCTTGCGGCCGAACCCTGCAGTGGAGTTGCAGTCCTTTTTAAGACTGGTCCGGTGGCTTGTCGACGAGTGATTGAGGTAGAGGTCGGTAGGTGCCTGGTGGTGGACGCCGTCGTGAGGGGGCAATTCCTGAGGCTGATTAACTTCTATGGCCCTCAGACCAAGAGGGACAGGAGGAGCCTCCTCACGATGGTCAAGCCCTACTTGTTTACGTCCCAGCAGGTGGTCTTTGGTGGTGACTACAACATGGTCACCAGATCAAAGGATCGGGCAGGCGCCTCAGGCCCCCTGGGATATGATAGTATCTTCTTGAATAGAATAGTAAGGGAAGCCGGGTTGGTGGATGCACATGTTCAGTGCCTCCCCAGCCACACTGGGTTCACCTATGCCCGAGGTAATAGTAGGAGTAGGTTAGATAGGTTTTTTTTAAAGGGGAGCTCTACCTTTGCGGCACCTGTGCTGCAGGCGGTGGAGTTCTCCGATCACTGTATGGTTTCTGTGACTTTGAATGTGGCCAACACTCCTCAGAAGGGTCGAGGTTTCTGGCGTCTTAATGGATCGCTGCTCGAAGATCTCGAGGTTAGGGAGGCCTATGAGATCTTCTTTGCGGATCAGGCCTCGCTCCTTGAGAGCGGCTGCTCCCGCCGGGAATGGTGGGAAGTGGTGAAGAAGAGGTCGGAGGGCTTTTTCCGCAGGATCTCTAGGTACCGGGCGACATCCAAGTACCTGGCCTACCAGAGGTTGCGCAGGCAGTTAGACCACCTGGTCTCAGCTGGGGGCCCTCAGGAACAGATATCCGATCTGAAACTTCAGATGAAGGGGTGTCAGTATGACCGTCTTGCCTCCCTGGTCCTTGAAAGGGATTACGGGAAGTTTTCCTCCCCGGATCCCTACAAGAGCTGTGGGGAGGCGGTGAGTTCGAAGGCCATACATGGCTTGAGGGATTCCTCGGGGTCCCTGGTCCGGTCCAGACCGGGTATCCTGGGCATCATCAGGGACCATTTTTCAGACCTCCTTCGTAGGAAGCCTTTAGATATGGAGAAAGCCAGGGTGTTTCTTGATGAGACTCCGCTTCGTGCGGGGCCTGATCTCCCGGACTCTCTGACGGCAGAAATCTCGGTTGCAGAAATCGAGCAGGCCATTGACTCTTTGTCCTTGAAAAAGTCGCCGGGGCCCGATGGGCTTACGGCTGAATTTTATAAAACCTTTAAGAGTCTCTTGGCTCCTCATTTGAGGGAGGTTTTCAATGAGTGTTTGGCCAGCGGCCTGCTCCCTCCCTCAATGAGAAGGTCAGCCTTGATTCTGCTATCAAAGGGGAAAGATCCGACTGTGATTGAGAACTGGCGCCCGATCGCCCTTCTCACTACAGATAGGAAGTTGTTGGCGAAAATATTCTTTTTGCGTATGTCAGCAGTCGCTGACGAGATGCTTTCTGTCTCCCAGCACTGCGCAATTCCTGGCCGGAGCACCTTTAGTGCCGTCCTGAACGTCCGGGAGGCCGTGGAAAGGTGCAGGGCAACGGGGGATGGGCGGTATCTGCTGGCATTAGACCAGGCCAAGGCTTTTGACCGGGTGAACCATGAGTACCTCTGGCTTCTTCTGGGAAAGTACGGTTTGCCTGAGCAATTTGTGAATTGGCTGAAAGTATTGTACAGGGGGGCGGTGAGCTTCCCTCTTGTCAATGGTTGGGTGGGTCCTGCCTTTGCTGTGGACTCTGGGGTCAGGCAGGGTTGCCCGTTGAGCCCCCTTCTCTACGTTTTTTGCCGTCGATCCCTTTGTGAGAAGGCTCGACTGTGAGCGTTTGAGGGGGGTTCCGGTGGAGCCTTGCATTGGTCTGGATCCGGCAGTGAGGGTGGTGGCCTACGCGGACGATGTTTCGGTGGTGGTGTCCAGCCGTGAGGAGGCCCTGTTTGTGGAAACGCAAATTGGGAGCTACTCCGAGGCATCTGGTTCGTTGGTCAATTGGGACAAGAGCGAAGTTCTCTGGTTGGGGAAGGAAGGCGAGCAGTTCGCTCTTCCGGACATGTTTCCCCAGCCCCAGCCAGAAGTTAAAATTCTTGGCATCCTATTTGGCCCGGGTGATTACCCCAAGCTAAATTGGGAGCGCAGACTGGTCGGTGCATCTCGGAAGGTGAATGCCTGGAAGGGCTGGAAGCTGTCATTGAGGGAAAGGGTAAGCCTGGTCAAAACATACCTACTGCCAGAGTTCCTCTATGTCAGCTACGTTTGTATTTTGCCTGCATCTCTCTATGCCCGGATCTCTGGCCTGTTTTTCCTGCTGTTGTGGGGAAACAGGCTAAATCTGATCAAGAGGGAAGTCACGTACCGACAGAGGAGGCATGGTGGGTTGGATATGATCAATCCGGTGGTGTTTTTCATCACCTTATTTGTGAAATTCAACCTGCAGTCCATCTTTGTGGACCTGCCTACTCTGTGGGAGCGCTCATGCAAGAACTGGCTCTTGCTGTTCCTGAGTAGGTGGGAGGATGGGGGTCGGCCCGGTGATCTTCGTAGATCACACGGGTATCTCCCGTCCTATGTCCCCCAAGCTTTGAAGGTACTGAGGCAGTGGCGGATAACTGCCCTGGAGGTGGGCTCTTTGGGTCTGCGTGAGCTGTACTCAAGAGTCATGGCCTCGGACATTTTGAGGCCACTGTCTTTAAGGGATTGCCCGGAGAGAGTCCTTGAGAAGGGACTAGCCCTTCTGAATTCCCCAAGAGTCCCAAGCAAGTTTTGGGATCTTGCGTGGAGGGCTTTCCCCGGACGCCTCTATGTCCGTGGAAACCTAAAGTTTAGGAACCTAGGGGACAGAGGTTGTCCTCGTGCAGAATGTGGGGGGGCATTGGACACCATGGACCACTTTTTGGCCGAATGCCCCTTCAACATTAAGGTTCGCGAGGGGGCAGGGGAAGCCATTGGTTATCCCCGACTCTCGTCCTTGACTTACTCTGAGGTGGTGTACGGCAACTTTAGGGTTCACAGAGGGTTTGAGTTATCGTCACTTTATTTAGCTAGCTTAGTGGCTCTCTATTACACATGGCACTCTCGGTGTTTGGTTTCCACTAGGGGCAAAGTCCTGTCCACGCATGAGGTGGTGGGTGATATCTTTCGGGAGTTGGTGAAGGTGAGGAGTCTTGAGAGGGAAGGGGTTGGAGCCAATAGGAGTGCCCGGCTGTGGAGGGGTTTCTCCTTCCGGCCTCCTTGAGGATTCTGGGCCTTTTTCTTTCGGGGGGTGGTTCTTTCTGTCCTTTTCACCCCCCTTAGATTTTGGGTTCTTTTTTTAAAATAGGGCTTGCAGGCATTCTAGACCTTATTTGCGTTCTCGCCTGTAAGTAGCCGGTGGGTGGTTGGTGTTAGCGTTTAGGTCTGGTGTTAGTGTTAGGTTTGATGTGTGTTAGTATTAGGATTTTGTAAGATTAGTGGGTGATGTGTTCTTTTTCTTGTATTTTAGGATTTCGGATATATATAATGAGAAACCCACGTGTGGGTGGTCGGAAAGTGGGTAAGGGTGGTGGTGGTGAGTTTTGGTAACGTGTGTTAGTTTGATGTGTGAGGGTTTCTTTAATGTATATGTTATTTCTTTTTGTATATATACTGGCAGTAGTTTTTAAAATAAACAAAAATTTACAGCGGGCGTAGTGTGCTTCCTGCTAAATATACACCTGAAGCTAGCCCTTATTGCTGTGTTTTCCTAGTGTGTTACACTAACAGGCATTTGCAGCACTTAAAGCGGGCGTAGTGTGCCTCCTGCACATTATACACCTGACGCTAGCCCTTATTGCTCGAGCTTTTTTTCTTTTGTGTTACACTAACAGGCATTTGCAGCACTTACAGTGGGCGTAGTGTGCTTCCGGCAAAATAAACACCTGAAGCTAGCCCTTATTGCTGTTTTTTCCTGTTGTGTAACACAGGCAGTCATCTGCAGCACTTACAGCGGGCGTTGTGTGCTTCCTGCAAAATATACACCTGAAGCTACCCCTTATTGCTGGTTTTCCCATCTCCCTGCAGGCCATTAGAATGTCTGGAAGGCAAACAAGGAGAGGCAGACAGTCAGGAGTCAATAAAAGAGCAAGCAGGCTCTGTGTCTAGAGACAACAGTGCTGGTCGTGGACGCGGTGCATCGTCATCAGCACGTGGCCATGGGACACGCTTGTCCTTATTTTCGGCAGCTGGACGTGTTGAGCCGCATCATGCCGAAGACTTGGTAGAGTGGATGACCAAGCCCTCCTCATCCTCCTCATCCTCTCTCACCAAGGCTCAGGGTACTGGCAAAGCAGCTGCCAAAGCGTCCTCTTCCCTGGTATCAATGTCATCATCAGTCACTCCTTCCCTAGACCCATCATGTCCTCCTGAGGAGTCCCCCGAACTGTTTGAGCACAGTGTTGGGTACATGCTCCAGGAGGATGCCCAGCGTTTCAAAGGGTCTGATGATGATACCCAGCTAGAGGAAGGCAGTAGCGTGAGAGCAGAGAGAGGGGATGCTCAAGAAGGACACCAATCTGGCAGTCATGTTCCAGCAGCTGCAGCATACTGCCAGATTGGCTCCAGTGATGAGGAGGGAGGGGATGATGAGGTCACTGACTCCATGTGGGTGCCTAATAGGAGAGAGGAGGAGGATGAGGAGGAGGCACATCTCCAACGAGGCAGGATGCCCTCGGGGGGCCAGCATAGGGGCAGCACACCAACTGAATCACACCGCAGAGCTCCGCCTGTGCAGGGCGCTGCCTCTGCCCGTTATTCAAAAAGTTCTTTGGTGTGGGCCTTTTTTGAGTCGAGTGTATCAGATTGCACAGCTGCTGTTTGCAACATATGTCTCAAGCGTATATCGCGTGGCCAAAACATCAGCCGCTTGGGCACCACATGCTTGACCAGACATATGTTGACCTGCCATGCAGCTCGTTGGCAAGCCTACCTTAAAGACCCACACCAAAGAACACAGCCGACCTCTCCTTTCACCGCATCAGCTGGGATCTCCAACCCCACTATACCTTCAGTCCTCTCTGAAACCTGCACTGAGAGAAATGAAGGTGTAGAATTAGGTGTGTCACAGCCAAGTACTTGCGGGCACTCTGCTAGCAGTACACCGACGTCCGATTCTAGTAGGCAAATGTCCCTGCCCCAGCTGCTGGACCATCGAAAGAAGTTCACTCCCAGCCATCCACATGCCCAGCGGTTGAATGCTAGCTTGGCTAAATTGCTAGCGCTTCAACTGCTGCCTTTTCAGTTGGTAGACTCGGCCCCCTTCCGTGAGTTTGTGCAATGTGCGGTTCCTCAGTGGCAGGTTCCCAAACGCCACTTTTTCTCACGGAAGGCGATTCCGGCTCTCTACCGGCATGTGGAAGGCAATGTCCATGCCTCGCTGGACAGGGCGGTCAGCGGTAAGGTGCATATTACCGCTGACTCATGGTCCAGCAGGCATGGACAGGGACGTTACCTTTCTTTCACGGCCCATTGGGTCACTCTTTTGGCAGCTGGGAAGGATGCAGGACAAGGTGCAGTAGTGTTGGAGGTTGTTCCGCCGCCACGCCTCCAAAATGCTACTACTGGTTGTGACACACCTCTCTCCTCCACCCCCTCCTCTTCTTCTTCCTCCATGGCCTCTTCCTGTGCTTTGTCCTTGGAACCAGCGGTGCTCCGTAGGCGTTCAAGGGGCTACGCAAGTACGCAGGCAAAAATATGCCATGCTGTGCTTGCGCTGGTGTGTTTGGGGGACAGGAGCCACACTGGGGCAGAGGTTCTGTCTGCTCTGCAGGGGCAGGCCGAGAGGTGGTTGACGCCACGCCAGCTTAAGCCAGGAATGGTGGTTTGCGACAATGGCACCAACCTCCTCTCCGCCCTCCGACAGGGACAACTGACCCATGTGCCCTGTGTGGCTCACGTCCTTAACCTGGTGGTGCAGCGGTTCTTGGGCAGGTACCCGGGCTTACAGGATGTCCTGAGGCAGGCCAGGAAAGTCTGTGTGCATTTCCGCAGATCTTATAATGCCAGTGCTCGCCTGGCTGAGCTGCAAAAAGGAGTTGAACCTGCCCAAGAACCGCCTTATATGTGACATGCCCACCAGGTGGAACTCAACGTTGGCCATGCTGCAGCGGCTGCACACGCAGCAGAGAGCCATCAATGAGTACCTGTGTGACTACGGCACCAGGACAGGGTCAGGGGAGCTCGGGTTTTTTTCACCACGCCAGTGGGGCATGATCAGGGATGCATGCACTGTCCTGGCACCATTTGAGGAGGCTACGAGGATGGTGAGCAGTGACAGTGCATGCATCAGTGACACTGTCCCTCTTGTCCACCTGTTGGAACATACGCTGTGTGGAATAATGAACAGGGCACTTGAGGCAGAACAGAGGCAGGAAGAGGAGGACTTCCTTGCCTCTCAAGGCCCCCTTTACCCAGACAGTGTTCCTTCTGTCCCACCCATCGCACAGGAAGAGGACGAGGAGGAGGAGGATTGTGTCAGCATGGAGGTGGAGCCTGGCACTCAGCAGCATCAACAGCAGCAGTCTTTTAGGGATGATTTACAATCCCAAGAAACCTGTGGACTTGTACGTGGCTGGGAGGAGGTGGCTGCGGATCATGTCGTCCTTAGTGACCCAGAGGACTCCGGACCTAATGCCTCAGCTAACCTACGCTGCATGGCCTCCCTGATCCTGCAAAGTCTGCGGAAGGATCCTCGTATTCTTCAGATCAAGGAGAGGGACCATTACTGGCTGGCCACTCTCCTTGATCCACGGTACAAGGGTATGGTTGCGGACCTTATCTTACCGTCGCAGAGGGAGCAGAGGATGAGACAACTCCGGGAGGCCTTGCAGAAAGGTCTGTGCAACGCGTTCCCAGAGACTGGGAGGTTACAAACTCCTGGTCTGGGACAACGAGTTGCTGAGGCTTCGTCAGTCAAAGGAGTGGTGGGGAAGGTGGCCGTCTGACCGATGCGTTCAGACAATTCTTTAGTCCGCAGCCCCAAGGTATGATCGGTTCCAGCAACCATCGCCAGCGTCTGATATACATGGTGCAGGAATACCTAGGGGCAAGGTCAGATTTGGACAGATCCTGATGGACAGATCCTGATGGACAACAGGAAGTATAAAAATATGTGCAAGGCAATCCTAAACAATAAGGATTGGTACAAAACCATACACATTAGACATATTGAAAAATCGAACCGTATTTTCTACTGTTTAATTGACCGGACATACAAAAATGGAACCATTACTAAAGATGTGTATGATTTTGTACGGACAAAGCACCCCCACACACCTACTTTTTACAGCTTGCCAAAAATCCATAAGAGCCTTTCAGATCCCACCGGCCGCCCGATAGTTTCTGGCAATGGGGGAATATCCGAGAATCTTAGTAGAGTAATAGATGCACATCTTCAACCCCTTGTGGTTCAATTAGCCACATTCCTAAAAGATACTATCCATTTCTTAGAGAAAATTTAAAAACTTCAACTACCTACCCAGTCGATCTGGGTTACAATTGATGTGGAGGCACTATACTCCTCGATACCACACCAAAAAGGATTACTAATGATTAGGAATGCACTGCAGAGGAGCTCATGTTATGACAGGGCTACAAATGACTTCATTATTGATGGTTTGGACCATATTTCGAACAACAATTATTTCTCCTTTGACGGCTCCCACTACCTCCAGGTGCAGGGGGTGGCGATGGGGACTTGTTGTGCCCCATCGTACGCCAACCTGTACCTGGGGGAGTGGGAGCGGTCACTCTCCGGTGATGAGAACCTTGCGGAGTACCTGAGCCATGTCCACACATGGCTCAGGTACATCGATGACGTTTTCGTCATCTGGAGTGGGACGGAGTCTGAACTTGTACGTTTTTTTGATCTTTTGAACTGCAACAATTACAACTTGAAGTTCACAATGACGCATAATGTAGGATCAGCAACCTTTCTGGATGTCAAACTAAATACCAACAGCGTAGGTAACATCACAAGTACCTTACACCGCAAAGACACTGCAGGCAATACAGTCCTGCATGCGGCCATCTTTCATCCGATTCCTTTAAAGAACTCAATTCCCAATGGACAGTACCTCCGGTTACGGAGAAACTGTTCTGATGATACGCTGTTTAAAACAGAAGCAGGACAGCTTCAAACTCGCCTTTTGGAACGGGGCTATAGTCGTTGCTGATTACGGAAGGCCTATAATCGGGCCTTCCGACAAAATTGCATAGACTTAATCTCAGGATTCCATCAAATAAATCCAAACAAAATGACCACTCACGCATTATTATGCGCTACTCAGTACAGCATCAACAAATTAGAAACATTCTAGCACGTCACTGATCAATTTTGACTGATGACGACGTAGTAAACACCTTCATTTCACCTACTCCCTCCATTACCTTCAGACGAGTAGGATCTCTCAAAGATAAATTAGTGACAAGTGAATATTCTAGAACTTATAAAAAAAACTGTTCTACACTTGGGACCTTCCCATGTGGACATTGCGCCCATTGTCCCTTTATCCGCAAGGATAAAACCTTTACTTTGCCAGATGGCAAGACCTTCAAACCACAACATTATGTTAATTGTCAAACACAAGGGGTAGTCTACCTGATGACCTGTGAATGCTCAGCATTCTACGTAGGCAAAACTCGTCATCGGTTTTGGTACAGAACCTCCAAACACGTTTACAACATGAGTATTGGCAACATATATCTACCTTTAGGACGACATGTAGTCGACCAACATCATTATAAAATGCTACAAGTGAACTTCGTCGCACTCGACCGGATGCACATACCCAGTCGAGGCGGCGATTGGAATAAAAAACTGCTCCAGATTGAACAGAAGTGGATTTATAGATTAAAGGCTACTACCTACCCAGGCCTCAATGAGGCGATTTCTTTTGTTCCCTTTCTTAAGGGCTTTTCCTCAGGAAAAACCAGCTAGAGGAGACAGGAACGGTTTCTTGCTAATAGTAACACGATTTTGGTTTGATCACCAATTTAGTTTTTGATTAGTTCATACAATTAGTATGACACACAATGAGCGATCATGGTGATCGATTCATCAAATTGATGAGACACTTACTATATTAAACAAAGGAACAAGCACGGTTAACTGTCATTTCCTCTGGCTGATCTCGTTTTCCTGAGATTTATCTATATAACTCATCTAAATAGCCTTTAAAAACTACAATCAATATAATGGTTAATAAACCTTAAGAATTCTTTTCTACATATTTTAGCTTGTGCTCTTGCCATATTTTTGTCTATGTTTCTTTATGTCTGTTTCTCAAAGTGCCGCTCTTTAAGACAATATTGAATAGCATTAATGCTTTATTGTATTTTTGTATATAATAAATGGAATAGAAATAAATTCAACATATGTCCAAAATTGAACAAAAACTCTCCTTCTCTCCTCTTGCCCCACAGGACATCTCCCGTCTGGTGCTGGATCTCCTTCTCTCTGCTATGGGCGGACTACTCGATCCTTCAGGCATGCTGCTCTTCGGCACTGGGGGGAGGGACGTTTCAGTGTCCCTGGTTCTAGCGCCAGTAGTTGGTAGAAGTACCACTAGATGGCGCCGACTCAGTGCCGTGTCATCCCATGCCTATCGCCGGGCGCCCGCTTCTTGTGTGGCGCGCGTGCGCGGGGACGTTGCGGGCGTGTGGCCGCTGCTCCCCCGCGTGTGCGTGGACGCCGCTTATTGCACACGGGGATTGCGCGTTGGTTTCCCGGGACTTGTCTGCTGGGATGACGAGGGGGCCACATTTGCCGGCAATGCATGGACGGTGGAGGGAGGAGCCGGGCACCTGTTGGTTATAATGGGCAATTGCTAATTAGCTAAGGTAGGTGGGTGAAGGTATATAATACCTCCTATGTCTGGTCAACAGTCTGATTCCCTGGAAACACAGCACATGCAGTTACTTCCATAGTGAGGTAAGGGGACTTCTCACAACGGTCATGCTAGCCGATTGAACTTCCCATCAGGGAGCTTACATTTCTTAAAGTGCTTTTTTCTTTTCTATTTTTAAGGTCTTTCTCACACTGTTTTCATCAGTGTGTGTATATGCCAATACACTGCTGTTAAGTAAATACAATGTCTTGTCTATAGGCTCTTCTTCCCTTACACCATCCACACACACCTTTCCGCACTTTATTCAAATACACTCACTTGTTCTTATATTTTACCTACAAGCACACACTTAGCCCTTTCCTCTCACGCCCTCACCTGCACTCACTAGCACTGCTCACACCCTCCACTCCATCTTTGCTTTCTTTTCTTTCATCTCTTATTTTCCATTCTTTCCCTTCATCCTTTTCCCCTTCTTTCCCCTCTCCTTTCCTTTCCTCTCTCTCTTCTTCCCCCCCCTTTTCCTCCCCTTTTTCTTTTCCCTCCCCCCCCCTTCAGTTCCCCTCCCTCCCCTTCTTTCCACTCTTTCTAGCTTTTATTATTCTTTTAAACACTCCATTATCTCTCACACTCACATCTTCACATTAATTTAGAATAGACCTCCTGGTTTGACTTTAGTACATCATTTCGTTTAATATATTACGACAATGTAATCATTATCATTATCTATATAGACCACTGTCTAATATCTTTCTCCCGATCCCTATCAGAGTCAGGTGTACACATTCCGATTTCCCACCACCCTTATACAGATATACAGCCAATAAGTCTACTTTGTAATGTCCAAAATCTTCATATCTTTTAAAAAAGACTAATGTGTATCCCCATCACACTCAGGTGCTTGGATCAGGTTCCCGGGGGTTTGACCCCGCCTATCCACCAGTCCATAACTTTTTGCCTCCACATAAATGTGGCGTCCTGAGAGCAGCCTCTATCTGTGGATTGAAGCCACCCCTGTGCGGGGGGGAGGACGTCATAAGCACTACGTTGGGAGCCCTTGTCTGTGAGGGGATTGGAGAGATTCAGACAAGTTAGGATTCCTTTTCTCCGGTTTGGGCCCATCCACACAACTAAGAGGGTAAATATGTGTATTACATGACTGCCTTTTCTCTTAAGTTACCCCTTTTCTTTGATAGATGTTGATGCAACTACTTTCTTGAATGGAATTATTACAAATAAATGTACTTACTAAACATTTGATTGATAACTGTTAGGAGATAATTTGGCGATTACCATGTTACTAATGAATTTACTAATCTATACTCTTCAGAATGTAAGAAAAAAAAACCCTGAGGAAGACCTGCAACATAGGTCGAAATGCTTCGGGGCCTTCCCTCTGTTTAAACATACGTATATACATGCATTACTTCTGTTATGTTCTGTTCATAGTATTTTATATGTTATACCCTTGCATGTGTGCATTTGGCCATTGTACTACCAGAGCTCATAAAAATCTAAACAATTGTACAGCTGACTTTTTAAACCAAAACAAAATCATTAAATAAAATTATTTTATTTATAAGGCCTCATGCCCACTGGCGTTTTTACAGCTGCGTTTTTTGCAGCTTAAAAACGCCTGTCCATGTTATTGTAAATATTTTTTTTTTATTTAAAAAAAAACAAAAAAAAAAAACGTCGGAGCTAAAAACGCGACCGCGCGTTAGTGCGCGTTTTTTGCACGTTAGTGCGCATTTTTGCGCATTTTTTGACGCTCGCGTTTTTTTCTGCCTAATTCTGACGCTGAGGAACGCACTGGTCCTGGGTTTTTTTTACAGCTTAAAAACGTCTATGCTATTTGCAGCTCAAAAACGTCTAGGTGGGCATGAAGCTATAGACTAACATGGACAGGCGTTTTTAAGCTGTAAAAAACGCTCAAAAACGCGGCTGTAAAAACGTCCGTGGGCATGAGGCCTAAAGATACTTTGTTTGACTATTTACTGCTAAAAAATCCCAAGGGAAAAATCTCTGTTTTCTCCATATTCGTTCCGGGATGCGCAGCCCTCTCATATATGCTTTTGTGTCCTTTTCAAGCTAAAGATTTGGACACCTTTCCCACCGAAAATCCTCTGGCTTACTGGGTCTTAAGGATGGATCACTGGCCAGAGCTTGCACAGTATGCAATTGAGCTACTGGCCTGTCCTGCATCCAGCGTTCTTTCGGAACGCACATTCAGTGCTGCTGGAGGATTTGTCACGGATCACAGGGTGCGCCTGTCCACCGATTCGGTTGATCGACTGACCTTCATAAAGATGAACCTGTCTTGGATCACCACCAGCTACCAAGCACCTGAAGCTGATATAAAGAATAATTTATTTTCAAATGTCACATCCCTTCAAGACTGATGCTGATGCTGACTGAGTGACTGTCCTGTTATGTTGACTGACTATCCTCCTCCTCCTCCTCCTCAATGATCAGATTCTTGATGATAGCTTGGAAGAAATGTTTTGTTTCTGGGTGCCGCCACCAGTGGCTAAGGCCCAATTTTTCAGCCCCTGTTTAACAGGGGCATGTAATTAAAATTTTTGATGCAATGCTTTGCAGCAGGGCTCATTCCTGCACTCCAACTAGAGTATCTGGGAGAGGTTGCAGTGTCGTGGCACCAGCACCAGTGCCTAAGGCCCAATTTTTCTGCCCCTGTTTAACAGGGCCATGTAATTATAATTTTTGATGCAATACTTTGCAACAGGGCTCATTACTGTGCTCCAAGTACAGTATCTGTGAGGGTTTGCAGTGTTGTGGCACCAGTGGCTAAGGCCCAATTTTTCATCCCCTGTTCTACAGGGGCATGTAATTAAAATTCTTGATCTAATAATTCACAGCAGGGCCCATTCCTGCGCCCACTAAGAGTAACTGTGAGGGCTTACAGTGTTGTGACAACACCACCACCACCAAAGGCCCAATTTTTCAGCCCCTGTTCAACAGGGGCATGCAATTACAATTATTGATCTAATAATTCACAGCAGGGCCCATTCATGCGCCCACCAAGAGTAAATGTGAGGGCTTACAGTGTTGTGACAACACCACCACCACCAAAGGCCCAATTTTTCAGCCCCTGTTCAACAGGGGCATGCAATTACAATTCTTGATCTAATAATTCACAGCAGGGCCCATTCATGCACCCACCAAGAGTAACTGTGAGGGCTTACAGTGTTGTGGCACCAGCACCACCATCAAAGGCCCAATTTTTTCTACCACTGTTGAACAATGGCATGTAATTACAATTCCTGATATACAGTAGTAGTTGACAGCAGGGCGTTCCAGCGCCCACAAAGAGTAACTGTGAGTGCTTACAGTGTTGTGCCAACACCAACACCTAAGGGGTCAATTTCTGCAGAGTATATACGGCAGGCCCATACTTTCAAACATCCAACTTACAAACGACTCCTACTTGCAAACGGAAGGAGACAACAGGAAGTGAGAGGAAATCTACCCCTAGGAAGGGAAATTCTCTCCTGTAAGAGTTAATATGGGAAAACGGTGTCTCCTCTCTACTGATGCTTTATCACCAATCCTTGTTTCAATAAAAAACCCACTTTTCAAAAACGGTTGTCATTGAGACGGAAAGTGAGGTGAAATGTTCTGAACAGGGGCACAGACAGCAAAACAAATGTTACAGTGGTGATAACCCTTCCCTATGTTTTCCAAAAAGCTTAAAAATAGATTTTTTGCCTGGAGATACACTTAAACAATGTACGTGTTCAAAATTACAAACAGATTCTACTTATGAACAAACCTACAGTCCCTGTCTTGTTTGCACCGCCTGTATACTGCTGTTCAGAGTATATAGGGCTTTTTTATTTTGTGTGCGGAGTTCCCCTTAATATCCATACAAGACCCAAAGGGGCTGGTAATGGGCTGGGGTGGGGGGGGGGCTGATGGGGTAGCTATGCCATTTTTCTCAAAGATTTTCATCCATATTACCGGGACCAGACATGACATTAAAGCCGCAAGCAGTTTTAAATGGATTTTTTTCCTTTAGAAATGTCATTTTGTGCAGGGACAGTTCTAAACACGGGAAACACATGCCACTTCACAGGCATACTTTAGACACCCCCCGGGTACGATATTTAACCACTTCCCGCCCAGTCAATAGTGAATTGACGTCCGGGAAGTGGTTGCAATATCGATACTGGACGTCATATGACGTCCTGCAGGATATTGCCTTGCGCGCGCCCGCGGGGGCGCGCAGCGCGGTGATCGGGGACGGCATGTGTCCCTCGGACACAGCGCTTCCCCGATCACGGTAAACAGCCAATTTCATTGGCTGTTTACCATGTGATCGGCTGTGTCAAAGTCACAGCCGATCACCTGTCAAAACAAACTCGGCGGCGCGCTCCGTGCGCGCCGCCACAGGCTTGCAGAGCGGGGATCGGGGAAGGCGAGTGTCCCTTGGACACAGCGCGTCCCCGATCAGAGTAAACAGCCAATGAATTGGCTGTTTACCACGTGACCGGCTGTGTCCAATCACAGCCGGTCACAAATGTAAACAAACTGCAGGAGTTACTACCTGATCCCTGCTCTCTCCTCACACACCGATCTGTGAGGAGAGAGAAGAGATCAGTAAGTTAGCTCAGTGTAGTTTGTCTACATAAGTTTACAGTGCACAACACGCCCCCCCCCATAAAGAGGACCTGTCACACAGCCCAGCACATCAATCAGCCCAGCCAATCAGCCCATCTGTCAATCAGCCCATCTGTCAATCAGCCCATCTGTCAATCAGCCCATCTGTCAATCAATCAGCCCATCTGTCAATCAATCAGCCCATCTGTCAATCAATCAGCCGATCTGTCAATCAAACACCCCACCTGTCAATCAATCACCCCATCTGTCAATCAATCAACCCATCTGTCAATCAATCAATCAGCCCATCTGTCAGTCAATCAGCCCATCTGTCAATCATCTGTCACAGGCCCACCTCCATCGGTACCGCCATTGGCACCGCCACACAGGCTACTAATACCGCCATCGGTACCAGTACCACCACCAGTACCGCCACCAAGCCCAGCATCTATACTGCCACACAGGCCCGCTACCAGTATCACCACTAGTGCCGCCATCGGTACCACCACCAGTACCACCACCCGTACCACCACCAGTACCACCACCCGTACCACCGTCGGTAGTGCCACCACCACCTGTACCACCACCTGTACCGCCATCGGTACCATCACCACCCGTACCGCCATTGGTACCACCACCACCTGTACCGCCATCGGTACCACCACCACCTGTACCGCCATTGGTACCACCACCACCCATACAGCCATCGGTACCACCACACAGGCCCACCACTAATACCTCCATTGGTACTACCACACAGACCGCCACCACTACCACCAGCAGTACCATTACACAGGCCCACCAATAAGCACTGCCATAATGTCCCAAAGGGTTTACACACCTGAGGAGGCATATGCCATTCTTGCCATGTCGGATGATGAGAGCAGCGGGGAGCTCCCATTATCCGATTCTGGTTCGGAATACGAGCCAGTGGAGGATAGTGGCTCAGAGTCCGAGTCCCCGGAGGAAACCGTCCCTCCCAAAAGAATGCGATCGGCACCAAGATCAGCACCAAGATCAGCACCAAGATCAGGAGAACTGCCCACCACCAGCAGCGCCATACCCCAGGAAGAGGAGCCCAGTACAAGCAATGGAAATGCACGCCCAACCCGAAGAATCCAGCCCCAATCCTACCTTCCCGATGCCCTGGCAAACCCCTTATGGTTGCCTGCCAACTCAGGATCCGCTATCATCCCCCCTTTCACCGCACAGCCAGGTGTGCAGCCCGACACAACAAATTTTTCTAAATTTGATTATTTTTGTTTATTTTTCCCACAAGATTTGCTGCAGAATATAGTGGATCAAACGAATCTGTATGCATCCCAATTTATTGCTGCCAACCCCGATTCTTCCTACGCCCGCATGTTCCAGTGGCGGCGTCTAACATTGGAGGAATTGAAATTATTTTTGGGCCTTATGTTCAATATGGGGCTTACAAAAAAGAACGAAGTCCATTCATATTGGTCCAAACGCCCCATCCAACACATGCCCATATATTCCGCTGTCATGTCCAGGAAAAGATACGACATGATTATGCGCTTTCTCCACTTCAATGACAATTCACAGTGCCCTCCCCGAGATGATCCCAACTACGACAAATTGTACAAGATACGCCCCCTAATCAATGCCTTTTCCCAGCGATTTGAAGAAGTTTTCATCCCAGACCAAAAAATTTGTGTGGACGAGTCCCTCGTACATTTCACCGGCCGACTGCAGTTCAAGCAGTACATACCAAGCAAGAGAGCCAGGTATGGGTTAAAATTAAATAAATTATGTGATCGAGCCACTGGATACGTCTGCAAATTCAGGATCTACGAAGGCAAAGACTCCCAGCTCCAGCCCCGTGATTGCCCCACATATATTGGAACCAGTGGGAAAATTGTCTGGGAGTTGGCATACCCCCTGTTCGGAAAAGGTTACCATTTATATGTTGATAATTATTATACCAGCCTGCCCCTTTTTCGCCACCTTTACAGTAAACAAACCCCGGCCTGCGGTACCTTCAAAAAAAACCGGAAGGGATTCCCACAAAATTTATTGACAAAAAAATTGCGACCTGGAGAATCGGCATCCATGAGGAACGAGGAGGTTTTGGCCATGAAGTGGAGGGACAAGAAAGATGTCCACATCCTCTCTACGATCCACAATGACACCATGGTGGAGATCCCAAGAAGACGCGGCTCCATTGTAAAGCCTGAATGTGTCCACGACTACAATTTGTACATGGGGGGGGTGGATTTAAACGACCAGATGCTACAGCCCTACTTATCAACCAGAAAGTCCCATTATTGGCACAAAAAAGTTGCGTTTCACCTGTTTCACATGGCCCTTTTTAATTCATTTGTCTGCTACCAAAAAGCAACTCAAAATCACCGACTCCACTACCTCCAATATATCGAAGATATCATCGATGCCCTCATTTACCAACAAGATCCCGCCCCAGGAAGCATTCGCTCTGATAGTGTGAGTCGGCTTCACGAGCGACACTATCCCTTTAGCATCCCCCCCACAGAATCTGGAAGAAGACGCCAAAAGAAATGCTGTGTATGCAGCAGAGGAGGAGTAAGAAGAGACACCAGCTATTATTGTCCCGATTGTCCCTCCCAACCTGGCCTGTGCATCGGAAATTGCTTCAAAAATTATCATACATCCATTAGTTCCCCTTATTATTAACAGACTGCCATTTCCCTATTTGCCTGCTACCATGTTACTAACTACCTTCCATGTTAATTAACTGACCATGGCCTGTTTACCGACGATGCCTCTGCCTGCCGATTTAAACCACGTTTCTGACTTCCACGTGTACCGACCTTGGCCTGTTAATCGACCATGTTTTTGCCTGCCACTTGGACTGATCTTTTGGCCATCTACTTTTAGTACACAGGGGTCTCACATATGTGAGGGGCTTCAGAATAGCGTTCTGAGTAGAGAAAACCAGTTTTTCGTTTTCTGTGCTCCAAGAACAGGGTCTGGTTGCCCGGAGGCTTCAAAGCGATTTGGGTGGGAGAAGCCTCTACCCCTGTCCCCCTGGCCCTAAGCTTGATGGTCCTTCCTGCTGCCTGGACCAATAATTTGGCTGTGCTGACCATATTACTGCCTGTAATGACCCATGACATTATGGACCATGTTTCTTCCTGCTGCTTGGACCAATACTTTGGCTGTGTTGACCATATATCTGCCTGCTGCCTCTACTGACTTTGGACAGCATTTCTGCCGGGACACCTCTGCCTGCTACCTGGACCTGTGCTCTGGCTGTGCTGACAGTATCTCTGCCTGTGCGAACTATGGACAGTATTCCTGCCTGCTGCCTGGATGATTGCTTTTGCTGTCGCTGACCTCATCTCTGCCTGCTGCCTGGACCGATGCTCTCCTCTGTGGACCACTGCACTTCTAAAACCACAGGTAATCTTTTGTTATTTGGTATGTACCTGCTATGTGTTAGATATATGAAGGGCCTTCAAAAATGTGATCGGTAGTCAGAAAATGATATGTGCAATTAATGCTGCTAGAATGCCTGGAGGTGCTACTTGGATGTTGGGCCTCTGTATGTGGCCAGGCTGTGTAAAAGTCTCAAACATGTGGTATCGCCATACTCAGGAGGAGTAGCAGAATGCATTTTGGGGTGTAATTTTTGCTATGTACATATTATGTGTTAGAAATATCTTATAAATTGACAACTTTGTGTAAAAAAAATGCATTTTAATTTTTTCTCCACATTTTCCAAAACCTTCTGGAAAAAAATTAACCGTTCAAAAGACTCATAATGCTTCATAGATTATACGTTGGGGTGTGTGCTTTCCAAAATGGGGTCATTTTGTGGAAAATTCTATTGTCCTGGTGCTCCAGGGCCTTCAAAATTGTAATAGGTGGTTGAGAAAGGATATGTGCGATTTATGCTTGTAGAACGCCTGAAAGTGCTACTTCAATGTTGGGCCTCTGTATATGGCCAGGCTGTGTAAAAGTCTCACACATGTGGTATCGTTATACTCAGGAGGAGTAGAAGAATGCATTTTGGGGTGTTATTTTTGCTATGTATATGCTATGCGTTAGAAATATCTTATAAATGGACAACTTTGTGTAAAAAAAATGCATTTTCATTTTTTCTCCACATTTTCCAAAACCTTCTGGAAAAAAATGAACCGTTCAAAAGACTCATAATGCTTCATAGATTATACGTTGGCGTGTGTGCTTTCCAAAATGGGGTCATTTTGTGGAAAATTCTATTGTCCTGGTGCTCCAGGGCCTTCAAAATTGTAATAGGTGGTTGAGAAAGGATATGTGCGATTTATGCTTGTAGAACGCCTGAAAGTGCTACTTCAATGTTGGGCCTCTGTATATGGCCAGGCTGTGTAAAAGTCTCACACATGTGGTATCGTTATACTCAGGAGGAGTAGAAGAATGCATTTTGGGGTGTTATTTTTGCTATGTATATGCTATGCGTTAGAAATATCTTATAAATTGACAACTTTGTGTAAAAAAAATGCATTTTCATTTTTTCTCCACATTTTCCAAAACCTTCTGGAAAAAAATGAACCGTTCAAAAGACTCATAATGCCTCATAGATTATACGGTGGGGTGTGTGCTTTCCAAAATGGGGTCATTTTGTGGAAAATTCCATTGTCCTGGTGCTCCAGGGCCTTAAAAAGTGTAATAGGTGGTTGAGAAAGGATATGTGCGATTTATGCTTGTAGAACGCCTGAAAGTGCTACTTCAATGTTGGGCCTCTGTATATGGCCAGGCTGTGTAAAAGTCTCACACATGTGGTATCGCTATACTCAGGAGGAGTAGCAGAATGCATTTTGGGGAGTCATTTTTGCTATGTATATGCTATGCGTTAGAAATATCTTATAAATGGACAACTTTGTGTAAAAAAAATGCATTTTCATTTTTTCTCCACATTTTCCAAAACCTTCTGGAAAAAAATGAACCATTCAAAAGACTCATAATGCTTCATAGATTATACGTTGGGGTGTGTGCTTTCCAAAATGGGGTCATTTTGTGGAAAATTCCATTGTCCTGGTGCTCCAGGGCCTTCAAAAGTGTAATAGGTGGTTGAGAAAGGATATGTGCGATTTATGCTTGTAGAACGCCTGAAAGTGCTACTTCAATGTTGGGCCTCTGTATATGGCCAGGCTGTGTAAAAGTCTCACACATGTGGTATCGCTACACTCAGGAGGAGTAGCAGAATGTATTTTGGGGTGTAGTTGCAATTATGCATATGCTGTGTGAGAGAAAAAAACTGTTAATATGACCAGTTTGTGTAAAAAAAAATAAAAAAAAAATTTTTTTTAATTTTCCCAAGAATTGTGGGAAAAAAATACAACTTCAAAAAACTCACCACGCCTCTTAGTAAATACCTTGGACTGTCTACTTTCCAAAAAGGGGTAATTTTGGGGTATTTGTACTTTCCTCGCTTGTTAGTGTCTCAAGAAATGAGATATCCCTTCAGTACATCAGGCGTGATCAGATGTGATAAATTTTCAGTGATTGCCACCATAGTTTGTAGACTCTATAACTTTCACAAAGACCAAATAATATACACTAATTTGGGTTCATTTTACCAAAGATATGTAGCAGTATACATTTTGGCACAAATTTATGAAGAAAAATTACTTATTTGCAAAATTTTACAATAGAAACTAAAAAAAAGTGTTTTTTTTAAAAAAAAAATGCTGTTTTTTTGCTTATATCACAAAAAATAAAAAACCCAGTGGCGATTAAATACCACCAAAAGAAAGCTCTATTTGTGAGAAGAAAATGATAAAAATTTTGTTTGGATACAGTGTAGCATGACCAAGTAATTGTCATTCAAAGTGTGAGAGTACTGAAAGCTGAAAATTGGTCTGGGCAGGAAGGTGCATAAGTGCATGGTATTGAAGTGGTTAAAGGAATATTTCACTTTTTTTTTCACTTTATGCATCATTAAAAGGACTGCTCCCGAAAAACAGCCGTTTTTAAAACTTTTTTTTGCATTGATACATGTTCCCTGGGGCAGAACCCGGGTCCCCAAACCCTTTTTAGGACAATAACATGGATATTAGCCGTTATAATTAGCACTTTAGATTTCGAACGTTCACGTCCATTGTATTTAATAGGGTTCTAAAGTTTGCATGAACTTTCGGTCCGTTCGCAGGTTCTGGTGCGAACCGAACTCGGGGGTGTTCGGCTCATCCCTATTGTTCATCCACTCTACCAAGTCTTCGGTATGTTGCGGCTCAACACGGCCAGCTGCCGAAAAAAAAGGACGAGCGTGTCCCACGGCCATGTGCTCTAGACACAGAGCCTGCTGCCTCTCCTTGTTGTCCTTCCAGACATACTAATGGCCTGCAGGGAGATGTAGCTGCACAAAACTGGGATGTGTATATATATATATATATATATATATATATATAAATACTGATTATACTGCAGCTAGCAGAATCAACTGCCTGCCTGTAGTATTATTAGTATGAGAACACCAGAAATTGTCTTCAGTTAGCTTTAGTTGCACACAGTGCAGAGGACACAGTACACTAACTGAAAATACTGCAGCTCCCTGCCTGTGGTATTTGTATCAGAACACCAGCAACTGTATTGAGGTAAGCTTTAGATGCACACTGTGCAAAGGACACTAAAGCAAAATACTGCAGCTCCCTGCCTGTATTTGTATCAGAACACCAGCAATTGTATTGAGGTAAGCTTTAGGTGCACACTATGCAAAGGACTCTAAAGCAAAATACTGCAGCTCCTTGCCTGTATTTGTATCAGAACACCAGCAATTGTGTTGAGGTAAGCTTTAGGTGCACACTGTGCAAAGGACACAGTACACTAAGTGAAAATACTGCAGCTAACACAGTCACCTGCCTGCCTGTCAGTATAGAGAATAACAGGAATGGATCTAGCTAAACTGAATACAGTGTGTAAATATATATATACAACACCTAGGATGCATATATATCCTCTACACACTGTAACTGAAGCTAACTGACTCGCCTGCCTGCTCTATCTAACTCAAATTAAATGACACTATCTCTCTCTCTCTCTCTCTGTCTTTAACCACTGCCGCAACACATTACACAAGGCCGCCACGCAGGCGGCCTTATGTAGTGTGGGGCGTGTACTAAACCCCCTGAGAAATAATTGGCCAAAGCCACAATGGCTTTGGCCAATTATGGCTCTCCATTTTTTCCACGCTGTGATTGGCCAAAGCATGCGGATCATAGTGCATGCTTGGCCAATCATCAGCCAGCAATGCATTGCAATGGCGCAGTGAATTATGGGCCGTGACGCGCCACTTGAATTTGTTGCGAATGCCCCATAATTTTCGAAATTCGGCGAACGGCCGAACAGACGATGTTCGAGTTGATCATGGGTTCGACTTGAACTCAAAGCTCATCCCTAATAAATAATAATAATAATCTCAGCAACAAAATTCATTTATGCATCTAGATGTATTGAAGGCGACTTTATGAAGTTCAAACTGCGCATAATGTTGAAAAATGGGGCATGTGTTCTGGTGTTATATGGGATGGTGGGAGTATTTCAAAAACTGCTTATTTACAACTATTTGCACAAACAACTTTGTCTATGTTATATAGATAATCGTGTTAAAATTTAGTAAATATTCCCCCATTACATTGCATCGCACCCCCGCCAAATTGCATCGCCCCAGCACATCGCATCGCCCACCCACCAAATCGCATCATCCCAGCACATCGCATTGCCCACCAAATCACATCGCCCCCAGCATATTGCATCGCCCACCCACCTAAACGCATTGCCCCCAGCACATCGCATCGCCCCAGCCAAATTGCACCACATCGCCCCAGCACATCGCATCGCCCCCTGCCAAATTGCATTGCACCACCCCAGCACATTGTATCGCCCACCCACCAAAACGCATCGCCCCCAGCACATCGCATTGCATCGCCCCAGCACATTATATTTCCCACCCACCCACCAAAACGAATCGCCCCCAGCACATCGCATCCCCCCCACCAAATCACATTGCCCCAGCACTTTGCATCACCTCTGCCAAATTGCATCACATCGGCCCAGCACATCGCATCTCCCCCCACCAAATCGCATTGCCCCAGCACATCGCATTGCCCCTGCCAAATTGCATTGCATCGCCCCAGCACATAGCATCGCCCCAGCACATCGCATCGCCCCCCGCCACATCGCCCCCAGCACATCACAACTCCCCCAGCACATTGCATCTCCCCCAGCACATCGCATCGCCCCAAGCACATCGCATCGCCCCCCCCCCGCCAAATTGCATAGCCCCCAGCACATCACATTGCCCCCACCAAATCGCATCGCCCCCAGCACATGGATGCGTTTGACGGGCACACTGTGCCCGTCAAACGCATCCATGTGCTTGATGGGCATAGTGAGGAAGCGTTTGGCACAGTAAATGCGTTTGATGGGAACAGTGAGGCAGCATTTGATGGGCACAGTGGATGCATTTGACGGGCACAGTGGCTGCGTTTGACGGGCACAGTGGCTGCGTTTCCTGGGTGCAGTGGCTGCGTTTCATGGGCACAGTGGCTGCGTTTCATGGGCACAGTGATGCAGCGTTTTGCACAGTGGATGCATTCGATGGGCACAGTGTGGCTGCGTTTGATGGCACAGTGAGGCAGCGTTCAGCACAGTGAATGCGTTCGATGGGCACAGTGGCAACGTATTTGATGGCAGAACAATATTCTGTACTTGGACTTGCTATGCACGGGGCCCGCCCCCCTCGCCAACCTCCGCTCTATCTCCCTCTCTCACCAACTCTCCGCCTCTGCCCTCCCCCTCGAGTCCATCATTTTCCTGGACATACATAACAATCGCGCATGCGCGATTTTCGGGCGTGTTAGTGGGGTGGGCGGGGCTGTTTTGACATTTACCATCTCTCCGCCTCCGCCCGCCCCACCGCTCGAGACCATAATGATTTTTTACTGCGGCTAGCTCCCGGCGCATGCGCTGTAAAGCCCCGCGATGCTACAGCCCAGCTAAAACAATTGCCTCCTGAGATTGATGACAAACATCTCCCAGGAGGCATAGCGGATGGGGGATGACGCGCTCAGGCCGCGGCCGGAACCAGGAAGTGTAGAAGAAGATCAACAATAGAACAGTGAGTTAAAATATATATATATATATATATATATATATATATATATATATATATGCCAAATGTGTTTAAGGGGACAGAGAAGCAGGGGGTGCAGAGGACTTGAAAAAGAGGGTGGAACTCCACTTTAAGGTTTAAGTAGTACTCTTCATTTACACACCATTTTCCTAAAAGCACCAATAGGGACAGGGTATTTAACAGCACAGATAAACTAGCTCAACTAGCATTACACAGCTAATTGAATGCCTATTGATTGTATGTGTAGAGAGAATATGCACGAAAATATGATGTCATGTGCTATACATATGTCCACTTTACAAGTCTTCAAGTAAATGGACTTGGTTTATTAAAGAAGTTGTCTGCGTCGCTTACTTTGAAGAGGTATATTTTAAGTGGGAGAACAAGGTGTAACGCTGGTGTATGTAAAATAACTTTATGCTTTGAGTCAAAAACAGGTTAACCCTCTAGGTCAGAAAAGCCAATTATAAGTGTACCAAGTTAACCCTTGCAGTTAAGTGTATGTGAGTTGATATTACCGGTGAAGAAGGGGTACCAGGCAGCCGGCAGAGGGAGTGGTGTATGATGGGAACCCTGGTAGTGTGGGAGCTGGGGTAGTTCATGTTCTCTCACTTTGTGCCTTGACCTTCATCTTGGACAGGGTTCACCTAGTTACCTAGCCTGGAATCACAATGTGCAAGGCTTTGCTAATCAAAAGCATGGTGGCTTCCCTTTGTGCTCCAGGGTATAATGTGTCAGGTCAAGTGTACCGTGGAGATGTGAATGGGCTGGTGGAGTTTAGGACATGCTCAACATTACTTGCTCAAAATGCTACAGAGTCCATTGTTGGGGCTGGTAGAAACAGACCTAGCCTCCAGTTGAAGAGGGAATGTGGTATTTCTATGTGGAAACAGAAGACGTACAGAATTTTTCATACTAAGGTCATGTTGTTTATGCAGGGAACTTACTTGAAATCTCAGAGATGGAAATTAGTACTAGACACTATGGGGCAGAGGGGCTTACACTCACTGTTCCTTGTTCATGTGACAAACACCACACAGATGCTTTATGTTTAATACTAGGTTCACACTGGTGCAGCTGCAATGTGATCCAATTTTCAATGCAAGCTTTTTGTGCGTTTATGAAGCATCTTTCATGCTTAATGCATGGAGACTGGATTTTATACACAAAAATTCACTAAACATGCATGTACATTAATGTTACATGCGTTTTACACATGTTTTTGTTGTGTTTCCATTGAAGTCTATGGGGCCAAAATCTTTTTTGAGAAAGCACTGCATTTATGTGAATGGGCACCATTGAAAATAATGTGATTTTCATTGTCGTGCAATCCTGTATGACTGAAGTCACATCTGAAATTGCACTAGTGTAAACCAGGCCTTACTCTATCCTAGTTTATGTGACAAATGCAGCACAGTGGACTTGGCAAGCTTCCCAAACCTTCCCCACACATTAAAAAGTCACTTCATAATCTCTGAATCTCCTCTGTATGAACATGTTTTTGTACATTTTCTTATGCATGCTCCACCATTTTGGCCTTAAAATAGTCAATAAATATACGCCTTCCTGTTGTACGTCACACACATACAGTATATATATATACAGTAGCTCTCAAATACTGGTAATACATTTTCTTACCCTTTAGATCTAGATTGCTGGCACCAGTAGAGTGCTGCGTAACTGTCCTTCCATCAATTCTCAAAGTATGTGCATTTCCGGGATCTCTGGAGACAGCAACACTATGCCACTGGTTATCATTTAAAGCTCTTTCCGAGTTGCCTTTCATCAAGGATGGACCATTCCCAAGATCAAAGACATAGTGTATATACCTAGAGGTTATAATATAGATAGAAACACAGTTAATAATAAGAATGCATGCGATTTGCAGTTGATGCAAGCTGCTAGTCTCTATTGAACTCACTGAGTTAGTAATATCCATGTACTTCATATGTGACACTTAGATGCTTAAATGAAGAAGACAATTATAAAATATTGTTTAACTTATATAGCATAATTATCATACAGAAACAGTATGGTATAACTGGATATGGTATTATGATATAAAATTATATATGAATTATTCTAATTAGATATGTGACATATAGCAGTACATATTATTTATTGCATTTTATTTTGTAGTCACAAACATTTGATTGTTCTTTTCACTCCCTTAACCTGTATAGACTATTTTCTTCTTATCAGAGTCACATAACACAAACACATCCTCCATGTAAAAACATCCAACACATACAACTCCATGTAGATACATGTTTTTTTTTTTTTTTACAAAACGATACAGAGACTGAAAATCGGAACAGGTCGACTTTCGGTCCGTGTATACTACTGTCTTTTCAATTGAAGCCAGTCATTAGAGTGATCATGTTGGAAAACCAGCATTCAATCAGCGATTTCAGCCAATGCCTGCAAGAGCTGATCTGTGTATTCGGATGGGGTAGAGTATGAGTCCCCCTTGTCAGAATACAATAGTGCAGCAGGGGAGGTCCCCCTAAATCACACACCATTTGTGTTGATATGGGGAACTGTCAGTATTGTTTTTCATTCAACCCTCTGGTTGAACAAAAAAAAAAGCTGAACCTGTATACCCAGCTTAAGTAAAACAAAGTCTCTAAGTGATATACAGTAGTTAGTATAATGCCTTCCCACAAAAGCAACAGTTTAAATGAAGATGTATTCAATATGTATTGTCACAGTGTCTCCCAGTGTTAGTTCTACTTGTGGCTCGCTAATAAGAGAGAACCGGAGCGAACCGGCAACGGTGAAGGACCATTGGTAATGAAAAGCTTCCTGTGGATGTGGAGCGGTGTTCGCCCTGTGAGGGTATGCCGGCCAGCGATAGCCCCTGTGTTATGCGCAGATTTGTTCATTTGGTGGGGATATGTTTGCTCTGTGAAGACATTATTGGTTTGATACCTATCTGCATTTTCAGAGGAATATACGCTTGTGTCTTTCTGTGTGTCTGATCACCACGTGGCAAGACCATTGCGTGTCCCTTCAGATAGCCTCACGTCCATAGGAACGGTAGTATATTCCGGATATGCATTGTTCTCTGAACATGGCATAATAAGGATACACGCCAATGGTAGAAGCGGGAATGTGTGTAAAGCACAGTTTTCAAGTACAAACAGCAGAAAATTGTGGAGACTGGTCAGCACAGGCACGACCAGACACTCCCCTAATCATTGTTCTTTTTGAATGTACACATGTGTTTTCATTGGTTGAGTATTGCACCACTAAGGTAGTGGACCCTACGGATGACTGCTGCGGATGGAGCTCTGGGTGGTTTGGGAAAGCAAGTCCTCTGGAGCACCAACACAGATCACACTGGGAGCTAGAGCATGAGGTACCCCAGGGCACGGAGTCTAAGAGCCAGCAGGTGTTCACCAGGGCCCCTAATGGTGGGGATAGCCTTCGCTGCAACTGGCTCCAGGTTGCGTCCCCCAGGGTCTCCCAGCTCACGCTAGGCTACTGGAGGATAGAGAGGAAACAGCAGACTGGAACAACAAGGGGTAGTCAAAAACACGCCAAAGGTCAGAGTATGATGCAGACAGTGATAGTCAAGAACAAGCCAAGGCCGGTAAACAGATCAGACGTAGAGCACACGGCAAGAAACACACAGAAAGCCAAACACACAATATTGCTCAGGCAAGGCAGGCTTAGAGAGCACGGGTTTAAATAGTGTATCCTGTAGAGGCTAGGGTGGAGCCACGCTGAGGGAAGATTACTTAAAGGAGAAATCCAGCCTGAGCTTTTTAGGCTGGGCTTATCCTCTTGGTCACAAAAGTGCAATTAGTTTTGCACTCCTGTGACCCGTTTTCATCGGAGAGCGGTCTGAAGTCCGCTCTCCACTGATGTCACTGCCATGAGTCGGGGCAGTGCGTCATCCCGACTTCCAAGTCTGGATCCGCCAGCTGCCCTGATTGATGGCAGTCTCAGCGAGCCTCTGAGACAGCCTCTCCCCGCCCCTCCACTGCTCAGCGCTCAAATGAGCGCTGAGAAGTAGATCAGAAGCTATGCTGACTGACAGTCAGCAACGCTGTGCTCGGGGAGGAGTGAAAACCGAGCCATCGGCGGTGTGCGGTGTCTCGGCTCTCAGTGCAGAGACGCCGGGGGACAGCTGCAGCATCGGTCTGATGCTGAATTCACCGAGGTAAGTATGGATAAGAAATAAAAATTAAAAAAAACATACTTCTCTTTTAAAGAGGAACTGCAGTCTGCTCACATAATTTGTAATAAAAACGTCTTTGCCATTCTGAAGCTTCCCTCCAACCACCATTTTATATATACTGTGATTCTGTACTTGCCAAATATGCCGCAGAAATCTCCCTTCACTGAGTTTGGCTGCAATAATTTTAACTGTGGGCAGCTGAAGCTGCTGCCTTGTCACTTTCTGTATTCACACAGACACACAGAGGCACACCTCCAGCTCTACAGCTTTCATTGGCCCTCTTATGACTTATCCCCACTCCCTTCCTGGCAAACTCTCACGAGAGAGAGAGAGAGCTGTGCATGATGTCATAAGCCTAGACTTTTTTCCAGACAAGAAACAGGACGTGGGCTGTATAAGGTATTTACTGGCAGAAAAAAAAAAGTTAAAACAGCAAGGGCAGAGAATTTATTAGATGGAAAGATGAACATTTTTTCCACTTTAACCATGCAGGTGTGAGAGTGCAAGCCCTAAGGCTGATACACAGACCAGAGTTAAGCAGACAGACAGGGCATTAAAGTATTACTGCAGATTCATGACAATTACTCACCTTGTAGTTAATGTTTATATGCACCATTTCTGCTGAATTTACTGATTTATGTGTTGATTCCAGCTTAGTGGTACAGAACCCTATTCTAAGTTACTTTGGCACAGCTATTGCATTGCTTAACATACAATGACTGAATCTACATTCTGTGAGCTCATTTATGCTCAAACCACCCTTTATTCTAACTCCTACCAATATATTGCCTTCATTTACCATGAAACTGTCTATTTACTACTCATGTCCTTATACTGAATGTGCGTGCAGTTGCTTTCATTCAACCAGCCAGATGTGTCAGAAGGGGCTCAGATTGTTCTTGCAGTTGAGATGTTACAGAGAAACCAAAATTACCAAGCGGCTCCTTCAGGAGAAGACTATACTCTAAACAACTCTAATGGGCAACCTGCAGAGTCAGGGTCCCATGGAGTTTCTGTTCATTGATTTTCCATGCTTGTGCACAAAATCTTGGTGGTGACTGTCCACTTGCCCAACAAGCTTTCCTGACAAAAGAACAAAAAAACTTCTACTGTGGCCAAAGCTCTAGTAGAAAAGTTATTTGTTCATTATAGGCTACCCCAGAAGATTAAATTCAGACTAAGGCAGAGAGTATAGGTGTGCACAGCCTATTACATTAGGATGTGCACACCAACGTTCAAACACACGTGTGTATACACCTAATGCCGCATACACACGATCGTTTTTCACGTCGTTAAAAATGCAATTTTTTAAATTGGGCATTAAAAACGATCGTGTGTAGGCTCCAGAGCATTTTTAACCACTTCTCTACTGTGCACGAAAACCCCCTTCCTGCCCAAGCCATTTTTCAGCTTTCAGCGCTGTCACACTTTGAATGACAATTGAGCGGTCGTGCGACGTGGCTCCCAAACGGAATTTGCATCCTTTTTTTCCCACAAATAGAGCTTTCTTTTGGTGGTATTTTATCACCTCTGCGGTTTTTATTTTTTGGGCTATAAACAAAAGAAGAGCGTCCAGTTTGGAAAAAAACACTATTTTTTAATTTTTGCTATAATAAATACCCATTTTTTTTTTTTTAATAAAATTTTCCTCAGTTTAGGCCGATACGTATTCTTCTACATATTTTTGGTAAAAAAAAAAATCGCAATAAGCGCGTATTGATTGGTTTGCGCAAAAGTTATAGCGTGTACAAAATAGGGGATAGATTTATAGCATTTTTATTTTTTTATTTTTTTATTAGTAATGGCGGCGATCTGCGATTTTTCATTGTGACTGCGATATTGCGGCGGACACATCGGACACTTTTGACACATTTTTGGGACCATTCACGTTTATACAGCGATCCCTGCTATAAAAATGCAATGATTACTGTATAAATGTGATTGGCAGGGAAGGGGTTAACCACTAGGGGGCGGGAAGGGGTTAAATATGTTCCCTCAAAGTGTTCTTACTGTGGGGGGAGGGGACTGACTGGGGGAGGTGACCGTTGGTTGTCCCTATGTACAAGGGACACACCATCAGTCTCCTCTCCCTCACAGGACGTGGATCTCTGTGTTTACACACAGAGACCCACTTTCCTGCTCGTTTCCCGGGCAATCGCGGGTGCCCGGCGGCAATCGCGGCCGCCAGGCACGCGCACCGGGGCCTCGTGAACGCGGCGGGCGCGCGCGCCGCTGGCTAAAAGCGCGCGCCTCCTAGCTCGTTTTAAAGGGAGGACGTCATATGACGTCCTCCCAGAACGAGAGTATCCTCCGCCCGCCGTCAATTGACAGTGGGCGGGGGACAAGTGGTTAACTACATGAAAAATGGCCTAAAAAAAATGAGAACCTGCTCTATTTTTTCACGTAGTTTTTCACGTCATTTTTTTTAACGACGTGAAAAACGGTAGTGTGTATGCTTTTACGAGGGGAAAAAAAAGCGCATGCTCAGAATCAAGTATGAGACGGGAGCACTCGTTCTGGTAAAACTAGCGTTCGTAATGGAGATAGCACATTCGTCACGCTGTAACGGACTGAAAAGCACGAGGCTGAAAAGTGCGAATCGTCACTCAACAAACTTTACTAACATGAAGGGTGGCGCCATTCGAACGGAACTTCCCCTTTATAGTGCCGTCATACGTGTTGTACGTCACTGCGCTTTGCTCGAGCGTTTTTTTTAATGAACGTGTGTATGCAAGACAGGCTTGAGAGGAAACAAGAAAAATCACGTCGAGAAAAACATTGTTTTTGAAAATGACATTAAAAACGATCGTGTGTACGCGGCATTACACACACACACATATATATATATATATATGGTATATACTGTATATACACAAACATATATGAGGTGGTTAGTGGGAGATCTTTCCCATCTCCCTGCCGACACACAGAATCAGGGTGGTCCTAAAAGTATCACAGCATCAAGGGCCCCTGGACACAGTAATACACTGGAACCCCAGGGAGACGGCAAAAAAAAAAGTGTGTGGCAGAGTGGGGGATTAACTTTTACTGTCATGACCACAAATGCAGGAGGGGGAATAATGGGTTTAAATTTTACTACTGTAGCGATACCTCCAACTAAGAAGGCCGCAGATTTAGTTGGGCCCTGAAGACAGCTCCGCCAACCCCCGGCAATCTGCTCAACCCCCTACTGGCACAGCTAGTAAGGGGAGATAGGACCGCGTGACCGCAACTCTAGGTGACGCAGTCCTATGGCAAACACACACACAGTGATATACTTTAAAACTTCTATTAAAGTAAGTGAAACTGACACCAATGTACTTGACCCAGATATTTTACTGAGGCTAATGGGCAAGTAATAAACAACAGTATAACAAGTTGCAGATCCCTGCAATAAACAGTAATAAAGATAAACAGAGTAATCAGAATAATAAAGTATTGCTATGCAACTCTAGCGCTGCCCTTTTACAGCTACTTCCCCTCATGGGTAGACTAACACCCAGCAATGTCTACCTATGCAGTCAGGCCTGACTGATCTAAATGGAAGTTCAGTGAAACAATATTCGCTAGAAATCTTTCGGTGGTGCACTTGAAGAACAACTTTGTAATCCGAACGAATAGTAAAGATAAAAGTATCTGTCTTTAAACAGCTCTCACCACCCGGACAAGTCCAAGTCCGTTTCCTCCGCCGATTCGTCTAGGAACAGGAATCCACCGACATCCAAGTCTTCAATCCTTCTGGTGTACTGCAGCAAGGATGAGAAGATGTCTCTAAGGCTCTGCTAGGCTGGCAGAGGGGCTCTTTGGAAAGGAGCACAAGGCCCAGGCTTCAGGCCTTGTGCACACAGCAGTTCAGCACAGAGATCCTCTTGCTAGGAGAGGGGGTGTCCAAAGAGACCGAACAAACTCCACCTCCCCTTTATAAAGTCTGCCCCAGCAGTCTCTGTTCCGGAGCAATGTACCCTGGGTGCTGCAAGATGTACTGGGAGATGTAGTCTCTCTCTCTCCTCTGCTTTCACTTCCAGTAATGTCCTTTCTCTACTTCCTCCTGACTCACCTCTCACCTGGAACTTCTTGTCTCTCTGCATTAAAGGGGAACACCCCGCTACACACTCCCCCACTTTGAATCTTTGGTCCCCAAAGAAATTTTTTAGGTCTGCAAAACATTCTAGATTCAATGCGGTTGCATAGGGTTGACAGAGGAGCCTCCCACCAATCATCATAAGATGGGGAGCTGTCCTGTCTACAGGTCGCTTCAGTGGGGGCGACCTGTCTAGCTGTGCCAGAGAGTGAGCTGGGGTTGCCCTCCACCAAATGGACCGTGGAGGGATCCGGATTCTCAGCATTCCTCCTAGCAGTAACTACAGAGTCTTCTGAGCTGTTCCCCATTTGTGGGTAGGTCAGCTTCTTAGGAGGCCGGATGACTCTTCGAGCCCTTTGCTCTCTTGGGATTTCTGGCTCTGGCGCCACAGGCTCCTCTTCCTCTGAACAACCATCATGGGCATCTTCCCAGTATTCTGCTGAAGGACTAGAAGGGATGAACTCTGTGGCTTCTGGGTTCAGTGTTTCATCTGTGGTGTCTTCAGTGGTTGGAAGATCTATGGTAGAAGTTCCTGGAGTTGGGGAAGGCCACAGCCAATCAAGTTCTCCCTCCTCACTTCCACTAAGTTGAGAGGCCTCTCCATCTTCAGCTCGGGAGGTCTGCGACCGAGTGTTCGGCCTAGGAGTATCCAGGATAGAGGCCGGTTCAAGGGAGTCTCCCACGGGAGGTATTCTAACTGCCTCAGCAAGTGGGAGAAGGTGGTTTCGATGCCACGTCTTCAGTGGGCCTACCTTTCCTTCTGGCTTCAACGTATAGACAGGTAGGCTTGGCAACTTCCTGCAGATGACATAGGGTTCAGATCTCCATCTGTCTGCAAGTTTGTGCTTTCCAGGGACCCCCAGATTGCGTAACAGTACTCGATCCTCGGGCTGTAGGTCTTGTACCCGAACCTTCAAGTCGAAGTTTATTTTATTTCGAGCTCCCCTTTGATCTAAGGCCGCTTGAGCATGTTCATAGGCTACTTTCAGGCTGTGTCTGAGCCTGTCCACATATCCTTTGTGGGATGTGGCTGAGGAATGGTCCAGAGAGGTGCCAAAGGCCAAATCCACCAGTAGTCTCGCTTCTCTCCCAAACATGAGTCGATATGGGGAGTAGCCTGTAGCATCACTGATGGTGCAGTTGTAAGCATGTACTATGGCTGCTATGTGTTGGCTCCAATGTTGCTTTTTCTCGCTTTCCAGAGTCCCCAACATGTTGAGCAAGGTTCGGTTAAACCTTTCCGGCTGAGCATCTCCCTGTGGATGGTAAGGTGTAGTTCGAGTCTTCTTAATTCCCAAAGAATCCAGGAGCTTCCGGATCAGTTTACTCTCAAAGTCCCTCCCTTAATCTGAATGGAGTCGCTGTGGCAGCCCATAATGGACAAAGTACTTCTCCATAAGTACCTTGGCTACGGTGGAGGCCTTCTGGTCTTTGGTGGGGAAAGCCTGGGCATACCTGGTGAAATGGTCGGTTATCACCAGAACATTTCCTAGTCCACTCAGGTCGGGTTCGAGGCAGAGAAAATCAATGCATACCAGATCCATTGGGCCTTGACTCTGTAGATGACCCATTGGGGCAGCTTGATGGGGTAAAGTCTTCCTCTGGACGCACCGTGCACATGAGTGGCAGTACTCTTCTATCTCTGCCCTCATGTAGGGCCAATAGAACCGACTTCTGACAAGTTGAAAGGTCCTTTCAGCCCCTAGGTAGCCATGGTTGTCATGCAGGGCAATCAGAACAGTCTCTCGATATTTCTCTGGGAGGAACAGTTGCCACTTATCTTCTGAGTCATCAGAGGGGCCCCTTCGGTAGACCACTCCCTGATGTAACTGCAACCTGTCCCACTCTTTCCTCAGCAGGCGAGCTTCTTTTGAAGGTTGACGCATGAGTCTGTTTGGATCCTGATTCTCCAGGGCCCCCAGGACCAATCTCCCCATGGGGTCTTCCAATTGGTCACACCTCAACTCCTTCTTGGACAGTCTTGGTAGGTTGTCCTCTCCCAGTTGAGCTACTCCACAGTAGTGTTTGGGGACTCCCACCATGGTAATTCCTATTTCCTCTGCTCTGGAGCCTCCTCTGGCTTGGAATTCAGCTCCTTGACAAAGGGCCCGCACCCCGTCCGGTGCCACTTGGGTCCAAACTTCTACGTCACTGGTGAGAGAATGAGATCTCCTGGACAGAGCGTCTGCATCTCGATTCCCAGTCCCTGGCCTATACTTTAGGCTGAAGTTGAATCCAGAAAGTGCGGCCAGCCACCTGTGTCCAGTGGCGTCCAGCTTGGCCGTGGTGAAAAGGTAGGTAAGGGGGTTGTTATCGGTCTTCACAGTGAACTCCGCCCCATACAGGTAGTCTTTAAGCTTGTCTACTACCGCCCACTTAAGGGCCAGGAACTCCAGCTTGTGAGTGGGGTAGTTCTTCTCAGGGGGGGTCAGGCTCCGGCTCACATAGGCAACAGGCCGTTGTTGCCCTTCGTGTTCTTGATAAAGTACTCCTCCCAGACCGTCATGACTAGCATCTACATGTAGTTCATAGGGCTTGGTTGGGTCTGCATAGGCCAAGACTGGGGCAGTGGTTAGGCTCTCCTTTAATGCCTGGAAGGCCTCTTCACACTTCTGGTTCCACTGATCTCTGACTGACTCTCCCGGCTTCCTGGGCCCTGAGTCGTCCTCTTCCCCCTCGGTCTTGAGTAGTTCATTCAATGGCCTGGCAATTCGGGCGAATCCTTCCACAAACCTCCTGTAATAGGAGCAGAACCCCAAGAAGGATCTGAGTTCGGTTACTGTGGTGGGTCGTGGCCAGGAGGTAACTGCCTCCAATTTCTCAGGGTCTGTGGCCACCCCTTCTTCAGACACTATGTGCCCCAGATAGTTCACAGAAGACTGATAGAACCGACACTTCTCAGGTGAAAGCTTGAGTCCTTCCTCACTGAGTCTTCTCAACACTTTTTACAGCCTCCTTTCGTGTTCTTCCAAGGTTCTCCCAAAGACAATGACATCGTCCAGGTATACAAGGACTTCAATAAGGTTCATGTCTCCTACAGTCTTCTCCATGAGACGTTGGAAAGTCGCTGGGGCTCCAGACAGACCTTGGGGCATCCGGTTGAATTCAAAGAACCCTACTGGGGTTATGAAGGCTGTCTTCTCCCTGTCTTCTGGGTGCATAGGAATCTGATAGTACCCGCTCTTGAGATCCATAACGCTGAACCATTTAGCTCCAGACAAGCTCTGTAGGGCATCCTCTATCCTCGGAGTGGTGTATTGGTCAGGTATGGTTCTCCTGTTGAGAGTCCTGTAGAAAATACAGAGCCTCAATGATCCATTCTTCTTTCTGACCACCACGATGGGAGAGGCATAGGGGCTTCTGGACTCCCGTATCACACCAGTCCTCTTGAGTTCTGCAAGTTGTTCCCTTAGATCCTCCAGATCTGCTAGGGGGACCCGCCTGACCCTCTCTCGGAAGGGCTTGTCTTCCTGGAGGCGGATCCGATGGGTGGCACTCCTTGCACACCCCACATCGAACTCATCCTTAGAGAAGATCTTCTCCCATCTATTCAACTGGGCCTTGGCTCTCTCCTTCCAAGCTCCTGGCAGATTCGGGTTTTCCATGGACAGCTTCTCCCAAGCATCTCCTCCTTCACCTGTCCTCTTCACTTCTGACAGGGTAACAGGGGCCGCAGGGCTCACCTGGCCTAGCAGCATTCTGGCTGGGATTTCCATGGGGTCTCTGGTAGTGTTCCTAACACTCACTGGAACTCTACAATGGGCCTTCTTCAGGACCTTCAGCGGAATCACTTCCGGTATCACTTCCAGACCTGAGGACTCACCCCTTGGGTCTGACTCCAGCACGACAAAGGGACCAGGCTGCTCCCAAGTAAGCTTCACAGTGGCTCTGAGACAGGTTACTTCGCCGGGCTGCAACACTACCCCTTCTCTTCCAAGTCTCCACACCTTCCCTATCCCCTCTCCAGGGGTCTCCTGCTCTTGGACCAGCCGTTGGTAGGCCGTCTTCAGCATGGGATGGATCTTGGTGGCTGTTTTCCCCTCTTCTTTTACTAGAGGGGTCAGGAGTCTTCGGACCAGGTCCGTGTTCGTCCCTATTATAAGGGAATTCTTGTTGGCTCCAGGCGGCCTAGGGCACACGACTGCCAGGGTGTCAAACACATCGGCCTTCCCAGCCACGGATGGGTCAAAGGTCATCTTGATGGGAAGATAGCCGCCGTAAGGGAAACTCTGGGTTCCAATTCCCCATATTTCCAGCTCTTCTATCTTCTGGATAGGCAGATGACTCAAGTGCCTATCGTAGAAGTCCCAGTATAGTAGGGTCACTTGTGCCCCGGTATCCAAGAGGGCCCTGGTGTAGACTCTCTCCACTTGAATGGGCACTATAGGAGATGGGCCCACCAGCTTCTCCGGATATGGCCCGGCAGGGGTCGCCTTCTTCAGACCTTTTCCTTTTGGACTCTCTCTTGTCCTATTCCCTTTGGACTTGAACCTTTCTTGAGCCTGGTATGCATTGACTTCCCTCCTCTTTATGGGTGTAGGAACCCGCTGAGGGATACTGTTATTTTTCTTAGGTGTGCACCCCCCCTGGGGAGTGCTGTGTCTCTTCTGAGGGGTCTTGCCCCCTTTCTCTGCGGTGTATCTCTGTTGGAGAATGTTGTGTTTCCTCTGAGGTGTTCTATTTTCTCTCTTCTTCTGTTTTTCATTCAGTTTGGAGCTCACTGAAAATGATGGGCACCCGGTTGACTCCTTCACCGGGGCCCTCTGAAGTTTTCCGCCGGCTGGCGGTTATTTATCTTTTTCTTCCTGGGACTGGAACATATGTTTGCAAAATGACCAATCCCTCCGCAGTTGTAACAAATCACCTCTTCTTTACGATCCTGTAGAGAAGCGGGCGCTGAGGTATTCGGGAACAACTCCTTTCTTGGACTTTTCTTTTCTGGTTTCCTTTGATCTTTCTCCATCAAAGAGGTCAGTATCTCCAACACTTGGGACATCTGCGATTTCAGGGTGTCCATTTCTGCATCTCTTTCGGGGGTCATGGCCGGGCTGACCATCACCACCAGAGGTTTGGTTGGCTCGACTGGCTGTTCCCTCTTTTTCTCCTCCCACATGGCCTCTTCCTCTCTGACCATTCGAATGAGGTCGGGGTATTCCAGGTTCTTCCCGTCCTGTAGGGTGCACAGCGCCAATGCAATAGGATCCAGGGGCTGAGCTCCCCTCAATACCTGCTGAGTCCGGGCCTCGTCTACCTTCCCTGGGTCGATCCCCTTCTTCAGAATAATTCTATGCAGGATCTTATCTAGACGTCCCATATATTCTGACAGTTTCTCTCCTGTTTTCTGGTAGCAGTGCTCCAGCTGATAGGTGAGCTCGGTAACTTTTTCTGTCCCACCGAACACATTCTGCAAGATGTCCAAGTAGTCCTGTGCAGTACAGTCTTTCCTGCTCATCTTCAGGTTGCGTATGGCATCCAGAGCAGGCCCCTTCAAACTTTCAGCAATTCGCTGTTTCTTGCTGCGTTCTGGAACTTCCCATTCCTCTAAGGCCTGAGTGATGCCATCTAGCCACTCCTCAAATCCTTCTTCCCCTGAGGGCACAGGTTTTCTCCCTGAGAATATCCGGAGCTTTCTGTACCCCGACATTGGGTAATCTGTGGGATTCTTCTTGCACTGGGCCACAATCTCTCCCAGTACAGCGCATAGTTCTGTGCTGAGGGTGGCCGGTGATGATCTGGGACTCTCTGTATCCTCCTGCTCTTGTGCCTTAGGGGATGGTGGGGGAGGTATCTGTGGAGATGATGACTTTCTTATTTGGAACCGATCTCCCTTATGCGGCAGCGCATGTGTCAGATGGTAGGTCTGCCCATCCATAGCTTGTATGCTCTGGCTTTTAAAATGCTCTGGAATTTCGTCTTTCCACTCTATTAATGCGTATGTACACGAAGCATGTGGTCTCACATCCATCACCCATGATTTCTGGCATGGTGATAGGGATGTCATTAACTGCTTTATCGCATCTCTTTGCCAGATCCCCGGGAGTTCAATAACTGCCGCCGCGGCCGGATCTGCGCCAGCCATTGTGTACCACTGTCCTACTTCTAGCGGGTCCATGCCGGTCTTTTGGCGTGTTCGCTTGCTGTATCAGGATCCCGGACGAGAACCCCCACGTGTAGCGATACCTCCAACTAAGAAGGCCACAGATTTAGTTGGGCCCTGAAGACAGCTCCGCCAACCCCCGGCAATCTGCTCAACCCCCTACTGGCACAGCTAGTAAGGGGAGATAGGACCGCGTGACCGCAACTCTAGGTGATGCAGTCCTATGGCAAACACACACACAGTGATATACTTTAAAACTTCTATTAAAGTAAGTGAAACTGACACCAATGTACTTGACCCAGATATTTTACTGAGGCTAATGGGCAAGTAATAAACAACAGTATAACAAGTTGCAGATCCCTGCAATAAACAGTAATAAAGATAAACAGAGTAATCAGAATAATAAAGTATTGCTATGCAACTCTAGCGCTGCCCTTTTACAGCTACTTCCCCTCATGGGTAGACTAACACCCAGCAATGTCTACCTATGCAGTCAGGCCTGACTGATCTAAATGGAAGTTCAGTGAAACAATATTCGCTAGAAATCTTTCGGTGGTGCACTTGAAGTACAACTTTGTAATCCGAACGAATAGTAAAGATAAAAGTATCTGTCTTTAAACAGCTCTCACCACCCGGACAAGTCCAAGTCCGTTTCCTCCGCCGATTCGTCTAGGAACAGGAATCCACCGACATCCAAGTCTTCAATCCTTCTGGTGTACTGCAGCAAGGATGAGAAGATGTCTCTAAGGCTCTGCTAGGCTGGCAGAGGGGCTCTTTGGAAAGGAGCACAAGGCCCAGGCTTCAGGCCTTGTGCACACAGCAGTTCAGCACAGAGATCCTCTTGCTAGGAGAGGGGGTGTCCAAAGAGACCGAACAAACTCCACCTCCCCTTTATAAAGTCTGCCCCAGCAGTCTCTGTTCCGGAGCAATGTACCCTGGGTGCTGCAAGATGTACTGGGAGATGTAGTCTCTCTCTCTCCTCTGCTTTCACTTCCAGTAATGTCCTTTCTCTACTTCCTCCTGACTCACCTCTCACCTGGAACTTCTTGTCTCTCTGCATTAAAGGGGAACACCCCGCTACACTACCATAACCACCAAAGCAGGGGGGGGGCAAAGGCAGTGAAAGTTATCCCCCATCCCCCACTCCTGCATTCATGGTAATGGTAATGAACGTCAACCCTTTCCCTTAATCACAGCCCTCTCCCCCATTGTGATCACTTACAGTACACGATCACAGGCTTATGTGCCCCTCTTTCCTGGCCAGGACTTTGCTTGTACTGGGGCAAAGATAACTCTGCTCGCCACAACTTTTTTAATTAGAGAAAATGAACTCAACAACGCTGTCACCGCACCATTTACCATCAACTAGAGGTGCACCTAATGGAAATTTTGGTACCGAAACCAAAAATTCAAGATGCACTTGGCAGAAACAGAAAATGACAGTTTTAAAAAATATATATATATTTTTTAGATATATAATTGTATTATATTCGACTTTTTAATTGATATCATGAATATTATATATGAATTTATGGTCGGACATTATCATCCGGTTTAGTACAAAAAAAGCTCAAGAAAAACTCATCCCTTGAAATTCTTTGTATGCCTTCACACTGATCAGTTGAGCTTCTGTTGTGGTGTTAAAAATCTTGCTTGCTGCATTTTTTGGTCAGGTAAAAAAACTGCACCAAAAATGAACCTCCCCGTTGAAATGCATTGGAAATGCAGCAAGAACGCATCATATGACCTATGAAAAACACACTGTAAGCACAGTAAAATCATGTTAAAATTGTGGCAAAATCGTGTGCGTTTTCCGTGTCGTTATCAGCACCTTTTTCTCTATCGCCAAAATGCTGAAAACACCATTTTTGGCTGGTATGTTTCAGCTGCACCCTTCGCACAGGAAGACAGCATACCACATCAAATGGCGGGTGTGGCCAAACTCCACTAACTTTTAGGGGAGGGTTTTAATGGGGTATTGTTAAATATCATGAGTGCATTATGCACAGGGTTTAGGGTTGAGGAGTGCGTTACATACAGAGTGCAGGATTGTGGAATGTGTTACGTACAGAGGGCTGAGTTGAGGAGTGCACAATGTACAGAGCTCAGGAGTGTTCAGAAGCATGCAATATACAGAGTATACTTACTGTTCAGGAGTGCGCCAGCACAGAGTGCAGAGATCAGGCATGCGCTATTTACAAGCTGCAGAGTTTAGGAGTGAGTTATGTACAGGGTGTAATGATTAGGTGTGTGCTTCACACAGGGTGCAGAGTTCAGGAGTGAGCTAGGTACAGGGTGCAGAGATCATGCGTGCCCTATGCACAGAGTGGAGAGTTCATGAGTGCACTACATACAAAGTGCAGTGTTCAGGATTGAGCTAAATATAGGTTGCAGAGTTTGTGCATGCACTTGGTACAGAGTGTAGAGTTCATGTGTGCGCTATGTACAAAGTGCAGAGTTCAGGATTGAGCTAGCTACAGGGTGCACAGTTCATGCGTGCAATATGCACAGAGTGTAGAGTTCAGGCGTGAGCTAGGTACAGAGTGCAGAGTTCAGGCGTTTGCTACGCACATGGTGCAGAGTTCAGGATTGAGCTAGGTACTGAGTGCAGAGTGCAGGTGTGCGCTATGCATGGGGTGCAGAGTTCAGGAGTGAGATACTTTATCTTAAAGAGAGCATCACTCTAAAAAGTTTCAGATGGGATCTTGGTCCCAATAATGCGTTGGAGGATAAGAATTTACTCAAAGAGTGGAGCCAATATTTTTTTTTCCACAAAGATTTTATTGTATATTTCAAAAAAGTACACAAAAAAGTATACATCACATCGTAGCAGTACAACAATATAACAAATTGGGCAACAGGTTCCATATTCAGTATTCCAAGCAGTAAATAACAGGTTAAGGGTACAGAAAACATCTAGAACAAGCATAGTAAATGCTCGGAAGCTCATTGACATTGAATAAAGTGGCTATATCCTAGGATTTATGCCCTCTAGGGTATCATGCGACTATTCTTGAATTGATTAACTACTCTTTCAAGAGATTCTCGGAACCACCTGCCAGGGCATTGACAAAATCACTCAACCATGTCCAATTGTTCTTATCTAAGGGCATGGACCCAGGGCTCAGGCTCGGACAATCTCGTCCGCCCCGAGCTCTGTGTCCAACCTGCTACATAACTCAGAAAATTTAAAGGAAAGAAAAGAATAGAGGAGAGAGGGGGGAGGGAAGAAAAAACAAAAGGGAAAAGAAAAGAATAAAAAGGGGGGGGAAATGCGGAGAGGGGACGGAAACCCACCTTCTACCCTCTCCGTCCACCGTCCATACGCTACAATCACTGAGTCTCCCGGATCCCCGGGGAGAACCCTCTACGATAAATTTGTATTATGGCAATAGCTTATTTGTCTAGTTGCATCAATACCTGATATGAATGGGAGTTTTTGTACTCGATCCACGCTTCCCAGATAGCTGAGAAGCTCGAGATTTTGTCTTGTGAGGTGAGAATCAGTTCCTCCATCGTTGCAATAAGGTCGACACGTAGTGTCCATTCTTTTAGCGAAGGCGGCCGCGTGGACCTCCAATGTACCGGTATACAGAGCCTAGCAGCGTTTATTAAATGCATAGCTATTGATTTGAAGTATTGTCTTTTAGGGATTGTGGATAGGTGTAGTAGATATTGTCCGGGTGTAAACTCCAGTGGGAGCGAAGAGATTGCTATAGTCACTTCATGTATCTTACGCCAGTATGGCTGGATTCGAGGGCAGGACCACCAGACATGGAGAAAGGTGCCTATCTCTGATTCACATCGCCAACAGTAATCAGGTACCGTCGGGAAAATCTTATGGAGCACTTGAGGGGTCTTGTACCATCTAGTTTTGAGTTTGTACCCGTTCTCTTGCGTATTGACATTAAGAGAGCCTTTGTGTATGTATAAATGGATCTGGTCCCAACTAGCGTCTCCTATCTCTCTGTCTAAGGCTGTCTCCCAAAACGTATGGTCTGTTTTTAAAGAGGAGTATGAATCTCCAAACATGGACGCGTACAAGGCCGAAATGACATGACTCTGGGGTGAAGATCTTGAACATAGGGATTCGAACACTGTGGGCGGGCTCGTGAATTTGACTATTTTTGCTGGCACCTCTAGAAAGTGTTTTAATTGCACAAAAGACCAGGAGGGGAAGGACTTAGTGTTAGACAGTGCAGCAAGCTCTTGTAGCTTTAGAAACTTGCCATTGCAAAATAAGTGCTTGGCCTGCATCTGTGGGTTTGGCCATTCCTTAAAAAGATAGGATGGCGATAGACCCGGGGGGAAGTCTGGATTACCTCTAACGGGGGTTATAGGGCAGTCTGCGGCAGACAGTGCATGGGCTTTACATGCTCTGTCAAAAGCTTGGAGAGTCGCTCCAGTCAAAGGATGCGTGTGGGGCTGAGGAGGTCTCAATTTCTTGGGGATCCAAGGAATCGAGCCCAGATCAGTTTCTGCAATACATTTTTAAAGGTACACCCAGGCACCGGGCTTTTACACCGGGCATGAATTTTACAATATACCACCCTGGTCATGTGGACAGCCCAATAATAGCGCTGTATGTCCGGGAGACCAATCCCTCCTTTTTCCTTGGGTAGGACTAGCTTTGTCCATCCGATACGTGCTGATTTAGCACCCCATAAAAAGGCGCTACACATTTTCCTGTAAGCCGCAAAAAATGCGGGAGGTAAGTGTATCGGGATAGTCTGCATTTTGTATAATATACGAGGTAAGACTGTCATCTTAAGGATAGAAGCTCATCCGAACCAGGAAAGGGTGGGCACATCCCACCTTGAGAGATCTTGTTGTATGCATTTTAGCTCGGCTAGGAAGTTTTCAGAATACAGTGTTTTTAGCGTAGCTGGTAGCTGGATACCTAAGTAGGTGATGGCCTCTCTCTCCCATCTAAACGGGAAGTTTGCCTGGCATTGTTGCACCAGAGCATCCGGTAGTGTGACATTTAACGCGGACAATTTGGACAAATTGATTTTAAGATTCGAGATACGCTGGAAGAGGTCCAAGATCGGCATAAGGTTAGGTAGGGACAACAGGGGCGCGGACAAAAAGAGCAGGATGTCGTCCGCAAAAGCTGCAATTTTGTATTCCTTGTGGCGAACAGTGATTCCTTTTATATTTGAATTTTCTCGAATGCAGCGTAGCAGAGGTTCTAGGGTCAGGATATAGAATATGGGCGAGAGAGGGCAGCCTTGCCTGGTGCCATTGTGTATGGGGAAGGCGTCCGAAAGGTGGCCATTGACATGGACTCTAGCTCTTGGGTTTACATAAAGGGAGCCTATGAAGGCACGCATACTATTCCCTAGGCCCAGAGCCGCTAGTGTAGCTTCCATATAGTCCCAGGCCACGCGATCGAACGCCTTCTCCGCATCCATTGCCAAGAAAAATCCCTCCTGCTGAGATGAGGTGAGCCAGTGGTGCAGATTCAAAGCTTTTATGGTATTGTCCCTGGCTTCCCTGCCAGGAACAAAACCCACTTGGTCCAGGCCCACCCAGGCTGGCACATGCAAGACTAGGCGATTGGCCAGGACTTTAGCGAAAAGTTTGACATCCACATTAAAGAGTGAAATTGGCCGATAGTTAGCTACATTGGACGGATCTTTATTTTCTTTGGGGATCACGGTAATATAGGCTTCTCGTAAGGATTCTGAGGGATAGGAGGTATTGGCCAGCGTGGTAAAGGCTTTTAGGAAGCGTGGGGCTAGAAGGTCTGAGAAGCATTTATAATATTGCACCGAAAAGCCATCTGGTCCCGGACATTTGCCAGGTTTCATGTCTTTTATTGTATCCGTCCACTCCTCCAGGGACAGAGGGGATTCCAACGCGGTCCGATCCGTCTCTGATAGGGCTGTGGGGCTGTAAGTAGTGAGGAAGTCTTTTATCATCCGTGAGCGGTTCTCAGCAGCAGTAGGATTCAGAGTCTGGTTTGATCCCTTAAGATTGTAAAGTTTGCTATAAAAGTGAAGAAATTGATGTGCAATCTCCTCACTCTTGGAAAAAACTGTTCCCGACGAGTCGGTCACATGGTGCACTGTATGGGTCTGTGCGCGTTTCTGTGCGAGCCTGGCCAGAAGCCTACCTGGCTTATTGCCCTGTTCATAGAACAGTTTATGCGACAGAACTAGACCTTTGCGCGCTTTCCTAAATAGTTCCACCACCAACTGGGCTCGCGTGTCTGCTAGCTCTGTAGCTACTTGGAGAGCCTGGGCGCGCTTGTGTTGAGCTTCCAGCCTAGCTATTTTCTTGGAGAGAGATGTGATCAACGCTTGATGGGCTTTCCTTTTCCTAGCCGCTATAGGGAGGAGATGTCCTTGTATAACGCATTTATGCGCCTCCCATTGAACCATGGGAGACACCTCAGGTGTGTCATTCTGGGAGAAATACTCGGTAAGAGCCTGCAGGATGTCTGCTTGGTCTCCAGGATCAGCAAGAATGGAAGCATGTCTTGGTGGATTGAATTTTTTGTGGGAATCGCAAAGTTAGGGTAATCGGGTGATGATCGGAAAGGACCATATTCTCGATGGTCGCATCTGCAAAATATTGCAGGTCAGATTGGTGGATGAAAAGGTAATCCAGCCTTGTGTATCGATTGTGGGGCGACGAGAAGAATGTATAATCCCTCTCTCCTGGATTAAGAGTGCGCCAGGTATCGTGTAGAGTAAGAGAGGCTAGTTGGAGCTTCACTTGCCGTAACGCTGAGAATGGGAGGGAGGAGGTGCCCGTAGAGGTATCTAACAAGGGATCCAGGGCCATTTGAAATCACCCCCTAGTATCAGTAGGCCTGATTGAAAGGAAGCTAGTTTCAGGAAGGTCTCTTTTAGGAAGGTCACCCTCTTGGAGTTGGGGCAGTATATGTTCGCTAGCGTTATAGGCTTGTCTTTCCAGATGCCCTTTAGAAAAAGATACCTACCCTCGGAATCCAGCAACTGGTCTGTCTGGTGATACATGAGCGACTTGGCCAATAGGATGGAGACTCCTTTTGTTTTGGAGTCCGCACAGGTTGCGTGATACGCTTCGGGAAAGCGTTTGTTAGCAAGGCGGGGAATAGACCCAGTTTTAAAGTGGGTCTCTTGGAGAAAAAGACAAAAATCTCCTGCGCTCTCGGTGTATCGTCAAAACACGGGTAGTGTGGTTCCGTCTAAAGGCAAAGTCTAAAGTCTTGCAGCCCTCCTCAGAACAATGGGTGTTCATGTGGCTAGAAAAAAGAAAGAAAAAAGGAGGGTGCACCGACCTAGTGTATTACCACTTAGACGTTTTATTTAAAATATAAAAAAGCAGTAATCTTACTCACAAACAGAGCTTAAATAAAAGCTTATCGGACAAATCAGCTGGAAATTCTTTGGCACCTGCCGACTGGACTCGATGACAGAGAGGGTCGGACAGTACTTCAGACAACTGGATAGCTGACGCGTTTCTGGGGCGCACCCCTTTCCTCAGAGCCTAGATGGTCCATGATAGCTCTCCCCCACAGAACCCTCCGTTATATGTGTGTGCACATGTGCAGAGGCCTCAGCTCAGGTGACCACCAATTAGCAAACCCCGCCTCCCACTCCTAACTGACCCCACCCATGTGGGTGGGCCTTCCACTAGCCCCCCTCCCACACAAATAGAAGGCACCCTAGTGGCTGTTCAAAAATAACTAGGGCGGGGGGGGTTTGAGGAGAATGGGAGAAAAGAGTGGGTACCATATCACTACCCTCTAAAAATGCTGGCTATTATTGGACCATTAAGTCCTCTAGTGATGCAGACCACCAGTGCAGCAATGTATGTCCTCCATAGGCATGGCCTATTAAGATGTAGTCACCCCATATACGGGGGGTGTGTGTAAGGAGGGGTATTGGCATAGGCAGATATCAGCATACATAGTAAAGGGCGGTGGGAACCGAAGGGTCTTACCCCAAAGCAGAAGCAAAGGCAGTTCGTCCTGACGCGGCATGAGCGGTAGCTGTATTTATCACAGCAAACGTCCCTGCAAATCCGTTGGGACGCACACTGTCTAGCAACCAGGAAGTGCGGGTGCCTCCTGCGTTCCAACCCGCACTTCCGGTTGTGCCGAGACGTCAGTTCCGCTTCCCCTATGCCCAACACACCTCTAACCAAGGTACCAGGAAGTGCGGGTATGTTTGCATTCCACCCGCCACTTCCGGTCCGTCTAGGAGCCTCCCACCGCTACTCTTTGAGCCTATAGCCAATCCAGTGGTGCGACAAGCTAAACGGCGTCGCTCCCTCTAGTGGCCAAGAACGAAAATGGCACGAACCTCTATACTGGAGCTAAATGCAAAAAAAATAAAAAATAAAAAAAAAAGAGAAAAAAGAAAAGGGGGGGGCACAAACCAGAGCTGGCTGATTGATCCTCAGAACATGGCCACACACACAAGAACGAAAGCTGTAGGTGCTGTGAGGGGGTTAGCTCGGCAGCGGGTGTGTGTGACCCCCGGGATGGGCTCCCCACACAAAACAGGCCCAGCAAACGGAGGTTGTGGTTTTCAAAATCAAAAAGGTGCGGTTTATTTTCTATTTACAGTGACAAAACACAGCAAAGCAAAAGAAACATAAACAAAATAAATCCTGGTCAAGTTGACCTCTGACTAAACATACAGGTTTCCTAACTAACAACTGGGATCAGCCTAGTGCTGTCCTAGTCCCTAAGTCCCTGGTTTTAAATGTCCAAGCAAATAGCCACACAGGCTTTTTCTCACCGCACAGGGGTTCACTCTCCCTAGACAGTCCACACAGGTCTGGTTCCAGGCATGAGCTAACATCTAATGGAGCTGGGAGTTCTTATAGAGGCCTAAATGAGCTGACAAGCTTCAGCTGGTCTCATCAACTCCCTGTCTGCACGACGCCCCACACTCTCCCTAGAGGTATGAGTCATCCATGAGCCCACTAGCCTTATACAACTCTCCACCTAGTTGTATAAGTCGGCGTAAAGCCTGAATCTGGGCGAAATATATCTACCCCCCTGGATGCAACCAGGTGACTTTACCTTCCTGCTGTCACATACCCCCCCTCTTGTTTTAACCTCGGGGTTGGAACACCAGCAATCAGGCATTCATGTACTCGAGACAAAGCATCCACATTCCCCATTTGAACGCCAGGGCGATGCTTTACTGTGAAGTTGAATTCCTGGAGGGCCAGGAACCACCTATTCACTCTTCTATTTGTTTCCTTGTTTTGAGCCATCCACTTTAACGGAGCGTGATCCGTAACCATGTCAAAGTGCCTACCTAGCAGGTAGTACCGAAGGGAATCTAGAGCCCACTTTACCGCTAAACACTCCTTTTCAACGGTGGCGTAATTTACCTCATGGGACTTCAACTTCCTGCTGAGGTAAATGACTGGGTGCTCTTCCCCGTTCCAGACCTGGGACAATACTGCTCCTAACCCCACATCTGACGCATCACTTTGTACGACAAAGTCTTTAGAGAAGTCGGGTGAGTACAACACTGGCTGGCTACATAAGGCTTGTTTCAAGAATTGGAATGCTGCCTCAGCCTCGGGGGTCCATTTAATCATGACCGACCCTTTCCCCTTCGTCAGGTTGGTTAGGGGCACAGCCTTAGAAGCAAAGTGGGGAATGAATCGCCGATAATACCCAGCGATTCCCAGAAAGGCTCGTACCTGCTTCTTGCTGTTGGGACGTGGCCAACTCTGGATGGCCTCGACTTTGTTGAGTTGGGGTTTTATTACTCCCCTCCCAATGGTGTACCCAAGATATTTGGCCTCCTCCTGCCCAATGGTACACTTCTTGGGGTTAGCCGTAAACCCCGCTTCCCAAACAGAGTCCAGGACTGCTTGCACTTTTGGCAGATGTGAGGCCCAATCTGTGCTATGGACAATTACGTCATCCAGGTAAGCCGCAGCATACTTCCGATGGGGCCTCAGCATCTGGTCCATTTTCCGCTGGAATGTGGCCGGCGCATTCTGTAACCCGAACGGCATTCTTTTATATTGGAACGCCCCGTCTGGGGTTACAAATGCGGTTTTCTCTTTGGCCGACTTGGCCAGGGGGATTTGCCAATACCCTTTTGTGAGGTCAAGAGTCGTCATGTATCGGGCTGTTCCCAGCCGGTCGATCAACTCATCTATACGTGGCATGGGGTAGGTGTCAAATTTTGTAACTTTGTTCAACTGACGAAAATCGTTACAAAATCGCCAGCTCCCATCCGGTTTAGGCACCAACACGATGGGACTAGACCAATCACTTTGGGACTCCTCTATCACCCCTAAGTTCAGCATTTTCTGTACTTCCTCCCGTATTGCCTCCCGTCGGGCCTCTGGGATCCGATAGGGTTTTAACTTCACCCTTTCACCGGGCGGGGTAATGATGTCATGCTCTACCCCAGATGTTTGTCCCGGCAGCTCAGAGAATACCTCCTTGTTGCGAAGCACAAACTCCTTAACCTCCTGTTGTTGGGGTTGTGACAAGGTGGCTGCTATTCCAACCTCAGGAATCACGCAACCAGTTTGAGCTGGTGACCAAGTGTCTGCGACTAGGGACTCTCTATCCCTCCAGGCTTTCAACAGATTAACGTGATAGATCTGTTCGGGCTTTCGCCTTCCTGTTTGTCTGACCTTGTAATTCACTTCGCTCACTTTTTCCATTATCTCGTAGGGGCCTTGAATTTATTTTCAACCGTAGGGACAAGTACCAGTATCCTATCCCCCGGGGAAAAGGTACGGGTCTTGGCTCCACGGTTGTACACTCTCTGCTGTGCTAACTGCGCTTGGGCCAAATGTTCCTTCACGATGGGCATTACCTGTGCAATTCGGTCTTGCATCAGGGCGACATGCTCAATCACACTCCTGTGGGGAGAACTCTCACTTTCCCAAGTTTCCTTGGCAATATCCAACAGCCCTCTTGGGTGTCTCCCATACAGTAACTCAAAGGGGGAGAATCCCGTAGAGGATTGGGGCACCTCCCTAATAGCAAACATCAGATAAGGAAGTAGACAGTCCCAATCCTTTCCATCTCTATCCACCACTTTCTTCAACATTTGTTTTAGGGTTTTGTTGAATCTTTCAACCAGCCCATCGGTTTGGGGGTGATACACAGATGTACGTAATTGCGTCACTTTGAATAATTTACACAGCTCCTTCATAACCCGGGACATAAAGGGTGTACCTTGGTCCGTAAGCAGTTCTTTACAAATACCCACCCGGCTAAACACAAGAGATAGCTCTTTGGCTATGGTTTTGGCCGAGGTATTTCGGAGAGGGATCGCTTCTGGATAACGGGTGGCATAGTCCATTATAACTAATATGTACTGGTGCCCCCTAGCGGACTTGATTATAGGACCTACCAAATCCATGGCGATCCTCTCAAACGGGACCTCAATGATGGGTAGAGGGACCAGCGGGCTACGGAAATGTGGCATCGGGGCCGACCTCTGACACACAGGGCAGGAGGAACAATAATTTTCTACGTCCTTCATCACCCCCGGCCAATAGAATCTCTGTAATACCCTCTCTCGGGTTTTCTCTGTCCCCAGATGACCTCCAAGAATGTGCCCATGGGCCAACTCCAACACCAACTTCCTGTAAGGTTTGGGCACCACAAGCTGCTCAACGGTTTCTTCTGCCCTTTTTGCCACCCGATACAGTAGGTCCTTCTCTACGCTGAAGTATGGGTAAGTGCAAGTATTATCTGGGTTCACTAACTCGCCATCTATTTTCACTACGTTTTCCCGTGCCTTTATTAGGGCAGGGTCTTTCAACTGTTCTGTGGCAAAGTTTTCCCTGTGAACCTCAAGATCAGAAAACTCCACAGACGGTAGGTTTTCGTCTGAGGAGGTGGGCTCCTCTCCAGTTTCTTGAGTCTCCCCTGCCAATACTGATAAGGGAAATTCCGGAGAGTCCTCACCACTCTCAGGGGAGTTCTGGCTATCACATTCCTGGTACATAGGGGCACCAGTGAGGGGCTCAGGATCATCCCACAGTTCCCAGAACTTCGGAAAATCCCTTCCCACAATGGCGTCATGCGGTAACTGAGATACTAAGCCCACTGGATGAGAGAGGGTACCTTTGGGGGTCTCGAAACACACTGTAGTCACTGGATACTCTCGGGTGTCCCCATGCACACAAATAACAGCTACCTTGCTATTCCCAGAGACCTCTGTTTTAACTAACTCAGCCTTTATCAGGGTCACAAGGCTACCTGAATCCAGCAATACCACAACATTTCTACCATTAACACACATTTTGCATAAATGTTTCTCAGTTCCTCGAATGGCAGTGCATGCGACTGTCGCACACAGTGACTGACGTCTGCCCGTCAGAAAGTCACACTGCATGGGTTCCTCCACAACCGGGCAATTGGCTGCAATATGTCCCGCTTGCCGGCAGCGGTAGCAAACGATCCTTCTTGCCGCCTCTTGAGCCGCTGATTTCCCAGGCTGTTCTCGCCAAACTTGGGGTAGAGCTCCCACCCTCTCACTCTCTCCACCCTCACCCCTTGGAATCCTCTTATCCGCCCCTGGGGATGGTCTGGTCTTAGGGTGGAAAGTCCGAGTGTCTCTGGAAGAGGCCGTCAGGTTCTCTGTAGCCAAGTATTTCTCCACACGATCCACAAGACCATTGGCCGTCTCTGGGTCTCCATGGCTTACCCACTTTTGGATGGCAGTAGGAAGAGCTCTCAAAAACCGATCCATTACAACACGTTCCACAATCTTTGGTGCGGACAAAGTCTCTGGCTGTAGCCACTTTCTGCTCAGGTGAATGAGATCATACATTTGAGACCTGGGGGGTTTTCCAAGCTGGAAAGTCCAGTTATGCACACGCTGAGCCCGGACAGCCTGGGTGACACCCAGCCTTGCCAATATTTCAGCTTTTAGCATCACATAGTCTTTTGCTTGGTTAGGCTCTAGGTCATAGTAAGCTTTCTGCGATTCACCAGTTAACAGAGGAGCCACCAGTCCAGCCCACTGCTCCTCAGGCCACTTTTCTCTTTCAGCGGTCCTTTCAAATGTGGTCAAAAATACCTCTGGATCATCCTCTCCAGTCATTTTTGTCAATAAACGACTCACCCCAAAGGACGCGGTATTAGTGGGACGGCTTTCCTCACTGGTCTGCGGACGTTGCTGCATTACTGCTTCCATCTGTTGTTGTAGTCTCTGCTCTTGCTTCTGCAACAGGTCTATGAAGCGGGCCTCAGATTGCTGCTGGGCTCGTTGCTGAGCCTCCAGACTCTGTTGCAAAGTTGCGTTTGTCTGCTGCTGGGCTGCAAGGCTCTGTTGATGAGCTTGCTGCTGGGCTGCGAAGTTCTGTTGTTGAGCTGCAAGGCTCTGTTGATGAGCTGCAAGGCTCTTTTGCAAACCTGCATTTGTCTGCTGTTGATTGGCATTTGCTAGAGCCAGCTGCTTCAGTATCTCCTCCATGCTGGCTTAAAAAAAAACTGCCACTGGTTCTCCACCAACTGTGAGGGGGTTAGCTCGGCAGCGGGTGTGTGTGACCCCCGGGATGGGCTCCCCACACAAAACAGGCCCAGCAAACGGAGGTTGTGGTTTTCAAAATCAAAAAGGTGCGGTTTATTTTCTATTTACAGTGACAAAACACAGCAAAGCAAAAGAAACATAAACAAAATAAATCCTGGTCAAGTTGACCTCTGACTAAACATACAGGTTTCCTAACTAACAACTGGGATCAGCCTAGTGCTGTCCTAGTCCCTAAGTCCCTGGTTTTAAATGTCCAAGCAAATAGCCACACAGGCTTTTTCTCACCGCACAGGGGTTCACTCTCCCTAGACAGTCCACACAGGTCTGGTTCCAGGCATGAGCTAACATCTAATGGAGCTGGGAGTTCTTATAGAGGCCTAAATGAGCTGACAAGCTTCAGCTGGTCTCATCAACTCCCTGTCTGCACGACGCCCCACACTCTCCCTAGAGGTATGAGTCATCCATGAGCCCACTAGCCTTATACAACTCTCCACCTAGTTGTATAAGTCGGCGTAAAGCCTGAATCTGGGCGAAATATATCTACCCCCCTGGATGCAACCAGGTGACTTTACCTTCCTGCTGTCACAGTGCACACAGTGGGTGGAACCCCCTAAGGGGGTATGGAACAAATGATTACAAAACTATTACATCTATAATAGCCCAAATATTGCAAAATAATAATGATAAAAAGCCTCCAGTGGACTAAAAAGCATACACGATAGGGCAATACTACACTAAAGGTCCATACACATAAAATTCATAAAATTCATAAATAAATAGATATATGTAAAAATTAAATACATACATCATTTCATATAGAAGAGTAAAGAATTAAAATTATTAGTAGTAATATTCGAAGTAGTATTCGAAGGACCAGCAGCATTACTCCTAAGAAAAAAATGTATACACACACACATTATGCATGTATACTCACACAAACAAGAAAAGTAAATAGTATGCTATATACGTGTAAATACATAATTAGTAATATCCACCAACCCACTGTGTGACAGACCCACGGGATGTTTTCCTGCTTGGACTCACGTCCAAACCAGCAGAGACATGTGCCCTAGATAATCTACCAGAGGCACACATCTTAATGGCCTTACTAATTTGTAAATTTAAAATGACCAATCAATAGATTGGGGCCCGAAAACTCGTGAGTCTGTAAAGAGCCCACTTCTCACCATATCCAGAACATAGAACAGTCAAGTATATTATATTGTTAAAAAAGCAACCCCCCATTTTAACTCACAAAAGGTACCCAAAAAAAGAGATCTCCCTGACAGTCACCTATGTGAGGCCCTATAAACCTAAAGAACCACGCTCATCTACAAACCTAGTCGCATGGAGATGGCCAAATGGCAGTGCCATAAGCTGCCCTACCAGACACCACCTATAGCGACATATGGGGGATGTTTTAGCCATGACGCAAAGGGACAAGTCCATTTGCTCATGCCAAATGTGATGACAGTAGACCAACAGCAAGGGACAGGGGCCAAAACCCCATCCCTAGTCGCTGTATGACTAATAGTTACCCCCAAAAAAGCAGTAAGTACCATGGGAACAGAAAGAAACCCTGGCATAGAAATAAACCTAAATATAAGAACAAAAATAGAATTAGGAGCATTAGTGATCAGCCACACAATGAACTTTTTAGATCCAATGTACATGATGATTTCCCTCCTCCCCTGGTGCAGACTGGTGCACCAGTGGAGAGGAGTGGAAATGTTTTGCGTGATAAAGAGGAACAAAGAATAGATGACCCCCAAAGTCAGGATAGTGCCACTGATGAGATCCAGGTAACACGGAGGGAGGCTCCATTGCAAGAATTACCAACAGATTCTGTGAATACTAATGGCATCAGAATGGAGAAATCAAAGATTGACAACTCTTTTTTTGGGGAAGGATCTGCGGGAAGGACGAAAATGGACTTGTCCCTTTGCGTCATGGCTAAAACATCCCCCATATGTCGCTATAGGTGGTGTCTGGTAGGGCAGCTTATGGCACTGCCATTTGGCCATCTCCATGCGACTAGGTTTGTAGATGAGCGTGGTTCTTTAGGTTTATAGGGCCTCACATAGGTGACTGTCAGGGAGATCTCTTTTTTTGGGTACCTTTTGTGAGTTAAAATGGGGGGTTGCTTTTTTAACAATATAATATACTTGACTGTTCTATGTTCTGGATATGGTGAGAAGTGGGCTCTTTACAGACTCACGAGTTTTCGGGCCTCAATCTATTGATTGGTCATTTTAAATTTACAAATTAGTAAGGCCATTGAGATGTGTGCCTCTGGTAGATTATCTAGGGCACATGTCTCTGCTGGTTTGGACGTGAGTCCAAGCAGGAAAACATCCCGTGGGTCTGTCACACAGTGGGTTGGTGGATATTACTAATTATGTATTTACACGTATATAGCATACTATTTACTTTTCTTGTTTGTGTGAGTATACATGCATAATGTGTGTGTGTATACATTTTTTTCTTAGGAGTAATGCTGCTGGTCCTTCGAATACTACTTCGAATATTACTACTAATAATTTTAATTCTTTACTCTTCTATATGAAATTATGTATGTATTTAATTTTTATATATATCTATTTATTTATGAATTTTATGAATTTTATGTGTATGGACCTTTAGTGTAGTATTGCACTATCGTGTATGCTTTTTAGTCCACTGGAGGCTTTTTATCATTATTATTTTGCAATATTTGGGCCATTATAGATGTAATAGTTTTGTAATCATTTGTTCCATACCCCCTTAGGGGGTTCCACCCACTGTGTGCACCTACAGCTTTCGTTCTTGTGTGTGTGGCCATGTTCTGAGGATCAATCAGCCAGCTCTGGTTTGTGCCCCCCACTTTTCTTTTTTCTCTTTTTTTTTTAGTTTTTATTTTTTTTGCATTTAGCTCCAGTATAGAGGTTCGTGCCATTTTCGTTCTTGGCCACTAGAGGGAGCGACGCCGTTTAGCTTGTCGCACCACTGGATTGGCTATAGGCTCAAAGAGTAGCGGTGGGAGGCTCCTAGACGGACCGGAAGTGGCGGGTGGAATGCAAACATACCCGCACTTCCTGGTACCTTGGTTAGAGGTGTGTTGGGCATAGGGGAAGCGGAACTGACGTCTCGGCACAACCGGAAGTGCGGGTTGGAACGCAGGAGGCACCCGCACTTCCTGGTTGCTAGAAAGTGTGCGTCCCAACGGATTTGCAGGGACGTTTGCTGTGATAAATACAGCTACCGCTCATGCCGCGTCAGGACGAACTGCCTTTGCTTCTGCTTTGGGGTAAGACCCTTCGGTTCCCACCGCCCTTTACTATGTATGCTGATATCTGCCTATGCCAATACCCCTCCTTACACACACCCCCCGTATATGGGGTGACTACATCTTAATAGGCCATGCCTATGGAGGACATACATTGCTGCACTGGTGGTCTGCATCACTAGAGGACTTAATGGTCCAATAATAGCCAGCATTTTTAGAGGGTAGTGATATGGTACCCACTCTTTTCTCCCATTCTCCTCAAACCCCCCCCCCCTGCCCTAGTTATTTTTGAACAGCCACTAGGGTGCCTTCTATTTGTGTGGGAGGGGGGCTAGTGGAAGGCCCACCCACATGGGTGGGGTCAGTTAGGAGTGGGAGGCGGGGTTTGCTAATTGGTGGTCACCTGAGCTGAGGCCTCTGCACATGTGCACACACATATAAGGGAGGGTTCTGTGGGGGAGAGCTATCATGGACCATCTAGGCTCTGAGGAAAGGGGTGCGCCCCAGAAACGCGTCAGCTATCCAGTTGTCTGAAGTACTGTCCAACCCTCTCTGTCATCGAGTCCAGTCGGCAGGTGCCAAAGAATTTCCAGCTGATTTGTCCGATAAGCTTTTATTTAAGCTCTGTTTGTGAGTAAGATTACTGCTTTTTTATATTTTAAATAAAACGTCTAAGTGGTAATACACTAGGTCGGTGCGCCCTCCTTTTTTCTTTCTTTTTTCTAGTCTCTTGGAGAAAAACCACATTTGCTCTACAGCGGTAACCCTCTGCTAAAATGCTGCTACGCTTTTCCGGCACATTGAGGCCCTTGGCGTTTAAAGAATATACCTTGAGTGATAAAGGAACTGTCATTTGCACTGTGGAAGACATGAGGGATTGACTGTCGTGTGCTTGGATCACAAATGTCAGACATAGACGGAGGGGGGTCCCAGGTGGGGGAGGGAAAGAAAATAGGGGGGAAGGGATTCAGGAATATCAGCAAGGAGAGAGAGGAAAGATAAGTCTAAAGCTGATGTGAGCACTGCAGGTGTTACAGGAGATGAGTAGAAATCTCTACCTGTGTGTGACAAAGAGCCACAACGCAGAGGAGTTGTGAGATATACCAGAGATGGGTCTAGGCCTGCCGACCCACCGAATCAAGAGGAATCAGGGGTAATGGGTATGAAGAGGGGGATATGCCAGTAACTGTCAAAGGGGAACCAGCCTCTTTGGGGTGAGGAAGCGGTCTAACACTAGGGAATAAGTCAAAATAACCACCACCACCCAGAGACTCCAACAGTAATGGGGTAAGGTCTGTGGGACAATCCTAGGTTAAGTGCAGCGAGGGGAGACAATTTGGAGCACCCCAAACTAGATAGTAAAGCTGTCTAAACCTGTCTCTGGTCTTTACACAACCAGAGTCAACATAGGGCAGAAGTAAGAAATTCCAAGGAACATTCTAACACTATAAGAGGATCATGCTACTAAACCTGTGAAGAAAGGAAAAACAACTGGCACATAGGCTAACATTATAGGCGTAAGGACCAGACCACCTAAGATCAGGATTCCAGCACCCAGGCTGCGAATAAGCCACAAACCTGAGGTGGTGGAATCTCCCACCCTAACCAAGATGTTCGCTCAGCTCTATGGCAGGAGAGGAGAGCTTCTCCATTTGTAAAAATACAACCTCAGGAACATTGTGAACATTAACATTGAAATGAGTACCATAATACAAACACCTTTGGAAAGATATTAAGCCGGGACCTTTGGCATTAAAAAAAAAAAAAAAAGGTAGGGGGAGGGGGAGAGCGTCAGGAGAAATTACATTATGCATGAGGCTTCTCTGCTGACAGTCAATGGCCGACTACTGTCTTAATGGGTTAGGTATAGGAGCACTCGCAGCTCCCAGGCTGATGGGAATTCAAGTAGTTTATATGCTGACCATTGTGGATTCACTGGATTCACAGGCACCGTCCTGAAAACGTAAGTGCAATGTCCCGAAGCCGGACAGGTAGTCTGTGTGCCAGGGTGCAGGATACGGCATGGCAACAGTTTCGGGCACAGGAACAATAAAAAGCAGAAAAAAAGGGGGGGGAGAAAAAACAAAATGAGGTCAGAGTTACCTGAGCACCTCATAAAACAGGAATGAGAGTTATAAGGACAAGTAGGGTACAGTGTGTTAGTGATCTCAGTTGCTCAGGGGATGTATTCAGACAATTATCAGCGCTTAAGTGGGTAACAGTGTCCTCCTCAACATAGAAAACAGTCAAAAGGTCCCATGGTGATGGGAAAAAAGTGTAGAGGTGTTCAAAAAAGAATCAGCTAACCTTTAAAATCATGACTCACGATCCATTTTGCGCCGGACAGATGTTGGTGATGCTCGAGGGCTCTCATCCATCTCCATGTCCCCACGGATCCTCACTGGGGAGTTGGTCGACGTTCTGCGTCTCCTCTGTCTGTGTCTTTGGGAACGTGGGGTGTCCTCGGGCATCGTGGGGATCCAAGGGTCTGGTTGCAAGAAAGCGCTGTACCAATCTGGGACCTCCGTCAGTGGTATGCCCAGGGTGTCGCAGAAGGGTCGCAAATCAGCCGGGGTTCTTAGCTGCGCTGTGCGATTTCCAGTGGTCGGCCTGCAGGCAGAATGGGAATTTCCATCTATAGGCTATGCGCCTTTCACGTAGAACTTGCAGGAGAGGGCGCAGATCCCTCCTATGTTGCAGGGTAATGGTAGACAGATCTTGGAATATCTGTATGCGTGTACCATTGTGCTCCAAGCGTTCATGATTGCGGGCTAGGCGTAGAATCTCCTCTTTTTGTATGAAATCCACTAGACAGCAAACTGCATCTCGGGGGGTCAGTATCTCTACCCCTCGGTCTGCGGGCTCTATGACACCTTTCCATTTCCACCAGCGCATCGGGCGGCCGCCCCAACAGGGTGTTAAAGATGGCCCACACCACTTGTTGTAATTGGGGTCCCTCTACTGCCTCTGGGATACCTCTCACCCTCAAGTTTCGCCTGCGACCCCTATTGTCCAGGTCCTCCATGTGCCTGTGCATCTCAATCAGGTGCTGTGCATGAACACTGACTACCTTCTGAACCTGTTGTATGGCCATACCATGTGTCATGGCGGCAGTCTCCACGTGTTCCAGCCGCGCTGCCACAGCTCTAAAGTCGGTCCTGAGGTCTGTGATGGCCGCAAATAGCGAGGTCTTTATGTCTAGCGCTACTTGCTGCAGGTCAGAGAGGCACAGTAAGGGGGATGTAAGCGGGGCAGAGGTACCTGCTGCCGGAGCTGATGCGCCCAGAGATTCCGTGATGACGGCGGGGCTTGCCGCAAGCCGCTCGGAGGCTTGAGATAAGGCCTGCGTGTCCTCCTGCATCTGCGTTCGGACCATCGCCGGAATGTTCTGACTGAGCTGCGTTGCCGGATCTTGCTGTGACCGGGAGCCTGAGGAGCTTCTCCCGGTCATCTCGGCGATTCACAAAAATGATTGTCCCGCTAATGAAAGGCTGCAGTGGAGCTCTGGGTGATGGAGCACTCAGATTAAGCTGCCATCTTCGCCGGTGTTAGGCCACGCCCTTGGAGCCAATATTTTAATCAGTGTGAAAAGAAGCTGATGGGAATCATAATTGGTAGAAGAAAACACAAACTACGATTATTAGAATCCCAGCTAAACACACTCAAGTTGAAAGTGGCACCATTCTCTCCACTCCAGAGTATTTAGTCAAAACTGAAAAACTCCAGCATTATCTTAATAAGCAGGTTAATGAAACTAAAAGTAAAAAAATATTAACGGGATATGAAAGACTATAAAGACAATAAGATTTACAAATGGCAGGATTCCATCACACCTCCAATAGGGGGGGATGAGGGAACTCACCAACTACCATCCATTGACGGGACCGGGCCTCTGCTCACCTAAAACCCAGGGAAAAAAAGGGAACAAAAAAGCCACCAAGGTACACCATCCACAAACACCCTATAATAGGGAAAGTGTGGTGGAACTCGAAATTTTGGGGAATAGCCGAACACCCCCCGGTTCGGTTCGCAGCAGAACAAGCGAACAGACAAAAAGTTTGTTCAAACACGCGAACACCATTAAAGTCTATGGGACAAAAATGTGAAAAATCAAAAGTGCTCATTTTAAAGGCTTATTTGCAAGTTATTGCAAAAAAAGTTTTAAAAACTGACGTTTTTCCGGGAGCAGTGATTTTAATAATGCTTAAAGTGAAACAATAAAAATGAAATATTCCTTTAAATATCGTGCCTGGGGGTGTCTATAGTATGCCTGTAATGTGGCGCAGTTTTCCTGTGTTTAGAACAATACCACAGCAAAATAACATTTCTAAAGGAAAAAAAAGTCATTTAAAAATTGCTTGCGGCTGTAATGTATTGCCGGGACCCCGCAATATAGAAGAAAATCATTGAGAAAACGGCATGGGTTCCCCCCCCCCCCCCAGTCCATTACCAGGTCCTGCGGGTCTGGAATGGATATTAATGGGAACCCCGCACCCAAATAAAAAAAAATGGTGTGGGGGTCCCTCAGGCGCTATATACTCTGAACAGCAGTATATATACTATACAGTCTGCCCTATATACTCTGCAGAAAATTGGGCCTTGGTGTTGGTAGTACCAGAACACTGTAAGCCCTCACAGTTACTCTTGGTGGGCGCAGGAACAGGCCCTGCTGTGAAATATTAGATCAAGAATTGTAATTTAATGCCCCTGTTAAACAGGGGCAGAAAAATTGGGCCTTTAGTGGTGGTGGTGGTGCCACAACACTGTAAGCCCTCACAGTTACTCTTGGTGGGCGCAGGAACGGGCCGTGCTGTGAAATATTAGATCAAAAATTGTAATTGAATGCCCCTGTTAAACAGTGCACCGTGAAGAAAAGGTAACGTCCCTGCCCATGCCTGCTGGACCATGAGTCAGTGGTAATATGCACCTTACTGCTGACCGCCCTGTCCTACAAGGCCAAAACATTGCCTTCCACATGCCGGTAGAGAGCCGGAAAGGCCTTCTGTGAAAAGAAATGGCGTTTTGAAACCGGCCACTGAGGTACAGCACATTCCACAAATTCATGAAAGGGGGCAGAGTCTACCAGCTGAAAAGGCAGCAGTTGCAGTGATAGTAATTTGGCCAAGCTAATATTCAGACGCTGAGCATGTGGATGGCTGGGACCAAATTTCTTTTTACGGTTTAGGGAAATTTGCCTGCTAAAATCAGATGGTGGTGTACTGCTAGCAGATTGGCTGCAAGTACTTGGGACACCTATTGCTATACCTTCATTCCTCTCAGTGCAGGTTTTTGAGAGGACTGGAGGTATAGTGGGATTGGAGATCCCAGATGAGGAGCAAGGGAGAAGTCCGCCTTTTTCTTTGATGTGGGTCTTTCAAGTGCTGTTGCCAATGGACTGTATGGGAGGTTGTCATATGTCTAGTCAAGCATGTGGTGCCCAAGCGGCTGCTGTTTTGGCCATGCTTGATCACTTCAGACATAGGTTGCAAACAGCACCAATGCGATCTGCTGTACACGTGTAAAAGAAAGGCCCATACCAAGGAACTTTTCAAAATCAGCGGGGAGTCAGCAGCGCCCTGCACCTGCGGAGCTCTGCGGTGTGATGCTATAGGGTGGCTGCCCTTAATCTGCCCCCTGGAGGGCATCCTGCCTTGTTGCAGATGTGCCTCCTCCTCTCTTCTATCAGGCACCCAAGTAGAGTCATTGACCTCATCATCCCCTCCCTCCTTGTCACTGGAGCAAACTTGGCAGCATGCTGCAGCTGGGGGAACATGACTGCCAGTTTCTTGTCTTTCTTGGGCACCCCCTCTCTCTAGGCTCCCGTTACTCCCTTCCTCAACCTGGGAACCAACATCGGAGCCTTCAAATCGCTGCACATCCTCCAGCAGCATGTACCCGAACACTGTGGTCGAATAGTTCGGGGGACTCCTTTGTGCAAGATGGTGGGGCTATGGAAGGAGTGACTGTGGACAAGGAGCCGGTGGAATAGGCCGCTTTGGCAGCTGCATTGTAAGGCAAACTACTCTGAGCCTGGGTGACAGAGGATGAGGAGGATGAGGACAGCGTTGTTATCCACTCCACCAACTCTTCTGCATGTTCTGGCTCAATAACACGGCCAGCAGCAGAGAAAAAGGACAAGCGTGCCCCACGGCCACCTGCAGAGGATGCACCGTGTCCACGACCAGCACTGTTGACTGTAGACACAGAGGCTGCTTGCCCTCTTTTAGTGGCCTGTGAGCATCTGCCTCTCCTTGGTGGCCTTCCGGACATGATGCATATTTTGTTTTGCAACACCACACTACACTGTATTAGATACTGTGTACACCACCAGAAAAGTAGTAGCAACTGCACTATGGCTGCACTGTATTGTGTACACCACCAGAAGTGTAGTAACAACTGCACTACGGTTGCACTGTATTGTGTACACCACCAGAAAAGTAGTAGCAACTGCACTACGGCTGCACTGTATTGTGTACTGTGTACACCACCAGAAAAGTAGTAGCAACTGCACTACGGCTGCACTGTATTGTGTCCTGTGTACACCACCAGAAAAGTAGTAGCAACTGCACTACGGCTGCACTGTATTGTGTACACCACCAGAAGTGTAGTAGTGACTGCACTGTATTGTGTACTGTGTACACCACCAGAAAAGTAGTAGAAACTGCACTACGGCTGCACTGTATTGTGTACACCACCAGAAGTGTAGTAGCAACTGCACTACGGCTGCACTGTTTTGTGTACTGTGTACACCACCAGAAAAGTAGTAGCAACTGCACTACAGCTGCACTGTTTTGTGTACTGTGTACAACACCAGAAAAGTAGTAGAAACTTCACTACGGCTGCACTGTATTGTGTACACCACTAGAAGTGTAGTAGCAACTGCACTACGGCTGCACTGTATTGTGTACTGTGTACACCACCAGAAAAGTAGTAGCAACTGCACTACGGCTGCACTGTATTGTGTACTGTGTACACCACCAGAAGTGTAGTAGCAACTGCACTACGGCTGTATTGTATTGTGTACACCACCAGAAGTGTAGTGGCAACTGCACTACGGCTGCACTGTATTGTGTATTGTGTACACCACCAGAAAAGTAGTAGCAGCAACTGCACTATGGCTGCACTGTATTGTGTACACCACCAGAAGTGTAGTAGCAACTGCACTATGACTGCACTGTATTGTGTACTGTGTACACCGCCAGAAAAGTAGTAGAAACTGCACTACGGCTGCACTGTATTGTGTACACCACCAGAAAAGTAGTAGCAACTGCACTACAGCTGCACTGTATTGTGCACTGTGTACACCACCAGAAGTTTAGTAGCAACTGCACTATGACTGCACTGTATTGAGTACTGTGTACACCACCAGAAAAGGCAGCTACCGACACTCCAGTCAGGCAATCAAGACCCATAAGAATAATTCTCCCTCAATAACGAGACAAAGCTCTGTCTTGAGAATTCAAGCAGGACTGACAATCTTTATTCAAAAAAAAACCCCACAAGTTTTATACACAGTTAAAAGAGGAGGTGCATCATATTACTCTGGAAATACACCTGTGACCAGACCTAATGCAGCATGGCTGTCTCCTGAACTTCAATACACATTATCACAGGAATCCTTTCATACAATACAGGGTCAATTAGCCCAAGCCCCCATGAAAAGATCCTCATAAGTTAGTCTGGATTACAACAGACAACAGACAGGTGTCTGGGGTTGATGACATTAGCATCGTTAATCAATAGACGGTCGGCCTGTTACATTGAACTTCCTGGAATGCCCAAATAACATCTTCATATTTCTTGAGAGATATTGTTAATGAATATTACTGTCCCATTTTAAGTAGTCCAAGATATAATTTCTCAGTCACCCTATGCCCCTAATAGACATAGTATCAGGGAATTAATTGACCAGACTGTGTGGACTGCACAGAGATAACCAAAACGTATGTAGAGTGAAATATAATGGGGTTTATTGAGAAGGTGATATGGATAAATACAAACAGTGCAAACTAACAAACAACCCACAAACAACAAATAATATATACAACAAAGGGCAGTACCAGAATCTTGAATGTAAGCCAGGCCGGGGTCATACACAGCAGATCAGGAGATTGACAGAGGAGTGTTCCAGGGGCATAAACGTAGCCAGGCCAAGGTCATACACGGGGAGTCAGCAGATAGGAATAGGGAACAAAGCAGGCAGGGAGAAGACAGATGGATAGGCTCAGGATAGGGATCAGGTCAGGTCAGGACGGGACAGGACAGGACAGGACAGGTACAGGCTCAAGGACAGGTACAGGCTCAAGGTCCGGATACAAGGTCAAGGCTCCAGGAGAAAGATACCAAGGCGAGCATGTAAGGGCTCACCGGGTATTTATAGGACTGCTATAATTTCCCTCATGTCACAGCTGATCGAAGGAAGTACTGCCTGCCTCACACTGCCGGAATACCCCCACTGGTGAATGCCGGTACTACGGCCCATGGATCAGGCATTACCACCAGCTGGTGAGATCCTCTGTCAAAGATACAGGCTGCGAGAGGACACCTGCTGGTGGACACTAGTACTGCGATCCATAGGACCGACAGTGCCACCAGTGGGTAAAGCCTTCCCTGACAGTACCCCCCCAAAAGGAGTGGCCTCCGGACGCTCCAATCAGTCTTGTTTGTCCAAAGTCTAGGGCATTGGGTAGCACCAAGGATGAGGGTACTTCAGCCTGGTCATCAGGCACTCTAGGATGGACCAGGGGCACGTCCAAGCGGAAAGCAGGCACATCCAGGCAGACAAGCTGGACAGCAGGCACTGGGTCGTTGAGCTGGGCAGCAAACAGGAACATCTCCGGCTGGACAGCCGACAGGAACATCTCCGGCTGGGCAGCAGACAGGAGCATCTCCGGCTGGGCAGCAGACAGGAACGTCTCCGGCTGGGCAGCAGACAGGAACGTCTCTGGCTGGGCAGCAGACAGGAACGTCTCTGGCTGGGCAGCAGACAGGAACGTCTCCGGCTGGGCAGCAGACAGGAACATCTCCGGCTGGGCGGCAGACAGGAACATCTCCGGCTGGGCGGCAGACAGGAACATCTCCGGCTGGGCGGCAGACAGGAACATCTCCGGCTGGGCGGCAGACAGGAACACCTCCGGGCTCCGGGTCATCGAGCTGGGCAGCGGGCTCCGGGTCATCGAGCTGGGCAGCGGGCTCCGGGTCATCGAGCTGGGCAGCGGGCTCCGGGTCATCGAGCTGGGCAGCGGGCTCCGGGTCATCGAGCGGGGCAGCGGGCTCCAGGTCATCGAGCGGGGCAGCGGGCTCCGGGTCATCGAGCGGGGCAGCAGGCTCCGGGTCATCGAGCTGGGCAGCAGGCTCCGGGTCATCGAGCTGGGCAGCAAGCTGTGGCACATTAGGCTGGGCAGCCGACAGGAACATCTCAGGTTGGGCAGCAGACAGGAACATGTCAGACTGGGTAGTAGGCTCCACAGACTGAGAAACGGGCATCATAACCTCAAGCCGGGAAACGGGCACCACAACCTCAAGCCGGGAAACGGGCACCACAACCTCAAGCCGGGAAACGGGCACCACAACCTCAAGCTGGGAAACGGGCACCACAACCTCAAGCCAGGAAACGGGCACCACAACCTCAGGCCGGGAAACGGGCACCACAATCTCAGGCCGGGAAACGGGCACCACAACCACAGGCCGGGAAACAGGCACCACAACCACAGGCCAGGAAACGGACACCGGATCTTCAGGCGGGGTCTCTGTCACCGAATCTTCAGGCGGGGTCACCGGATCTTCCGACTGGGACACCGGATCTTCTGACTGGGACACCAGATCTTCCAACTGGGACACCGTCATCAGGACTGTTTGGAAGGCAGGCACATGAACTTCAAGTTGGCAGGCTAGCACAGGGTCTTCAGGCTGGCAGGCTGGTACAGGGTCTTCAGGCTGGCAGGCTGGTACAGGGTCTTCAGGCTGGCAGGCTGGCACGGGAACCTCAGGCTGGCAGGCTGGCACGGGAACCTCAGGCTGGCAGGCTGGCATGGGAACCTCAGGCTGGCAGGCTGGCACGGGAACTTCAGGCTGGCACGGAAACTTCAGGCTGGCAGGCTGGCCCCAGAACTGCAGGCTGGAAGGCTGGCCCCCGGAACTGCAAGCTGGAAGGCTGGCCCTGGAACTGCAGGCTGGAAGGCTGGAACTGCAGGCTGGAAGGCTGGCCCTGGAACGGCAGGCTGGAGCAGGTTGGTGGGTGTGGAGGTAGGTTGGGTTACTGGTTGGATAGTGTGGGTCAGGAAGTACCTTTGCTTCTTCTTGGGCTTAGTCACTGCAGATTTGTAGGTAACAGGGGGGATGTATGCAAAGGATGGAATTGAATAAGAGGAAGGACTGGAATGCGGCAGAGATATGGGGATAGTGGCTGGAGGAGGTTTTTGTGGACTGGTTACAGGAGGAAGGGAAGAGGCAGGTGGATTGAAGGTAGGATAAGTGCAGCAAGTGGAGACTGGGTAATAGTACTTGGTGGGAAGCAGAGTATACTGAGCTGTAGCTGAGGTTGCCAGGGGTGACGGGGAGATAGATTCTTGAGAAGGCAGGTGACTAATGGCAGGGCTGGGTTGTTGTGGTTTAGCTAGATACAGGAGATCAGACCAGGCCTGAAGCACAGGCTGAACAAAAGTTGGTTCACACACACCCTGCCTAATTAGAGACTGCACTGCACAAATACAATCTTCTAGCAACTGCTTGGAACAGGACAAATAGTGCTAAAAAAAGGATGCAGAGTCATCCTCCAACAACCATACTAGGGACTCCACCTGATCAAAACTGAAAGGGGGAGTGTAATCATCACGGCCCCTTGGAACACAGGACAGGGCTAGATCAGTGCATATTTGAATCAAAGGCTAAACCCCTGATCAACCAGGGAGTGAATAAACCTAATGTCCCCTAGCAGCTGATCGCTGGTTCGCTCTGTCAATGCCTGGCAGCAGTATACACTATTCTCAGACGCCAGAGCATAAAAAATAACCTCATTGGTATTCATGTTTAGCAAAATATACTAAAACCAAAATGATTTCTCTGTGCGGCCACGTCTGATCAGGGGGCCTTGGTATACTATCAGGGAATTAATTGACCAGACTGTGTAGACTGCACAGAGATAACCAAAACGCATGTAGAGTGAAATATAATGGGGTTTATTGAGAAGGTGATATGGATAAAAACAAACAGTGCAAACTAACAAACAACCCACAAACAACAAATATATACAACAAAGGGCAGTACCAGAATCTTGAATGTAAGCCAGGCCGGGGTCATACACAGCAGATCAGGAGATTGACAGAGGAGTGTTCCAGGGACATAAACGTAGCCAGGCCAAGGTCATACACGGGGAGTCAGCAGATGGGAATAGGGAACAAAGCAGGCAGGGAGAAGACGGATGGATAGGCTCAGGATAGGGATCAGGTCAGGTCAGGACGGGATGGGATGGGATGGGACAGGACAGGACAGGAAAGGTACAGGCTCAAGGACATGTACAGGCTCAAGGACAGGTACAGGCTCAAGGACAGGTACAGGCTCAAGGTCCGGATACCAAGGCAAGCATGTAAGGGCTCGCCGGGTATTTATAGGACTGCTATAATTGCCCTCATGTCACAGCTGATTGAAGGAAATACTGCCTGCCCCACACTGCCGGAATACCCCCGCTGGTGGACGCCGGTACTATGGCCCATGGATCAGGCATTACCACCAGCAGGTGAGATCCTCTGTCAAAGATACAGGCTGCGAGAGGACACCTGCTGGTGGACACTAGTACTGCGATCCATAGGACCGACAGTGCCACCAGTGTGTAAAGCCTTCCCTGACACATAGGGTGATTTAGAAATAAGAGGTGCATGGGGAGCTGAAGCAAGGGTATCTCATACTTTCTAAGGGATTCTGGGTTCCACAGGCGCTCCCATTACATCTCTTCCCTTTCGGCAGGAGACTAACACAGGAGGAGACCCCAGACGGGTTGACTCCGAAGTTAGTCCATAGTTCCATACCTCTAATGCCTGTATCCACACAGTACCCCAAACAAATTGCTCCAAACAGAGCATTACTTACCCAGCCAACCTCTGCCTCTCTCAGAGAACATACCCACCGCTGGAGAGAGGCCTGGACTGGCCCTTCTCCCTGGAGTCCTTTTAGCCACTGGAGAGAAGACAGGGGGACTGGGCTTAGTCCGTCATGCTGTTGGGGATCTGGGCCAACTGCCCAGCATTCCTGGGGTATACAATTGGAGACTGAATTCCCATCCACTTGTGGTAGGTGAAAATCCCCTAGTGCTTGCAAAGCAAGGCTGAAATCCTGTCTCAGTGTCACACCATTTTTCTGGGGTTGTGTCAGTGAAGACCGAAGTCGCATCCACTACCACAGGAACTCCCTCTTCTGTTAGTTGAGAGCAGAGGCCAGCAGCACTCTGCTCTGTTGCCAGCTCTTCTGCTGGGTTTCTGTGAGTGGAGACCACAGTCCCATCCCCGATGTCAGCTCAAGCTGCAGTTGTGTGCAGAGGCCAGTAGCATTCTGCCCTGCTGCCAGTGATTCAGCTGGGAGTAAAAGCTTTACTACCTCAGCTTGTTGCTGGAGAGAAGGGCCAACTGCCCCAGCTCCCTGGAACTCCACAGTTGTTTCCGATGCTGGGCAGAGGTTGGTAGCACTCTGCCCTGTTGCCAGCACTTCTTCTGGTGACTCCACATCATCCGCTTTGGTTTAAGGGATGGCAATCTCCAGATTTTCCACTGCCGATACCCTGGAATGCTGCTCGACAGGTACATTCCTCCATCCAATATCATCCCAAGCAGAAACAGGATCATCAAGGTCAGTCAGCACTTCAGCTTTGGGGATGGCAATCTCCAGATTTTTCCACTGCCAATTCTTCAGCCAGAGTTTCAGAGTTGTCAACTGGTATTTCCTGATAGTCCCAGGCAAAGGGAGCCCCACCCTGCTGCTGAGCAGATTCTAGCAGCTGACTGTCTCCTGAACTTCAATACACATTATCACAGGAATCCTTTCATACAATACAGGGTCAATTAGCCCAAGCCCCCATAAAAAGATCCTCAGAAGTTAGTATGGATTCATTAACATTACAACAGACAACAGATAGTTGTCTGGGGTTGATGACATTAGCATCGTTAAGCAATAGACGGCCGGCCTGTTACATTGAACTTCAGGGAATGCCTAAATAACATCTTCATATTTCTTGAGAGATATTGTTAATGAATATTACTGTCCCATTTTAAGTAGTCCAAGATATAATTTCTCAGTCACCCTATGCCCCTAATAGACATAGGGTGATTTAGACATAAGAGGTGCATGGGGAGCTGAAGCAAGGGTATCTCATACTTTCTAAGGGATTCTGGGTTCCACAGGCCCTCCCGTTACAATATATATCTATATATTTATTAAGACACCGCCTGAAGTGTATTAGAAATAGTACACCACGGAATGCACTGTAGATTTAAGCCCTGTACACACAATCGGTTTTACAGATGAAAACAGTCTGATGGACTTTATTCATCGGACAAACCGATCGTGTATGGGCCCCATCGGTCTTTTTTCCATCGGTGATTAAAAATAGAACATTATAGAAATGTATCCGATGGAAAAAAAACTATAGCAAATTCCGATTGTCTGCTCAGAATCAAGTCGACACATGCTCAGAAGCATTGAACTTAATTTTTCTCGGCTCGTCGGAGTGTTATACGTCACGGCGTTTGGGACGGTCGGATTTTTGACTGATGGTGTGTAGGCAAGACTGATGGAAGTCAGCTTCATTGGATTTCCGATGGAAAAATCCATCGGATTAGCATCCATAGGAAATCCGATCGTGTGTACAGGGCTTTACAGTTTTTTGCCGTTTGGTCGTCGGTCACTGGGTTGGTCTGGTACATCTCGGGAACTTGGACTTCCGGCTCTCGAAGAAGCAAATTGTTACGTCACGGCGTTTGGGACGGTCGGATTTTTTTAATGATGGTGTGTAGGCAAGACTGATGGAAGTCAGCTTCATCGGAAATCTGATGGAAAAATCCATCAGATTTTATTCCATCGGAAATCTGTTCGTGTGTACAGGGCTTTAGGCTACACTGGATGCAGAATATATAAGACTGTATATATATATATATATATATATATATATATATATATATATATATATATATATAATATATATATATATATGTAGCGGGTATACACTTTTCTGTGTATTTAAAACTGGCAGAGACACCAGTGATGTGCAGTTCCCTGCAGCCCAGGGGGTGGCGCTGTCGCCTTGGGCTGGGGTTGAACCATTGCTGTGTACCGTGCTCCCTTTTTGTCTTCCCTCGGCAGCGGTATGGTGGGGCGGGGAACCCGCCGTGCTTTCTGGGAGAGGGTATAAAGGGGCTGGCCATCTTTGTCACAGGGTGGACGTCCCAGGCACCTTCAGCCTGAGGGCGGTGGTTGGACGGAGCTCTTAGGCGGTCTAGGCCTAGAGGGCGTTCGGAGGTCGTGTTCCATCCCAGGCACCTTTAGCCTGGGGTGAGGTACTCGGATGGAGGTCTGGAGCTCAGTGCCCAACACTGAGTTCCGCAAGGGAAGGAGATCCTAGGGGACCCAGGGAGTGGGTACCCGAATCCGGAGGGTGTAATGGACCGGTGGGAGATACTTGCTTGAAGACCTGGTGCAGCATATTGCCAGTGACGGGTGAGCCTTCCATCGGAGACCGCCTGGAAGGAAATCCCCCCCTCGCTAAGGAGACCGCAACCCACTTTCAGGAAGGAAAGTGGAGAGTTCATTGTGTCTGGGCCTACTCGCATCCACACCTCCCCTCTGTCTGTTATACTCGTTGAGGGAGTCCAACTATTTGTGCATTACTCTGGTATCGGAAGAATAAAGGAGTGTTGGACTTTAATGCTATGGGGCTCATTTTCTGGCAGACATTATTCAAAGGAGGAGGAGGCTCCAGGTGCAGAACACCGACCCGAAGGTAAAATAAGAACTTTGCTCACACCACACAACTATCTGTGGTGAAGGCTTGGCGTGGTGACCCCGCTCTCTCTCAATAAGGTGCCCCTGGACAAGAGACGAGCTGATGATAGAGTGGAGAGAGGGGAGGCCGCTACATATATATATATTAAGACACGCCTGAAGTGTATTAAAAATAGTACACCAAGGAATGCACTGTAGAATTAGGCTACACTGGATGCAAAGTATTTATATATACATATACACTGCTCAAAAAAATGAAAGGAACACTTTGAAAACACATCAGATCTTGTTAGAGGAATTATACTCTAAATGTCGAACAGGGCGAGGTATGCAAAATGTTCGGCACCTTCTGCTGCACCTTTATTCCAAACAATACGGCACCTGATGGAAGTATCACCAATGCCTTACGAGGCCTACAAATGCTATCCGAGGAATTAGCTGATAATTCTGGTGTAGAGAACCCCCTAACAGGACTTTTCGAAAAATGGTTTGGTAAGTGGGGTGGTCTTGCAAAAAGTTTGCTCATCTCTGTTGTCATGGCAGCCGCAGTCCTGACGCTGTGTGGATGCATTCCCTGTATTAGGGGAATTCTTCAAAGACTGATTGATACATCTTTAACAAAGACTATGCTCCTCCGGAGCGACACAGGACTTTACTCAGAGTCTGACAATGAAAATTTTCAAAACCTCGCTAAGGACTCATTTGTCTAAATGATAATACCTGGTAAAAAGGAACCTGGATATTTGAATTATTGACATTATGAGTATAAAAGGAGGGAGATGTTAGAGGAATTATACTCTAAATGTCAGCCATGAAAACGACATTTTGTACTCTAAGTATGCTAAATACAGCCTAATGCTCAAATATAACCTTGATTATAATTATGCTTAGACTTGCATGTTTATGTCTTGTTTTTCTGTATATTTGCAGATGGCTTAGGGACCATCCAAGTCAATATCCTGCATAACCATATTTGAATAGAGAGATAAGATAAGTCTGTAATGGATTTTTCCACTTCTCCAGAATGTTTAGAAATAAAGTAAATGTACTGTACCTGATTGGATATTCTGACAAGAGAAGGGGGTGTCCAAGGGCCTATATAAGACATATGCCATAATGCTCTGGCCAGAAATGATGACCATATAGTCTGCAATGCAAATGTAATCATTTCTCTTGCATATGCAATAAACTCCTATCTTGATTCCTGAGGACGGTCTAAGACGGAAATTTGTTCCGTAACAATTTGGTCCTTCGAGAGCCGGAAGTCCAAGTTCCCGAGATGTACCAGACCAACCCAGTGACCGACGACCGTATGGCAAAAAACTGTAAAGCCCTGTACACACGATCGGATTTCCTATGGATTCTAATCCAATGGATTTTTCCATCGGAAATCCAATGAAGCTGACTTCCATCAGTCTTGCCTACACACCATCAGTCCAAAATCCGACCGTCCCAAACGCTGTGACATAAAACACTCCGACAAGTCGAGAAAAATGAAGTTCAATGCTTCTTAGCATGCGTCGACTTGATTCTGAGCATGCGTGGGTTTTTTGTCCGATGGAGTTCCAAACAGACGATCAGAATTTGCTATCATTTTTTTTCCCATCGGATAAATTTAAAACATGTTCTATTTTTTCTCACCGGTGGAAAAAAGACCGATGGGGCCCATACACGATTGGTTTTTCCGATGAGAAAAGTCCATCGGACTGTTTTCATCTGTAAAACCGATCGTGTGTACACGGCATAAGTCCTCCGTCTCAAATTAGACATTAATAAGAGGCCGGTCTGCTGAATTTGTGCCTCCCGGGCAACGACTTACCGGATCAGCACAAGAGACCGCTCTTGGGACAAGGTAAGATATTTTACTTTTGGGTTAGACTTGATTAGGAATTTAATGAACTAAGGGATTGAATACATACATACAATATAGAGATTGATCAAATGTTTATCTGTTCTCTGTTCTATCCGCTTTACCTTTGTTGAGGGGAAATAAGTGGTCACTTATTCCCCGTATAGATCCGTCTGTGGCCATCCTGGATGGGCAGACCAAGTGACTAGCCCACGTTTTGGGAAGACGCGATCAGGGCATCCTGGCGGCAGTCGAGCACTGTGGGTGTTCTCTCTTGTGTGTGTGTTCTTGTTTGTTTCTCTGGTTTAATTGTCATTTGATATAGGGGTATGGTCCCATACTAATATCTGGGTGGAGATAAAGGAAATTTCTCGATTTGATCCTAGATCCTGACAGCCTTGTAAGCTGCAGAAAATCCTGTGGGGACGCATAAATACTCCTAAATCAAACTTTAATGAACCATCTGAGGATACAAGGGTGTGGACAGATAGATTTCCAGGTAGCAGACAGAGCACATTTGGTGGACCCACAGTGTCCAAACCAGCCTCGTATGCTGTATAAGAAAAGGCAAGAAATATTGGAGCGCGGAGGTGCTCCAATAAGGGAGAACGGTCAATGAAGTGAATCAACTACACCTGGTGTGCTGTTGCAAAAAGAAAGAGACTTTATTTGTGAAAAAATAACACATGGTGAAAACATTCAAACAAACTCCTGACAGGAGATTAGGCCTCCAGGTAATCTGAATCAATTTTATAACAGTAAAAAGTATAACGTTATAATTAAAAAACAGGTATTACAGGACATGCTACTGTGGCTCTCTTGACTACCAACAGGAATCAAAGGCCCTATATCGCTGGTTTCGCGAACGGGGTTATTCCCATAGAACCCTGCGACGGGCTAGACAGATTGCCGGTCGACGCCTTAGAGAGGATTTACTTACGCCTAAAATGCACTTATCAACTACATCAAGTGAACCCATTAGATTTACCACTCCATTTGGTAATCAGTGGCAGAAAGTGAAAAATATCCTCTCTCAACACTGGCATATCCTCACCAGGTGCAATACACTCAAAAACATCGTTGGAGATCGTCCAATGGTGACAGCCAAACGAGCCAGAAACCTACGTGACAACTTAGTTCAGAGTGAATTCAGACGTCCCATTGATAGAAACTGGCTCACCAACATGCCCAGAGTCAAAGGTATGTTCCCATGCGGACACTGCAATACATGTAAGTATGTGGATACATCCAAAATATTCAGAGACTCTACATCCAAGGAAATATATGACATCAAAACTTTTATAAACTGTGGTACTTCGAGACTGCTGTATATACTGGAGTGCCCCTGTCATCTCCTATATGTGGGGAAAACTAAAAGGCAGTTACCTGTACGCTTCTCAGAACACCTTAAGAGCATTCGCCTTAAGGAAGACACTTCAGTGGCACAGCATTTTCTCAAATACCATCAAGGTAAAAGCAGAGGCCTGACAGTGAAAGGTTTCTACGTCCTTGATCTACCGGCACGCAGGGGTGATTATGATACTATACTCATCCAGAGGGAAAAATCTTGGATATTTAGGTTACAAACTCTACAGCCCAAAGGGTTAAACATTGAAATGAGTTTAAAAAATTTCTTACAATCTTAATTTATCTATCCAACCTTTTCCCTCAGGTATAAGGAGTGTCATGTACCAAGCCCCATAACCCCCTCTTCAAATTTTTTATTTTTTTTTCTTCCCCCTAAGGGTGTTTCCATTTAACATCTAGATAGGGGTTGAATTAGGGTGTGTTAGGCCCTCCCATTAATTTCATTATTTGTAATTGATATCCCTTCGTAGCCTGTCTAAATATTCATACCGTGTTTGAACATTCTGATTCATGTATTAAACTAATGCAAGTAAATTTTTCATTCCATCCATACACATTATTTGTTTTTCCTTGTTGGATAGGGATTTATTTTAACAGAATTATCTGTATGCTTTGTTATAATCTCAAGGATAACAAGTTATGTTATATAAGTCTATCTGGATTTAGTAAACCTCTTGAAAATATATTCTGGTAAGAATATCTCAGAGGATAAACAATCAAAGTCGTAGTTTCTCTCTAGCTTGTTCTTTTTCCCATTTCTATGGGCGTAATAAGAGTTATGGCCACAAGATGGCGTTTTACAGACTAAAAGAAGCCAATTTATGATTGGTCAATTGACCCTATTTAAACATAGTAATTGTCTGGCTTCCTTTCATCCTGTTGAAGTGACTGGTTTAGGTCACGAAACATGTAGATGTGTGTCGTAACAGGTAGTTAAAAAGGACATTGCTGCTGTGTTTGGGAAGCTCCTGGATTATCAAGCTGAAGTTTAATGGATTTTCTTTAACCTGCAATACCTCTGTTTGACCACAACGCCCCAGAGCGCATCTCCACGCTGCTAACGCCATTCAGCTCTGTGCCATGCTACATCCTAGATCACATGCTTTGGACACGGTGATCAGCTGAATCTAGCAGCCGAATCTACCTTCCAGGCATCACTGCGATTACTTGAGGTGTCTGTCAGAGAACTCACCTTGCTGGACGTGTTGTGCATGCTCCTGTGGGCGCTGGTTCACGTCCTGGACTGCGGGTGCGCGCGCCTGTGCGCGATGGTGTGCCTGTGCGCGATGGTGCATGTGCGTGCGCGCGTGCGCCGATGCGCGCGCAGCATTGCGTGCGCCGATGCGCGCCAAACAGTCCATTTAAACCCCTGGAATACTTCAGACCGGTGCTGTCTGATCTGCAGTTACCTGTGACCTTTTGCTCCTGATACCTGTCTGAACACTTGTCTCTTGATTACCCGGCCTACCCATCGGATTACCCTTGTCTCCTGCCTGCACCTGACCTCGGCTAGTCTTGACCTTGAACCTGCCTGTTCCTCTGTACTTCGCTGCCTGCCTGTTGCCGATCCTGCCTGTGACCCGACCATCCCGCTCTGCTCCTGCTCAGCATCCTCTGCCTGTGTTCCTGTTTTCTGTTGCCTGTCCGGCCGGACACCTACTCCTCTGCACCTGGATCCAGAACCGCATCCCCTGCAACTACCCGCCAGGCTCTCATACCACTCCGCACTCCCGTGCCTCCTGTTCATACTATCAGGGGCCGTGAGTCGGATACGTAAGGGAGACCTTCCTCTGCTCCATTGGGCTCACCAGTCTGGTACGTATAAGTCTGACAGTATCAGACAGCCATGCCCGAGCCCGAGCAAGGAACCACTCCCATAGAGGAACTTTGTAGACACCTGGCGGGTCTAACACAAGCTGTGAAGGATCTTCAACAAGGCTACACAAGATTGGAAGAACGGGTTCACGTCCTGTCTTCGCCCACCAGTCCACAAGGCACTGCCGCAGCTGCACCCTCTGTAGTGATGCTACCTCCCGAGCCAAGGGTACCCACGCCCGACAGGTTTTCGGGTGAACGCAGTCAATTTCGGACTTTTCACAATGCCTGCGAACTCTACTTCGCTTTACAACCTCGCACCTTTTCTTTGGAAGTAACTAAAGTAGGCTTTGTAATCTCCCTCCTGTCTGGTGAACCTCAAACCTGGGCCCACCGTCTCTTGGAGCAAAAAGCAGAATCCCTGAATCATCTAACCACATTTTTTTGCCGCTATGTCTCAGCTTTATGAGGACCCCCAGCGGACTGCCACTGCCGAGTCTGCACTATATGCTCTACAGCAATGTCACCGAGCAGCGGAAGATTATGTGGCAGAGTTCAGACGGTGGAGTTCTGACACCAATTGGAACACCGCTGCCCTGCGTTATCAATTCCGGATGGGACTATCTGATGCACTTAAGGATGAACTGGCACGGGTCGGTACTCCTCCAACTTTGCATGGTCTCATTAATCTGTCTATCCAAATCGACCGACGCTTACGGGAGCGCCACTCCGAGAAGTCCACCAGCCAACTTCGACCCACCTGGATGCTTCCCAATGTCCCCAGTTTTCCCAGCCAGGCCCCTTCGTCTCCAGCCGTCCTAGTCTCTGACGCTCCTGAGTCCAGGCAGCTGGGTCTACTTCGTCCTTCCCTCACCCCGCAAGAACGACAGCGCAGACGGATCCACAACCTTTGTATGTACTGCGGAGGACCAGGGCACTATGTGAGGTCTTGCCCTACCAAGATGCGTAAAATCCTCCCGACCTCTTCCTTGTGCACATCTGTTCTACCTAAACCAGCTTCTCACCTTGCTCTTCCCATCCTGTTGCAGCTACCAGGAAAAGATACTCCGATCCCAGTCTCCGTCATAATTGACTCTGGGGCATGCAGTTGCTTCATTGACCTATCATTTGCTGCCAACCTCCACATTCCTCTTCAACCTAAGACCCGGGGACTTGCTGTGCACCTTGCCGATGGGTCCACCATTAAATCCGGCCCTGTTACACAGGAAACTGTTCCATTGCTGGCCACCATGGCCACCCATCATCAGGAATTTCTACGCCTTGATGCTATCTCCTCACCCCTGTTCCCTATCATCTTGGGGATGCCCTGGCTGCAAGTCCATAACCCCAGTATTGATTGGGCCACGGGGGAGATCAAGTTCTTGTCCAGCTACTGCCAGCAGCACTATTTGCAACAAACCTCAGTTAACTCCCAACAACTGCTCTGCCTTGATACTGACTCTGAGCTACGGCAGTCAGTCCCCGCGCCCTATCATGACTTTCTGGACGTGTTCAGCAAGAAGGGGGCAGAGACTCTTCCTCCTCATAGGCCTTATGACTGCCCTATAGAGTTATTACCTGGAACTGAAGTCCCGTTTGGAAGAATCTTCCCTTTGACTGAGCAGGAGCTGGGCACTCTGAAGGTCTATATCGACGAAAACCTAAAGAAGGGGTTTATTCGCCCCTCTACCTCTCCGGCCGGTGCTGGCATCTTTTTTGTCGAAAAAAAGGACCATTCATTACGACCCTGCATTGACTATCGGGAATTGAACAAAATTACAATTAAGAACCGTTACCCACTGCCTCTTGTGCCTGAACTTTTCCAAAGGTTGGGATCTGCGGTCATCTTTACTAAACTTGACCTCCGAGGAGCCTACAATTTAATCCGTATTCGAGAGGGGGACGAGTGGAAAACGGCTTTTCGTACCCGATTCGGGCACTTCGAGTACCTTGTTATGCCCTTCGGGCTGTGTAATGCACCGGCAACGTTCCAACATTTTGTCAACGACATCTTCCGTGACTATCTGGATTTGTACGTTATAGTTTACCTGGATGACATCCTGATCTTCTATCCCTCAGTAAGTGACCACCGCAGGCATGTCCGAAATGTTCTAACCCGGCTCAGGCAGCATGGACTTTATGCTAAACCAGAGAAATGCGCATTTGAACTGCAATGCATCCAGTTTTTGGGATTAATCATTTCTGTTGAGGGCATCAAAATGGATCCTCAGAAGGTTTCTGCCATCCTGGACTGGCCATCTCCTACAGATAAAAAGGGGGTTTAGCGCTTTATCGGTTTTTCAAATTTTTACCGGAAGTTTATCAGGAACTTTTCTGTGATAATCGCTCCCCTTACTGAACTAACCAAGCAAGGAACCCGATTCTTCTGGTCGTCCAAGGCTCAAACCGCCTTTGAAAAGTTCAAGGAATTGTTCACCTCTGCCTCCATCTTGAAACACCCTGACCCTGCTTTACCGTTTGTCCTCGAAGTTGACGCTTCAGAAATCGCGGTAGGGGCTGTGCTATCCCAACGGCAAGGAGCCAAATCTCTCCTCTATCCAGTGGCCTTCTTATCTCGTAAGCTCTCCACAGCGGAAAATAATTATGACGTGGGAGATCGGGAGCTTCTGGCCATCAAGGCCGCATTAGAAGAGTGGCGTTACCTACTTGAGGGTGCTGCACATCCCATCTTGGTCTACACCGACCATAAAAACTTAGGCCTCATACACACGACCGATTTTCTCGGCAAGAACCATCAAGAAACTTGCTGGCAGAGAGGTCTTGCCGAGTAAATCGGTCGTGTGTACGCTGCTATCGGGTTTCTCGTCGAGAAAACCGACAAGAAACCTCAACGAGAAAATAGAGAACCTGCTCTCTATTTTCTCGTCGAGATTCTCGTCGGCATGTTTCTCGATGAGAAAAGTGAGTGTGTGTACACTTACCTGTCCTCCCGGAAGCCCGCGCATGTTCAAAATGAATTTGACGCATGCGCGGTAGCTTCCTAGGCATACGTAGGGTATACCAAGATGGCGGCGACGGCATCGAATGTGACGAGCGCATGCTCGACGCAGTCGATGACGTCACCGCGTACGCTCCTTTCAAAGAACCGCGGGTTCTTTGAAACGAACGTGTGTACACTCGGCCGGGACAAGTTTCTTGTCCAAGAATCTCGTCGAAAAAAATGACATGTTTTTTTCAACGAGAATCTCGGCCGTGTGTACGAGGCCTTAGAGTATCTAAGAACGGCCAAGAGATTGAAACCACGGCAGGCAAGGTGGGCACTTTTTTTTTCAAGATTCCTGTTTCACATTACGTACAGACCTGGGTCAAAAAATACCAAGCCCGATGCTCTCTCCCGCATGTTTAACGATTCCGAGAAGTCTATATCTCCAGACACCATCCTCCCTTCGGGGAACTTTCTGTTGCTTCAAGGGGATCTCATTTCCCGAATTAAACAAGCCTCTGCAGGACTAACCTCGTTTCCTGACACCTGTGTAAGGGCACAAGATGGGCTGATGTGCCATAAAGACAAGATTGTGGTCCCAGAGAACTTAAGGGTAGCAGTGCTAGAACTTTGCCACGACCATAAATTGGCTGGACACTTTGGTGCACTGAAGACAGCTGAATTGATACAGCGCACGTTTTGGTGGCCTCAACTTATGAGCGACTGTAGAAGCTATGTGGAGTCATGTAATACCTGTTCCCGAAGCAAGAGTAGCCGGGCAAGAGCCTGGGGTCTATTAAAGCCTCTACCTGTCCCAGAAAGACCTTGGCAGATGATCTTGATGGATTTCATCGTGGAACTTCCCCTAGCTGAGGGGTTTTCTACTATTTTTGTTGTAGTGGACAGATTGTCCAAAATGGCCCACTTTCTGCCTATGAAAGGCACACCTTCGGCTATGGAAACGGCAAAGATCTTTATCAAAGAGATAGTGAGGTTGCACGGAGTTCCAGCCAGCATTGTGTCCGATCGAGGTGTTCAGTTCACCTCCAGGTTCTGGAAGGCTCTTTGTGGTTCTTTGGAGATCGAGTTGGCTTTTTCTTCTGCTTATCACCCCCAGTCAAACGGGCAAACGGAAAGGACCAACCAGACTTTAGAGCAGTACCTCCGTTGCTTCTCCTCTTTCTCACAGGATGATTGGGCCTCCTTACTGCCTATTGCAGAGTTTGCGTATAATAATTCTCTGCATTCTGCTATCAAGCAGACGCCATTTTTTGCTAACTACGGCTTCCACCCATCCTTCCTGCCCAGTACTATACCTGAATGTGCTATTCCTGCAGTTTCCGAAACAATGGACTTCTTCCTCACTAACAATAAAATTTTACAGGAAACCATGTCCAAGACTCAGGAATATAATAAAAAGATGTTCGACAGGAAGAAACGAGGAGAGCTTATTCTGGAACCTGGCAACCAAGTATGGTTGTCTACAGTTAACCTAAAGATGGCCTGCCCCTCCAGGAAACTGGGTCCCAGATTTATGGGGCCTTTTTCTGTTAAGAGAAAGATTAATGACGTGACCTATGAACTTGACTTACCTGACTCTCTGAAGGTCCACCCAGTCTTCCATGTGACGCTGCTGAAGCCTGTTGTTCCTAACCCCTTTTCTGGCCGAAGTACCGGTCCACCAGAACCCATAATAGTCAACAATGAGGAAGAATTTGAGGTGGAGGCTATCTTGGATTGTAGGAGAAGATACAATCAGATGCAATATTTGATAAAATGGAAGGGCTATGGACCAGAGGATAATTCCTGAGAACCCGGAAGCAGCATACATGCTGAAGAACTTATGCAGGCCTTCAAAAGGTCCCATGCCACGAAAATTGCCCAATTGGGCATCCGGAGGCTGCCCTTAAGGGGGGGGCACTGTCAGAGAACTCACCTTGCTGGACGTGTTGTGCATGCTCCTGTGCGCGCTGGTTCACGTCCTGGACTGCGGGTGCGCGCGCCTGTGCGCGATGGTGTGCCTGTGCACGATGGCGCATGTGCGCGCGTTCGTGCGCCGATGCGCGCGCACCATTGCGTGCGCCGATGCGCGCCAAACAGTCCATTTAAACCCCTGGAATACTTCAGACCGGTGCTGTCTGATCTGCAGTTACCTGTGACCTTTTGCTCCTGATACCTGTCTGAACACTTGTCTCTTGATTACCTGGCCTACCCATCGGATTACCCTTGTCTCCTGCCTGCACCTGACCTCGGCTAGTCTTGACCTTGAACCTGCCTGTTCCTCTGTACTTCGCTGCCTGCCTGTTGCCGATCCTGCCTGTGACCCAACCATCCCGCTCTGCTCCTGCTCAGCATCCACTGCCTGTGTTCCTGTTTTCTGTTGCCTGTCCGGCCGGACACCTACTCCTCTGCACCTGGATCCAGAACCGCATCCCCTGCAACTACCGCCAGGCTCTCATACCACTCCGCACTCCCGTGCCTCCTGTTCATACTATCAGGGGCCGTGAGTCGGATACGTAAGGGAGACCTTCCTCTGCTCCATTGGGCTCACCAGTCTGGTACGTATAAGTCTGACAGTGTCCCTCCAAACAGCGCACAGTCTGTAACAGCAGGACAGCGTTTGAACAGTGAGAGGATCCACGCTGGGGAGTCTCCCTCCACTGTGGGTATTATCACAGTTCACATGAGGTAAGAGACACATCCCCTAATAAGGATCATCCTGTCTTTGAATAGGAGGACATTGGATCAAATGGATGGCTAACAGAAATAATTTTCAAAACAGCGCCAAAACGGCAATATGCTTTGAATTATGTGCAAGTGCCTTCTGGGGAATTTCTGTGTTATATGAAATACAGTTTATGTCAAGTGAACTATCTTTGCTTTAAAAACTTCTGTGACAGGATGTCTATCAGCATGGAAGCCATGCAAGGCTAGTGTAAAGCAATTGTGTACTGGGTCACAACTTTAAATTAGCAGGACTGCCTCTATGATCCTTTCCATACAGATGTATATGCTTTCACACATGCTTGAAATTGCTGCTACCACTTGCTATTTTTCCATCAACCGAATTTCCCTATCACATTTGTTGTTTTTTCTGTTGGATTCCAACACATATGAACTTCCATCCTTCCACATGAATAGTGGGATATACTCTTCAGCTTATATCAGTTTATTACTGTGAATTCCAGGTTTCACTAGCTATATTTCTCAAGAGAGCCACAGTAGCATGTCCTTTAATACCTGTTTTTTAATTATAACGTTATACTTTTTACTGTTATAAAATTGATTCAGATTACCTGGAGGCCTAATCTCCTGTCAGGAGTTTGTTTGAATGTTTCACCATGTGTTATTTTTTCACAAATAAAGTCTCTTTCTTTTTGCAACACCACACCAGGTGTAGTTGATTCACTTCATTGACCGTTCTCCCTTATTGGAGCACCTCCGCGCTCCAATATTTCTTGCCTTTTCTTAGCATTATATTTGGTCAAACGAAGCGGATCCCGTCCATAGGACGAATCACACTGTTGATATGAATCAAATTTAGCAGTTTAGGATACAATGAATTTTATTTACATCGTATGCTGTATAAACCCTGAGTAGGCATATAAATATCCTTGTATCACGGACTAAGGATATTAGTGTTTTGATAGGAAGAGAAAACAGTCGGGAGAACTCAGTCAGTGTCAGTCTCCTCGTAATTCTGTAAATGCTTTTTACAATCAGTGAAGTATTAAGCAAAAAGACACCAGTGTTTTAGCAGGACGCAAGATCAGTAACCTAGAAGTGATATATCACAGCTGGGAAGTCTGTGCATGTGCCTGTATGTGATAAGGCGCTGTGTGTGTGTGTTGTGTCAGTGTGAGAAGACCTTAAAAAAACTCTGTGTGCACGATAAACAAGATGGGAGTGACCCATGGGAGATTTGTTGGTATGAATGAAGATACAAAGTATATGTGTGGTCTAGACAAAAAGAATGTGAAATATCTTAAGATGTGGAAAACAAAGTATGATTTTGATGCATCTCTAAATAAGGATTGTTGTGTAGAAAACGTAAAAATGATGCCGACACAAAAATCAGGAAACAAAAGAAATTAGGTGAAAGAGAAAAAATAGTGGGGTTGTTGGACTTTATATGAGGCATGGATATGGATAGGTAGGGGTCTAGGATATTGAAAATGAATAATTTGTCACAATCACTTAAGGGAAGTCTCTGTGGCCATAAGGAATTGCTGGGTGATTGATCCAATAAATGAAAATCAATAGGCAGATATGAAAATAATAAATTGTAATGTATCATATTGAATAATACAAAGATCATGCATACAGAGGCATAATACATATTGGGGCTGATTTACAAAACATTTGCGCCATGAGTATCAGCGCATCTGCGTGCGCAATGGCTGTTTTGGTATTTACAAAACATTAGCGCCTGTAGCGCAGCCCTATTTCCCATTTACTATGGGAGGAGGCGCTCAGTGCGCCACTATGGACCTGGCGCACGGCATGTTAAACTCTAAATATAAAGAAGCTGGAAGTGAGAATATAATGGGGGTGATGTGGGGTGATGTGAGGAATTTTAGTGACACCTGCCCAAATAACTAATATGCCTAAAATAGAGTGAGAAAGTAACTTTTTCAAAACCAGCCCGCTGCGCCGGCAAGTACGATTCGAGCTGCAGGAGGTTTTTTTGAGCTCAGCGCGGCAATTTTCCTTGTTTTCTTGCGCCAAGATACTGCGCCGGCAAAATCTTAGTAAATGTCAAGTCACATAAGTCAATTTGCATAAGATGAACAGGCGCAGCTCTGAACTTCCCAGTGCGCCAGCAAAATGACATTTCTAAAGGAAAAAAAAAAAGGCATTTAAAAGCACCCGCGGCTATTAATGAATTGTCGGCTCCCGGCAATATAGAGAAAAGTCATAGAAAGTCTTGATAAAAAAAAAAAAAAAAAGCGTGGGGGTCCCCTCAAATTCCATTACCAGGCCCTTCAGGTATGGTATACATATTAAGGGGAACCCCGCCGCAAATTTTTTAAAAAATGCGTGCGGTTCCCCCAAATATCCATACCAGACCCTTCAGATCTGGTGTGGATTTTAAGGGGAACTCCACCCCAAATGTAAAAAAAAAAAAATGGCATAGAGTCCCCCCAAAAATCCACACCAGACCCTTATCCGAGCACGCAACCTGGCAGGCAGCAGGGGAAGAGGGGGGACGAGAGAGCGGCCCCCCCCTCCCTCCTGAACCGTACCAGGCCACATGCCCTCAACATGGGGAGAACTGAAGAACTGAAGCGTCGCACAGCGGGAACCTCCAATTCAAACGGAGCGGCCGAAGAAAGAAGAAGGGAAGACGCCGGAGCAAGATGCGGACGAGAAGACCGAAAGAATAAGAAAGATGAAGATGAAGAACAAGATGGAGGAAGAAACCCGAATGGAGAACAGAAGAAGATGGAAGAAGAAGATGGAAGAAGAAGATGGAAGAAGAAGATGGAAGAAAGGAAAATACATTAATAAAGGAATTGTCAAAAACCGGCTCTTGTCATTTTTTACATTTTTGTCACTTTCTTTGTGAAATGGTAGGGGTACATTTGTACCCCATTACCATTTCACACAGGGGGGGGGCAGGATCTGGGGGTCCCCTTTGTTAAAGGGGTCTTCCAGATTCCGATAAGCCCGCTGCCCGCAGACCCCCACAACCACCGGGCAAGGGTTGTGGGGATGAGGCCCTTGTCCCCATCAACATGGGGACATCCTCCCCATGTTGAGGGCATGTGGTCTGGTACGGTTCAGGAGGGAGGGGGCCGCTCTCTCGTCCCCCCCTCTTTTCCTGCGGCCTGCCAGGTTGCGTGCTCGGATAAGGGTCTGGTGTGGATTTTTGGGGGTACTTCACGCCATTTTTTTTAAATTTGGGGTGGAGTTCCCCTTAAAATCCATACCAGATCTGAAGGGCCTGGTATGGATATTTGGGGGAACCGCACGTATTTTTTTTTTTTTAATTTGCGGCAGAGTTCCCCTTAATATCCATTCCAGACCTGAAGGGCCTGGTAATTGAATTTGGGGGACCCCCACGCTTTTTTTTTTGTGTTATCAAAGACTTTCAATGACTTTTATCTGTATTGACGGGAACCAGCAATTCATTACAGCCGCGAGGACTTTTAAATGACTATTATTTTACTTTAGAAATGTCATTTTGCTCTCGAACTGTTATAAACATGGAAAACATGCACTACTTTACAGGCATACTATAGACACCCCCCAGGTATGATATTTAGGGCCAGTTCACACCGGATGCAGTGCACTGTGCGTTTTTTTTGATGCATGAAAAACGCAAAGAAAGTTGATCACATTAATGCCAATGGCATAGGTCACACCACTGCAGTCCGTTCCAGTGCGTTTCATAAAGGAAAAAAAAAATTGGTCATGTTGCATTTTTTAGGTACAGAACTGTACTGGACCACAGTAAAACACATCAAAAACGCAACGGAACGTACCAAAAACGCACTGGAATGCACCGGACCGCACCTAAATGCACCAAAGATGCACTGCAACACACTTGTCCTAAGTGAAAAGAGGGGGGAAAAAAAACACTGGACTGCATCAAAAACGCATCAAAAATGCACTGGAACACACTTGTCCTTCTCTTTGGTTAATAAAAAAGAGGGGTGAAAAAAAAGCACTGGACTGCATCAAAAACGCGCATGCAGAAAAGCACCTGGAACGCATCCAGACTGCGTTTCTATGGTGTGAACTAGGGCCAGTTCACACCATAGAAACGCAATCCGGATGTGTTCCAGGTGCTTTTCTGCATGCACGTTTTTGATGCGTTCCAGTGCATTTTTGTTACGTTTTTGATGCAGTCCAGTGCTTTTTTTCACCCCTCTTTTTTATTAACCAAAGAGAAGGACAAGTGTGTTCCAGTGCGTTTTTGGTGCATTTAGTTTTTTTTTCGGTGCGTTCCAGTGCGTTTATGATGCGTTCCAGTACAGTCCAGTGCAGGTAAAATGCAGCATGTTCTACTTTTTTTGGGGGAAATGGAACGCACTGGAACAAACACTGCCATTTAGAACCATATAACCAACTTTCCATGCATTTTTGATGCATAAAAACGCAATGGACTGCATGTGGTGTGAAATGGCCCTTAAGCAATTTGGCATATTTAAAGGCACTTCTCTTTGTTTTGTTTTTGGTGTTGTCCAAATTGGTGACATTGATATATGTCCCTTAGGGTGGGACCTGGGCCCTCATTTTAATGCCAATAACTAGAAGAAAAGCCAGCCAAGTGGGGACTAGCAAAATTAACAAGTCAGTTCCCATAGACTGCAATGGTATTTGTTGGTAAGGGGGGGGGGTGATTGTCCCATCCCTAATTTTGTAGCATGCTGGATGATGTGCTTAATTTTGGACGGGGGGGGGGGTTCTGATAGCTGCATTTGTGTTGTTATGCGCATGCCCAGGGACTTAGTTTTTTTTTTGGTGCTTTTTGTGTGTGAACAGCACCTGGATATTTTGGGGCATGTTCAGAGATTGTTTTTATGGGTTAGTAATTGAAGGACATCCTTAACAGGTGTAGCCACTTTGAAGTTCAGTCTCTACATTGGGTGAACTTGCATTTTGGGTGTTTCATGGACTGTGCATGTGTTTTCAATTGCCTCATTAGCTCACAAACATAGGTTATATAAAGCTCACAGTTAAGATTCCCTCCCTTGCCCTTAAAAGGGGTGTGTGTGTGCGTGTGTGGCAAAATGTACATTTTGGTGTCCTTATCGAGTTTGTAACACATGCATTTTATTTGTTATGTCTTTGCAAAACAGGTGTTTGGTTTATTTTGTGGATTGTATTTTTTTGTGTGGGGGAAATGTTCCCCTGAAATATTTTTTAATTTCAATAATTTTTATTGAAGTATTTTCACATACAGAGTAATATCATGTAATAAGATATAATAAGATATAATAAGAAAACAAAAGAAAAAATGCTGTAAAGAGTTTCTTTGGTCACTGTAATTGATCACATAACATTCTGGAATAAGAAATGGAGACTGTTTCTATGCTGTCCCATGTAGTCCCCTGCTGAAAACTTGCATTGACTGGTAGCACCCGGCCCCGGCAAGCCGTCCCCCCCCGCCCCCGGCACCCCGATGGGGATCATGCTGTGCCATCCGGCGGAGAGCGACGCCCCACCCACACCGAGTCCCCACCCTGTGAGCAATAAGAGGCTATTCCCAAACATATTTCTAACATTGGCAGAGCCTAGTCACGTGTGTACACATTAATATGAGAGGTGGATGGGTCTCGACCACAAAACTATCCTCAGCTGAGGTAGGTTTCATTAGAACATTTAAACAGACGTCCAAACCATAGGTAAATAAATCAAACATGAAAACAAACAGAAACATAAACATAAACATAAACATAAATGCAGCAAATAATAATTTTGAGTATTATTGCTAGACCATATTCCAACACTATGAATCAAACTGTGAGCATAAATTGAAAATCATGGAAGTCATGAATTGGAAATTATAGAAGGAGTTTGTTTGTATCATACCAGTCTATCCATTTTTTCCATAAAGCATCAACTTTCAAGTGATTATTTTGGGCCCTAGCATGCAACCTTTCATATGTAGAATGTGTGTTAGTAGTCATAATGACCTCATCTATGCTTGGGATCTGTTGGTCCTTCCAGTGTCTCATAAGTACTAAGCGGGCACTAAGGAGTATATGGACCATTACAGTTTTGTTCTCGTGAGGTATGGATTCTATTGTCAGTGATAGTAGTGCAAGACCCGGGGAAATAGGTATTGGCGTATTTAGTACCTTTCCAATCAAATGGAACACTTTTTTCCAATAAGTCGCTATCCCTGGACAAGTCCAGAGGATGTGATACAGTGATCCCGTCGATCCACACTTCCTCCAACACCCATCAGGCGTCCGAGGAGAGAATTTGGCAATCCTGTAGGGCGTCAGATACCATCTTAGTATAATTTTTTGAGTTAATTCCCACAAGTTTGCACTCCCAGTCACTGCATAGTTAACTTGCATGGCATATTTCCATTGTTCCTCTGTGTACTCACTGCCAAGGTCCCTTTCCCAGGCTATTATATTACGATTTCTATTGAAGTTGTGCTTGTCACCTAAAATATTATAAAATAAGGATATACCTTTGATCTTAGAGGTTGGTGAGTTGAAGTACTGATTTACCTGCCACGGGAGATTTATCGCGACGGGGGGTGAGGTATTCAGATAGTTTAACAGTCTCCGATAGGTATAGTAATCTTTATCTGGGAGACCATATTCTATTTGGAGAGAGCGAAAAGTTTTGGGAGCAGGGCCTATTAATAAATGGTCTATTTGCGTAATCCCCCTCCTGACCCAAGCGCTGACGTCAATATTCGGAATAACGTTGGATATGCTCGCTAATGGTATCTGGACTGGTGTACAATGGACTTTTTGGAGGTTGGTGGACAACAGTTCCTTCCAAGCTGACACAGAAGCTCTAATGGTCGGTGACCAAACCCCGGGTTTAGCAGTTGCTTGTGGGCTGGCTAGAAGAAAATGGGCTAGGTTACCATTGTGGACTTGGGTTTTCTCGATCTCTATCCATCTATTAGTTACCTGTGGGGTGAACCATGGTTTAAGTTGAGTTAGTATGGCTGCTGAGTAATAATCTTTTAGTACTGTTAAACCTACCCCTCCCACCTTCCTAGTGGATGTTAACTTGGAAAAAGCACATCTCGACCTTTTGCCCATCCAAAGGTATTTATTAATTAAAGCCTGGGCTCTAGTGAAGAAACTGTTGGGAACCGGGATGGGCAGAGTCCTGAATAAATATAAGAATTGGGGAAGTACGAACATTTTGAAAGCTGCCAGTCTCCCTGACCATGATAGTTCTGTCTTTGATATATTCTGTAGTTTCTTGTGTAGGTTGTCTAAAAATTTTGAGTAGTTTTCCTTGACTAACTCCTTTGTAGAGGGGGTTAGTTGAATACCAAGGTACTTCATCCCTGTAGTGGTCCATCTGTATGGGTATCTACCAGACAATTCTCTCATTGTATCTTGTGGCACATTGATACTCATTATATACGATTTATCCTCATTAACCTTGTAGTATGAGATACTGTTAAATCGTTGTAGTACCTCATGTACTGAAGCCAGGGAAGTTTTTACATCAGTAATCATTAGGATAACGTCATCTGCGAATAGGCTGACGACGTGTGTTGAGTTTTTAAATTTGATTCCCTCTATGTGAGAATGATTGCGAATGTGGCTCGCCAGAGGTTCCATGACCATGTTAAAGATCAGCGGGGATAAAGGGCACCCCTGGCGGGTCCCATTTGTGATTTGAAATGGTTTTGACAGCACCCCTGAATTAAATATCTGGGCAGATGGCTTAGTGTACAGCGCCATTATAGCGGAGAATATTGGTCCCTCAAACCCGAAGGACTGCAACACCCGTGACAAGTACCCCCAGTGGACTCTATCGAACGCCTTCTCCGCGTCCAGAGCTAGGAGCAGAGATGGCGTTCCTCGTAGGTTTGCTTGATGGATTATGTTAATTAAGCGTCTCGTGGCGTCAGACGTCTGTCGCCCTTTTGTGAATCCCGACTGGTCGGGATGTACGATTTGGGGGAGAATGTCCATCAGACGCATTGCTATCAATTTGGCATACAATTTCAAATCATTGTTGAGGAGGGAAATTGGCCTGAAATTTTGGGGAGTGGATGGGTCCTTCCCCGGCTTCGGCAGGGTAATTATTAACGCTTTCAACATTTCAGGGGGAAAGGACGAAGAGGCAACCGCAGCATTGTAGACTTTCGATAAGTATGGTGCTAGGATAGTCTGGAAGGTCCTATAGTATTCTCCTACAAATCCATCTGGCCCTGGAGATTTATTTGCTGGAAGTGTATGAATAGCTTGTATGACCTCGGAGGTCGTGAAGGGAGAGTTGAGTTGTGTAAGCTGTTCATGGCTGATCTGTGGGAGAGAAATGTTCTGTAAGAAATCCTTGATAAGGTCAGTGGAAGGTTGAGGTATAGTAGGGTCATGCGACAAATTGTATAGAGAGCTATAGTAGTGACTAAAGGCCTCTGCAATGTCATTGGGGTGGAATTGTTTTTCTTTGGTAAGTGGGTGGACAATAAAAGGAATTTTGGTCTTGTACCTGGTACCTCTCATGCGTTGGGCCAATAGTTTCCCTGCTCTGTTCCCATTTGCATAATAATTAGTTTTGAGTCTTCTAGAGGACCTCTCAAATTCGCCTAATAAGAGCAAGCGTAAGTCATAGCGGAGTTGAAATAGTTGTTTTGAGATTTTAGGGGTGGGGGTGTTTTTGTTTTGTGTTTCTAGGCTTTGGATTTTCTGTGTTAGGTCTTGTAATTGTTTTTGCTGCTGCCTCTTCCTCCTCGCCCCCAGCTGAATAAAAATACCCCTCATATAAGCCTTATGGGCGTTCCATAACACAAAGTTATCATTGACCGACTGTTCATTATTTATAAAATATTGAGTCAGATGTTTTTCTAGCAATTCTTTAGTGTCTTTAGACTGCAAGAGAATGGGGTTAGCTCTCCATACTGGAGTCGGATTAGAAGAGAAAGCATCGGAGATGGTCAGAGTCACTGACGCATGGTCAGACCATGTTATGGTATTAATGACCGTGGATGTTGATCTAGCCAGCACGCCTTGATCCACTAAGAAGAGGTCCAGTCTAGAATAAGACTTGTGTGAAGCGGAAAAAAAGGTAAAATCCCTTTCACCTGCATGTAGGCACCGCCAAGCATCAAATAGGTCATTCTGGTGAATAGAAGGTTGAAGGCAGTTGTTAGTTCTAGTCCTGGGGCCTGAAGAAGTAGAGTCCAGAGTGGAATCGGGTATGAGGTTAAAGTCTCCACATACAATCAATGAGCCCTTTTGATGTTTCCTTATCTTGTTGATAGCTTTGTTAAAGAATCGAATTTGGTTGGAGTTGGGGGCGTATACATTGGCAATGGTGTACTGTGAGGAATTAATTTCGCAAAGGATTATGATGTAGCGGCCTTGTGGGTCTTTTATCTCCTCTTGGAGTGTGAAGGAGACAGTGTCTCTGACTGCCACCAGAACTCCTCTTTTTTTAACCTCTGCATTGGCAGTGAAAATATATGGGAAACTTTTATTGGAGCATTGTGGAGGATTTTTGGCGTTAAAGTGCGTTTCCTGGACACAAAGTACATCGCTCTTAAACTGAACGGCCTCCTTCCATATAGATCTCCTCTTAGCAGGGTGATTAAGACCCTTTGCATTTATGGACAAAAATGTTATCCCCATGGTTGTAAGGAGTTTTTGCCAATAGAGAGGTGTAGATCAAAGTTGTGTAATACAAGTGACCACGGCACCCTCCTGTGGCGAGAGGTGGTAGTGTAATGGACATATGTTATTTCTAGATGGATCCTGATATACGTACTCACTATTCGGTGTCTTAGTTGAAGTTTGGATAGTTGCTGGGTTCTGAGGTATAGCTTCCTTTGGAGATTCGGCTTCATCTCCCAGGTCTTCCTGTTAGACCATGTGCATGCTTCGGTGCTAGATGCTGCATTACAAAAAAAAAAACTGAAAACAATAGACAAAAAAGAAAAACACAACCAGAAGGAAACGACCGCTGCATATTCTGCAGCATAAGGTCACTTGACTTAAAGGGTATAAACATTGTTCTCAGGAACTGAGAAAAACTAGTGAGAGTTTACTCTCGGGTGCAGCTATAGCTGCTCAAGTGTAAACAAGGGCGAGTTCAAGTGCGAAAGAAACTTTACTCTTCCAGGGCTCTTATGGCAGTATTTGCAATTTCCAAGGGCTAGTGCTTTGTGCCATTTTGTGCGTTCACTTTCTGCCACTCAGGTTCCTTGTGAGGGATATGTTTGTTAGACATCGCCCGACCCTCCGGTTCCGGGATGATCTGCCATTTTTTAAGTTGCTGCAAACCTTTTTCCAAAGAATCTATAACAAAGGTGGCGTCATCTTTAGTTATTGTAAGTTTGGTGGGGTATCCCCACCTGTAACTGATCTTGTGATTTCGCAGGGCCTTAGTTATGGTGTTAAGGTCTCTTCTTTTTTGGAGAGTGTGCTGCGAGAGGTCTGCAAAGAATTGCAGGTGTTGATGCTGCAGGGGGATTTGATCTTTGTTGCGCATGGCTGTCATGAGTTTGTCTTTTGTATAGTAAAAATGTAGCCGCAGGATGACATCCCTCGGTACTTGATTAGGGAGATAGGATGGTTTGGGCAAGCGGTGAATCCTGTCTATGGAAACATCCAGCTCTGTAAGGTCAGGCAGGATGTCTTTGAACAGGGCTGTGGCGAATGCTCTTAGTTCCCCTTGCTGCACTGTTTCAGGGATACCTCTTATTTTTAAATTGTTCCTTCTTGCCCTGTCTTCCATATCTGCGATCTTCATTTTGAGTCCCTCTATCTCCTCCCCACGCTCATCATGCGCGTCAACCAAGTCATTAATAGTTTCCGCAAATTCTCCCATCTTATTTTCCACGTGGTCTACCCGTGCCTCAACCCCTTGGATCTCCTTAGTAAATTTCTGCATACATGTCACAAGATCTGTGTGGAGCGAGCTCCTGAGCGACAGTAACATATCTTTTAATACCGTGTCCATGACTGGTTGATTTTTTGTGGGGAAAACCTCTATGCTGTCTGGCAGCTCCCTCGTGTCCTCCCCAGAGTCTATGTCAGGGCCTGGGCCTGTGTTCAGATCGCATCCCGTGCCATCCAGCCGGAATCTAGCCTTAGCCGGGTTAGCGGATTGCGGGGTTGCAGGGAGGGAGTGTGAGCTGTTAGGGGAGCTCTCAGTACTGCTATGTGAGGCGGGATGCGAGCGGGGATGTGTGCTTTGGGCTGGGGTGGATGAGGCGCCGGCGCCATTTTGCCTACCTCCATGCATCCCCCATGCATAAAAGTCCGTCAGTTTCTGCGGTCTCCTTAGCTCCTTTCTTTTTCTGGTCATGGTCCACAGGTTGTGCGGGTACAGAACGCTCTCTTTCCGGTAGATTAGTGTCCCTCAGTAAGTTGCTTTTAGCCGCGATGTGTCCCTGGTTCACAGAGCTCAGCTCTCACGCCGCCATCTCGGTCCGCGGCTAGCCACGCCCCCCCCTGAAATATTTTTGATGTTCTTAATGTGTGTCGTTTGTTCACTTTGATTTAATTGTCTGTGCTGCACTATTTAGCCAAATTTTTATCAAGATGTTGTGAGTCTGTAACTGTTTCAAATTGACCCTGTTTTTTTTATTTTTTATTTCAAATTTTTTATTATTCTTTGTTTTGTTGACCAATAAAATTTGATGCAAAGTTTTGAGGTTTGTTTTGCGTTTTCTTTGCAACAAATGTGACAGCTGATTGGCATGTCAAAACAACAGGTGTGATTTGTCTACCCTGGTGCCTTCATGCTAGCATATGCATGAATTGTGTGCTGCCATGGAGAGTCACCAGGAAACGAAAAATACAGAGCGGCAAGTATTCATTTTTCCTTTTTACTGCAGTGGTTCTGAGCCTCAGTCCTCAAGTACCCCCAACAGGACATGTTTTGTGAATTTATCTCATGGAGAATTGCTGTCCAAAATACCAAACAATTGACTGTGATTTAAAGCACATGTGCAAGATGAAGGAAAACCTGCCAACATGGCCTGTTGGGGGTACTTGAGAAGCACTGATTTAGAGCACTGCACTTAAAAATAGCTCAAGGCAATACAATTCTAATTGTCGGCATTTTGAGGGAAACAAAGTAAGTGTTAGAACCCCTGCTTGTGTTTTTTTTTTTTTTTTAAAGGTTGGGCTTTGTGTCCCCTTGTAGTAAAATTGGCTTCACTTCCTGTCACACAGCTAAACAGGAAGTGAAGGTAAAACCCTACCAATGTCTTTTCTTGGGGACATACAGATCAATCTAACTAGTGTCCCCATTAAGCAAATTGCATGCTAGGACTTTGTTGTGTACACCCCAAATCATTGTGTAGTTTGGAGTTTAGTAAAGACAAATCCACTCTGCAGTAAAAGTGTAGCTGCTGAAAATCTGAGGGATCACTGGTGATTGTAACATCCAATCATGTAAAAGCAAAGATGGTGTTTTTTTTTGTTTGCTTGCATTTCCCTTTCGGATATCCAGCAAGTGCACTTGTAGTGCAAAGTAGATTTGCCTTTATTAAATAAACCCCAAAGTCCAAAAAACCTAATAATTTGGGGTGTAACCCGCAAAATGCTGGAGTGCAATGTACATAATGGGGAAAGTATTTAGATTGACCTGTGTGTCCCCAAGGAAAGACATTGGTAGGGATTTCCCCTCACTTCCTGTGTGGCTATGTGACAGGAAATTAATTATTTGGGAGTTGTCTTCACCCTATCAGGGGTGCAGACATCCCCAAAAACTGTCTAGACTTGTAATCCCTCTGCACTCTATCCCCAAGCAAAAATAAGAAAGGATTTCATTTAGTTTAACTTTGCAAAGACACATTCCTAAGTTGAATTGTGATGCATGTCAATGGCCCATTTAGACCCTCTTTAATCACTTGAGATCAGCGCTATAACTGATCGCCAGCCACAGCACGGTCCTCAATTGCCGGGAGTCCGTCAATAAACGTCGTCCTCTTCGCGCGTGCACTGTGGTCACCGAGTCACTGAGACTCGGGTGATGACAGATCCAAGTAAGGGGCCGATCCCTGCCCTTTACCATGTGATCAGCTGTCAGCCAATGACAGCTGATCACGTGATGTAAACAAAAGCTGGGTAATAGTTTTTGTTTTCTCCTTGTGCTGACAGCGTGAGCATAAAAAAAGGCAATCACCGGCTTATGTGCAAGGGACATCGGGCCCGAAGAGGAAGAGGCAATTCTGCGTCATCTGTGACAATCAGTAGCCCCTGCCAGTGCCACCTATCAATGCCCACCACTGCTGCCAATCAGTGCCACCTAGTAGTGCTGCCTATCAGTGCCCATCACTGCCAACTATCATTGCCACCTAGCAGTGCCACTTCTCAATGCCCACCAGTGCCAACTAGCAATGCCAACTTATCGGTGCCCATCAGTGCAGTCTCATCAGTGTACATCAATGAAGGAGTAAAATTACCTTTTGTCTCAATTTTCTAAATATTAACCACTTTCCTACCGCCCACCGTCAAATGACGTCCTTGGATTTCATTCTTTTCAGCTGGTGATTCTGTGCACGATAAAAACGATCATAGCGGCAGTTCCGCTGCTTGATCGTTCTTATAGGCGGCGGGAGAGGACGTTCCCCCCCTCCCGCTGCCATCCGGTGCTTCTCCGGGCTCTCCCGTGCCATCTTGGGCTCAGGGAACGATTTGGCCGGCGCCGGATGGGAAGCATAGCAATGAATGGGGACCAGATGGTCTCCAGTCCTCTCTATGACCGTCGGAGGCCAGGGCGCGACGTTATGACATCACGCCGGGTTCCCGTATGTAATCCAAGCCGTGATCTCGGCTGTCAGCATGAGATTGGTGAATTTTTTTGACCGATCTCATGCTTTCCAGCCTGGAGGAGAGATGTGGGGTCTTATTGACCCTGCATCTCTCCATAAAGAGGACCTGTCACAATAGATTCCTATTACAAGGAATGTTTACATTCTTTGTAATAGGAATAAAAGTGATCCAAAAAACAAAAAAGGTAAAAAAAGAGTAAGAAATACAAAAAAGGAAAAAACAAAAATAAAAATAATCCAAAAAAAGAAAAAACACCCATGTCCCCAGTAGCTCGCGCTCATAAGCGAACACACACGTAAGTCCCGCCCACATATGTAAACGCCGTTCAAACCACACATGTGAGGTATTGCTGCGTGCGTTAGAACGAGTGCAACAATTCTAGCACTAGACCTCCTCTGTAATGCCAAAATAGTAACGTGTAAAAAAATGTAAAGCATCGCCTAGGGAGATTTTTAAGTACTGAAGTTTGGTGTTATTCCATGAGTGTGCGCAATTTTAAAGCGTGACATGTTAGGTATCTATTTACTCAGCATAACAACATCTTTCACATTATCCCCAAAAATTGGGCTAACTTTACTATTTTGTATTTTTTTTACATTCATGAAACCATTTATTTCCAAAAAAAAGGCGTTTGAAAATTTATTGCGCAAATACCAAGCGAGATAAAAATTTAAAATGACTGCCATCTTATTCCCTAGGGTGTCTGCTAAAAAACATATATAATGTTTGGGGTTTTGAAGTAATTTTATAGCTATAAATGTATGATTTTTACATGAAGGAGGGAAGTGCCAGAATAGGCCCAGTGCTGAAGTGGTTAAAATATAAAAATGTTTTATTTTTTAACTCCGTCTTTTGTATTTATATAAAAAAAAAAAAAAGCAGAGGTGATCAAATAGCACCAAAAGAAAGCTTTATTTGTGTGCCAAAAAATAATACATTTTCATTGGGTTACAGTGTTGTATGTGCGCGCAATTGTCATTCAAAGTGCATCAGCGCTGAAATGTGAAAATTGGTCTGGGCAGGAAGGGGGTTTAAATGGCCAGTGCGCAAGTGGTTAATATAAGGCTACATGCACACGGACGTTTTTCAAGCCACTTGTTTGAGCGTTTTTTGCAGCTTAAAAACGTCTCTCCATGTTAGCCTATGGCCTCATGGCCACCATGGCGTTTTTGAGCTGTAAATGGCATAGGTGTTTTTAAGCCCCATGTACACGGGACGCTGGTGCAAAGTGTTCAGAACTAAGTTTGAAAGCGGCGTTTAGAAAGGTGCGCTTTGTGGCGTTTGCATGCCGCATTTTACCAGATTTGCGTCTATATGCGTTTAGTTAGGAAACATGATAAGGAGCCGCCCTAAGCTCCAAAAACAGTATTATTAATGATTTCAGCTATTTTTTGAGACCAGAGTGAGTATTAGCAGCTGAGAGAGCAGCAGTGTAGTTGTATTTAGCGTGTCACTTGCCACGTCACTTGCCCTAAGTTGTGGATTGTCCACTTGCCACGTCAGCTGCCCCAAGTTGTGGATTGTCCACTTGCCACGTCACCTGCCCCAAGTTGTGGATTGTCCACAATGCAATGGAAGCAATTGCATTATTTTTTTGATATACCAGTGTGTATATATATATATTTTTAATGTTTTTTCCTAATTTGCCCTAATTTTTGAGTTTATCAATATAAAAAAATAGGTCACCTTTAAAAACGCTTCTAAACTAAAATGCATCTAAACGCCGGTACCCGCGTCTGAAACGTGGAAATCTTTGGCGTCTGAAGGCATTTTTAGGCTTTGTGAAAAACAAGTTTAAACGCAACTGCAGATTTTTTTTTCAAGGCCAAAAACAGTGTTTTGGATGTAATAGAATTCATTGGACCCGCATCCAAAACGCAAGTACCGCGAATTTGCGGCAATTTTTTTTTTTAACCTGCTTATAGCTGGTTGTAAAAAAAAAAAAACAGCGTGGGGTCCCCCCCCAGGTCCATACCAGGCCCTTGGGTCTAGTATGGATTCAAAGGGGACCCCCCCACCAAAATAAAAAAAAATGGCGTGGGGGTCCCCCAAAATCCATACCAGGCCCTTCAGGTCTGGTATGGATTTTAAGGAGAACCCCCGCCAAACTTAAAAAAAATAGCTTGGGGGTCCCCCTAAAAATCCACACCAGACCCTTTATCCGAGCACGCAACCTGGCAGGCTGCAGGGGAAGAGGTGGGGACGAGAGAGCGGCCCCCCCTCCCTCCTGAACTGTACCAGGCCACATGCCCTCAACATGGGGAGGATGTCCCCATGTTGATGGGGACAAGGGCCTCTTCCCGACAACCCTGGCCGTTGGTTGTCGGGATCTGCGGGCGGGGGGCTTATCGGAATCCGGGAGCTCCCTTTAATAAGGGGGCCCCCAGATCCCGGCCCCCCACCCTATGTGAATGAGTATGGGGTACATCGTACCCCTACCCATTCACCTGGTGGCAAAAAAAGTTAATAAAAAACACAACACAGGTTTTTAAAGTAATTTATTAGGCAGCTCCGGGGGTCTTCCTGCCGGGCGCCCCGCTATCTTCTTCCAGCTCTTTTGCTAGCGGGGTCCCGGGTTTCCTCGTCGTCTTCGGGGGTCTTTCTGCCGGGCGCCCTGCTATCTTCTTCCAGCTCTTATGCTTGCGGGGTCCCGGGCTTCGTCGTCGCCTTCTTCTGACTTCGGGGGTCTCTTGTTCTGTTGAGTACTAACAGTTATAGGTAAAGTTGATCCAGGATAAATCCGATTGCCTCTCGGGGGATCAGGAAGGAATTTTTTCCCCTGCTGTAGCAAATTGGATCATGCTCTGCTGGGGTTTTTTGCCTTCCTCTGGATCAACTGTGGGTATAGAATTGGGTATTTGGGATTGTATGATATTATTTAAAAAAAATTATGGTTGAACTGGATGGACTTTGTCTTTTTTTCAACCTGACTAACTATGTAACTATGTAACTATGTTCTCCGGTGTCGTCTCCGTGCTCTCCGGTTCTTCTCCCGCTCTCCGGTGCCTTCTCCACGATCTCCGGTTCTTTCTGCCATCTGCTGGGCGCCCCGCTATCTTCTTCCAGCTTTTTTGCTAGCGGGGGCCGGTCTTCATCGTTGCCTTCTTCCCTCTTCACCCGATGTTGCCTCGTCGCTGTTCGCCGTTACAATGCTCTGGCCGCAGAGCGCGCCCACTTATAATGGCATGGGCGTGGTCACCGGGTGATGCCACCGCTGACCCCGCCCCCATAGCACATCACAGTCCCATCATTTCTCGGGACTGTGACATCATACGGGGCGGGGTCAGCGGTGGCATCACCCGGTGACCACGCCCATGCCAATATAAGTGGGCGCGCTCCGCTGCCAGAGCATTGTAGCGGCGGATAGCGACGAGGCAACATCGGGCGAAGAGATATATTTATTGGATCAATCACCCAGCAATTCCTTATGGCCACAGAGACTTCCCTTAAAGGATTGTGACAAATTATTCATTTTCGATATCCTAGACCCCTACCTATCCATATCCATGCCTCATATAAAGTCCCACAACCCCACTTTTTTTTCTCTTTCATATATTACCAGGGATGGAGGCATGGGTATGTCTAATTATGGGCTCCAGTTGGTCACTTGCTTTTAAAAGAAATTAGGTCTTCCCCAGGCAAAGAAATGGCTTGAGACTATGTTTCTGGATAAAGAGGAGGATAATAATATGACTGTCCTCTGAAGTTTAGTTCAGCAAGTACTGACTGAACAAAGCACAACAAACCAAATGCACCCTACGGCCCAAGTCAACCTTTGGAGGACTTTCTAACCCCACAGCCGGTCTCTGCTTCTCCTCTGGCTCCTAATTCTCTATATCCTCTTGCAGACCTGCAGTACCCACCACCGTACGGGACAAGGGCATGTCATGAATCACCCCCATTGACACCCCGACTTTCAGCGAATAACCCTTTTGCCATGCAATCTGGTCCTCCTCTGTTTGCTGTTCCCCCCGTGGTCACCTGGGTCACCCGTAGCTGTAGTCGGTCCTCCTATAGCTGCCGCTAAACCCCCCTCAAGATGACTCTTGCTGTTCAGAGGAGTCCACAAGGGACCCCCCTTAAAGCAACGGGTACAAAACTTTTTGGGGAGCTTGTGAACAAATTGACATCCTTGGCATCCCCCCAAACTGGGGAACAAACAGAATTTGAGGAGGAAGAGTTTCCATGAATTGAAGTCCCCGACCCAAGGGCAGGGCAAAATGTAGGAGGCAATGTAGTCCCCAACACTATGATGGTCTATCGCCCCTGGACCCCCAAGGATGTTAAAAAGGCTACTGAAGGGATACCACACCCCAAGGTTAACATAGCTCAATTCAGGGATGGTATTATGGGGATGATTGCTAGCTACCACCTCAATGGGAGGGAAATATAGCAGGTCATTAGACAGGTCTTGGGACCTGACTGGCATAATGTGGTGGGAGATTGGAGTGGATTAAACGCCCAGGGAGAAGTGTTGCCTCATAATGGTGTGGAACTTGAAAATAGGAGAAATGCCCTTATGGCAAGGATAGAGGAGAGATGGATACGTCAAGCCGACTGGTCCATTATAAATCAGTGTGTACAGGGAGAAGAGGAAACAGTGGATAATTTCATCGTCAGGATGAGGGAAATTTTCAACAATAACTCAGGGATAGAGGTCCCAGTAAATCAAGTAAACGATAGCCCATATGAGCAACAGCTAAAGAATGCAATCTTGAAGGGGCTGCTTGCCCCTATATCAAGTTTTGTTACCAAACACATGATCAATCATAGGATTTGCAGACTTCAGGAGCTGATTGAGTATGTAAGGCATGCTGAGCAGCATTTACAATCAAAAAAGAGAGCAAAGAAAGGGAAGGTGTTCATGGTAGGTGAAAGTGACGATGTGTATGTTGTGGAGAAGGATAACAGGAGGTTGGGAAACACTCGAACAAGACCCCACATTCAGGATTATGAGAGAAGGAAAAAGAGGGGGGAGTATTTCCTGTGCGCTAGGAGAGGTCATTTGGTGAGAGAATGCAGGTCAAACAGAGAGGACAAAGCATGACTAGAAGATGTTGGTATGTCTGCAGAGAGAGATACAGAGGAGAAGGATGAGAAAGAATCTGAAATGTTGGATGTGTGCAATGTTGAAACGTATTTGCATGCTGAAGTCAAACCGGAAATAACTTTGGATGTAAAGGGTAAATGGGTAACATTTCTCTGTGATACCGGGGCTTGTAGGACCCTAATAAACCCCCTGGATAAAGCAAAAAGGTGTAGTGTATGTAAAATCTGCAAATGGGCTGATGCACCAGGAGGCCATGTCCGAAGGCCTTACTGTGGAAGATCTACAGACAGGTAAAAAAGTCCTGTTAATCTGTTGGGTAGAGACATGTTGCATGCTCTTGATATTTCTGTTGTACCGGTGGAGGGAGGCCTCAAAGCCCATCAGCTGTGTGAAAAGCAAATCACAGCCGTAGGCAATGAGCCACGATTCTGGTACAGCCTGGATTTGCAAACTGAGGGAACTAAGATACCCAAGACCCTGATAGAAATAATTAAAGAAGAGCCTGTGAGGAAAGGGTACAAAGTCCAGACGAACTTTCATTGCACCCTGTACTACAAAAAGACCTCTGGGCCCAATAAATCCTATGAGAAACAGTTAATGAGTCTTACTAACACTGAAGTGAAGCTCCTAAAATACCTGTACTGTGATAAGGAAGGAAATAGCGTGGCTACTTGTCTGCTGCCACGGCCTACCCTGCAAATATACAGGCAGGATACTGTACCTCATGTTTCAGTTACCCGGAACCCTGAGGTATCATGGCATGAGCTAGGAGAACTTATTACAGACTGGGTCAGACTGACTGATGATGAACTAAAATCCAGAGGAATTCGAAGGTACAGATTAGCGTGGCTTGTTGAGTGTACACCCAGGACACACATGACCAAAGCTTGTGACAAGAGACAATGACTGACACTTTTGACCCAAGAGGAAGAGGATGTCCTAAAAGACATCCCGATTTCTTGTGGTCAAAAGGAAAGACAGATGTGGCTGTGGGGCTAATTAAAACAGCCAGTGAAGTCCAAATAACGCCTAAAAGCACAATGAGGCCCCACCAAAAACAATATCCATTGAGGAAAGATGCTGAAGAGGGAGTAGACCCCTTGATAAATAAATTACTGGAAAAAGGTGTCCTCATTGAATGCCCGGATTCACCATGTAACACACCTTTGTTCCCAGTCAGGAAGGAAAATGGAGGGGAAGGAACAAGTGGGTGGAGACTCATGCAGGATTTACAGGCGGTCAATAGGGCCGTATTACCGAGGGCCCCGGTGGTCCCAGACCTGCATGTCCTCCTGAACGACCTCCACCCAGAGAACAAGGTATTTTCTGTCATCGATATCAGTAACGCGTTCTTTTCTGTCCCCCTACACAAAGACAGTCAATTTTGGTTTTCATTTACCTACAGAAACAAAAAGTACACATACACCAAATTGCCCCAGGGCTATTGTGAAAGTCCAACCATTTTCTCACAGGAAATGTCAAATAATTTGTCTTGGTTTGTGCCTCCCAGTGGGAGTCAAATTCTCTTGTATGTGGATGACATCCTGGTTGCAGCTCCTTCAGAGCAACAATGTAAAACTGACACCTTGCTCTGCTGCATTTTCTCGCAGTACAAGGTCACAAGGTCAGTAAAGGCAAACTATAACTGTGGAAGGAAAAGGTAAAATACCTAGGTTACATTTTGTCTCAGGAAGGCAGACATTTGGATGAGATCCGAAAAGAGGCCATCCTCCAAACCCCCAAACCACGTACTAAAAAAGAAATGATGTAATTTCTTGGCATGGCAAATTTCTGCAGAGCATGGATAGAAAATTATGCTACGGAGGGGGCGCCTCTTTCTAATCTCATCTATAGCTCACCAATGTCTGCAAAGGATTCCATCCAGTGGAATGCGCAAGCAGAGGATGCATTTACAAAAGTAATGCACCTCATTGCAGGCTCCTCTGTGCTTAGCCTTCCTGATTACAGTAAAACACCTTTTATCAGACCGTGGATTGTAAAGAAGGGTACATGACTTCTGTCCTCACTCAGGTTTATGGAGACAAGCACAAACCAATTGCATTCTACTCAACTAAATTAGATCCAGTGGCCCGGAGTCTGCCCCACTGTGTACAAGATGTAGTAGCAGCTTCATTGGCCATACGGTCCTCTGCACTGATAGTACTGTTCCATCCCCTGGTACTTAAGGTTCCACATGCCAGTTCAGTGATCTTACTACAAGACAAAATCTCCTATTTATCTCCAGCCAGACATCTGTCATGCATGACTACTCTTCTGGGACAACCACACATTACAATCGAGAGGTGTACCACATTGAACCCCGCTACACTGATGCCAACACCCAGTGACGGGGACCCACATGACTGTATAGCTCGAATTGAAGAACGGGTACTCCCAAGGAAGGACCTCACTGATGTTCCCTTTCCAGATGCTGACATTACCTGTTTTGTTGATGGGTCTTGTAAAAAAGATGATAAAGGGGTAAATCAAACGGCTTATGCCATAGTGACCCATGACCAGGTTATTGAAGCCAAGGCTCTTCCCAGTTCCTACTCTGCACAACAAGCTGAGATTATTGCCTTATCCAGGGCCTGTAGTCTAGGGGAAGGCAAGAAAATAAATATTTATACAGACAGTCCATACGCTTTCTCTACTATACACATATTTGCCCAGCAATGGAAAAATAGGGGTATGATTACGTCCACAGGTAAACCAATCACACATAGAGATCTTATCCTTACTCTTCTAGAAAATGTACAAAAACCAGCACAAGTGGCTATTTGTAAATGTGCAGCACACAGAAAGGGAACAGATCCAATTACCCTAGGAAATGCACTAGCGGACAAGGCTGCAAAGGAAGCTGCTGGAGGAGAGCAAATAACACACATATACTATACAGGTCCCCAATAAAATAATGAGGTACGGAAAGCTATTGATAAAACATGGTTATCAGAAATGCAGAAAACATCACCGGTAGGTGAAAAACAAAAGTGGTTATCAAAAGGGGAAACACTGGTCAATGGTATATACACAAGTACAGAAGGTAAACCCATCTTACCTACATCACTGTTTAGGTACGCTGCATTATTGAGCCATGGGCAAGCCCATACCTCAAAAGGAGGGATGGTACAGGTGATCAACAAGGTGTTCACAACATATGGGTTTACAAACTACTCTAAAATATTTTGCCTCACATGTCCGATTTGTAACAGATACCATGCACAAGGTGCCTTAAGACCCTTGGGGGGTCATTTCCCACAACCCCCTTATCCTTTTCACACGACATGCATGGATTTTATTGAATTGAACAAATGTGAGATTAAAAAGTACTGTCTGGTTTTTGTTGATATGTTTACAAAGTGGGTGGAAGCTTTTCCTATGACACACCCGGATGGGCAGTCAGTAGCCAAAGTACTAATCAAGGAGGGGATTCCATGACAAGGGATCCCCTCTGTGATTTACAGTGACCATGGCTCCCATTTTGTAAACCAAACGATACAACAAATTGGTAAATGGTACAATATTAAAAAAACACTGTGTCTACCACACACAATCTGCAGGTACAGTGGAAAGACACAATGGTATCTTAAAGAGTAAACTAAGGAAACTGATAGGGGAAACAGGGAAAAACTGGGTTCAGTGTTTGCCAATGGCATTGGTAAGCACAAGAATTACCCCTACTGCTAAGGGACTAACACCATATGAAATGCTGTATGGTAAACCTTATTATATTCCACAACTCAGAGCATTTGCTCAAGATGATGAGGAAATGGACTATGAACTGGCGAATTATACGAGGAAATTGCTAACAACTAAAGAACTCCTATGCCCAAATTCTCCTACAGGTCAAGAGACTAAATCAGAACAGGAGGATTTTGTTCAACCTGGAGATTGGGTCTGGATAAAAATAATAAAGAGAAAGACTTGGTCTGACCCCAGGTGGGAGGGAGCCTACCAGGTACTGTTGTCCACACCTACTGCAGTAAAAATCGCAGAGCGGATACCTTGGATACACCTCACCCACTGCAAAAAGGCACACCATTTGGGCAAAAGGACAGATTAACATCATCTACTTCACAACAGGGGAAGGAAATGGTGCAATATGGACTTATAGGGGTGGAGGGAAGACCCAGAGAGAGAATTATTTTTGAACCAGGGTACTTTACCAAGACATGGACAGGGAGAATCGTCTTGACCACATTGATAGTGAGAGGCATAGTTGTGGGAATTTATATGCTTCTTAATCTTATTCCAACATTGAACATGGATGGGTCAAAGGGGGGAAAGACAGATGACGAAGGGACCGGACGGTGCCACCATTACTGTTATACAGGGTAAGACCACCACCATACAATTCGATCTCAGTCAAGTCATAGAAATTGGCTATCAGAAATATGTCTTTGATTACAAATACTTATGCTCTACTCCAGAATGCAGTACATGGGCGGACGTATGGTGGTCGACAGACGATGACGGGTGGCTTGCTAGTTCTGTTGTGATCCCTGAACAAAGGAGGGATCAGGTAGAACGCATATCCATTTACAGCCGAAGAGGGTGGACCGGGGACTGCCAGTCCGTGGTTATCTTAAACCTGATAAGTGTAATCCCATCTCCCTGACAATAAAAAAACCTGCAGGTATCAGATGCTGGAGTTTATGGCCTAGGAGTACATAGGCACAGTCTGAGTGACCTACTAGGGAAAAGTACTATTAAGGTTATCTCCCCTGGTCAGGTCACCCCAGGCCCAGGTCCAACACAGTTTCAACTTAATCCTTCCTTGTTTAAAACAGATTTTACCTACAAGGAACAATTAAGTATAGAAACAGGATTTGGGGACAAAAATTAATGGATAGAGTGGGTCAGTTACACAACCCAATCCAAGGGGCTGAGCGATTGTATTTCTTGTGCAAACCCAAGACCACAACTAGCCACCGTTCCTCTCCCTGAAGAAGAAACAGACTTGACTTGTATAATAAGAATGTTTTCAGAAAATATTACTGGGTCGAAATGTGAAATGAGAAAAAGAGCTACCCTATAACTAAAATGAAAAGTATACCCCGTCAGTACAAGTGGCATTGCCAGGGAATTTCTCTTGTTTCTCTAACAATGACACGAACGGTATAAATGTTGGCACCCTATCCCCTGAATATTGTGCAACTACAACTCTTACTACAGACACTAAGTATCAACTAAAATGGTTTCAGGAACAAAAACGGCAATTGGCTGATGATTGGTGGCTGTGTGGAGACAAGAGACTAAGGCCCAGACTGCCACCTAGATGGGTGGGTAGTTGTGCCCTTACCCGGCTGCTGCTTCCCTTTTATATAGTTCCTATGAGTGATAAATTAATAAGACTGCCAGGTAAACACTATTTCAAGTGAATTAAGCGAGACACACCACAAGGATCATTTGACAACCGAGTATATATAGACGCAATAGGTGTTCCACGAGGAGTTCCGGATGAATTTAAAGTGCAGAATCAAATAACAGCAGGACTTGCCTCACTCTTTCTATGGGTCCAGCCCAACAAGAAAGTCGACTGAAAAAACTACATCTACTACAACCAGCAGAGGTTTGTGAACTACACCAGAGATGCTATCAAAGGCATAGCTGCAGAACTGGACGCCACCTCTTTGACAGCGTGGCAGAACCGTATAGCACTGGATATGTTGCTGGCAGAACGGGGCGGGGTATGCAAAATGTTCGGCACCTTCTGCTGCACCTATATTCCAAACAATACGGCACCTGATGGAAGTATCACCAATGCCTTACGAGGCCTACAAATGCTATCCGAGGAATTAGCTGATAATTCTGGTGTAGAGAGCCCCCTAACAGGACTTTTCGAAAAATGGTTTGGTAAGTGGGGTGGTCTTGCAAAAAGTTTGCTCATCTCTGTTGTCATGGCAGCCGCAGTCCTGACGCTGTGTGGATGCATTCCCTGTATTAGGGGAATTCTTCAAAGACTGATTGATACATCTTTAACAAAGACTATGCTCCTCCGGAGCAACACAGGACTTTACTCAGAGTCTGACGATGAAGATTTTCAAAACCTCGCTAAGGACTCATTTGTCTAAATGATAATACCTGGTAAAAAGGAACCTGGATATTTGAATTATTGACATTATGAGTATAAAAGGAGGGAGATGTTAGAGGAATTATACTCTAAATGTCAGCCATGAAAACACCATTTTGTACTCTAAGTATGCTAAATACAGCCTAATGCTCAAATATAACCTTGATTATAATTATGCTTAGACTTGCATTTTTATGTCTTGTTTTTCTGTATATTTGCAGATGGCTTGGGGACCATCCAAGTCAGTATCCTGCATAACCATATTTGAATAGAGAGATAAGGTAAGTCTGTAATGGATTTTTCCACTTCTCCAGAATGTTCAGAAATAAAGTAAATGTACCCGATTGGATATTCTGACAAGAGAAGGGGGTGTCCAAGGGCCTATATAAGACATATGCCATAATGCTCTGTCCAGAAATGATGACCATATAGTCTGCAATGCAAATGTAATAATTTCTCTTGCATATGCAATAAACTCCTATCTTGATACCTGAGGACGGTCTAAGAAGGTAATTTGTTCCGTAACAGATCTCAACGGGGCAAAATCTCATGCTGGATATCTATACTGATATGGACTGGGTAATGTGTTAGGATTGAAAGGATGGCACATCATTTGATGGAAATGAAAATTATCCACCTACAGAGGGCTGAATTCAAAGACACCCTGAAAATCAAAGTGAAAGAATTATGCAGCAAGCTAGTCCATTTTGCTAAAATGTCATTGCAACAACTCAAAATGGTCCTCAGTAGTTTGTATGGACCCCAAGTGCTTGTATGCATGCCTGACAACATCATGGGATGCTCCTAATGAGACGATGGATGGTGTCCTGGGGTATTTCCTCCCAGATCTGGACCAGAGCATCACTGAGATCCTGAACAGACTGAGGTGCAACCTGGCGGCACCGGATGGACCGAAACATAATGTCCCAGAGGTGTTCTTTTGGATTTAGGTCAGGTGAGCGTGGGGGCCATTCAATGGAATCAATTTCTTCATCCTCCAGGATCTGGCTGCATGCTCTCGCCACATAAGGCCTGGCATTGTCATGCACCAGGAGGAACCCAGGACCCACTGCACCCGTGTAGGGTCTGACAATGGGTCCAAGGATTTCATCCTGATACCTAATGGCAGTCAGGGTGCCATTGTGTAGCCTGTAGAGGTCTGTGCGTCCCTCAATGGATAAGCCTCCCCAGACCATCACTGACCCACCAGAAAACTGGTCATGCTGAACGATGTTACAGGAAGCATAAAGTTCTCCACGGCTTCTCCAGACCCTTTCACGTCTGTCACATATACTGAGGGTGAACCTGCTCTCATCTGTGAAAAGCATGGGACACCAGTGGCGGACCTGCCAATTCTGGTGTTCAATGGAAAATGCCAATCGAGCTCCACAGTGTCCGGCAGTGAGCACAGAGCACACTAGAGGATGTCGGGCCCTCAGGCCACCCCCATGAAGTCTGTTTCTGATTGTTTGGTCAGAGACATTCACACCAGTGGCCTGCTGGAGGTCATTTTGTAGGGCTCTGGCAGTGCTCATCCTGTTCCTCCTTGCACAAAGGAGCAGATACTGGTCCTGCTGATGGGTTAAGGACCTTCTACGGCTCTGTCCAGCTCTCCAAGAGTAACTGCCTGTCTCCTGGAATGTCCTCCATGCACTTGAGACTGTGCTGGGAGACACGGCAAACCTTCTGGCAATGACACGTATTGATGTGCCATTCTGGAGGAGTTGGACTGCCTGTGCAAACTTTATAGGGTCCAAGTATCGCCTTGTGCTACCAGTAGTGACACTGACCCTAGCCAAATGAAAAACTAGTGAAAAACAGTCAGAAAAGATGAGTAGGGAAAAAATGTCAGACACCTCCACCTGAAAAAACATTTCTGTTTTGGAGGTCATCTCATTGTTGCCCATCTAGTGCACCTGTTGTTAACACCCCTCCCCCTCTGCTACTTAACTGACCAGATCAATATCCCAGGAGTTCTGATTCAAAAGTGGTACTTAAATTTTTTTGAGCAGTGTATATTTATATATATACACAAGACTGTATATATATATATATATATATATATATATATATATAATGTATCTATATTGTGACAGCAGGCAGGTAAAATCACCAGGTTGCATCCAGGATGGGAGATATATATGTCCTAGATTCAGGCTTTATGCAAATTTATACCACTAGGGGGAGTGCTGGGAGTCTTGCAGGGGAAGAGTTAATGAGCCCAGCTGAAGCAAGTGGGCTCATTAGGGGCTCTACAAGAACTCCCAGCATGCTAAGGGAAATGCTCCATCCTGGAACCAGTTCTGTGTTGTGTAGACTGGGGAGTGTGCTTTCTGTCCTGTGCAGTGAGACAAAGCCTGTGTGGCTAAAACTTCTAAAACAGGGAGATAGGGGCTGGGGCAGCACAAGGCTGCACCTAGTTGTTAGATAGGGAAACTACGTGTGTAGTAAGCGGTCAAGCTGACCAGGATTTCTTTTCATGTTTCTTTTTGTTTTTCTGTTATATTTTACACTGTATATAGTTTAAATAAACCACACCTTTTGTTTTTCACCTACAACTCCAATCTGCTGTGCCTGTTTTTGTGTGGTGAACCCATCCAGGGGGTCACACACACCCGCTGCTGAGCTAATCCCCTCACAGTTGGTGGAGACCAGTGAGACAAGTAGTTCCACTAATACTGCGTCCTTTGGGGTGAGTCGTTTACTGACAAAAATGACTGGAGAGGATGATCCAGAGGTGTTTTTGACCACATTTGAAAGGACTGCTGAAAGGGAAAAGTGGCCTAAGGAGCAGTGGGCTGGACTGGTGGCCCCTCTGTTAACTGGTGAATCGCAGAAAGCTTACTATGACCTAGAGCCTGACCAAGCAAAAGGCTATGTGATGCTAAAAAATGAAATATAGGCATGGCTGGGTGTCACCCTGGCTGTCCGGGCTCAGCGTGTGCATAACTGGACTTTCCGGCTTGGAAACCCCCCCGGTCTCAAATGTATAAACTCATTCACCTGAGCAGGAAGTGGCTACAGCCAGAGACTTTGTCCGCACCAAAGATTGTGTAACGTGTTGTGATGGATCGTTTCCTGAGAGCTCTTCCTACTGCCATCCAAACGTGGGTAAGCCATGGAGACCCAGAAATGGCCGATAATCTTGTGGATCGTGTAGAGAAGTACTTGGCTACAGAGAACCTGACTGCCTCTTCCAGAGACTCACAGACTTTCCACCCTAAGACCAGACCATTCCCAGTGGCGGGTAAGATGATTCCAAGGGGTGAGGGTGGAGAGAGTGAGAGGGTGAGAGTTCTACCTAATGTCTGGCGAGAACAGCCTGGGAAGTCAGGGGCTCAAGAGGCAGCAAAAAGGAATGTTTGCTACTGCTGCCGGCAAGAGGGACATATTGCAGCAAATTGCCCGGTTGTGGATGAACTCATGCAATGTGACTTTCTAAGGGACAGACGTCGGTCGCTGTTTGCGACAGTTGCATGCACTGCCATTCGGGGAACTGAGAAACATTTATGCAAAATGTGTATTAATGGTAAAAATGTTGTGTTGAACCATTAATTTCACTACCAAACCTTATCAAAATTTTAGATACATTTCATGACCTCACAGGTTTAAGTATAAACCTAACCAAATGTTCAGCCCTTCCAATCAACTGCCCCCCTGACTTGATTGCTATATTGAAAGAGAAATTTCCTTTCTTTTTCGTACATCACGGGACACAGAGCGACTTAGTCATTACTAATGGGTTATATAGTTTACCTTCAGGTGTTGGCACTGGCCAATTCCAAACCGGAAGTACCCTCCCCTATATAAGCCCCTCCCACCCGGGAGCACCTCAGTTTTTTGCCAGTGTCTAAGGTGTTGGCCAAAGAGTAACATGTGTTTTCACTGGGCTTGCGTACAGGTTCTTTTGGGCCTTAGTAAGCTGTTCCGGATCCCACCAAAAAAGCTTCATAGCTAAACGGTCGGTACCCGGGCCTTGCAGCAGAAGAGCAAGGTTTTGCCTGTAATGCTTCTCTTAGGAGGGCTGGACCCTGGGATCCAGAGCTCTGGTCATACCCACGACCAAGACGCTGTCTGTGCAGGGTGCTATACAGGTCCAGGGGAGTGGAATCCTTGGGAACCCGGTCCCTGAAGGTTTAATTACAATGCCTGCCGTGATAGGTGAAGTTTGGACTTTTGTGGACCAAACAAAGTCCTGCGGCGGGGATCAGGTAAGTGGGGGCCCTCAGGAACTTGGTTCTATTGGGGGACCCCCAAGCCTAATTTGTCTTTCTGTCTGTTACCTAACGGTATTCCCGCTAAATATCTGTGTTTGCCTATAACTACTGAAAATGTAAAATTTTAATAGTAGTCAAGAAAAAAAAAACAGGGACCGCGGTACCTGTGTTAAACCACTAGAGGCCGCTGTAGTCCATTTTTCTTGTAAATGTGGATCTTTGGTTTTCTCAACTCAAAAGATCCAGGCAGCTGGTAAGTTTCTCTGAGGGAATCCACTTCCTCTGCCCTGTTGCTGCGTTCATCCACCGCACAGGCCCTCCGGCGAAAAGGGCCCTGGCTCCTAGTCCTCTGTTGGTTTTCGAAAAGGGCGCCATTGGCGCACGGGCGCGCGCGCGGGCGCGTGCTCGCGCCTCCTATGAAAAAAAAGGGGCGGGGCGGGTGGATGACGCTCGATGCGCGCCGCGGCGCTTCTGCGCATGTGCGGGCGTCCCAGCATGGTTAAAAGACACAGTACAAGTGTCAGCTGCATGCAAACAGAGCTAGCAACAAACAGTGGCACACAGAGGCGGTTGATGCAGGCATCCCCATAGAAAGGCACTTTAGTGGACACCAGCTGGTATATAGCAGCACCTGTGTTAGACTATTACCAGCAAAAATTGGTGTATGACGACGGGAATACCTCAGCTTTGTGCTTAAAGGATATGTCGTCCAGACGCTCCGGAAATAGATCTTCCAGGAAGCCAAAGGGGTCTCCATCGGGCTCTGAGGATATTGGGCATGCTTGCACTGCACCAATCTCCCCTGAGAATGCAGAGGTCAGTAGCCGTAGAAACCCCGCAGGAATGCCTGGTGCTGCGGCTGTCCCCAGTCCACCAGCTCCTGTATATATAACAGAGGAGGTTTTATCCTCAACTCTGGGAGGATTGGAAGAGAGATTAACAGCATTGATCGCTGCTTCCCTGTCACAGGAAAAGCGCGTCCGATCTCCGTCTCCTCCTTCAGAGTGCCTGTTAGTGGAGGAACAGCCCCACACAGAGATCGACCTACCTGAAGGGGATCAGGATGAGGTTGATTCACTTATAGAGGAATCAACAGTGGAAGAACCTTTCTCAGCTTCTCAGGCTGAAAGATTATGGGTTCAGTCTCTGACTAACATGGTCCGATCAGCATTTAAAATGCCTCTGGCGGAACCACCATCCACTACGGTTTCCTCGCTGGGGTCGCTAAAAGCTCCCCAGGCGGTCTGTTCCTTCCCAATCCACCCTTTATTAGAAGGGCTTATTTACCAGGATTGGGAGCATCCTGATAAAATATTTGCTCCCCCCAAGAGATTTCCGGTGATCTATCCCATGGAGGATAAGTTCATAAGAAAATGGAGGGTCCCTATAGTGGACGCAGCCATCTCTTCTGTTAACAAATCACTGACATGTCCAGTAGATAATGTTCCAATGTTCAAAGACCCAATAGATAAAAAATTGGAGTCTTTACTAAAATCTGCTTTCTCTACAGCAAGTATGGTGACACAACCTGCGGTAGCAGCGATTGGAGTCTGCCAAGCAGTGAAAGATCAGTTGAAACAAGTCTTAAGGGACTTACCAGATCAGCAGGCTCATGCCCTAGCTGACCTGCCTAGAGCCTTGTGTTTTGCGGTGGACGCCATAAAGGATACAATCCAACAGGCCTCCCGCTTTACGCTGTCTATAGTACATATGCGTAGGCTTCTGTGGCTCAAAAACTGGTCTGCTGAAGCTCCCTGTAAAAAACTGCTGGTTAGCTTCCCATTTCATGGAGAACGCTTATTTGGAGAAGATCTGGACAAATATATCCAGAAAATTTCTGCCGGTAAAAGTTCACTCTTACCGGTTAAGAACAAGGGTAGAAGTCCTTCTTTTAAGAGGCCTACCTCTCCAGTCCCGGGCACATCGGCTGTGAAGCAGTTCCGACGGCCTCCGCGGTCAAATTCAGGGGGCAGAAATCAGGGACAATCACAGGGTAACAAGAAGCCCTGGATCAAGAGAGGTACAAAACCTCCCCCTAAGGCATGAAGTATTGCCTCCGCTCAATCGGGTGGGGGGAAGACTTCAGTTGTTCACAGAGACCTGGCGGGACACCATCAGAGACAGATGGGTGCTCTCCGCAGTAAGTCTGGGATACAAGCTGGAGTTAAAAGGCACTCCTCCTGCCCAATTTATGAGGTCAAACGTGCCAAGAGATCCCCAAAAGAGAGGATCCCTCCTTCTGGCACTAGAACAACTATTGCTCCAAGGGGTAATCATGAAGGTTCCCCTGGAAGAAAGCGGATTCGGGTTTTACTCGAACCTTTTCACAGTCCCCAAACCAAATGGGGACGTGAGGCCCATATTAAATCTAAAAGGGCTAAACAAGTTCCTAAATATCAGGACCTTTCGGATGGAGTCGATCCGATCAGTGGCCACCGCCCTACAAGGGCAGGAATGGCTAGCCTCGATCGACATAAGGGATGCTTATCTGCATATTCCCATCTTTCCGGCCCATCAGAAATTTCTACGCTTTGCAGTAGAAGGGCGCCATTTTCAGTTCAGAGCCTTACCTTTCGGTCTGGCCACAGCACCACGAGTGTTCACAAAAATTCTGGCCCCATTATTGGCCAATCTAAGAACACAGGGTGTAACGATAATGGCATATCTAGACGACCTGCTACTAATAGACCACTCAGTGGAAAAGCTGGAAGTAGCTATTCACAAGACAATCGAGTATCTGGAATATCACGGTTGGATTATCAACCGGGACAAGTCAGCTCTAAGACCAGTCAAAAGTCTGGAATACTTAGGGCTAAGGCTGGATTCAAATCAGAGAAAGATTTTCTTACCTCCAGAGAAGGTGTCGTCTTTAAGAAATTTGACCCACTTAGTGGGTACAAAAAGAAAACCATCCATACGTCTCTGCATGAGGCTGCTGGGAAAGATGGTGGCTTCATTCGAAGCGGTACCCTACGGTCAATTCCATTCAAGGAATTTGCAAAGGGCCATACTGTCAGCCTGGAACAAAAAAGTTCAGGCTTTAGACTTACCAATGTCCCTGTCCCCTTCCGTTCGCAAGAGCCTCCATTGGTGGTTGGTGCCCCAGAATCTGGAAAGAGGGAAACCCTTCAGTCCGGTTTCTTGGAAGGTGGTCACTACAGATGCCAGCCTCATCGGCTGGGGGGCAGTGCTGGAGCAATGGTCTCTCCAGGGCAGGTGGTCAGAAGCAGAAAAGGCCCTGCCCATCAATCTCTTAGAGATACGAGCAGCCCGGTATGCCCTAGTAGCATGGACATCCAAACTCCAGGGGTCCCCTGTCAGAATTCAATCAGACAATGCCACGGCAGTGGCATATATCAATCATCAGGGTGGCACCAAAAGTCGTGCAGCCCAGAAGGAAGCAAATTGCATCCTGGAGTGGGCAGAAAGATATGTCCCAGCCATATCCGCGGTTTTCATCCCAGGAGTGGAAAATTGGAGAGCGGACTTTCTAAGTCGCCAACAATTATGCCCGGGGGAATGGTCTCTTCACCCCGAGGTTTTCCAGGCAATATGCCAGCGGTGGGGAACACCGGATGTAGATCTGCTAGCATCCAGATTCAACGCAAAGGTGGACAGGTTTGTGTCTCGCACAAGGGATCCCCTAGCTTGCGGCTCGGATGCCCTAGTGTTCCCTTGGGATCGGTTCAAGCTGATATATGCATTCCCACCGCCACAATTGTTACCGCGATTACTCCGCAGAATCAGGGTAGAAAAGAAACCAGTGATTCTGGTGGCTCCAGCGTGGCCCCGAAGGGCATGGTACGCGGAGATTGTAAAAATGTCAGTGAGGAGTCCGTGGACCCTCCCACTTCGTCCGGACCTGCTGTCGCAAGGACCGATATACCACCCTTCCTTACCAGCCCTAGGTTTGACGGCCTGGCTATTGAAGCCCACATTCTGAAAAAGAGAGGGCTCTCTAATTCTGTGGTATCTACCATGATCAATGCCAGGAAACCGGTATCCAGGCAGATCTATTATAGGATCTGGAAAGCGTACATTACGTGGTGTGAGACCAAGAAATGGCATCCACGTAAGTACATGATAGGGAGGATTCTGGACTTCCTACAGTGGGCTGTAGATAGGAAGCTGGCCTTGAGTACTATCAAGGGTCAGATTTCGGCCTTGTCAATATTTTTTCAAAGGCCCTTGGCTTCGCATTCACTAGTCAAAGCCTTTATACAAGGAGTGATGCGTATTAGCCCTCCGGTTAGTATTCCCATATGTCCTTGGGACTTAAACCTGGTTCTGTCGGTTCTACAGAAACAACCGTTTGAACCATTACAACACATTTCCTTGGTTCTTCTCACCAGGAAATTGGTTTTCTTAGTAGCCATTTGTTCGGCTAAAAGAGTGTCGGAATTAGCAGCTATGTCCTGTAAGGAGCCATATCTGGTTGTCCATAAGGACAGAGTAGTATTACGTCCTCATCCAGCCTTTCTTCCTAAGGTGGTATCGAGGTTTCATTTGAACCAAGATGTGGTTCTTCCTTCTTTTTTCCCCAAACCTAGCTCAGTAGAGGAAAAGTTATTACATTCTTTGGATGTGGTAAGAGCAGTTAAAGCTTATCTAAAAGCCACTGCTCAGATTCGCAGAACGGATTCTTTGTTTGTTCTGCCGGAAGGCCCCAGAAGGGGTCAGGCAGCATCAAAATCTACTTTAGCCAAGTGGATTCGACAGGTCATAATACAAGCCTATGGCTTGAGAAAGAGACCGCCTCCGTTCAAAGTTAGGGCGCACTCCACAAGAGCGGTTGGAACTTCATGGGCAGTGCATCACCAGGCCTCCCTGGCTCAAGTATGTAAGGCCGCAACATGGTCTTCGGTACACACGTTTACTAGATTCTATCAGGTAGACGTTAGAAGTCAGGAGGATGTCGCCTTTGGGCGCAGTGTGTTGCAGGCCGCAAAAGATCCTCATGCCTGATGGCGCCCAGCTTATGTACCCCCCCCTCATTTGGCATTGCTTTGGGACGTCCCATTAGTAATGACTAAGTCGCTCTGTGTCCCGTGATGTACGAAAAAGAAAAAGGGATTTTTATAACAGCTTACCTGTAAAATCCTTTTCTTGGAGTACATCACGGGACACAGAGCTCCCACCCCTCTTTTTGGGACACTTATTGCTTGGCTACAAAACTGAGGTGCTCCCGGGTGGGAGGGGCTTATATAGGGGAGGGTACTTCCGGTTTGGAATTGGCCAGTGCCAACACCTGAAGGTAAACTATATAACCCATTAGTAATGACTAAGTCGCTCTGTGTCCCGTGATGTACTCCAAGAAAAGGATTTTACAGGTAAGCTGTTATAAAAATCCCTTTTTTCAATGGTGTCCAGTATCCTTTAGATATTTAGGCATCCACATCACCCCATCTTACAAGACCCTATACCATACTAATTACCCTAGAATATTCCAAAACATCAGAGAATTACTCAAATCATGGTCAACATACCACATCTCGTTTATGGGTAGGATAGTTGCTAAAAAATGGTTATACTACCAAAGCTACTATTCCTCTTTAGAGCACTTCCTCTCTTGGTACCTAAAAATACCCTAGATTCCATACAAAGAGAGATAAACAAACAAGTTCATATGGCAAAATAAAAAATCTAGATTTGGATATGCATTGATGTTCAGACCTCAATCGAAGGGAGGGCTGAGTATACCCAACCTATGGCTATATTATCTTTCTGCTAGATATACACAGCTCGCACAATGGTATGCACCATCCAGCCATATACCGTGGTTATCATTTGAGGAACAATCTGTCCTACCATACCACCTCCAAGGCCTTCCTTGGTCCAAATCCATCAAAACCCAAAGAATTGGCCACCTCAACACAGTGGTACACCAAAACTTACTATTATGGCACAGACAAAAGCATAAATTCAACATCTCTTCAGAAATTCCCCCACTAGCCTCTTTTATAGGGGACCCCCTCTTTACCCGCCATGACCTAAACTCAAATCAATATTCTATATGGCAACTCCTCAAACTATCCAACCTAAAATCGCTCACAAAAAATAATTCAGTCCGTACATTCTCAGATTTGCAAGCAGAATATAAACTTACAGAAACTGAACTCGCCGACTACAACAACAACAAGCTTTTCTATCAGAAATACTTTTAACTCGCGATAGGGGTTTAATTTCCAGAATTTATAAAAACCTAAATGAACATGACACACCAGATAAAACACATCAGATGTCCCAGTGGGAAGCAGACTTGAGTGAGTCATTCTCTGTAGAACAATGGGAAATTATGATTAACAATTTACGAAAATGCACCAAGACGGCATCCATCAGAGAATCCGCCATCAAACTTCAGTATAGGTGGTATCTCACCCCAGACAGAATCAACTCATTCTATCCAACAACATCTCCCCTATGCTTTAGAGGATGCCCAATGCAGGGTTCCCTTATACACACATTCTGGGATTGCACACACCTCAAAACTACATGGCATCAAGCTAAAAACAAAATAGAACAAATAATAGGTAGAAGAATTAAACTGACATCTAAAATGTGCCTCCTTTTCTATCCTATTCCTGATATTTCTATAGCACATACTAGGCTAATACACACATTGTTCAGTTCAATACACTGGGCCATAGCTCTTAACTGGCGTTCCTCTACTGTACCATGGTCTCAAATTATGGATCGCATGCTAGCCATTAAACTTTCAGAACATATTCATCACACTTTATTCGATACTATGGACACATATGATAATAAATAGAAACCTTGGGATCTATCTCTGTTAATTCATGGAACTACAGGATGATACTACCAAATCTTTTTTTAATATTAATTTTATTTCATTTATTTCTCATTAAACAAATCCATATGATGTGGGAGTGTCCAAAAATAAAAGAGTACTGGGAGGAAATTATAGATTACATAAAAGAAATAACCGGGGAGAAGATCCCACAAGACCCCTGGATATGTTTGTTCCACGGTACAAACATAAAAAAAAAACGGTACGAAACAACCTTGATCCCGGTGCTGCTTAACGCGGCGAAGGGACTAATCCCGAAAAAATGTCTAGAAACAACAAAACCGACTATAAAAGAGTGGATACAACGAGTCGATTACGTAGCCGAAATGGAATATCTAGGCCGTGGAGAGCAGGGAGGAGATGAAAGAAATAAGAACAAATGGGAGAAATGGAGAGTCTTTAAATTGTCAGACAAATACGTACAGGGAATGACTGAATCAGACAGATGACAAGATAAAAGATGGATAGATCAGGGGAGGGGCTGGGGGGGAAAAGGGTAACGGGAAATAGGTAATAAGGGAAAAAACAAAAATAAAAATGGAAATATGAATATTTACACCAATGATGGTGAGTTTTGTATTTGAATTTTTTTTCCAATAAAAAACAAAACAAAAAAACAAAACAAAAAAAAAACAAATCCATATGATATTATAGAGATATAAAATACTTTACCAATAATTCAGCTATACTTCCCATTATTTGTATCCCTCCCTCTTATGTCACTGCTACTTATAAATTATGCTGATATTTTTTGCACCCTTCTTTGTGTATGTACCTCAAACCAATGTACAGATAACATTGTATTGAGACTTATTTTTCAATAAACCGTTTGTAAACAAAAAAAATGTTGTTGTGTTGCTGGATTCAGATAGCCTGGTGAAACTGATAAAAGCTGAATTAGTTACTACAGAGGTCCTAGGGAATAACAAGGGAGCTGTTATTTGTGTGCATGGGGACACCCAAGAGTATCCTGTGACTACAGTGTGTTTTGAGACCTCCAAAGGTAACCTCTCTCATCAGGTGGGGTTGGTGTCTCAGTTACCACATGATGCCATTGTGGGAAGGGATTTTCCAAAGTTTTGGGAACTCTGGGATTGTCCTGGTGCCCCTATATACCAGGAATGTGATAGCCAGAATTCCTCTGAGAGTGGTGAGGACTCTCCAGAATTCCCCTTGTCGGTATTAGCAGGGGAGACTCGAGAAACTGGGGAGGAGCCAACATCCTCAGACGAAAACGTGCCGTCTGTGGAGTTTTCTGATCTCTAGGTTCACAAGGAAAATTTTGCCACAGAACAGTTAAAAGACCCCACCCTAATAAAGGCACGGGAAAACGTAGTGAAAATAGATGGTGAGTTAGTGAACCCAGATGAGACCTGCACTTACCCATACTTCATTGTGGAAAAGGACATGCTGTATCGGGTGGCTAAAAGGGCAGAAGAAACCATTGAGCAGCTTGTGGTGCCCAAACCTTACAGGAAGTTGGTGTTAGAGTTGGCCCATGGGCACATTCTTGGAGGTCATCTGGGGACAGAGAAAACCCGAGAGAGAGTATTGCAAAGATTCTATTGGCCTGGGGTCATGAAGGAAACAGAAAATTATTGTTCCTCCTGCCCTGTGTGTCAGAGGTCGGCACCGATGCCACATTTCCGTAACCCGCTGGTACCTCTTCCCATCATTGAGGTCCCCTTTGAGAGGATCACAATGGATTTGGTAGGTCCAATAATGAAGTCCGCTAGGGGGCATCAGTACATTTTGGTTATATTGGACTATACCACCCGTTATCCGGAAGCGATTCCTCTCCGAAATACCTTGGCCATAACCATAGCCAAAGAGATATCTCTTGTTTTTAGCCATGTGGGTATTTGTAAGGAACTGCTTACGGACCAAGGTACACCCTTTATGTCCCGGGTTATGAAAGAGCTGTGCAAGTTGTTCAAAGTGACACAATTGCGTACATCTGTGTATCACCCCCAAACAGATGGGTTGGTTGAAAGATTCAACAAAACCCTAAAACAAATGTTAAAGAAGGTGGTGGATAGAGATGGAAAGGATTGGGACTGTCTAATTCCCTATTTAATGTTTGCCATTAGGGAGGTACCCCAATCCTCTACGGGTTTCTCACCCTTTGAGTTACTCTATGGGAGACACCCAAGAGGGCTGTTGGATATCGCCAAGGAAACTTGGGAAAGTGAGCGTTCTCCCCACAGGAGTGTGATTGAGCATGTCGCCCTGATGCAAGATAGAATTGCACAGGTAATGCCAATCGTAAACATTTGGCCCAAGCGCATTTGGCACAGCAGAGTGTGTACAACCGTGGGGCCAAGACCCGTACCTTTTCCCCGGGGGATAGGGTATTGGTACTTTTCCCTACGGTTGAAAGCAAATTCCTCACCAAATGGCAAGGCCCCTACGAGATAATGGAAAAAGTGAGCGAAGTGAATTACAAGGTCAGACAATCAGGAAGGCAAAAGCCTGAACAGATCTATCACATTAATCTGTTGAAAGCCTGGAGGGATAGGGAATCCCTAGTCGCAGAAACTTTGCCACCAGCTCAGTCTGATTGCGTGATTCCTGAGGTTGGAATAGCAATCACCTTGTCAAACCCCCAACAACAGGAGGTTAAAGAGTTTGTGCTTCGCAACAAGGAGGTTTTCTCTGAGCTGCCGGGACAAATGTCTGGGGTAGAGCATGATATTATTACCCCGCCCGGTGAAAGGGTGAAGCTAAAACCCTATCGGATCCTAGAGGCCCGACGGGAGGCAATATGTGAGGAAGTACAGAAAATGCTTAAACTGGGGGTGATAGAGGAATCCCAAAGTGATTGGTCCAGTCCCATAGTGTTAGTGCCTAAACCGGATGGGAGCTGGCGATTTTGTAACGATTTTCAACAACTGAACTAAGTTACAAAATTTGACACCTACCCCATGCCACGTATAGATGAGTTGATCGACCGGCTGGGAACAGCCCCATACATGACAACTCTTGATCTCACAAAAGGGTATTGGAAAATTCCCCTGGCCAAATCGGCCAAGGAGAAAACCGCGTTTGTAACCCCAGACGGGGCGTTCCAATATAAAAGAATGCCGTTTGGATTACAGAATGCACCAGCAACATTCCAGCGGAAAATGGACCAGATACTGAGGCCCCATCAGAAGTATGCCGCGGCTTACCTGGATGATGTAATTATCTATAGCACAGATTGGGCCTCACATCTGCCAAAAGTGCAAGCAGTCCTAGACTCTATCCGGGAAGCTGGGTTTACGGCCAACCCCAAGAAGTGTACCATTGGACAGGAGGAGGCCAAATATCTTGGGTACACCATTGGGAGGGGAGTAAAAAAAAAAACAAGTCAATAAAGTCGGGGCCATACAGAATTGGCCACGTCCCAACAGCAAGAAGCAGGTACGAGCCTTTCTGGGAATCGCTGGTTATTATCGGCGATTCATTCCCCACTTTGCTTCTCAGGCTGTGCCCCTAACCAACCTGACAAAAGGGAAAGAGTCTGTCATGGTTAAATGGACCCCAGAGGCTGAGGCAGCATTCCAATTCTTAAAAAAAGCCTTATGTAGCCAGCCAGTGTTGTACTCACCAGACTTCTCTAGGGACTTTGTCGTACAAAGTGATGCATCAGACGTTGGGTTAGGAGCAGTATTGTCCCAGGTCTGGAACGGGGAAGAGCACTTAGTCATTTACCTCAGCAGGAAATTAAAGTCCCATGAGGTAAATTACGCCACAATTGAGAAGGAGTGTTTAGCGGTGAAGTGGGCTCTAGATTTCCTTCGGTACTATCTGCTAGGTAGGCACTTTGACATGATTACTGATCACGCTCCTTTAAAGTGGATGGATCAAAACAAAGAGACAAATAGAAGAGTAAATAGGTGGTTCCTGGCCCTACAGGAATTCAACTTTACGGTATAGCATAGCCCTGGCGTTCAAATGGGGAATGTGGATGCTTTGTCTCGAGTACATGCATGCCTGATTGCTTGTGTTCCAACCACAATGTTAAAACAAGAGGGGGGGTATGTGACAGCAGGCAGGTAAAATCACCAGGTTGCATCCAGGATGGGATATATATATATGTCCTAGATTCAGGCTTTATGCAAATTTATACCACTAGGGGGAGTGCTGGGAGTCTTGCAGGGGAAGAGTTAATGAGCCCAGATGAAGCAAGTGGGCTCATTAGGGCCACTACAAGAACTCCCAGCATGCTAAGGGAGATGCTTCATCCTGGAACCAGTTCTGTGTTGTGTAGACTGGGGAGTGTGCTTTCTGTCCTGTGCGGTGAGATGAAGCCTGTGTGGCTAAAACAGTTGGGGCAGTTTTTTTTTAAAGGCCAGCATGGAGGAGATACTGAAACAGCTGGCTCTAGCAAATGCCAATCAGCAAGCTCATAAACAGAGTCTGGCAGCCCAGCAACAAGCCCAGCAGCAATCTGAGGCCCGCTTCATAGACCTGTTGCAGAAGCAAGAACAGAGACTACAGCAACAAATGGAGATATTAATGCAGCCTTGTGTTGCCCCAGCCCCTATCTCCCTGTTTTAGAAGTTTTAGCCACATAGGCTTTCCACTAAGCGCGTGCATACCGCCGCGCACCGCCAGGGGCGTGCCCGCCGCGTGCCTCGGGAGTGTTCTCGCGTATCCCGCAAATTCGATGTTCGCCGGTGGCCCGATATTGCGGTGAGGAGAGGCAGAATGGGGAGATGTAAACATGTCACTGGTAGCCCATCCCCCCACAGTTAGAATATCTACATACAGCAAGTGAAGGCGCAAAAAATCTGAAAAAACATGTATAATGCCCAGCATAAATTGATAAAGGAATAGTATAAATATATACAAAGGAAAATAAAAAGATCAATCCGTATGGTTTGCAAAGTCTCTTAAGTCTGTATGCACGCAAGGTACATGGAGGGTTAAAAAGTTCAAAGTACACAGGGCTGCCCTCATAAGTGAACAGAAACCATGTTCAGGGAACTGCAAAGAAACAAGGAGAGAAGGCGCCTCTGAGTGCAGTAGTTTTAACACAGGCTTTAATGGTAAATACAATGGATAAACTCACATTTTGTAGATGAAAAAAAAGTGTAACAGAATAGATAGGACTATGTCATGCATGACGGTCTCAGCAGTGGGTCATCAGGGTCCTCTGGCACTGCGGTGTGGGTTCAGGATTGTCACTAGGCAGATGTGAGGAGCCGGCTTCCGGGGACAACAATCCAGGAGAACTCAGAACGAGGCGTGGGACGCATAGACAGCCAGACTGCAGGAGATGACGTCATATGTGTGGGATGCGTTTCGTGAGCGTGCGCACTTGCGATGTACTGGCAAGTCGCACTCCTTTTTCAACAGAATATCTCCCTAGGACACACTTAACCCCTTCATCGCTCCCCTAGTGTTTAACCCCTTCCCTGCCAGTGTCATTTATACAGTAATCAGTGGCTATTTATAGCACTGATCGCTGTATAAATGATAATGGTTCCAAAATAGTGTCAAAAATGTCCGATGTGTCCGCCATAATGTCACAGTCGTGATAAAAATCGCAGATCGCTAGATTACTAGTAAAAAAAAAATATTAATAAAAATGGCATAAATCTATCTCCTATTTTGTAGACGCTATAACTTTTGCACAAACCAATCAATATACGCTTATTGTAATTTTTTTTACCAAAAATATGTAGAAGAATACGTATCGGCTTAAACTGAGGAAAAAAAATGTTTTTTTATACATATTTTGGGGATATTTATTATAGCAAAAATTTTTAAATATTGCTTTTTTTTTTCAAAACTGTCGCTCATGTTTTGTTTATAGCGCAAAAAAAAAACAAAAAACTGCAGAGGTGACCAAATACCGCCTAAAGTGTATTAGAAATAGTACACCACGGAATGCACTGTAGATTTAGGCTACACTGGATGCAGAGTATATATATATATATATATATATATATACACACACAAGACTGTATATATATGTAGCCGGGTATTGCCTTTTAATCCCTCAGAGACTACATTACGCAGTACACTTTAAGGCACCCAGGGTGCATTGCCCAGCGCAAGGACTGCTGGGGTGGACATTATAAGGGGGAGGCGGAGCCCAGTTCTCTCTCTTTTGACACCGCCCACCCAGCAAGTTGAACTGCTGCTTGAGCTCCTGTGACTTTAGGCCAGAAGCCTGGGTCTTTTCTCCAAAGAGCCTTCCGCGCGCACCGAGGAACCTGAGGGACGTCTCTCCGGCCCTATATATACTAGACTGACTGTATATATATATCAAATACACAAAAGATTTCTAAAAAACTGTAATTTTATGCATTTTTTTAGTGCCACATCCAGTATTTGAAGCAAGCGAACAAACCCCTCGTGATGGACTTTTAAGGCATCTAATCTAATCTACAATTTTTGCAGAAGATAAAGCTACAATATGTATTTTTTGTGTTTTGAAGAGTTTATTGTATATATTTATGTCATTACTATGTTATTATATACCTGAAAGCTGCAGGTGAAAGGAAACCAGGGTTTAACCACTTAACAACCACCTGCCGACAAATAACGGCGGCAGGGTGGTTGCTTAACTCTGGGAGGACGTTATATAACGTCCTCCCAGAATCGCGCTCCCGCGCGCCCCCTGGGGCGCGCACACGGGAAACTCCGTGACCGCCGGGTCCAGAGGACCCGGCGGATCACGAATCGCGGTAAATCGCCGCTGATAGCGGCCGTTTACCACGTGATCACTTGTAAACAGACCGGCGTCATTTGATGACGCCGGTTCCTCCCTCCCCTCTCTGTACCGATCGGTACAGTGTGAGAGGGGAGGGGGAGGGAGCGGATGGCAGCAGCAGCACTGTGGGCTGGATCTGTGACAATTGCAGTCACAGATCCAGCCATCCATCCATCCCTGCTCAGTCATCCCTGTGCAATACTCTGCAATACACCCTGCCAATACTCTGCAATACACCCTGCCAATACTCTGCAAAATACCCTGGTGCAATACTCTGCAATACCCTGGTGCAATACTCTGCAATACCCTGGTGCAATACTCTGCAATACCCTGGTGCAATACTCTGCAATACCCTGCGAAATACTCTGCAATACCCTGCGAAATACTCTGCAATACCCTGCGAAATACTCTGCAATACCCTGGTGCAATACTCTGCAATACCCTGGTGCAATACTCTGCAATACCCTGCACAATACTCTGCAATACCCTGCACAATACTCTGCAATACCCTGCAAAATACTCTGCAATACCCTGCAAAATACTCTGCAATACCCTGCGCAATACTCTGCACAATACTCTGCAATACCCTGCACAATACTCTGCAATACCCTGCACAATACTCTGCAATACCCTGCACAATACTCTGCAATACCCTGCACAATACTCTGCAATACCCGCCACAATACTCTGCAATACCCGCCACAATACTCTGCAATACCCGCCACAATACTCTGCAATACCCTGCACAATACTCTGCAATACCCTGCACAATACTCTGCAATACCCTCCAAAATACTCTGCAATACCCTCCACAATACTCTGCAATACCCTCCACAATACCCTGTGCAATACCCTCCACAATACCCTGTGCAATACCCTCCACAATACCCTGCCATACACCGCAATACCCTGCCATACACCGCAATACTCCGCAATGCCCTGCAATACTCCGCAATGCCCGGCAATACTCCGCAATGCCCGGCAATACTCCGCAATGCCCGGCAATACTCCGCAATGCCCGGCAATACTCTGCAATAACCACTTCCCGCCCTCCGGCCGTCATATGACGTCCTTGACTTTGTGTCGGGGATATCTGAATGATGCCTGCAGCTACAGGCATCATTCAGATATCGGCTTTTTCAGCCGGCGATTCCCTACACCATAAGAACAATCATAGCGGCTGTTCCGCCGCTTGATCATTCTTACGGGAGGCGAGAGGGGATGTCGTCCCCCCCCCCCCCGCCGCCCTCCGGTGCTTCTACCGACTCACCGCTACGATCAAAGCCAGGATTGTTGTTTTTTTTTTTTGTTTTTTTTTCAGGCTTCCCAGCCTAGAGGTGAGATGTGGGGTCTTATTGACACCCCCCCCCCATATCTCACTGTAAAGAGGACCTGTCATGCCATATTCCTATTACAAGGGATGTTTACGTTCCTTGTAATAGGTATAAAAGTGATCAAAAAAATGTATAGGGCGGAAAAACATGTCAAACTAAAATAAATAAAGTAAAATGAAGAATAAATTTTTTTTTTTTTTTAAAGCGCCCCTGTCCCCGTGAGCTCGCATACAGAAGCGAACGCATACGTAAGTCCCGCCCACATATGAAAACGGTTTTCAAACCACACATGTGAGGTATCTCTGCGAACGTTAGAGCGAGAGCAATCATTTTGGCCCTAGACCTCTTCTGTAACTCAAAACATGTAACCAGTAAAAATATTTAAAGCGTCGCCTATGGGGATTTTTTAAGTAGCGAAGTTTGGCGCCATTCCACGAGTGTGTGCAATTTTTAAGGGCGACATGTTAGGTATCTATTTACTCGGCGTAACTTCATCTTTCACATTATGCAAAAACATTGGGCTAACTTTACTGTTTTTTTTTTTTTTAAGCACAAAACATTTTTTTTCCGTAAAAAACGCGTTAAAAAAATTGCTGCGCAAATATCGTGCGAGATAAAAAGTTGCAACAACCACCATTATATTCTCTAAGGTCTTTGCTAAAAAAACATATATAATGTTTTGGGGTTCTATGTAATTTCCTAGCAAATAAATGATGATTTTTACATGTAGGAGAGAAATGTCTGAATTGGCCTTGGTGCTCCAGAACGCCTGAAGGTGCTCCCTGCATGTTGGGCCTCTCTATGTGGCCACGCTGTGTAAAAGTCTCACACATGTGGTATCGCCATACTCGGGAGTAATAGCAGAATGTGTTTTGGGGTGTAATTTGTGGAATGCATATGCTGTGTGTGAGAAATAACCTGCTAATATGACAATTTTGTGAAAAAAAAAAAAGAGAAAAAAAAAATCTTGATTTTGCAAAGAATTGTGGGAAAAAATGACAACTTCAAAAAACTCACAATGCCTCTTTCTGAATACCTTGGAATGTCTTCTTTCCAAAAAGGGGTCATTTGGGGGGTATTTGTACTTTTCTGGCATGTTAGGGTCTCAAGAATTGAGATAGGCCGTCAGTACTTCAGGTGTGATCAATTTTCAGATATTGGCACCATAGCTTGTGGACTCTATAACTTTCACAAAGACCAAATAATATACACCAATTTGTACTTATTTTTACCAAAGATATGTAGCAGTATAAATTTTGGCCAAAATCTATGAAGAAAAAATAGTAATTTGCAAAATTTTATAACAGAAACGAAAAAAAAATCATTTTTTTACAAAATTTTCAGTCTTTTTTCTCTTATAGCGCAAAAAATAAAAAACCCAACAGTGATTAAATACCACCAAAAGAAAGCTCTATTTGTGTGAAAAAAAGGACAAAAATTTCATATGGGTACAGTGTTGTATGACTGAGTAATTGTCATTCAAAATGTGAGAGCACCGAAAGCTGAAAATTGGTCTGGTTATTAAGGGGGTTTAAGTGCCCAGTGGTCAAGTGGTTAAAGAATGTTGTAATGTAGAGAAGCTGATCTCAGCTAAAAAATGTAATGGGAAAAATTATTATTAAGTACTTCTCAAGTTGTTATCTACTACAACTTGAGAAGTACTTAATAATAATGTTTCCCATTACAGTTTTTAGCTGAGATCAGCTTCTCTACATTACAACATTCTTTGATCCCTGGTTTCCTTTCACTTGCAACTTTCAGGTATTTAATAACATAGTAATGACAAATAATATACAATAAACTCTTCAAAACACAAAAAATATATATTGTAGTTTTATCTTTTGCAAAAATTGTAGATTATGCACAGTACTCCTTGTTTTTGCAGGACTCACTTTTTGGCCCCAGTGAATCTCCAGGCCATTTTCTGCTCGTGGGCCGTTCCACTCTTGGGTTTGACACAGATATGCATCTCTACAAAATCTTATCAAGAGTTTTTGAAGCTGAGGCCTCGTACACACGACCGATTTTCTCGGCAAGAACCAGCAAGAAACTTGCTGGCAGAGAGGTCTTGCCGAGTAAATTGGTCGTGTGTACGCTGCTAGCGTGTTTCTCGTCGAGAAAACCGACAAGAAACCTCGACGAGAAAATAGAGAACCTGCTCTCTATTTTCTCGTCGAGATTCTCCTCGGCGTGTTTCTTGACGAGAAAAGTGAGTGTGTGTACACTTACCTGTCCGCCCGGAAGCCCGCGCATGTTCGAAATGAATTTGACACATGCGCGGTAGCTTCCTAGGCATACGTAGGGTAGACCAAGATGGCGGCGACGGCATCGAATGTGACGAGCGCATGCTCGACGTAGTCGATGACGTCACCGCGTACACTCCTTTCAAAGAACCGCGGGTTCTTTGAAAGGAGCGTGTGTACACTCGGCCGGGACAAGTTTCTTGTCCAAGAATCTCGTCGAAAAAAACGACATGTTTTTTTCAACGAGAATCTCGGCCGTGTGTACAAGGCCTGAGAGTTTGGTGGCACACCTGTCACGAAAATCTTTGTTGTTTTTTAATTACAATACAATGGAATGTTAAATCACCAGAACATATGTAAGTGCATTTTTTGTGAACTTGTGTATAGAACATTGCACATATGTATGTATATATATATATATATATATAAATATATATATACACACAATGTTACATATTTACTCTTTTCAATATTTCATTCTATAATATAAAATTCTCTTGCCAATATATTTACCCTGAAGAAGGAGACATCTGTACTCCGAAACGCGTTGGGTGCAAGAGTACTGTACATTATTATATGTATACATGGTGATAATGTTGTAGATACAAAATGCATTCCTTGTTTTAATATGTTGAATTTTACACAATATGTTTAATAAATAAATATTTTATCCAAATACTCCTATACACTCTTTAGTAAATCGTGCATTAAGAGTCCACCACAAGGGGTTTGTTTGCTTGCTATATCAAATACACTGCCACTAACTGAATAACCTGCCTGCTTAATCTAAATCACGCTATCTCTCCGTCCACACCAACAACAATACACAGGGACGCCGTGTAGGCAGCCTTATATAGTGTGGGGTGTGGACTTAGTCCCCCTGAGCCATGATTGGCCAAAGGCACCCTCTGGGATTGGCCAAAGCATGCAGGTCAGGTGCATGCTTTGGCCAATCATCATACAGCAATGCACTAAGATCTTGCAGTGCATTATGGGGCATTCCGCGGCGCTCAAATTTTCCGCAAACGCCCCATAATGTTCATTCTTTGGTGAACGGGCGAACACCCAAATATCGAGCTCATCCCTACTCCTCAATACAGAGTTCCCACCTACAATTACTATGCTCCTTTAAGGGATTAGTCCCCACAGACCCGGGAACTCCCTATTATGATACCTATGCATCTAGGTCTAGACCCTATAGAGGTAACCAAAGGGGAAATTTTAGGGGGCGAGGCAGAGGAAGGCCTCTCCTCAATACATACCATACCCAAGGGGGGGGTGGAGGGAGTGGAGAGAACCATTCAAAATTGTGCAGTCAGGCCACCCATAAAGGGGATCAATACAACCATCCATCGTCCAGCCGAACACGCAGGAGAGGATGCAGAGGGGGTAGAAAAAAAAAAGAGAAGCCTAACCACAGGCATTTTCAATCTCACTGATATTTCCTTCACTGAGGAGGAACTTCTAATTCTCAGTGAGGGTTTGAAATTTGCCCCAGTCATGCTTCTGGACAAGTTCAAAACATTCATTGACCTGTAAAAATTTGCCAGGAAACTGAATGTTAAGACATTTTTCAAGGAACATCCCAGTTCCAACAAAGCAATGGTTCCATGTCACACCCATACGGGGCTGCAGAACAAATTTGCTTTCAACCCCAAAAACCCATCCCATAGGTTTATAGAAGTTTTTAAACATATGGTACAGAAGAATATTAGAAATATCAGTTTTACTAAAAAGAGAAAAATTAAACAGACTAGGGAAGCCATTTTAAAATTAGAACAAATTAAAAGTATAGTTATTAGACTGGCAGACAAGGGGGAGATCTGGTTATTCTTAAGAAGGAGGACTAGATTGCAGAACTGCAACTAATGGTACTAATAGTACAGGATACAGATACTTACAAAAAAACTCCCGGGTGATCCAACAGGCAAATTAAAATAGGTTCTTCTATAGGTATACTCAATAAAAAAGAGTTCCAAAAATTCTGGTTATCTACCAAATTCCCAAAATGCACACAAATAGGCCTACTCCTCCTGCCAGACCCATCGTCGGTGGGATAGATTCCCCCTATTCTAGGCTAGGCGAATATATTGATATTTTTTTTCAACAGATAGCCACATAAAGCATATCTCAAGGACAGTAAGGACCTTATTAAAATGACTAGGGATATGGTGGTGGGAGAGCATACGTTGTTGGTTACAGTGGCTGTCGAATCCCTATATACCAACATCGCACAACAGGATGCCCTCAATGCCACGTTATGGGCACTGAAAAAATATTCCAACCTCAAAGCCCCCCCAAATAACATTTCTTGTAGAGGCCTTGGACATGGCAATGACTAACAACTTTTTTTAGCATGCAGGAGATTTCTATAATCAAATAAAACTCCCGGGTGATCCAACAGGCAAATTAAAATAGGTTCTTCTATAGGTATACTCAATAAAAAAGAGTTCCAAAAATTCTGGTTACCTACCAAATTCCCAAAATGCACACAAATAGGCCTACTCCTCCTGCCAGACCCATCGTCGGTGGGATAGATTCCCCCTATTCTAGGCTAGGCGAATATATTGATATTTTTTTTCAACAGATAGCCACATAAAGCATATCTCAAGGACAGTAAGGACCTTATTAAAATGACTAGGGATATGGTGGTGGGAGAGCATACGTTGTTGGTTACAGTGGCTGTCGAATCCCTATATACCAACATCGTACAACAGGATGCCCTCAATGCCACGTTATGGGCACTGAAAAAATATTCCAACCTCAAAGCCCCCCCAAATAACATTTCTTGTAGAGGCCTTGGACATGGCAATGACTAACAACTTTTTTTAGCATGCAGGAGATTTCTATAATCAAATAAAAGGGGTTGCTACGGGGGCAAGGTATTCACCTACCATTGTGAACATTTTTTTTTAAATAAATGGGAGGAAGAATGCATTTTTACTAATCAGTGGCCCCAATTACAAATGTACTGTATATAGATGATATCTTTATTGTTTGGGAGGGTTCACAAAAGGAGCTGGAAAGGTTTCTTTTATACACGAACAGTAATAAATATCAAATAAAATTCACTTTGTGTATCCAGTTTTTGGATATTGAGATCTTTAGGGTGGGTTCCGGCTCAGGAACTCGGACCCACTTTAAGGAAACTGACCGGAATGGATACATCTCCACTCGCAGTTGCCGTCACACAAATTGGGTGAGAGCAATTCCAAAGGGCCAATTTCTTAGAATTAGAAGGAACTGTGTGGGTGAAAAGGATTTTATGGCTCAAACCAACATGCTGATTGGTAGATTTATTGTCATGTACCTGGGTGTATTTGAACCGGGATCTTCCTGGTCCCAAAGCTGCAGCCTTACCTGTTGCGCTACTGAGCAGATCTAGACTTGTGGAAATGTCCTCTCAGTATTAAACATTACCTTGGACTCACCAGCCCCACCCTCTGCCAGCTGTGGACAATTTTCAATCAAAGCAGCCCTTAAAAAGGAAGTGATGCTATCTCTCAGCGCCCGTTTGTGTGGAATAGCTCCCTGGGTGTTGTGACTGCTTCTTGATCCTGATTTTCGTGTTGAACTTCTGCCTGAATTCCTGACTACTCTCCAGCCTGCTGATTTTGTACTTCACTGCCAGCTCGTGTATGACCTTTGCCTGCCTGACCACTCTCTGGATTTCGATCGTGTACCATTTTGCCTGATCTGTTGCCAACCTAATCTGCCTGACTACGTTTTCGCCTGAATCCTCAGCACACAAGTTCCACTTCGGACACTACCTATCACAGGTACCTTACATTACAAACGGGCCACAATGACAGTGGACCCTCCTGAGATTGTTAAGGCGATTTCACGTCAGGGACAATTGATTGGAGCTCATGAACAGCATCTTTCTTCCCTGGACGCCAAGTTAGATGAACTTTGTACTATGCTTAAATCTTGTTTGCCTGCTTCCTCTGCAACGGTCCAGACTCTGGATCCTACTCCTGCTACGATCCAACCCACCTCTTCTGTACCACCCAAACTTCCTATGCCTGACAAATTTGGTGGTGATACTGAGGACTGCAGAGGCTTTTTAAATGTTTGCCGTTTGCATTTCCGCAACAACCCTGGGACCTTCAGCACTTCTTCTGCCAAAGTGACTTTTGTAATTTCCTTGTTAAAGGGGAAGGCCCTGGCCTGGGTCTCTCCTTATCTGGAACGCAATGATCCTGTGCTGCAAGACGCTGACAAATTTCTGGCTTCTCTCCAGACTGTATTTGACAAGCCAGATAGAGCTTCTGCAGCTGAGTACTCACTCTTGGACATGCAACAAGGCACCAGGTCTGTGGCACAATATGCTATTGAGTTTCGTACCCTTGCTGCTGAGACTACTTGGGACTCAAGGGCATTACGTGCAGCCTTCCGAAAAGGTCTTGCAGATCGCATCAAAGACGAATTAGTCTATAAGGATTCCCCAGAAGACCTAGAGAAATTCATAGAGCTCTGTGTTCGTCTGGATGTCCGGTATCATGAAAGATGCCAAGAGAGACTTAGAACTCGCAAGTTTCCTCGGCCAGTCTACCGTTTGGCCCCTAACTTCCAAGCACCACCTCAGCCAGAACCTGAAATCTCAGTTGAACCCCAGACACCTGTGGAACCCATGGATGTAAGCCGTCTCCACCTAACTGAGTCTGAGAAACAAAGGAGGCGTGCATTGGGCCTATGCCTATACTGTGGACTTAAAGGACATTTATTATCTGTCTGCCCTTCCCGTCCAGTAAAAGGCAGGGTCTAACCAGTGTTGGAGGAGCTGGCTTAGACCTTATAGGTATATCCTCCAAGACCAAGATTACCATTCCTGCAATTATCCATTTACCCTCTAAACTTGTCTCCTGTGAGGCTTTTGTGGATTCTGGAGCTGCTGGCATATTCTTGGACTACACTTTTGCTAAAAAAAATAATATCCCATTTGTTCCAAAATCTAGACCCCTGAACATTACCACTGTGAATGGACAACCCTTGGGAGATGGCATTGTAAAATTTGAGACTATGACAATCACCCTTCAGGTAGGCGTACTCCACAAAGAGGAAGTTGTCTTGTCTCTTATTGATTCTCCACTTCTGCCTGTTATCCTTGGTTACCCATGGTTACAACAACATAACCCTTCTTTTGAATCGGAAAATGGAGAACTAACCTCTTGGGGGTCGTTCTGTCATTCAAACTGTTTGTCTCAACCCAAAAGACTTCCTGCTTGTATGTTGGCTTCCGTGGCCGTCCCACCTACCTTACCTCATGAATACCATGCGTTTGCAGACGTATTTTGCAAGCAAAAGGCAGAGGTTTTACCTCCACATCGTTCTTTTGACTGTGCAATTAAATTGATTCCTGGAGCACCTCTTCCCAAAGGAAGGACCTATCCCCTGTCTTTGCCTGAACAAAAATCCATGGAGGAATACATAAAAGACAACTTGGAAAGAGGTTTTATCCGACCCTCTTCTTCTCCAGTAGGGGCAGGTTTTTTCTTTGTTGAAAAAAAAGATGGGGGTCTTCGACCATGCATAGACTATCGAGGGTTAAATCAAATCACTGTAAAAGACTCCTACCCTTTGCCTCTCATTCTTGAACTGTTTGATGTACTTAAGGGGGCTGTTATCTTCTCCAAGCTAGACCTACGAGGGGCTTATAATCTAATTCGAATTAAAGATGGGGACGAGTGGAAGACAGCATTCAACACTCGTAATGGACATTTTGAATATCTGGTTATGCCATTTGGGTTGTGTAACGCCCCTGCTGTCTTCCAACGTTTCATGAATGAAATTTTTCATGATTTCAGCAACTGTTTTGTGATCATCTACTTGGACGACATTTTAATCTTTTCCAAGACTCATCTAGAGCACATCTCGCATGTAAAGCAGGTATTGCAACGACTGAGAGAAAACCATCTTTACGCGAAGATTGAGAAATGCAGTTTCCATCAAAGCCGTATTCCTTTCCTTGGATACATTATAAGTGATGCCGGTTTCCAAATGGACCCTCAAAAACTTTTTGCTGTCTTGCAATGGCCCCAACCGACCACTTTAAGAGGGCTCCAAAGCTTTCTAGGGTTCGCAAATTACTACAGACGCTTCATCAAAGGTTTTGCCTCCATTGCGGCCCCCCTTACTGCTATGACTAAGAAAGGTACAAATTGCAAGGTATGGTCCTCAGAAGCAGAATCGGCTTTCCAGCAATTAAAAGACATGTTCAGCAAAGCTCCAATTCTTCAGCATCCAAATCCCGATCTCCAGTACATAGTTGAGGTTGATGCCTCTGAGGTAGGAGCAGGTGCCGTGCTCTCCCAGAGACAGCCTAAGTCTGGTAGAATCCATCCAGTAGCATTTTTTTCTAGAAAGTTTTCTCCAGCGGAGATGAATTACGATGTTGGGAATCGAGAACTACTGGCCATCAAATTGGCATTGTCTGAATGGCGACATCTTCTGGTAGGGGCTCCCAAACCTTTTTCTATCCTCACTGACCATAAAAACCTACTGTACCTTCAGACTGCAAGACGTTTGAACTCACGTCAGGCTCGATGGGCTCTGTTTTTCTCCCATTTTAATTTTGTTCTTTCTTATGTTCCTGGGCATAAAAACAAGAAAGCCGATGCTCTTTCCAGACAGTTTGCTACCTCTGAAGAAGACCAACCTACCGAGCAGTATATAATCCCACCTCACAAAATTGTCGCACAGATCTCTACGGCTCTTTCCCAACAGTTACAAGAAACCCAGAATTGTGTTCCCCAAGGCTTGAAGATACCACCAGGTCGCCTGTTCGTAGCCCCTAGCCTCAGAAAACCTGTACTCCTCTGGGCACATGATGGTGTTTTATCTGGTCATCCTGGTGTCACCATCACTCTTAAGACCTTGCAGCGTCATGTCTGGTGGCCTCATATGAAAAGGGATGTTACTGACTATGTGGCTGCCTGTCCAACTTGTGCTGCTAATAAAGTACCCCGTACATTGCCTACTGGACTGTTACAACCACTTTCAGCACCTCGTCAGCCTTGGACCCATTTGACTATGGACTTCATTACAGACTTACCCAAGTCCGAGGGCATGACTGCTATATGGGTCATAGTGGATCGCTTTTCAAAAATGTCTCATTTTGTGCCACTCCCGGGATTACCTACAGCGGAAGCACTGTCTACTCTCTTCCTTTCCCATATTGTGAGATATCATGGCATACCTACCAATGTCGTCTCAGACCGCGGATCCCAGTTTGTTTCCCGATTCTGGAGAGCGTTCTGCAAGAAACTGGGAGTAACGCTTTCACTCTCTACCTCACATCACCCTCAAACAGATGGTCAAACCGAACGCATGAACCAGACCCTAGAAACCTATCTTCGACATTATGTCAATGCCTTACACTCCAACTGGTCTGAGTATTTGCCTTTAGCTGAGTTCGCCATTAATTCCCGTTGGCACAGTGCTCTTCATACCACACCATTCTACGCAGCCCTAGGCTATCACCCTCAGACTTTTCCCCTACTTCAGCCTTCTTCTGGTGTACCAGCAGCAGATCAGCGGGTTAAAAATATTCTGCTACATTGGAAAAAGATTCGCTTATTACTACGGAAGTCAGCAGGCAAGTATGCACTTTTTTCCAACAAACGAAGACGCCATATACCTCCATATGTGGTGGGGGACAGAGTTTGGCTATCAACCAAATATGTGAGACTGAAACAACCTTCTACCAAATTGGGCCCTCGATTCATTGGTCCTTACAGAATTATTGCTCGAGTCGGGCCAGTCTCCTATCGGTTGAAATTACCCTCCTCTCTCCGGATTCATCCTGTGTTCCACGTTTCCCTCCTCCAAAAAGCAATTTTCAATCGCTACTCCAGAACGCAACAGCTACCTCCTCCTGTTCTTGTTGATGGGCAAAATGAGTTTGAAGTCTCCAAGATTCTTGATTCTAGAAGACAGGGTCGTGGCCTTCGGTATCTGGTTCATTGGAAGGGATATCCTGTCACAGACCGTTCCTGGGTTCCAGCCAAAGATCTGCATGCCCCTTCTCTTATTCGAGACTTCCATGCCTCCTTTCCCACTAAGCCCCGCTAGGCCCCTGGAGGGGTCCACTGGGGAGGGGGTCCTGTCATGTACCTGGGCGTATTTGAACTGGGATCTTCCTGGTCCCAAAGCTGCAGCCTTACCTGTTGCGCTACTGAGCAGATCTAGACTTGTGGAAATGTCCTCTCAGTATTAAACATTACCTTGGACTCACCAGCCCCACCTACTGCCAGCTGTGGACAATTTTCAATCAAAGCAGCCCTTAAAAAGGAAGTGATGCTATCTCTCAGCGCCCGTTTGTGTGGAATAGCTCCCTGGGTGTTGTGACTGCTTCTTGATCCTGATTTTCGTGTTGAACTTCTGCCTGAATTCCTAACTACTCTCCAGCCTGCTGATTTTGTACTTCACTGCCAGCTCGTGTATGACCTTTGCCTGCCTGACCACTCTCTGGATTTCGATCGTGTACCATTTTGCCTGATCTGTTGCCAACCTAATCTGCCTGACTACGTTTTCGCCTGAATCCTCAGCACACAAGTTCCACTTCGGACACTACCTATCACAGGTACCTTACATTTATAGAGAAGGGGTATAACAAAAGGCAATTAGAAACCACGAGAGAACAACCCTTTTGAGACCTAAAGTTAAGGACCCAGCAGGGGATTAGTTTAACCTTGCTTTTGTTTCAGGCTTCCATATTCAATACAAAGAGGTAGAAAGGATTATTAAAAACACATTGGCCTATATTGCAAAAAGATCATACGCTAGCTAAAATTTTTATCTGGACCCTCAAGTAACCTCCCACCTTTCTGAATCGTATAGGATTCTACAAATGTAAGAGATGTAAAGCAGGTAGGACCACTAGGAATAAAACCAGAAAAGGTACCAGCTTTCCATCAGTGGTCACAGGCGGTGAATATGACATCAAACAGTTAATCACCTGTGACATGAGATATGTTACCTACCTGTTAATGTATCCATGCAATTTTCAATATGTTGGCAGAACCACCAGAACCATGGCTAAAAGAGTGGGGGAACATATAGATATTATTAAAAAAGGGTTTAAACACTAGGGATGAGCCAAACACCCCGCCCCCCTCCCCCGGTTCGGTTCGCACCAGAACCTGCGAACGGACCGAAAGTTTGCGCGAACTTTAGAACCCTATTAAATACAATGGACGCGAACGTTAAAAATCAAAAGTGCTAATTATCAAGGCTAATATGCAAATTATTGTCCTAAAAAGTGTTTGGAGACCCGGGTCCTGCCCCAGGGGACATGTATCAATGCAAAAAAAGTTTTAAAAACTGCTGTTTTTTCAGGAGCAGTGATTTTAATGATGCTTAAAGTGAAAAAAAGCGAAATATTCCTTTAAATGTCGCATCTGGGCGGTGTCTAAAGTATGCCTGTGAAGTGGCACGTGTTTCCCGTGTTTAGAACTGTCCCTGCACAAAACGACATTTCTAAAGGAGAAAAAGTCATTTAAAACTGCTTGCGGCTTTAATGTAATGTCTGGTCCCGGCAATATGGATGAAAATCATTGAGAAAAATGGCATGGGTACCCCCCCCCACCGCCCCTCCCCAGCCCACTACCAGCCCCTTTGGGTGTTGTATGGATATTAAGGGGAACCCCGCACCCAAATTTAAAAAAGGCCCTATATACTCTGAACAGCAGTATACAGGCGGTGCAAACAAGACAGGGACTGTAGGTTTGTTCTTAAGTAGAATCTGTTTGTAATTTGGAACAGGTACATTTTTTAAGTGTAGCTCCAGCCCAAAAATCTATTTTTAAGCTTTTGAAAAACATAGGGAAGGGTTATCACCCCTGTAACATTTGTTTTGCTGTCTGTGCAGTGTGCACCTGTTCAGAACATTTCACCCCACTTTCCGTCCCAATGACAAATGTTTTTTGAAAATTTGGTTTTTTTTATTGAAACAAGGATTGGTGATAAAGCATCAGTGGAGAGGAGACACTTTTTTCCCATATTAACTCTTACAGGAGAGAATTTCCATTCCTAGAGGTAGATTTCCTCTCACTTCCTGTTGTCTCCTTCCGTTTGCAAGTAGGAGTCATTTGAAAGTAGGGGCCTGCCGTATAAACTCTGCAGAAATTTGGCCCTTAGGTGTTGGTGTTGCCACAACACTGTAAGCCCTCACAGTTACTCTTGGTGGGCGCTGGAACGCCCTGCTGTGAACTATTATATCAAGAATTGTAATTACATGCCATTGTTGAACAGTGGTAGGAAAAATTGGGCCTTTGGTGGTGGTACTGGTGCCACAACACTGTAAGTCCTCACAGTTACTCTTAGTGGGCGCAGGAATGGGCCCAGCTGTGAAATATTAGATCAAGAATTGTAATTGCATGCCCCTGTTGAACAGGGGCAGAAAAGTTGGGCCTTTGGTGGTGGTGGTGGTGTTGCCACAACACTGTAAGCCCTACCAGTTACTCTTGGTGGACGCAGGAATGGTCCCTGCTGTGAATTATTAGATGAAGAATTGTAATTACATGCCCCTGTTGAACAGGGGCATAAAAATTGGGCCTTAGGCACTGGTGCCACAACACTGCAACCCCTCACAGATACTGTACTTGGATCTAAAGTATTACATCCAAAATTGTAATTACACGCCCCTGTTTAGGGATGAGCTTCGAGTTCGAGTTGAACTCATGTTCGACTCGAACATTGCCTGTTCGCACGTTCGCCGAACAGCGAACAATTCGGGGTGTTCGCGGCAAATTCCAAAAGCAGCGGAACACCCTGTAAAAGTCTATGGGAGAAATCTGAAGTGCTAATTTTAAAGGCTTATGTAGTGGGGTATCGTTTCACCCGCAAGACTACAGTTCCCAGCACTCTTTCAGACACCCAGGGTGCATTTCCCCGCGCAAGGACTGCTGGGGTGGACTTTAAAAGGGAGAGGAGGGGCCTCGCTCTTTCTCTTGAAATGCCGCCCTCCTTGCAAGAGGATCCCTGCACTCACCTGCTGTGCGTGCTAGGCCTGAAGCCTGGGCCTCGCACTTTGTTCCAGAGAGCCTTCCATTCCGCTGAGGAGCCTGCGAAGCATCCGATCCACCTGAGGTGCCACCATCTTCTGGAGGACCGAAGACAAGGCGCATCGTGGGCACTGTGAAGCCACTCACAGTAGCGGAGGAACCGGACAGGAGTCGGTCCGGTCTGGGTGAGAGAGCGCCAGCTCAGAACCACATCTAAGTAACTTTGTTGCCTATTAACTTTGCCTAGGCCCATCATTGACCACAGTTATACTTTGGAGAGGCTGTTCTGAACTGAGTTTGTTCAGTCTCTCCAGCAACGCTGTATCCTGGCCTAGGCCAACAAGGCCCAGGCCTAGGGCAGCACTTTGCAGGGGGGCAGCACGAAAAGAGTCTTTGCCGGCTTGCGCTACACTGTTAGTGTTGCGCCAGTCTTATGGGGAGGACTGGGCTGAGAGGCAAATTAGTCTAGCGCCCCCATAAAGCGGCCACACTGCTTCTGGGATGTGGACGGCCAACATTCCACAACTGTGGGGGGGGGCTGCTTCTAATTTTGACTGTCCTATCATCCTGGACCACAAACCTTCCTCACTGTGCTGTGAGTTTTCTGCTGCACCATTGGCATGGTTATATCTTCTTAGTCCTCTCCATAAAATTATCAGAAATTTGTGCTTAAAGTAGAACTATAGGAAACACTTTTTTTTGCCCCCACTCGAAAATTTCAGGGCGGGTCCTAAACAGAAAGCGGTGTGGCCTTGAAAAGAAGGGGTGGGTCATATTTAAATTAGGGGGTGCACGAGTTTAGTCAGGCCTAGGGCAGCACAAAACCTAAATACACTACTGCTCTCCAGCTTTGCCAAGTTAACGATTATCTGCTACCCCTATTGGATTACAGTTTGTTTCTTTATGTGCACCACCAACAGTTGCTAGCGAAGATTCTTCAACAACCTATACCCCAAGTTATAGTCAGGCTTGACTGGGTAGTGTGGGACATTGCTGGGCGCCATTTTTATGCTCACGAGGGAGGATAGCTGCACAGGGGTTAATATATGTTCATTGCATTATTGAATGTCATACCCTTTTAATGTGTACACCTATATTGCAGGGATCTGCATAAGATATTGTATACAAATTACCTTTTTATAGTTTTTACCTATAGTAAAAAGTTATAGTTAAGTAATTTGGTTGTGAGTGTCAATTACTGTGCTGGTATACAAAGGGGGTTGTACTGTATAATAGTATAGAGGTAATACAGTTATACCACTTTTCCCCTTTCCTAACTGTGTCACGAGAGGTTATAGCCGATTGCCAGGGGTTGATAGCGGTGTATTACAGGGCCCAAAACAAACAAGCAGCCCTCTTAAACTGAGGGTATCGCTACACGTGGGGGCTCGGTCCGGGACCCTTGTATATTGCATGCTGCGATCAAGGCGGTCTGAAATACCAGCATGGACTCGCAGACAGTGACACAATGGTGCGCAGAGGAGACTGTGGATCCACTCCGGGCGGTAGCTATTGAACTCCCTTGAGGGATCCAGGAAAAGGAAGAGGTAAAGCAGTTAATAATGTCAATATCCCCAAACTGGAAGGCGTAGGCGGTGGATGTAAAGACAAATACCTCGGGGGCATATGCACTAATAGAATGGACAAGAGGAATCCCAGAAGAGTTCAAAGGGCAGAGTGTAAAAGACATAGATGACAGTACGTATCGCTTAGTGCATACTGGGGCTGTGAAGAAGGAGTCTCCACGGACCCCCCCGCAGTTATCTCCGTCACTCTTCTCCAAAATGGGAGGCAGTAGTGAAACAAAAGCCCCAAAGTTACCCCTCACTGCCATAGGGCCGGAACTGCTAACTGCGTTGGGAGACTTTGTTGTTAAGTGCCAAAAAAACAACACACTGCATGTGGAAGCTGGGTACCGGAAACTCTGGGTGTTTTCAGGAACACAACCTGTGCCACCCGGGGAGGAAGATTTCGATACTTGGATTGAGCAGGCAATGCAGGCAGTAGAAGGTTGGGAAGTCCCAGAAGCTCAGAAGAAGCAGCGTATCAGTGAGCGCTTGAAGGGTCCTGCTGCTGAGGCTGTGAAAAATCTGAGGTGCAGCAATACTGTGTGTACGACAATGGATTATTTGTCTATGTTGCAGGAGGAATTTGGCCAGCTGGAGAAGGTGTTGGAGCTGGTGTATCAGTTTGGACATACCTTCCAACAGTCGAGGGAGAAGTTGTCTGAGTATGTCCGGAGACTGAATAGAATGCTGTGCGAGATTGTACTGAGAAAGGGAATGCAGCCACAGGTTATAGATGCTATCAGGATGAAGCAGATACTAAGGGGAGCCTAACGGTCGGATCCAGTTTGGCTTCACCTGAAAACCTCTGACGGAGTCATGGCTCTGAATTACACAGACTTTGTGCGGATCATATGGGACGAAGAGGCCTTGATGAAGGATCAAGAGGGGGTTGAGAAAACCACCCCACCTGTTTCGGTGGGAGTCAGAACGACAGTGGTTACAGAACGTGACCCAGAAGTAGAAACCTTTAAGTCTCAAATGGCCAAAGTACTGGACTTATTGACCTCTTTATTGGCCAAAAACTCGGGAAACAAGGAAAAGGAAGAGACCCGGAAGGAACCGGACCGGAATGTCCCTATTCCAACATCCCCAAAAATAAGGAAGGAGATTATCTGCTTCAATTGTGGAGGAATTAGTCACCCAGAAAGAGTGTGTACCAGCCCAAGGAAGAACCGAGGCACTCAATACCAGCCGGCGGAAAACTTCAGAGGGCCCCGGTGAAGGAGTCAGCCGGGCGCCCGCTACCTACAGAAAGCTCCAAGAAGATCCAAAGACAAGCAGAGCGAAAAGAGAGGGGCAACAATGCCCCTCCTAAAACTCCCATACTGTCTGTCGGGAGTTTCAATTTGACAACCAGAAAAAGATCAATGCATACCAGGTTCAAAAAGGGTTGAGGTCCAGAGAGAAAAGGAAAAAGAAAAAAAAAACACTGGAAAAATCACAGAGTCCAAAGGAGAAAATACCTCCTAAGAAGTTCCCAGATAAATTAGTTGGACCCTCCCCTCTAGTCTCCGTTCAAGTGGAGGGAGTCTACACAAAAGGCACTCTTAGACACAGGAGCCCAAGTGACTCTATTATATAGAGACTTTTATCAGAAGTGTTTGAGTCATGTGCCTTTGCAGAAGTTGGAGGACCTGAAGATTGGGGGAATTGGCACTCGCAGTTTCCCCTATGACGGTTATGTTTCAATCAGGCTGGCCTTTGACCCCTCTGTGACCGGAAAGGCTGAAGTATTTGACACCCTGGCGGTGGTTTGCCCTCGTCCACAAGAAGCCAACACGATGTCCATGTTGATAGGGACCAACACTGACTTGGTCCGGAGACTGTTGACTCAGTCAGTGCAAGAGCGGAGTTCCCCCAAACAGAAGATTCACCCCATGCTGCAACAGGTCTACCAGAAGATTATCCTGGAGCAAAAGACCCCGGAAGAGGGGGTGGGAAGAGTCTGGAGACTGTCTAGAAGAGAGAAGATATTGCAGCCTGGTGAGGTGACCTGTCTTCAGGCTACAGTAAAACTCTCCTGGGAGCAGCCGGGTCCCTTTGTAGTTGTGGAACCAGACCCCTCCAATACTCGCCAAGGATTGGAAGTACTCCCTGAAGTGGTCCCGTTGAGGGCACTGAAGAAAGCCAAGGGGCAGATTCCAGTGAGTGTCAGAAATGTTACAAATTCTCCTGTGAAGATCCCAGCCCGGGTGCTACTGGGCAAGGTGAATCCTGCTACCCCAGTGGCCTTGTCTGAATTAGCGTCCAAGGGAGGAGAAGCCACCCTGGAGGAGCTCTGCCTTGAAGATACCGCCTTGCCTCTGAAATGGAAGGAGAGAGCCAAGGCTCAGCTGACTCGGTGGAGAAGAATATTCTCAGAAGATGAGTTTGATGTGGGGTGTGCGAGAAGTGCCACCCATAAAATTTGCCTTCAAGAAGACAAACCCTTTTGGGAGAGGGTCCGAAGAGTTCCACTGGCTGACCTGGAAGACTTGCGTGAGCAGTTGGCAGAGCTAAAGAGGACAGGGGTCATCCGAGAGTCCAGAAGTCCATATGCTTCCCCCATTGTGGTGGTAAGGAAGAAGAACGGGTCGCTGAGACTCTGCATAGACTACAGGACTCTCAACAGGAGAACCATACCCGACCAGTACACTACCCCCAGGATAGAAGATGTGTTGCAGAGTCTGTCTGGGGCCAAGTGGTTCAGTGTCATGGACCTGAAGAGTGGGTAATATCAGATCCCAATGCACCCTGAAGATAAGGAGAAGACGCCCTTCATCACCCCAGTGGGATTCTATGAGTTTAATAGGATGCCCCAAGGCCTGTCAGGAGCCCCTGCTACCTTCCAGAGGTTGATGGAGAAGACCGTTGGGGACATGAATCTGATCGAAGTCCTGGTGTACCTAGACGACATCATTGTCTTTGGTAAGACTCTGGAGGAGCATGAAGAGAGATTGGAGAAAGTCCTGAAGAGACTTAGTGAGGAAGGCCTAAAACTCTCCAGAGACAAATGCCAGTTCTACCAGTCCTTGGTTCACTATCTGGGGCACATAGTATCTGCTGAAGGAGTGTCTACAGACCCTGATAAACTGGAGGCAGTCACCTCCTGGCCTAGACCAACTACAGTGACTGAGCTCAGATCCTTCCTAGGCTTCTGTTCCTACTACCGTAGATTTGTGGAAGGATTTGCAAAAATTGCCAAACCCCTAAATGAGCTACTGAAGACAGAAGGAGAGGAGGATGATACTGGCCTTTAGAAAGCCTGGAGAGTCTGTGGAAGACCATATGACAGGGGAGTGCGAAGAAGCCTTTCAGATGTTAAAGAAGAGTCTTACCACTGCACCAGTCCTGGCCTATGCTGATCCCAAAAAGCCATATGAACTGCATGTAGATGCCAGCCATGATGGTCTAGGAGGGGTGCTATACCAAGAATATGAAGGGCAGTTGCGCCCAGTTGCCTATGTTAGTAGAAGTCTGGCACCCGCAGAGAAGAACTACCCCACTCACAAGTTGGAGTTCCTGGCTCTAAAGTGGGCAGTTGTGGATAAACTCAGAGATTACCTGTATGGAGCTGACTTCACAGTAAAGACTGACAATAATCCACTCACCTATCTCTTCACCATGGCCAAGCTGGATGCCACTGGTCACCGTTGGTTAGCAGCCCTAACCGGATTCAACTTCAGCCTGAAGTATAGGCCAAGAGCTGGAAACCGTGATGCAGACGCATTGTCCAGAAGAGGCCACGCACCCACCCACCATCCAGAAGACTGGACCCAGGTAACCCCAGATGGGGTATGGGCCTTGTGTCAAGAAGTACAGCTTCAAGCTAGTGGTGGGTCAAGGGCTGAAGAGATCGGTGTTTCTGCAGTGGGAGTGCTCAAGTGTTACTGCAATGTGACCCAAGTCAGAGAGGATGACCTGCCCAAATTGTCCAAAAAGGATTTAAGGAAAGACCAGTTGGAAGATCCGTGGGGAAGCTTAGCACTGGAGACATTGGAAGACCAGGATCCAGGCAGACTTTTGAAGGACCCCTCAAAGGTGGCCCGGTTGGTCCACAAGGAATGGGACAAGTTGCAGGTGCATCAAGGGGTGGTCTACCAAAGGGGCCCCTCTGATGACCTAGAAGAAAAGTGGCAGCTGTATCTGCCGGAAAAATACAGAAGAACTGTTTTGGCTGCCTTACATGATAATCATGGCCACTTGGGGGCTGAACGAACATTCCAGCTTGTAAGGGACAGGTTCTATTGGCCTTGTATGCGGGCTGAAGTGGAGGAGTACTGCCACTCTTGCGCACGCTGTATCCAGAGGAAGACATTGCCACGTCAAGCTGCCCCAATGGGCCATCTGCAGAGTCAAGGACCCTTAGACTTGGTGTGCATTGACTTTCTCTGTCTTGAACCTGACTTAAGCGGACAAGGAAATGTTCTGGTGATAACCGACCATTTCACCCGTTATGCCCAAGCTTTTCCAGCCAAAGACCAAAAAGCGTCCACTGTAGCTAAAATCCCCGTAGAGAAATACTTTGTGCATTATGGACTGCCACAGCGCTTGCACTCTGACCAAGGGAGAGACTTTGAGAGTCGATTGATCAAGAAACTGTTGGACTTTTTGGTATCAAGAAAACCCGCACTACCCCTTATCACCCTCAGGGTGACGCTCAGCCGGAGCGGTTCAACAGGACTCTGGTAAATATGTTGGGGACTCTGAATAGTGAGCAGAAGCAGCACTGGAGCAAGCACATAGCGGCCATCATGCACGCTGTGACAGCAGGAAGGTAAAGTCACCTGGTTGCATCCAGGGGGGTAGATATATTTCGCCCAGATTCAGGCTTTACGCCGACTTATACAACTAGGTGGAGAGTTGTATAAGCCCAGCTGAGGCTAGTGGGCTCATGGATGACTCATACCTCTAGGGAGAGTGTGGGGCGTCGTGCAGACAGGGAGTTGATGAGACCAGCTGAAGCTTGTCAGCTCATTTAGGCCTCTATAAGAACTCCCAGCTTCATTAGATATTAGCTCATGCCTGGAACCAGACCTGTGTGGACTGTCTAGGGAGAGTGAACCCCTGTGCGGTGAGACAAAGCCTGTGTGGCTATTTGCTTGGACATTTAAAACCAGGGACTTAGGGACTAGGACAGCACTAGGCTGATCCCAGTTGTTAGTTAGGAAACCTGTATGTTTAGTCAGAGGTCAAGTTGACCAGGATTTATTTTGTTTATGTTTCTTTTGCTTTGCTGTGTTTTGTCACTGTAAATAGAAAATAAACCGCACCTTTTTGATTTTGAAAACCACAGCCTCCGTTTGCTGGGCCTGTTTTTGTGTGGGGAGCCCATCTCGGGGGTCACACACACCCGCTGCCGAGCTAACCCCCTCACAGTTGGTGGAGAATGCGGGCAGTTTTTTTTTTTAAGCCAGCATGGAGGAGATACTGAAGCAGCTGGCTCTAGCAAATGCCAATCAACAGCAGACAAATGCAGGTTTGCAAAAGAGCCTTGCAGCTCAACAACAGAACTTCGCAGCCCAGCAGCAAGCTCATCAACAGAGCCTTGCAGCCCAGCAGCAGACAAACGCAACTTTGCAACAGAGTCTGGAGGCTCAGCAACAAGCCCAGCAGCAATCTGAGGCCCGCTTCATAGACCTGTTGCAGAAGCAAGAGCAGAGACTACAACAACAGATGGAAGCAGCAATGCAGCAACGTCCGCAGACCAGTGAGGAAAGCCGTCCCACTAATACCGCGTCCTTTGGGGTGAGTCGTTTATTGACAAAAATGACTGGAGAGGATGATCCAGAGGTATTTTTGACCACATTTGAAAGGACCGCTGAAAGAGAAAAGTGGCCTGAGGAGCAGTGGGCTGGACTGGTGGCTCCTCTGTTAACTGGTGAATCGCAGAAAGCTTACTATGACCTAGAGCCTAACCAAGCAAAAGACTATGTGATGCTAAAAGCTGAAATATTGGCAAGGCTGGGTGTCACCCAGGCTGTCCGGGCTCAGCGTGTGCATAACTGGACTTTCCAGCTTGGAAAACCCCCCAGGTCTCAAATGTATGATCTCATTGACCTGAGCAGAAAGTGGCTACAGCCAGAGACTTTGTCCGCACCAAAGATTGTGGAACGTGTTGTAATGGATCGGTTTTTGAGAGCTCTTCCTACTGCCATCCAAAAGTGGGTAAGCCATGGAGACCCAGAGACGGCCGATGGTCTTGTGGATCGTGTGGAGAAATACTTGGCTACAGAGAACCTGACGGCCTCTTCCAGAGACACTCGGACTTTCCACCCTAAGACCAGACCATCCCCAGGGGCGGATAAGAGGATTCCAAGGGGTGAGGGTGGAGAGAGTGAGAGGGTGGGAGCTCTACCCCAAGTTTGGCGAGAACAGCCTGGGAAATCAGCGGCTCAAGAGGCCGCAAGAAGGATCGTTTGCTACCGCTGCCGGCAAGCGGGACATATTGCAGCCAATTGCCCGGTTGTGGAGGAACCCATGCAGTGTGACTTTCTGACGGGCAGACGTCAGTCGCTGTGTGCGACAGTCGCATGCACTGCCATTCGAGGAACTGAGAAACATTTATGCAAAATGTGTGTTAATGGTAGAAATGTTGTGGTATTGCTGGATTCAGGTAGCCTTGTGACCCTGATAAAGGCTGAGTTAGTTAAAACAGAGGTCTCTGGGAATAGCAAGGTAGCTGTTATTTGTGTGCATGGGGACACCCGAGAGTATCCAGTGACTACAGTGTGTTTCGAGACCCCCAAAGGTACCCTCTCTCATCCAGTGGGCTTAGTATCTCAGTTACCGCATGACGCCATTGTGGGAAGGGATTTTCCGAAGTTCTGGGAACTGTGGGATGATCCTGAGCCCCCCACTGGTGCCCCTATGTACCAGGAATGTGATAGCCAGAACTCCCCTGAGAGTGGTGAGGACTCTCCAGAATTTCCCTTGTCAGTATTGGCAGGGGAGACTCAAGAAACTGGAGAGGAGCCCACCTCCTCAGACGAAAACCTACCGTCTGTGGAGTTTTCTGATCTTGAGGTTCACAGGGAAAACTTTGCCACAGAACAGTTGAAAGACCCCGCCCTAATAAAGGCACGGGAAAACGTAGTGAAAATAGATGGCGAGTTAGTGAACCCAGATAATACCTGCACTTACCCATACTTCAGCGTAGAGAAGGACCTACTGTATCGGGTGGCAAAAAGGGCAGAAGAAACCGTTGAGCAGCTTGTGGTGCCCAAACCTTACAGGAAGTTGGTGTTGGAGTTGGCCCATGGGCACATTCTTGGAGGTCATCTGGGGACAGAGAAAACCCGAGAGAGGGTATTACAGAGATTCTATTGGCCGGGGGTGATGAAGGACATAGAAAATTATTGTTCCTCCTGCCCTGTGTGTCAGAGGTCGGCCCCGATGCCACATTTCCGTAGCCCGCTGGTCCCTCTACCCATCATTGAGGTCCCGTTTGAGAGGATCGCCATGGATTTGGTAGGTCCTATAATCAAGTCTGCTAGGGGGCACCAGTACATATTAGTTATAATGGACTATGCCACCCGTTATCCAGAAGCGATCCCTCTCCGAAATACCTCGGCCAAAACCATAGCCAAAGAGCTATCTCTTGTGTTTAGCCGGGTGGGTATTTGTAAAGAACTGCTTACGGACCAAGGTACACCCTTTATGTCCCGGGTTATGAAGGAGCTGTGTAAATTGTTCAAAGTGACGCAATTACGTACATCTGTGTATCACCCCCAAACCGATGGGCTGGTTGAAAGGTTCAACAAAACCCTAAAACAAATGTTGAAGAAAGTGGTGGATAGAGATGGAAAGGATTGGGACTGTCTACTTCCTTATCTGATGTTTGCTATTAGGGAGGTGCCCCAATCCTCTACGGGATTCTCCCCCTTTGAGTTACTGTATGGGAGACACCCAAGAGGGCTGTTGGATATTGCCAAGGAAACTTGGGAAAGTGAGAGTTCTCCCCACAGGAGTGTGATTGAGCATGTCGCCCTGATGCAAGACCGAATTGCACAGGTAATGCCCATCGTGAAGGAACATTTGGCCCAAGCGCAGTTAGCACAGCAGAGAGTGTACAACCGTGGAGCCAAGACCCGTACCTTTTCCCCGGGGGATAGGATACTGGTACTTGTCCCTACGGTTGAAAGTAAATTCCTTGCCAAATGGCAAGGCCCCTACGAGATAATGGAAAAAGTGAGCGAAGTGAATTACAAGGTCAGACAACCAGGAAGGCGAAAGCCCGAACAGATCTATCACGTTAATCTGTTGAAAGCCTGGAGGGATAGAGAGTCCCTAGTCGCAGACACTTGGTCACCAGCTCAAACTGGTTGCGTGATTCCTGAGGTTGGAATAGCAGCCACCTTGTCACAACCCCAACAACAGGAGGTTAAGGAGTTTGTGCTTCGCAACAAGGAGGTATTCTCTGAGCTGCCGGGACAAACATCTGGGGTAGAGCATGACATCATTACCCCGCCCGGTGAAAGGGTGAAGTTAAAACCCTATCGGATCCCAGAGGCCCGACGGGAGGCAATACGGGAGGAAGTACAGAAAATGCTGAACTTAGGGGTGATAGAGGAGTCCCAAAGTGATTGGTCTAGTCCCATTGTGTTGGTGCCTAAACCGGATGGGAGCTGGCGATTTTGTAACGATTTTCGTCAGTTGAACAAAGTTACAAAATTTGACACCTACCCCATGCCACGTATAGATGAGTTGATCGACCGGCTGGGAACAGCCCGATACATGACGACTCTTGACCTCACAAAAGGGTATTGGCAAATCCCCCTGGCCAAGTCGGCCAAAGAGAAAACCGCATTTGTAACCCCAGACGGGGCGTTCCAATATAAAAGAATGCCGTTCGGATTACAGAATGCGCCGGCCACATTCCAGCGGAAAATGGACCAGATGCTGAGGCCCCATCGGAAGTATGCTGCGGCTTACCTGGATGACATAATTGTCCATAGCACAGATTGGGCCTCACATCTGCCAAAAGTGCAAGCAGTCCTGGACTCTGTTCGGGAAGCGGGGTTTACGGCTAACCCCAAGAAGTGTACCATTGGGCAGGAGGAGGCCAAATATCTTGGGTACACCATTGGGAGGGGAGTAATAAAACCCCAACTCAACAAAGTCGAGGCCATCCAGAGTTGGCCACGTCCCAACAGCAAGAAGCAGGTACGAGCCTTTCTGGGAATCGCTGGGTATTATCGGCGATTCATTCCCCACTTTGCTTCTAAGGCTGTGCCCCTAACCAACCTGACGAAGGGGAAAGGGTCGGTCATGATTAAATGGACCCCCGAGGCTGAGGCAGCATTCCAATTCTTGAAACAAGCCTTATGTAGCCAGCCAGTGTTGTACTCACCCGACTTCTCTAAAGACTTTGTCGTACAAAGTGATGCGTCAGATGTGGGGTTAGGAGCAGTATTGTCCCAGGTCTGGAACGGGGAAGAGCACCCAGTCATTTACCTCAGCAGGAAGTTGAAGTCCCATGAGGTAAATTACGCCACCGTTGAAAAGGAGTGTTTAGCGGTGAAGTGGGCTCTAGATTCCCTTCGGTACTACCTGCTAGGTAGGCACTTTGACATGGTTACGGATCACGCTCCGTTAAAGTGGATGGCTCAAAACAAGGAAACAAATAGAAGAGTGAATAGGTGGTTCCTGGCCCTCCAGGAATTCAACTTCACAGTAAAGCATCGCCCTGGCGTTCAAATGGGGAATGTGGATGCTTTGTCTCGAGTACATGAATGCCTGATTGCTGGTGTTCCAACCCCGAGGTTAAAACAAGAGGGGGGGGTATGTGACAGCAGGAAGGTAAAGTCACCTGGTTGCATCCAGGGCGGTAGATATATTTCGCCCAGATTCAGGCTTTACGCCGACTTATACAACTAGGTGGAGAGTTGTATAAGCCCAGCTGAGGCTAGTGGGCTCATGGATGACTCATACCTCTAGGGAGAGTGTGGGGCGTCGTGCAGACAGGGAGTTGATGAGACCAGCTGAAGCTTGTCAGCTCATTTAGGCCTCTATAAGAACTCCCAGCTTCATTAGATATTAGCTCATGCCTGGAACCAGACCTGTGTGGACTGTCTAGGGAGAGTGAACCCCTGTGCGGTGAGACAAAGCCTGTGTGGCTATTTGCTTGGACATTTAAAACCAGGGACTTAGGGACTAGGACAGCACTAGGCTGATCCCAGTTGTTAGTTAGGAAACCTGTATGTTTAGTCAGAGGTCAAGTTGACCAGGATTTATTTTGTTTATGTTTCTTTTGCTTTGCTGTGTTTTGTCACTGTAAATAGAAAATAAACCGCACCTTTTTGATTTTGAAAACCACAGCCTCCGTTTGCTGGGCCTGTTTTTGTGTGGGGAGCCCATCTCGGGGGTCACACACACCCGCTGCCGAGCTAACCCCCTCACAACGCTTACAACAGTACCACTAGCGATGCCACAGGGTACTCTCCATATCGCCTTATGTTTGGCAGGGAAGCAAGACTGCCTGTGGATCTGGCATTCGGCATATCCACAGATCGCACTTCAGCCACCTCGCATAAGGGCTATGTAGACAGACTGAGGAAGAGTTTGAAGCTAGCTTTTGAACAGGCCCAAGTGGCCTCAGAGCAAAGAGGAGCCTGGAACAAGAGGAACTTTGACCTCAGGGTTCGAATCCAGGACCTCCAGCCGGGAGACAGAGTGCTGCTGCAAAACCTAGGAATTCCAGGGAAGCATAAGTTAGCAGACAGATGGAGACCTGAACCATATGTGATCTGTAAGAAGTTACCAGACCTGCCGGTGTATCAGCTAAAACCAGAAGGGAAGATAGGGCCGCTGAAGACATGGCACAGAAACCATTTACTCCCACTTTCAGAAGCGGTTCGGATGCCTCCTGTAGAAGATTCCTCTGGACCATCCTCAAGCTTGGAGACACCTAGGCCAAACACTCGGTCTCAGGTGTCTCAGTCTGGAGAAATGGATGTCTCTGATCACAGTGAGGAAGAAGAGCTTGGATGGTTGTGGCCTTCTCAGACCCCAGAACCCATGTCTATAGATCTTCCACCCTCTGAAGGTACTGTGGATAGTACATTGAATGTGGAAGCCACTGAGTTTGTTCCGTCTAGTCCTCTGGCTGAAGAATGGGAAGATGCCACATGGTCACCTTCTGCTGATCGTCAAGATTACTCCAAACATCTTCCTGCACCTGAACTGGATGTGCCAGAATTATTGGAGCTCAGTGTAGCCACTTTAGAAGAAGATAAAGTGAGGGAAGAAACAACCTCCCCAAGAGAACAAAGGGCTAAGAGAACCATTCGTCCTCCTAGGAAGTTAACCTATACCCAGAAGGGGGAAAGTTCTGAGGATACAGTGACCACTGCTCGAAGGACATTACCAACACCTGATCCTTCTGCTGTGCATTTGGTGGAAGGCAACCCCAGCTCACTCTCTGGCACAGTTAGGCAGGTCAACCCCATTGATGTAACCAGTGGGCAGGATAAACTCCCTTCCCCGTTCTGGTGGGAGTTTCCTCTGCCAACTTCTCTAGCTGCCCTTAATGAGTTTGTATTTTCCTACTGTTAATAATGTCTTTAGGGACCAAAGATTTCAAGTGGGGGGAGTGTGTAGCGGGGTATCGTTTCACCCGCAAGACTACAGTTCCCAGCATGCTTTGAGACACCCAGGGTGCATTTCCCCACGCAAGGACTGCTGGGGTGGACTTTAAAAGGGAGAGGAGGGGCCTCTCTCTTTCTCTTGGAACGCCGCCCTCCTTGCAAAAAGATGCCTGCACTCACCTGCTGCGCGTGCTAGGCCTGAAGCCTGGGCCTCGCACTTTGTTCCAGAGAGCCTTCCATTCCGCTGAGGAGCCTGCAAAGCATCCGATCCACCTGAGGTGCCACCATCTTCTGGAGGACCGAAGACACGGCGCATCGTGGGCACTGTAAATCCACTCACAGTAGCGGAGGAACCGGACAGGAGTCGGTCCGGTCTGGGTGAGAGAGCGCCAGCTCAGAACCACATCCAAAGTAACTTAGTTGCCTATTAACTTTGCCTAGGCCCATCATTGACCACAGTTATACTTTGGAGAGACTGTTCTCCTGAACTGAGTTTGTTCAGTCTCTCCAGCTTTGCCAAGTTAACGATTATCTGCTACCCCTATTGGATTACAGTTTGTTTCTTTATGTGCACCCCCGACAGTTGCTAACGAAGGTTCTTCAACAACCTATACCCCAAGTTATAGTCAGGCCTGACTGGGTAGTGTGGGACATTGCTGGGCACCATTTTTATGCTCATGAGGGAGGATAGCGGCAGCGGGGTTAATATATGTTCATTGCATTATTGAATGTCATACCCTTTTAATGTGTACACCTATATTACAGGGATCTGCACAAGATATTGTATACAAATTACCTTTTTATAGTTTTTACCTATAGTAAAAAGTTATAGTTAAGTAATTTGGTTGTGAGTGTCAATTACTGTGCTGGTATACAAAGGGGGTTGTACCATATAATAGTATAGAGGTAATACATGTAGCGGGTATTTGAATTTAGGGGAAGCATCTGGGTGGTAGTGTAACCCAGATGCACTGATTGCTAGGGAGTCTGAGACCCTTTTATGGTTCTTGGAGGACTCTGGTGGTGTGAGGTTCCCTGCGGCCTACAGGTGGCGTTGTTGCCGGGGGCCGGAGGCAAACTCACACCGCAAGACTGTGCCTTTTTGTCCTCCCCTGGAGCTTGTACAGCAGGGCGGGGAACCCACTGTGGCGCAAATGGAGAGGGGATAAAAGGGGCGGACGCCCTTACCACGGGGTTCAGTGTCTGGAGAACGCAGCCGCACCCAGGCACCTTCAGCTTGGGTGCTGGCGTTCCGGTGTTCCGGGCCCAGGTGCCTTTGGCCTGGCCGAAGCAGAGATGGAGTCCATCTCAGGCAACTTTAGCCTGGGGTGAGGTACTATGGCGGATGCCTGGGGCTCAGTACCTTCGACTGAGTTCCGCTAGGGTGGAGGAATCCGAGGGGGCCCTAACTCCTTGGGGGCCTGTGTCTGAGTTTGTGAGGTCTGGTGAGCAGAACTTCTCTGGAGAGTCTGGCGCAGCATCGCTGGTGACAGAGAGGCCTCCGGTATCTCCCTTGGACGGATATCCTTCCCCTGACAGGGGCCGTGCTAGCGAAGGTAATTCACGTTCTACTTCACATAGTCAGTGGCAGTGACTATTTGCCACTGGTGATACCACAGTGGTTAGCAAAAGAAGGGAAAGGATTGTGCCTTGACCTATTCCCATTACTACTAAGTTGTTGCACAAGAATCCAACTTAACTGTGCTATATGTTTATTCGTTGAGAAGAATAAAACTGTGTTGGACCTATTCACTGTGTGGAACTCTGGTTACTAGGAGCAAAGGAGTCAGGGACGAAGGACAGGACTTGACTCTAGGACACCTACACAAAGCCCGATCTTTCTGGCTTTCACCTATTCACTATGGAGGACATGGGCCGTGGTGTGTCTCGTCCCTCCCCCCAGCACTAACACCCCTAGACAAAGAAAGACAAGCCGAGAATGAGAAGGGGAGAGAGGGGTGAGGCCGCTACATACAGTTTTACCACTTTTCCCCTTTCCTAACTGTGTCACGAGAGGTTATAGCCGATTGCCAGGGGTTGATAGCGGTGCATTACAGGGCCCAAAACAAACAAGCAGCCCTCTTAAACTATCGCTACACTTATATGCAAGTTATTGTCATAAAAAGTGTTTGGGGACCCGGGTCCTGCCCCAGGGGACATGTATCAATGCAAGCAGTGATTTTAATAATGCTTAAAGTGAAACAATAAAGTGAAATATTCCTTTAAATTTCATACCTGGGGGGGGGTGTATAGTATGCCTGTAAAGCAGCACTTGTTTCCCTTGCTTAGAACTGTCCCTGCACAAAGTGTCATTTCTGAAGGAAAGAAGGTCATTTAAAACACTCGCGGCTATAATGAATTGTCAGACAGAGTGAGTCTTTCGCGCTACTAGTGAGTAAATAAAAATGTGAACGGGAATCTAAATGTGCAAACAGCTGCAAAAACTAATACACAGTAGTAATCAATAAAATAAAAAATGTTCTTGCGCTAGAAGCAAGAAGCAAAACATACAAAGTAAATCTGTATAGTGCAACAATCTCCTATACCGGGATAGGTAAAAGGTGCAATCAATCCGTGTATAAAGGGAGATCAATACAAATAAAGTGCAATAAATAGTATTAGGATCAATAGGTGCAAATATGCAAATAAATACAATGTGCAACTGCAAACAGATACAAGTGCATGTGCAGGATTGTAACCGTATGCAAACCTGTGCAAAAGTGCTAAAATAAAGTGAAAATGAGTGCCATAAATATCCAGAGAAAATGGATAAATGAGTCCTGGTGAACAATAAGTGGGCTCTAGATAAAAGTCTCTGTAGGGATAAATTCAACTATCCATAAAGAAGAAACTCTTTCAAGTCTTGTTCCACTAGGAATGATGGTATCAGTAGGGTATCCCAAAACAGTCTCACAGAACTCTCACCTCTATATAATTAATGTAGGTGTAGCGGGGGTTTAGGTTTGGGAGGTCTTGGTGGTGTATTATTCTCCTTGACCTGTGGGTGGCGATATTCCCACAGGTCGAGGTAGAATCACTGCCGTAGTGCTGTCCTTTTTTTGTCCCGTTCCGGCGATGGTACAGCGAGGGCGGGGAACCTGCTGTGGCGTCGCCGGAGGAGATAAAGGGGAGAGACGCTCTCGCTACGAGGTCTTCTGCATCCGGCACCCAGGCACCTTAGGCCTGGGTGCGGCGGTCCGTAGTTCGGACCAGGCGCCCTAGGCCTGGTCGGAGCGGAGTTGGCGTCCATCTCAGGCACCTTAAGCCTGGGGTGAGGTACTACACCGGAGGCCTGGAGCCCAGTGACTTCGTCTGGGCTCCGCAAGGGCGGATGAGTCCGAGGGACTCTGAGGTGGCTGGGGCCCATGTCTGAGGTGAGGAGGCCGGGGAGGTTACCCGTCTGAAGAGTCCGGAGCAGCATCAACCCGGTGACGGATGGGCCTCCGGTAACTCCCTTGGAGGGACATCTTCCCCCTGACAGGGGCCACAACGCAGCAAAGGTACTCCAAATCATATTCTTCAGAGTCGCTGGTAGAGACTCAAAAGCTTCAAGTTTCTCTCTCTAGCCAATGGCTGTAGAACCGCTGGTGAAACCACAGTGGTTTAGTTTACTATCAGGACAGTGCCTCGACCTGCTCACCCCACCGTATTGAACTGTTCATGGGTCCCAACCAGTTGGCTGGCAAAGAACTGTTTAATTGTGTGTGTGACAATAAAACAAGTGTTGGACCCTTATCGGTGTGTGTGGTACTCTGGTTAATGGGAGCAAAGGGAAGTGTCAGCACAGTAGAACTTGGTCATTAACTAAAACGCACAGGCCCGAGGAATACAACTGGTACTGGCCTTCACCTCACCCACTGCCATGGGGAGGACATGGGCCGTAGCGCATCTTACTCTCACGTACAACATACCCCTAGACGAGAAGGAAGGAGTGAGGGCGCTACACGTGGGGGCTCGTAAGTCCGGGATGATGTGTGTTTTGACCATGGAACTAAGAACGGCTGTGTCTGAACTTTGCTGCCCGGAGGAGTTCCGAGCGGGTCGGCCATGTGATCGGCCAAAGTGCATCCCTGCTCAAAGTCGTGGAAATGACCCTAAGACGGGAAAGGCCCATGCGGAAGAGCGAGAAGAGGGAGAAGTCCAGCCGTGTGACGTACTACATGTGGGGGCTTTTACTGCACTGTGCAATGAGGCACCCCATGACTGCGCAGTTCATGGGCGGAGTTTGATGGAAGCCCGCGAAAACATGCAAGTTGTGGGAGGAGTCTGGCCATGTGGAGGGACACACGTGGAGACTTCGGCGCGTGGTCAGTGCGTGATGGAGGAGCAGATAGTCGGGATGGCCTCAAGCTCCCCGTGGATTCCGGTTCCCTACCCCACGAAGATGACTACTTTTGCTGCTCCCCTTACAGACACGGGGATAAGACTCAGGCCCCGAGGACAGTTGGCTCTGTACACCTGCAGAGACACGGAGGCCCTCGGCGTGATCTGTCCCGGATACTCGGGACTGGTGGTCCACCTGAAGCCATTTGGGCGTTGTGAGGCATGCAAAGAATTCCTATTCGAGGTGGAGCCATCCACAGTAAGGCCCCGGGGCCTTCGCCTCAACTGCCTCACAGGTACCGCTACTCCGGAAGGGGAGATCCAGGCCTTTGCGGAGGTCCACGTACGCACTGACCAGGGCGACGTGACTGCCCAACCAGAGACCGGAAAGTAAAAATCCGAGGATGCTGCTTCGGTCGCCACAAGCTTCCTGCTCCCACCTCCGAAGAGGAAAGTTGGCCTGGTACAGGCCTCCTGTGGTCGTGGTCGAGCTTCACCCCGCCGCTTGCCTGACCTGGATGGCGCCGGTAGAGAGAAAAGTCCTGAACATCCTGCTTCTTCAAAAGGTCCAGGTGAGCAAGGGGCTGGGACTGTGGTGGTGGTTGGAGGTGTCGGGAGTCCACAGTCGGTGGAGCCCGTAAGGGAGGGTGATTCCGTGTCAACCGGGAATTACCTACCCGCAGAGATGTATGACACCTCCGACCTGGAATCGCTGTTGGACTGTGGGGATGATGGTGAAATTGACGAACTCTTTCACCGCAAGGGCTGGGACAAAAAGCCATTGCCCATGCTACGTGCACCATGGGATCTGCCTATGTCCACAGGAGACAGTACGCCCCGGGCGGAAGCCCCGGAGCTCACGAGGAAGCCTAGTCCTCCGCTTGTTCTTCCACCACCCGCAGCATCACCCGTTCTGGTAGCGGGAACACAGCGTGCATCACTGCGGGCACCGAGATTCAAGCCACCAGAGGTAGTGAAAGTACCTCGGCATCCAGAGGCCATTGTTCCGCCAGGAGAAGGGGAGCGGTTACTTTTTGAGGTTGAAGTCCTGCGGCAACGGTGGTATGATGAGTTTGTATGGGAGAAGCTTAAAGTGCCTCATGCCCGCCGGTACTTGTCTTGTTCATCCTCAGTGTCCAAACATTTCAGGGACTGCAGAGCAGGGTGGATGTGGGGCCGCCATATCCATGCAGACAAGGTGCGCATCTGCCGGAAGGATGGAGAGGACATTGATTATTCAGTGGAAACTTTCGATCAGCATCTGAAGCTCCTGTTTTTGCCTGATCCAAAATTATATTTGTGAGGAGAGAAAAAAACAAAAAAACTCTCCTGTATGTTTTTCTGCTGCTGAACTTTCTGGAAGTGTCCTTGCCAGAACATCAGAACTGTGCCCTAGTTTTTTATTTGGGCTTTTCTACTCCTTGGAGAAATGAGAGCTGTTTGTTTTGTTCTCTCTTTCTTCACACGTCAGAGATAAAGACTTTGGGGTAGAATCAGAGTAGGGACACAAGAAGAAGGAAGGTTGCCTGGAAGATTCCACCAAGTGTCATTACCGCGGTACTGTCACCAGGTGGCAGTGTTGCGCAACGGCTGTTTTTTTTTTTTTTACACTTGCATCACCTTACTCATTGGAGCGAATGGGTCTCTCGGCTGATGGACCCATTCATTCCAAGTTAACACAAATGTGTTAGGATGTTGTGTTTTTGTTTCCCTTCTGCAGGAGATCCATCTGTCAAGACTGCTGAGTGTGGGGTGGTTCTTAGACAGTGATGGGAGGGATTGTATATGTGTATATGTTCAGATGGGTTTATTGAAAAGTTTTATTATTTTATGTTCCCCTTCCCCTGAGCAGGTCCTGGCACAATTGGGATTTAAATTTGAGGGATAGCCTCTGGGGCCAGGCTTATGTTACCACTTCTTGTGAGACATGGGCTTGCACCAGATGCTGGGGACCAGCGTCAAATCACTGGGGGAAGTGTGTAGCGGGGGTTTAGCTTTGGGAGGTCTTGGTGGTGTATTATTCTCCTTGACCTGTGGGTGGCGATATTCCCACAGGTCGAGGTAGAATCACTGCCGTAGTGCTGTCCTTTTTTGTCCTGTTCCGGCGATGGTACAGCGGGGTCGGGGAACCTGCTGTGGCGTCGCGGAAGGAGATAAAGGGGAGAGACGCTCTCGCCACGAGGTCTTCTGCACCCGGCACCCAGGCACCTTAGGCCTGGGTGCGGCGGTCCGGAGTTCGGACCAGGCGCCCTAGGCCTGGTCGGAGCGGAGTTGGCGTCCATCCCAGGCACCTTAAGCCTGGGGTGAGGTACTACACCGGAGGCCTGGAGCCCAGTGACTTCGTCTGGGCTCCGCAAGGGCGGATGAGATCCGAGGGACCCTGAGGTGGATGGGGCCCATGTCTGAGGTGAGGAGGCCGGGGAGGTTACCCGTCTGAAGAGTCCGGAGCAGCATCAACCCGGTGACGGATGGGCCTCCGGTAACTCCCTTGGAGGGACATCTTCCCCCTGACAGGGGCCACAACGCAGCGAAGGTACTCCAAATCATATTCTTCAGAGTCGCTGGTAGAGACTCAAAAGCAGGGATGAGCCGAACACCCCCCTGTTCGGTTCGCCCCAGAACCTGCGAACAGACAGAATGTTCGTGTGAACTTTAGAACCCTATTAAATACAATGGACTCGAACGTTCGAAATCTAAAGTGCTAATTATAAAGGCCAATATGCAATTTATTGTCCTAAAAAGTGTTTGGGGACCCGGGTCCTGCCCCAGGGGACATGTATCAATGCAAAAAAAGGTTTAAAAAAATAGACGTTTTTACGGGAGCGGTGATTTTAATAATGCTTAAAATGAAAAAATAAAAGTGAAATTTTCCTTTAAATTTCGTACCTGGGGGGTGTGTATGATATGCATGTAAAGTGGCGCATGTTTCCCATGCTTAGAACTGTCCCTGCACAAAATGTCATTTTTGAAGGAAAAAAGTCATTTAAAACTCACTCGCGGCTATTAATGAATTGTCGGCTTTTATCAATACATAGAAAAGTCATTGATAAAAAAAAAAAAGCGTGGGGGTTCCCCCAAATTCGATCACCAGGCCCTTTAGGTCTGGAATGGATATTAAGGGGAACCCCGACGCAAAAAAAAAAAATGGTGTGGGGTTCCCCCTAAATATCCATACCAGGCCCTTGAGATCTGGCATGGATTTTAAGGGGAACTCCACCCCAAATTTTTTAAAAAATGGCATGGAGTCCCCCCAAAAATCCATACCAGACCCTTATCCGAGCACGCAACCTGGCCAGCCGCAGGGGAAGAGGGGGGGACGAGAGAGCGGCCCCCCTCCCTCCTGAACCGTCCCAGGCCACATGCCCTCAACATGGGGAGGATGTCCCCATGTTGATGGGGACAAGGGCCTCATCCCCACAACCCTTGCCCGGTGGTTGTGGGGGTCTGCAGGCGGGGGGCTTATCGGAATCTGGAAGACCCCTTTAACAAAGGGGACCCCCAGAACCCGGCCCCCCCCTATGTGAATTGGTAAGGGGTACATTGTACCCCTACCATTTCACTAAGAAAGTGTCAAAAAATGTAAATAAAAACACACAAACACCTTGAAAAAGTCCTTTATTAAAAAATAATAAAAAAAATAAAACATTCCAGCGATGAAATCCAGTGTCCCGCGGCGATCCCGATGTCCAGCGCTGTCCGTCATTGGTTGTGCCTGTGTGGACCTGATGGGGAACTTCCTCGCTGTGTTTTAAATGTATAGACCCGCCCCTTCTAAAGTTCCCCATCAGGTCCGCTCAGCGGACCAGATGCGGAACATGAGAAGGGGCGGGTCTATACATGCATTACACAGCGAATGAAGTTCCCCATCAGGTCCGCCTCCTCAGGTATGTCCGACCCCGCCTACGTCATTGGCCTGAGCGGGGAACTTCCTTCACTGTGTAATTTAAATTTACACAGTGAAGGAAGTTTCCTGCTCAGGCCAATGATGTAGGCGGGGTCTGACATACCGAGGGGGCGGACCTGATGGGGAACTTCGTTCGCTGTGTAATACATGAATAGACCCGCCCCTTCTCTCGTTCCCCATCAGGTCCGCTCAGCGGACCAGATGCTGAACATGAGAAGGGGCGGGTCTATACATTTATTACAAAGTGAGAGAAGTTCCCCATCAGGTCCGCCCCCTCGGTATGTCGGACCCCGCCTACGTCATTGGCCTGAGCGGGAAACTTCCTTCACTGTGTAAATTTAAATTACACAGTGAAGGAAGTTCCCCGCTCAGGCCAATGACGTAGGCGGGGTCGGACATACCGAGGGGGCAGACCTGATGGGGAACTTCATTCACTGTGTAATACATGTATAGACCCGCCCCTTCTCATGTTCCGCATCTGGTCCGCTGAGCGGACCTGATGGGGAACTTTAGAAGGGGCGGGCCTATACATTTAAAACACAGCGGAGGAAGTTCCCCATCAGGTCCGCACAGGCACAACCAATGACGGACAGCGCTGGACATCGGGATCGCCGCGGGACACTGGATTTCATCGCTGGAATGTTTTTATTTTTTTATAATTTTTTATTTTTTAATAAAGGACTTTTCCAAGGTGTGTATGTTTTTATTTACATTTTTTGACACTTTCTTCATGAAATGGTAGGGGTACAATGTACCCCTTACCAATTCACATAGGGGGGGCCGGGATCTGGGGGTCCCCTTTGTTAAAGGGGTCTTCCAGATTCCGATAAGCCCCCCGCCCGCAGACCCGCACAACCACCGGGCAAGGGTTGTGGGGATGAGGCCCTTGTCCCCATCAACATGGGGACATCCTCCCCATGTTGAGGGCATGTGGCCTGGTACGGTTCAGGAGGGAGGGGGGCCACTCTCTAGTCCCCCCCTCTTCCCCTGCGGCTGGCCAGGTTGCGTGCTCGGATAAGGGTCTGGTATGGATTTTTGGGGGGACTCCACGTCATTTTTTTTAAAATTTGGGGTGGAGTTCCCCTTAAAATCCATGCCAGATCTCAAGGGCCTGGTATGGATATTTAGGGGGAACCCCACGCCATTTTTTTTAATTTGCGTCGGGGCTCCCCTTAATATCCATTCCAGACCTAAAGGGCCTGGTAATTGAATTTGGGGGAACCCCCACGCTTTTTTTTTTTTTTTTTTTATCAATTACTTTTCTATGTATTGATAAAAGCCGACAATTCATTAATAGCCACGAGTGAGTTTTTTTAATGACTTTTTTTCCTTCAAAAATTACACTTTGTGCAGGGACAGTTCTAAGCACGGGAAACATGCGCCACTTTACATGCATATCATACACACCCCCCAGGTACGAAATTTAAAGGAATATTTCACTTTTATTTTTTCATTTTAAGCATTATTAAAATCACTGCTCCTAAAAAAAGGGCCGTTTTTAAAACTTTTTTTTTGCATTGATACATGTCCCCTGGGGCAGGACCCGGGTCCCCAAACACTTTTTATGACAATAACTTCCATATAAGCCTTTAAAATTAGCACTTTAGATTTCTCCATAGACTTTTCGAATTTGCCGCGAACACCCCAAATTGTTCGTTGTTTGGCGAACGGGCGAACAGGCAATGTTCGAGTCGAACATGAGTTTGACTCGAACTAGAAGCTCATCCCTACTCAAAAGCTTCAAGTTTCTCTCTCTAGCCAATGGCTGTAGAACCGCTGGTGAAACCACAGTGGTTTAGTTTACTATCAGGATAGTGCCTCGACCTGCTCACCCCACCGTATTGAACTGTTCATGGGTCTCAACCAGTTGGCTGGCAAAGAACTGTTTAATTGTGTGTGTGACAATAAAACAAGTGTTGGACCCTTATCGGTGTGTGTGGTACTCTGGTTAATGGGAGCAAAGGGAAGTGTCAGCACAGCAGAACTTGGTCATTAACTAAAACGCACAGGCCCGAGGAATATAACTGGTACTGGCCTTCACCTCATCCACTGCCATGGGGAGGACATGGGCCGTAGCGCATCTTACTCTCACGTACAACATACCCCTAGACGAGAAGGAAGGAGTGAGGGCGCTACATAGGCATCATCAGTAATCTCCTCTTTCCTTACGGTGTCTCCACTGCTGGATGTCCCGACTGTTCTCCTCCAATGTTTCCACTCATCACATTAGTGTCAACTCACCTAGAGGGGGTAGCTGATTATTGCCATGATGTGCTGCCAAGAGGGTGATGAACAAACTTCACTTGGAAAGACTGTCCCTTTTTTGGAGCCAAATTCCTCTGTCCCGTCTTCCTTTTCACTTATCCACCTTTTTGGTCTGATGTATAATCCTCAATGTAAATTGCATTATTTAACTACCAGAAGTAGGTTTAAGCCCTGTACACACGATCAGTTTTACCGATGAAAACAGTCCGATGGACTTTTTTCATCGGACAAATCGATCGTGTACGGGCCCCATCGGTCTTTTTTCCATTGGTGTTAAAAAATAGAACATGTTTTAAATTTTTCCGATGGATCAAAAACCGATAGCAAATTCCGATCGTCTATGGGCAAGTCCATCGGATAAAAAACCCACGCATGCTCAGAATCAAGTCGACGCATGCCCAGAAGCATTGAACTTCATTTTTCTTGGCTCATCGGAGTGTTTTACGTCACCGCGTTTGGGACGGTCGGTTTTTTGACTGATGGTGTGTAGGCAAGACTGATGGAAGTCAGCTTCATCGGATTTCCGATGGACAAAACCATCGGATTAGAATACATAGGATATCCGATTGTGTGTACAGGGCTTTAGAGTTCAATTTTGATTTGAATTTTAAAGGTTTTAAGATGGTGAAAAGTCTGGTGAATGAAGGAGGTACAGTATGTTTTCCTAAGAAAAGTGTTCTGATAATCTGCAGAAATGGATCCAATCCAACAAAATAAACAAGTTCCAACTTGGTCTGCAGTTTGTGTCCTGGCTCAGAGGGTTCCTTATTCTAAGAGGGGATCCCGCCTACGTCATTGGCTATTCCCTGGCAAGCGGGGAATGATCAGACGGGTGACCCCGCCCCCTCGTATGTCAGACCCAACCTACGTCATTGGCTGAGCAGACCTGATGGGGAACTTCCTCTGCAGTGTAATAAATGAATAGACCCACCCCTTCTCACATTCCCCATAAGGTTCGCTCAGCCTTACACCCAGTGAAGGTGACCCCGCCCCCTACGTCATTGGCTGAGCGGACCTAATGGGGAACGTGAGAAGGGGCGGGGTCTATTCATTTATTACACTGCAGAGGAAGTTCCCCATCAGGTCCGCTCAGCCAATGACGTTTCGTGTGGAGTGGAGACTGCAGCGCTGGACATCGGATCACCGCGGGACACTGGACTACATCGCTGGAATGGGTTTTTTATTTTTTATTTTTTTATTTGTAATAAAGGTCTGTGTGTTTTTTTTTCATTTTTTTACACTTTTTTTTACACTTTCTTTGTGAAATGGTAGGGGTACAATGTACCCCTTACCAATTAACATGGGGGGGTGGGATCTGGGGGTCCCCTTTGTTAAAGGGGTCTTCCAGATTCCGATAAGCCCCCCACCCGCAGACCCTCACAACCACCGGGCAAGGGTTGTGGGGATGAGGCCCTTGTCCCCATCAACATGGGGACATGGTGCTTTGAGGGGTCACAGACCCCCAAAGCATCCTCCCCATGTTGAGGGCATGTGGCCTGGTACGGTTCAGGAGGGGGGGCGCTCTCTTGTCCCCCCTCTTTTCCTGCGGCCTGCCAGGTTGCGTGCTCGGATAAAGGGTCTGGTATGGATTTTTGGGGGGAACTGCACGCCATTTTTTTTTTTTGGCGTGGAGTTCCCCTTAAAATCCATACCAGACCTGAAGGGCCTGGTAATGGAATTAGGGGGGACCCCCTCGCATTTTTTTTTTGTTTTTTATCAATGACTTTTCTCTGTATTGCCGGGAGCCGACAATTCATTATAGCCGCGAGTGCTTTTAAATTACTTTCCTTCAGAAATTATACTTTGTGCAGGGACAGTTCTAAGCACGGGAAACAAGCGCTGCTTTACAGGCATACTATACACCCCCCCCCCCCCTCCCCGGTACAAAATGTAAAGGAATATTTTACTTATATTGTTTCACTTTAAGCATTATTAAAATCGCTGCTCCCGAAAAAACGGACGTTTTTAAAACTTTTTTTTGCATTGATACATGTCCCCTGGGGCAGAGCCCGGGTCCCCAAACCCTTTTTAGGACAATAACTTTCATATTAGCCTTGATAATTAGCACTTTTGATTTAGAACGTTCGTTTGTATTTAATAGGGTTCTAAAGTTCGTGCAAACTTTAGGTCTGTTCGCAGGTTCTGGTGCGAACCAAACGGAGGGGTGTTCGGCTCATCCTTACCCCTGTTAAACAGGGGCTGAAAAATTGGGCCTTAGGCACTAGTGCTGGTGCCACAACACTGCAACCCCTCACAGATACTGTAGTTGGAGCGCAGCAATGAGCCCTGCTGCAAAGTATTGCATCAAAATTTTTTATTACATGCCCCTGTTACACAGGGGCTGAAAAATCGGGCCTTAGCCACTGGTGGCGTTGCCCAGAACCAAAAATGTTCTTACAAGCTATCAACATGATAATTGAGGAGGAAAAGGATAGTCACTCAGCATAACAGGATAGTCACTCAGCATCAGCATAGGCAGTCTTGAAGGGATCTGACATTTAAAAAAATATATACAGGTGCTTGGTAGCTGGTGGTGATCCAAGACTGATTAATTTTTATGAAGGTCAGTCGATCGACCGAGTCGGTGGACAGGCGCACACTGTGATCGGTTACAAAGCCTCCAGCAGCACTGAATGTGCGTTCCGAAAGAATGCTGGATGCAGGACAGGCCAGTAGCTCAATTGCATACTGTGCAAGCTCTGGCCAGTGATCCATCCTCAAGGCCCAGTAACCCAGAGGATTTTCGGTGGGAAAGGTGTCCAAGTCTGATCTTGCCCCTAGGTATTCCTGCACCATGTAAACCAGACGCTGGCGATGGTTGCTGGAACCGATCATACCTTGGGGCTGCGTAGTAAAAAATTGTCTGAACGCATCGGTCAGATGGCCACCTTCTCCACCGCTCCTTCTTTGACTGACCGAAGCCTCAGCAACACGTTGTCCAGGACCAGGAATTTGTAACCTCCCAGTCTCTGGGAACGCATTGCACAGACCTTTCTGCAAGGCCTCCCTTCCTGATCCCGGCCTGTTGAACGTCCGCGCATGCGCAGAGCCACGGTGAAACCGAGGCTTGGTTTTCGCGCATGCGCAGTATGGCGGAGGGGTCAGGGGCCGCGCAGGCGCAGTAGGTTCGGTCCCTCCAGTGCATGCGCACAGCGGGACCGGCCATGACGTCATTCCGGCGGGTGTTTTAAACTGCAAAGGAGCCCTATACAGGTGGGATAACCTGTGGGCATATAGCGGCAGCCTCCCAGAGTCTCAATACTACCAGGACGGGGTAAGCACTTCTTGGCAATGTAATGCATGTAATGCTTGTAATGCTTAGTGTCTCTTAAAGGGACAGTTTTAAAAAAATAAAAAATATAAACTTTTTTTTTTTTCTGCGCTGTTCTTGCATTGATTTGCTTATCCTTAGTCTAGGTAGTGGAGTTACGCATCATTGTGTGTCTTCCTCGTCATGGACTTATCTGCACCGCCGTGTGACCAGCCCTCCCGCACAAGGTCTGTGCGGAGTGGGTAGGGGGTTGGTGTCTTTGGTGTCATTTTTTTCTGGTGGTTGCTAACGGTTACAACCTGCCCACCCTCCTCCCCCTCCCTCTGTCTGTATTATCTCTTACAGCCCGGCTACATCAGTTCATCGGTCACAGGATAGGGACCTTGCCAGGCTGCACCATCATCATCACCATCACCAATCATCCTCCAGGTCCAGACGTGACACTCCGTCTGGGACCCACTATCATAGGGGACGCTCACATTCCCCCTCTAAATATAGGAGATGTTCCCATTCCTCCTCAAGTCACCGCTACCACCACCGCGATGATCGCTCTGATCACAGAGCCTGTTGGGGATGTAAAACTAGAATCCCAGAGGGCAAATCGCTGTGTGACCCATGCTATGCCCGAGCGGTCGGTGAGAAAGAGACCGAAAAATCAAAATCTTGAGTCTCTTATTAAACGTGTGGTACAGCAGTCTATGATGGAAATAGATGCCCCCCACACGAGGAGCCAGTCCACCACCTTGTCTGGCTCCTTGGCTGACGAGGCCCGGGAGGATCCCGGCCAATTCCAGCCCCATGATTCCTCCCATAATTCCTCGCAAGACGAGATGGAGGGAGATGATTCTGTGATTTCTCCCATGATTCCTCGCAAGACGAGATGGAGAGAGATGATTCTGTAGTGGGATTCGACTACGCTTTAGTCTTTCCACTGATCAAGGCAGTGATGGAAACCTTAAAGTTGGAGGATACCACTGCCCCCCCCCAGAGAAACAAAGGAACTGTTTAAGAAACTGGGGAAATAATGCTCCAATTTCCCACCGAGCTGAAAGGAGTGTTTAAGGAAGAATGGAGCAAGGGGGATAAGAAGGTTTGGAAAATGCTCCCTTTGTGGATGCAGCAGTAATGTGCCTAGCGAAGCATGTCACCCTCCCGCTAGATGACACTGTATCTTTTAAAGATGGTCTGGATTGAAAGATTGACCAAGACATTAAGAGAATATATAACTTGAACGTTATGGCTTGCAAACCAGCCCTAGCCCTTGCAGTCACCTCCAAAGCAATGGAGGCCTGGGTGGAAAATGTTGACTCCGTTCTGAAAGGTGTCTCAGAGGAATTGGCACAAAGTTCAGCAGTGCAAGAACTTAAACTGGCTATCGCCTTTTTGGGAGAAGCTTCAATTGATCGCATCCGCTTGATGGCTAGATCCATGCTATCTTCGGTCACAGCCAAACAAGCACTATGGTTGCGCCCCTGGCTTGTTGATCCTGCCTCAAAGCAGGCATGGTGCAAAATTCCTTTTGAAGGAACTTCCTTGTTTGGAAACAAACTAGATAATGCCATTTCAAAGGCTACAGGCGGAAAGTCGGGATTCCTCCCTCAGGACAAACCAAAGAAGGCCTCAGCAGAAACACAGTACAGAGCGTTCGAGAGAGGCACGCTCCTATAGGCCCGGACGGAATTTTAGGAGAAGCTGGAACTGGAATAGGCAGATATCTTTCCAAAAAATCTGGCAAGAAACAGACGCCCGGTGGGCGCGAGCCAACCAAGTCCTTTTGAGATTGGGCCCGCCCAAGCGGTCGGGTAGGGGCTCGCCTACGTCTCTGCCGGCACGTCTGGGTGACCTCGATCTCAGATTATTGGACCATCAAAACGGTCTCAACAGGTCACGCATGGTCCTTCACCAAGGTCCCTCCATGCAGACCATGCAATCTTCACTGCCTCAATCAGAAGAAAAACAACAAGTTCTTCTTTCATATGTGAATGCCCTGAAAGATCAAGGAGCAGTGGTGCCCGTTCCAAAGGACGAGGAATTCCAGGGGGTATACTTCCCCCTCTTCCTAGTACAAAAGAAGAACGGCTCTTGGCGTCCAGTTATAGATCTCACTTTCCTGAACAGGTACATAAAGCACGAGAAATTCAAGATGGAATCACTCTCAACCATCCAAAAAGTCGTTCAACCAGGAGACTGGTTGATCTCAATAGATGTTAAGGACGCGTATTTTCATGTTCCCGTGGCAGAAGAATTCCACAAATACCTTCGATTTCAGGTCGAACGAGAGCACTTACAATATATTTGTCTTCCATTCGGACTAACGACCTCTCCAAGGGTCTTTTCCAAGGTACTGTTGGTAATTGTGTCTCTTATCAGAATACAGGGTGTGCGTCTGTATCATTACCTGGACGTTCTGCTACTACTGTCCCAAGACAAGCAGCAGCTGCTGATCCACAAAGATCATGTGATCTCTACATTGATAGAGTTCGGATGGCTCCTAAACCGAGAGAAAAGTCAGCCAGAACCGACCCAACGCCTAACCTACCTAGGAGCTCAATTCGACACAGTAGAGAATACCATCTCTCTTCCGGAAGAAAAAATCCCGGCCATTCGGGTAAGAATATCTTTAGCCCTAGACTACTCTCACCTAAGGGCGTCACAGTGCCTGAAGATAATCGGCACGATGGTGGCCACGTTCCCCATGGTCAAATGGGCAATGTGGAGGCTTCGGCCTTTTCAATCAGGATTCCTTCAGCAATGGAAGACAGACGATCGCAATCAGCTGATCAGGATTACTCAGTCAATGAGGAACAGTCTTCTCTGGTGGCTTCAACACAAACTTGTTAACATGCCACTCCCTTGCTCCCATCCAATGGATGACTGTTACATCCGATGCCAGCAATGCGGGCTGGGGAGCACATTGTGGGACAGAACTGGCTCAGGGCAAATGGGATGCCCATCTCCACATTCCAGGGTTAAACGTTCTGGAATTGCATGCGGCATGGTGCGCCCTTCAAGCCTTCTCCCACCTTCTGAAATGGAAGTCGGTCCTAGTCAAAATGGACAATACCACCGCTGTAGCATATGTGAAGAGACAAGGGGGCACTCGGAGCCCCACCCTTCCCCAAGAGGTCGAACCTATCATGACCTGGGCTCAGAGGAATCTACTCAACTTAACAGCAGTCTTCATTCCAGGGGAGCAGAACATTCAAGCGGACTTTCTGTCACGCAGCAACCTAGACAACAACGAATGGTCACTGCATACACAGACATTCAAGTGGATCCTATCGTTGGGAATCGATCCAGAAGTGGATCTGTTTGCATCCCCCTGCAATCATAAAGTAGACAGATACTACACTCAAGGTCGGTGCAGTCAAGCCTTCGGAGTAGATGCATTAACAAGCCAATGGAAATTCAACAAGGCATATGCCTTCCCTCCACCTCCGATCATGCAAAAATTCCTGCAGCGGCTCCAGTTGGAGAAAGGCGAAGTGATAACAATAGCACCATACTGGCCGAACAGGCCATGGTTTCCTCTCCTGAATCTGATGAGCTTCAGAGACCCGCTAGAGTCTCTTGGGTGTGCTTTAGGGGTATTCTCTACCCTTATGAGCTCCAGAAAGCCTAACACGAACAAAACCTACAACAGAATCTGGACCAGGTTTGTCAGCTTCATGACTTCTGCTGGAAAATCTTTCAGAAATCCTGGAGTTCAAGACGTTCTGAGTTTTCTCCAATCAGGCTTGGATCTTCCTTTGTACTCTGAGGGAACTGATTGACAAGTTTCAGCCTTATCGGCATTTTCAGGAACATCATGGGCAACTCATCCCCTGGTTCAACAATTCTTTCAGGGGGCTTCGAGAATCAGGCCTCAGAGGAAACCTAGATTCCCCAAATGGGATCTTCCGCTCGTCCTTGATGCTCTTTCAGCACTCAACAACAACAAGGATCTTTCTATTAAGGACTTATCAATCAAACTGGCCTTTCTAGTGGCCATTACTTCAGCCAAAAGGGTTTCAGAAATAAGCTTCCTGGGTTGTCAAGAACCCTTTTTGACTTTCTTCCCGGACCAAGTGGTCCTTATTCCCATGCTTGGGTCTAAACCAAAAGTCACGTCAGTTTTTCACGAGAATCAGGAAATAGTCCTTCCTACCTTCAATTCTCCAGAATCAGCAGATGTTCATCCCTTGGATGTAGGTGAGACTCTGAAAGAATATTTGCGAGTCACTTCATTTTTTAGAAGCTTGAACTACCTGTTCTTGTTACATACTGGCGGCAACAAAGGAAAGAGGGCTTCCTCCAGAACGATAGCAGCCTGGATTGTTCAATCTATCCAACAGGCCTACAGGACAAAGGGCTTGGCTCCTCCAGAGGCGGTGACTAGAGTTGAGCGGGTAGCTGGATATTCGGGTCCGGCGGGTTCGGCCGAACTTCGGAAAAAAGTTCGGATTCGGGACCGAACTTTAACCCGAACCCGGACCCCATTGAAGTCAATGGGGACCCGGACTTCTGACGACTAAAAAGGCTCTAAAAAAGTAATGGAAAGGGCTAGAGGGCTGCAAATGGCAGCAAAATGTTGTTAAGAACATGGCAAGTGCTCTGCAAACAAATGTGGATAGGAAATAACTTAAAAGAACATAAAAAAAATAAAAAATAAAAAAATATGCTGGAGGCCCCCTTTTCAGCAGAAGAGGTACAGGAAGTCATTAAGAACCTCAGAAACTCAACGGCACGATGCCACACATATGGTGGGAATGCCCCAGAATACGCCCTTTCTGGAATAAATTATTTAATTTAATGGATAAGCTAGTGGGAAAATAAAATACTTTGAAATAAAAATGTAGCGGGGTGCTAAATTTAAGGAATGTGTTTGAGTGGTAAATAGGCTCAAATACCCTAATTCTGTAGGATTCATGGACCATTTTGTCCTCGGGGGACAGTATTGGTGTGCAGTTCCCTGCGGCCTACAGGTGGCGCCTTTTGTGTCCCCTCTTGGCAGTAGTACAGCGGGGCGGGGAACCTGCTGTGCATGCCGGGAGAGCATATAAAAGGAGCAGACCTTTGGCCTGGGGGCTGATGTCCAGTGGGGTCCGCGCCCAGGTGCCTTCGGCCTGGGTGCATGTGTTCCTGTTCCATCTCGGGCACCTTTAGCCCGGGGTGAGGTACTATCCTGGAGTTCTTGCTGCCCTGGGTATGGAGGCCTAGGGGCGGGAGTAAAGCCTGGAGTCCAGAGCCGCCTCGTGTAGGGGACCCTGTTCCAGGGAAGGGAGGATCATTCTGATGGACCGATGCGGGAGTCACGGTGAAGGAATGGTCTGTTGACTCCCTGGAGAGATGTCTTCCCCTTGATATGGGCTAGGTTCGTAGAAGGAGAAGCTCAAGGTCACCTTGGCTGTATCAGAGGCCTTATTCAACCGGCCCGTGGCAGAGGCCTTATTCAACCGGCCCGTGGCAGGGGCCTTATACACCCTGGTCTGTGGCTGAGACCAAAGTTCTCCAGGCCCGTGGCAGGGGCCTTGTACACCCGGTCTGTGGCAGAGACCAACCTCAATGTCTGTGGCAGAGACCGTGCGCCAAAAACTGTTTGAGAAACCTAAGCAGTGAAGTGAATGTGCTACGTTTGTGCCTGGACCTCCTCCACACCTTAAGCTGTCCTGTTTCTTTGCTCTAACCTTTTCTGAGTACAGTTTATTTTGCCATGAGAGAATAAGAGTTGGAGTTTCAGCTGGTGTGGACATTGACTTTACTGGCAATTAAAGGACTTGCCTCTACCTACAGTAGAGGTGAGAATCATCCTCTGGAGGAGTTTTGACTCCGGCTGTGGACACGGCCCGTCAAGTACACCGCTCAACCTCTTTATATAGGAGTATACGGGCTGGTAGTGCGGTGTGCCTTTCTCCCTCCTGCGAAGAGCCAACAACATAAAGGCAGGTAAGGGGGAAAGGATCTGTGCGCTACAAAAAAATAAAATAAAAATTTTAATCTTGGCCTAGCAGGACGAAGTCCATATGGAGTAGGAGGTTGAGGTGGCGGTGGATGTGGCTGTGTAGGTGGAAGCGGCGGTGGAGGAGGACGAGGTAGCCAACACTGGTTCAAAAATACAACAATGGCTGGGTAAGGCCGGTGATGTGTCGAATTCTGTCCCCTGTCGAATAGTGTCCGCCCTGTACTGCGCTTGCTGAGTATGTAGGACAAGGGGATTTCAAAAATCTCCCAAGACTAACGGCGCCTGCGTGTTGAGTTCAGGTGAAGGCCACACCATCCGTGGTTCAAGCCGAGCCAAGCAAGGCCGCGATCGAAGCGAGCCCGTGAGGGGCCCTGTTACTATGTGCTACCGTATGTCCTCTTGGATGGTGGGGCTTGAACCTGCACTCACAGCGCAGGCGCCGTTCATCTTCGGAGATTTTGTGAATCTCCTTGTCCTCTGTACTGCGCAAGCGCTGCGCCTGCGCAGTACGGGCCGGGCACAATCCGATGGCCGGACAGTTTTTGTCACAACACCGGTATACATGTCTATTCTGCACAAGGTACGGACAAGTCCTGTGGGATCCATGCCTGGTTCATTTTAATGAACGTGAGCTTGTCCACATTGGCTCTGGACAGGCGGCTGCGCTTGTCTGTGATAACGCCCCCTGCCGTGCTAAATACACGTTCAGATAATACACTGGCTGCAGGGCAGGCCAGCACCTCCAAGGCATAAACGGCAAGCTCAGGCCATGTGCCCAATTTGGAGACCCAGAAGTTAAAGGGGGCAGACCCGTCATCCAGTACGTGTAGGCCTGTGGACACATACTGCTCAACCATGTTGGTGAAATGCTGCCTCCTGCTAAGACGTTCCATCTCAGCTGGTGGTGCTGGTTGTTGTGGCGTGCTGACAAAGCTTTTCCACATTTCGGCCATGCTAACCCTGCCTTCTGAGGTGCTGCCGGTGCCCCGGCTGCGTTGGTGACCTCTTCCTCCTCCTCTGCCTTCGCCTTGTGCTTCCACCGTACGCCCGCTGTCAGGTGGGAATGCCACCAGCAGCGCGTCTACCAGCGTGCGCTTGTACTCGCGCATCTTACGATCCCGCTCCAGTGAGGGAATTAAGGACGGTACGTTGTCCTTGTAACGGGGATCCAGCAGGGTGGCCACCCAGTAATCAGCACCAGTTAAAATGTGGGCAACTCGGCTGTCGTTGCGGAAACACTGCAGCATGTAATCGCTCATGTGTGCCAGGCTGCCCAGAGGCAAAGAAAAGCTGTCCTCTGTGGGAGGTGTATCGTCTGTGTCCTCTGTATCCCCCCAGCCACGCACCAGTAATGGCCACGAGCTGGTCTGAGTGCCACCCTGCTGTGAACATGGCTCCTCCTCCTCCTCCTCCTCCTCCTCCTCCATCTCCTCCTCCACCTCGTCATCCTCCAGAACTGTGCCCTTTCTGCCGGACAATTGTGTACCTGGCGTTTGTTGGTGCAGGAACCCACCCTCGTAGCCACTTGTGAAAGACTGCCCTGAAAGCCTTTGAAATGATCCCGCTTCCTCCTCCTCCTCCTCATCCTCCTGTGCCACATCCTCTTCCATCATCGCACGAAGCGTTTTTTCAAGGAGGCATAGAACTGGGATAGTAACGCTGAGAACGGCGTCATTGGCACTGGCCATGTTGGTGGAGTACTCGAAACAGCGCAACAAGGCACACAGGTCTCGCATGGAGGCCCAGTTATTGGTGGTGAAGTGGTGCTGTTCCGCAGAGCGACTCACGCGTGATTGCTGCAGCTGAAACTCCACTATTGCCTGCTGCTGCTCGCACAGTCTGGCCAGCATGTGCAAGGTGGAGTTCCACCTTGTGGGCACGTCACATATGAGGCGGTGAGCTGGAAGGCCGAAGTTACGCTGCAGCGCTGACAGGCGAGCAGCAGCAGGGTGAGAACGCCGAAAGTGCGCACAGACAGCCCGCACTTTCTGCAGCAGCTCTGGCATATTGGGGTAATTTTTAAGGAACCTCTGGACCACCAAGTTCAGCACATGCGCCAGGCAAGGGATGTGCGTCAAACCGGCTAGACCCAGAGCTGCTACGAGATTTCGCCCATTATCGCACACCACCAGGCTGGACTTGAGGCTCACTGACAGCAACCACTCATCGGTCTGTTGTTCCATGTCCCTCCACAACTCCTGCGCGGTGTGGGGATTTTCCCCCAAACAGGAAAGTTTTAAAACTGCCTGCTGTCGTTTACCCCTGGCTGTGCTGAAGTTGGTGGTGAAGGCGTTACGCTGAATGGATGAGGAGGCGGTAGAGGATGAGGAAGCGGAGAAGGAGGAGTTAGCAACAGGAGGCAAACTGAAGCGCCCTGCAATCCTCGGTGGTGGAAGGACATGCGCCAAACCGCTATCTGCCTCAGGCCCAGCAGCCACTGCATTTACCCAGTGTGCTGTTAGGGAGATATAACGTCCCTGACCGTGCTTACTGGTCCACGCATCCGTAGTTAGGTGGACCTTGCCACAGATGGCGTTGCGCAGTGCACACCTGATTTTGTCCCCCACCTGGTTGTGCAGGGAAGGGATGGCTCGCCTGGAAAAGTAGTGGCGGCTGGGCACGACGTACTGCGGGACAGCCAATGCCATCAGGCTTTTAAAACTCTGCGTCTCCACCAGACGGAATGACAGCATTTCAAAGGCCAGGAATTTTGAAATGCTGGCATTCAGGGCCAGGGATCGCGGGTGGCTAGGGGGGTACTTCCTCTTCCGCTCCAATGTTTGGGAGATAGAGAGCTGAACGCTTCCATGGGACATTGTGGAGATGGTCGGTGACCCAGGTGGTAGTGTTGCTGGCAGATCCTCTGTTTGCGGGGTGACAGGTGCCACTGTCACTACAGAGGTGGATGAAGAGGCCGAGACTGCAGCAGAAGAGGAAGCAGGAGGAGCCAGAGACCTTTCTTGGTTTCTGAGGTGTCTACTCCACTGCAGCTCGTGCTTTGCACTTAGATGCCTGGTCATGCAGCTTGTGCTCAGGTTGAGAACGTTTATGCCTCGCTTCAGGCTCTGATTGCACAGCGTGCAAACCACTCGTGTCTTGTCATCAACACACTGTGTGAAGAACTGCCACGCTAGGGAAGTCCTTGGACCTGGCTTTGGTGTGCTCGGTCCCTTGCTGCGTTGGGCAGTAGCAGATGTACTGTCTAGGGGACGAATGCTCCGTTTTTGCACCCTGCTCCCTCTTCTGCTGTGCTGGTGGCTCTGTGCGACCACCGCCTCTTCCTCCGAACTACACTGGTCACCTGCATAACGTTGATTCCATGTGGGGTCGAGGACCTCATCGTCCTCCACATCATCTTCCACCCAGTTTTCACCCCTGCCCTCCATGTCTGTCTGCACAATTGCGAAAGCAGCAGCAGTTGGCACCTGTGTTTCGTCATCATCCGAGACGTACTGCGATGGTCCTCCCATGTACTCATCATGAAACATAAGTGGTTGGGCATCGGTGCACTCAATCTCTTCCACTTCTGGGGCAGGGCTAGGTGGATGGCCCTGGGAAATCCTGCTAACAGAGTCATCGAAAAGCAGAAGAGACTGCTGCATGATTTGGGGCTCAGACTGCTTGGCTGATTTGCAAGGGGGTGAGGTGAAAGACTGATGGACATGGGCTTCAGGTGCCAACTCTGATCTTTCAGCAGAAGAGTGGGTGGGAGACAATGTGAAGGAACCCGAGGCACTGTCAGCAACCCAATCTACTATCGCCTGTACTTGTCCTGGCCTAAACATTGGTACAGCCTCATTAGGCGCGACAAAATACCGCTGCAGGCTCGGTCGCCTACTCGCACCTGAGGAAGGTGTTTCACTTGTGCGTGTAGCTGGCACAGATCCACCACGTCCTCTCCCTGCAACAGGAGCTCCACCAGCAGCACCACGACCGGGGCCACCACGTCCCTTTGACCTTCCCCTCATATTTTCCAAATTTAGGATCTTGCCCTAAATGGCGTTTTTTGGAAGACCACAACACACCCACAGTTCGTAATGGCTGAAACGCACAGCTACAGAACTGCAGAAAATGCTATTCAAAAAAAAAAAGGTTGTTTTTTTTAGTATAGCACAGTACAAGGAAAATATATAGAAATTGTTTTTTTACACACACCTCCAGATGTGTATTTCACACTGCAAAATATTTTCTGTGGCCCTAAATGGCGTTTTTTGCCAGACCACAACACACCCACAGCACGTAACCGCTGAATCGCACAGCTACAGAAAATGCTATTCAAAAAAAAAGGTTGTTTTTTTTTAGTATAGCACAGTACAAGGAAAATATATAGAAATTGTTTTTTTACACACACCTCCACATGTGTATTTCACACTGCAAAATATTTTCTGTGGCCCTAAATGGCGTTTTTTGCAAGAGCACAACACAACCACAGTATTTAACCACTGAATCGCACAGCTATAGAAGTGCAGAGAATGCTATTCAAAAAAAATGTTTTTTTTTTTAGTATAGCACTGTACAATATATAGAAATTGTTTATTTTACACACCTCCACATGTGTATCTCACACTGCAAAATATTTTCTGTGGCCCTAAATGGCGTTTTTTGCAAGAGCACAACACAACCACAGTATTTAACCACTGAATCGCACAGCTATAGAAGTGCAGAGAATGCTATTCAAAAAAAATGTTGTTTTTTTTAGTATAGCACTGTACAATATATAGAAATTGTTTATTTTACACACCTCCACATGTGTATTTCACACTGCAATTTATTTTCTGTGGCCCTAAATGGCGTTTTTTGCAAGAGCACAACACAACCACAGTATTTAACCACTGAATCGCACAGCTATAGAAGTGCAGAGAATGCTATTCAAAAAAAATGTTGTTTTTTTTAGTATAGCACTGTACAATATATAGAAATTGTTTATTTTACACACCTCCACATGTGTATTTCACACTGCAATTTATTTTCTGTGGCCCTAAATGGCGTTTTTTGCAAGAGCACAACACAACCACAGTATTTAACCACTGAATCGCACAGCTATAGAAGTGCAGAGAATGCTATTCAAAAAAAATGTTGTTTTTTTTTAGTATAGCACTGTACAATATATAGAAATTGTTTATTTTACACACCTCCACATGTGTATTTCACACTGCAAAATATTTTCTGTGGCCCTAAATGGCGTTTTTTGCAAGAGCACAACACAACCACAGTATTTAACCACTGAATCGCACAGCTATAGAAGTGCAGAGAATGCTATTCAAAAAAATTTTTGTTTTTTTTAGTATAGCACTGTACAATACATAGAAATTGTTTATTTTACACACCTCCACATGTGTATTTCACACTGCAAAATATTTTCTGTGGCCCTAAATGGCGTTTTTTGGAAGAGCACAACACAACCACAGTATTTAACCACTGAATCGCACAGCTATAGAAGTGCAGAGAATGCTATTCAAAAAAAATGTTGTTTTTTTTAGTATAGCACTGTACACTATATAGAAATTGTTTATTTTACACACCTCCACATGTGTATTTCACACTGCAATTTATTTTCTGTGGCCCTAAATGGCGTTTTTTGCAAGAGCACAACACAACCACAGTATTTAACCACTGAATCGCACAGCTATAGAAGTGCAGAGAATGCTATTCAAAAAAATTTTTGTTTTTTTTAGTATAGCACTGTACAATATATAGAAATTGTTTATTTTACACACCTCCACATGTGTATTTCACACTGCAATTTATTTTCTGTGGCCCTAAATGGCGTTTTTTGGAAGAGCACAACACAACCACAGTATATAACCGCTGAATCGCACAGCTGCAGAGAATGCTATTCAAAAAAAAGTTTTTTTTTGTTTTTTTAGTATAGCATAGTACAAGAAAAATATATAGAAATTGGTTATTTCACACAACTATAGATATACACTGCAAAATATTTTTTTTGCCCAAAAATAGGTCTTTTTTGCGCACAACAAAGTGCCTTTTTTTTTTTGCAACAGCACAATAAAGTGCCTTTTTTTTTTTTTGGGGCCCAAAAATGGGTCTTTTTAGCAAAAGCACAATAAAGTGCCTTTTTTTTTTTTTTTTTTTTTTCTGACCGAAATAGGTCTTTTAGCAAGAGCACAATACAGCCACAGTATGGAATAGGTGTATCACTCATTGTAATGCAGTGCTGGTGCACTGAGCTTGCAACACAAACAGATAAACCTATGCAGATCTCTGAGCTATTATATCTCTCAATCTGGACTCCTATCTAAATCTCTCTCCCTGAAAGCACAAACAGGATCCTGCCCCTACACTACACTACACTACACTGTCTCCCTATCTTTTCTATCAGTAGATTGCAGAATCAGGACTAACTCCTATCATATAATTCTCTCCCTCACAGCAACAGCAGCCAGGATCCTTTCCCTACACTGTCTAAAAGCAGAGTGACGATCTGTGCTGTGTGCCTCTTTCTTATATAGAAGCTGGTCACATGCTGGGTCACATGTTGCACTGACCAATCACAGCCATGCCATTAGTAGGCATGGCTATGATGGCTTCTAAGGGCACACCAGCTAATCAAATGGTGATTGGCTGGCCCCTGAAGCATTTCTAACTGCGCCATTAAATTCCCGAATCCGGACCGGAACCCGGACTTTAGCGCAAAATCCGGGTCCGGGGTCGGGAAAACGCCAAAATTCGGTACGGACCCGAACTTTACAGTTCGGGTCCGCTCAACACTAGCGGTGACGGCTCATTCCACCAGAGGCATGGCAGCCTCATGGGCAGCAGCTCGACACGTGGCTCCTGAAGTGATATGCAAGGCAGCTTCATGGTCTTCCATTATTACTTTTATGACTCATTATTGTATTGAGCCTGCTTCCCTTTCCTCTGTTACTTTTGGTCGAAAAATCCTGTCAGTTGACGGGAAAGATTAAAATATTTTTTTGAGCAAGCATACCCTCCCGTGTGGATTGGCTAGTTATTTCCCACACGTAGTCTGCCATGGAGTCTGTCAGGAAAACTGAAAATGTATTACCAAATACTTACCGTAATTTTCCTTTCCTAATAGACTCCATGGCAGACGGAGTTCCCACCCATGAATTAAAAATATGAGAGTTGAAATTTGAGTCGGCTAGTTACGGAACACCTGTCTGTAGAGGTGAGCTCAAATTTATGGGTAAGAGGTCCTATAGCTGTGGAGAGGAGGCGGGGTTAACCCACACCTAGTCTGCCATGGAGTCTATCAGGAAAGGAAAATTACGGTAAGTATTTGGTAATAAATTTTCCGTTATACAACACCTAGGATGCATATATATCCTCTACACACTGTAACTGCAGCTAACTGACTCGCCTGAGTATTGGCGCATCTGCGTGCGCAATGGCTGTTTTGGTATTTACAAAACATTAGCGCCTGTAGCGCAGCCCTATTTCCCATTTACTATAGTGTTCTCTGCGCCCGGGAGGAGGCGCTCAGTGCGCTACTATGGACCTGGCGCACAGCATGTTAAAATCTAAATATAAAGAAGCTGGAAGTAAGAATATAATGGGGGTGATGTGGGGTGATGTGAGGAAGTGTAGTGACACCTGCCCAAATAACTAATATGCCCAAAATAGAGTGGGAAAGTAACTTTTTCAAAACCAGCCCGCTGCGCCGGCAATTCCGATTCGAGCTGCGGGAGTTTTTTTTTAGCTCAGCGCAGGAATTTCAGTGGTTTAAATGCGCCGGGACACTGCGCCGGCAAAATTTTAGTAAATGTCAAGTCACGTAAACTAATTTGCATAAGTTGAACAGGCGCGGCTCTGAACTTGCCAGTGCGCCAGCAAAATTACATTTCTAAAGGGAAAAAAAGCCATTTAAAAGCAGCCGCGGCTATAATGAATTGTTGGCTCCCGGCAATATAGAGAAAAGTCTTTGAAAGTGTTTGCTAACCAAAAAAAAAAAAGCGTGGGGGTCCCCCCAAATTCCATAACCAGGCCCTTCAAGTCTGGAATGGATATTAAGGGGAACCCCGCTGCAAATTTTTAAAAAAAAATGACGTGCGGGTTCCCCCCAAATATCCAAACCAGGCCCTTCAGATCTGGCATGGATTTTAAGGGGAACTCCACCCCAAATTTTATTAAAAAAATGGTGTGGAGTCCCCCCAGAAATCCACACCAGACCCTTATCCGAGCACATAACCTGGCCGGCCGCAGGGGAAGAGGGGGGGACGAGAGCGCCCCCCCCTCCCTCCTGAACCGTACCAGGCCACATGCCCTCAACATGGGGAGGATGTCCCCATGTTGATGGGGACAAGGGCCTCATCCCCACAACCCTTGCCCGGTGGTTGTGGGGGTCTGCGGGCGGGGGGCTTATCGGAATCTGGAAGACCCCTTTAACAAAGGGGACCCCCAGATCCCGGCCCCCCCGTGTGAAATGGTAAGGGGTACAAATGTACCCCTACCATTTCACAAGGAAAGTGTCAAAAATGTAAAAAATGACAAGAGCCGGTTTTAGACAATTCCGGGCAAGGGTAGAGGCGGAAAAAAACACTGGACTGCATCAAAAACGCCTCAAAAATGCACTGGAATGTGTCAAAAACGCGCATGCAGAAAAGCACCTGGAACACACCCAGACTGCGTTTCTATAGTGTGAACTAGGGCCAGTTCACACCATAGAAACACAATCCGGATGCGTTCCAGGTGCTTTTCTGCATGCACTTTTTTCATGCGTTCCGGTGCATTTTTGGTAAGTTTTTGATGCAGTCCAGTGCTTTGTTTTCACCCCTATTTTTTATTAACCATAGATAAGGACAAGTGTGTTCCAGTGCGTTTTTGGTGCATTTAGGTGTGTTCCTGTGCGTTCCAGTGCGTTTATGATGCGTTTTGATGCGTTCCGGTACAGTCCAGTGCAGGTAAAATGCAGCATGTTCTACTTTTTTGGTGGAACTGGAACGCACTGGAACAAACACTGCCATTTAGAACCATATAACCAACTTTCCATGCATTTTGGATGCATAAAAAACGCAATGGACTGTATGTGGTGTGAAATGGCCCTTAAGCAATTTGGCATATTTAAAGGCACTTCTCCTTGTTTTGTTTTTGGTGTTTTCCAAATTGGTGACATTGATATATGTCCCTTAGGGTGGGACCTGGGCCCCCATTTTAAGGCCAATAACTACTAGAAGATAAGCCAGCCAATTGGGGACTAGCAAAATTAACAAGTCAGTTCCCATAGACTGCAATAGTATTTGTTGGTGGGGGGGAGGGGTGATTGTCCCATCTCTAATTTTGTAGCATGCTGGATGATGTGCTTAATTTTGGACGGGGGGAGGGGGGGGTTATTTTTTGCTAGCTGCATTGGTGTTGTTCTGCACATGCCCAGCCGTGCTTTTTGTGTGTGAACAGCGCTTGGATATTTCTGGGCATGCTCACTCAGAGAGTGTTTTTATGGGTTAGAAATTGAAGGACATCTTAACAGGTGTGCCCACTTTGAATTTCAGTCTCTACATTGGGAGAACTTGCATTCTGGGTGTTTCATGGACTGTGCATGTGTTTTCAATTGCCTCATTAGCACACAAACATATGTTATATAAAGCTCACAGAGCATTCGGTCGATTGCCTTAAGAAGAGGCAAGTGTGTGTAAAATGTACATGTTGGTGTCCTTATCGAGTTTGTAACACATGTATTTTATTTGTTATGTCTTTGCAAAACAAGTGATTGGTTAACTTATGTGGATTGTATATTTTTGGTGTGGGGGAGATATGTTCCCTTGAAATAATTCTGATGTTGTTAATGTGTGTTGTTTGTTCACTTTGATTTAATTGTCTGTTGCATTTTTTTGGCCAAAAATTGCTCAAGATGTTGAGTCTGTAACTGTTTCAAATTGACCATGTTTTTTATTTTGCCTTCCCTTTTGTTTTGTTGAACAATAAAATTACATGAAAAGTTTTGATGTTTGTTTTTGTGTTTTCTTTGCAACAAATGTGACAGCTGATTGGCATGTCAAAACAAATTGGGTGTGATTTGTCTACCCTGGTGCCTTCATGGTAGTATATGCATGGATTGTATTGTGTGCTGCCATGGAGTGTCACCAGGAAATGAAAAATACAGAGCGGTAAGTATTCAATTTTCCTTTTTTACTGCAGTAGTTCTCAGCCTCAGTCCTCAAGTAACCCCAACAAGACATGTTTTGTGAATTTAGCTTATCGAGAATTGCTGTCCAAAAATCAAAACCATTGACTGTGATTTAAAGCACATGTGCAAGATGAAGAAAAACCTGCAAACATGGCCTGTTGGGGGTACTTGAGAAGCACTGATTTAGAGCACTGCACTTAAAAAACGCTCATGGCCATACAATTCTAATTGTGGGCATTTTGAGGGAAACGAAGTGTTAGAACCCCTGCGTGTGTGTTTTTTTTTTTTGTAGTTTGGCCTTTGTCTCCTTTTCCTAACATTGGCTTCACTTCCTGTCACACAGCTAAACAGGAAGTGAAGGTAAAACCCTACCAATGGCTTTTCTTGGGGACACACAGATCAATCTAACTTGTGTCCCCATTAAGCAAATTGTACTCTAGCACTTTGTTGTGTACACCCCAAATCATTGGGTAGTTTGGGGTTTAGTAAAGACAAATCCACTCTGCAGTAAAAGTGTAGCTGCTGAAAATCTGAGGGAAAGTACTGGTGATTGGATGTTACAATCATGTAAAAGCAAAGATGTTTTTTTTTTGGCTTGCATGTCCCCCTCAGATATACAGCAAGTGCACTTGTAGTGCAAAGTAGATTTGCCTTTAGTAAATAAACCCCACAGTCCAAACTACCTAATAATAATTTGTGGTGTACCCCGCAATATGCTCGAGTGCAATGTGCATAATGGGGAAAGTATTTAGACTGACCTGTGTGTCCCCAAGGAAAGACATTGTTAGGGATTTTCCCTCACTTCCTGTGTGGCTATGTGACAGGAAGTGAATTATTTGGAAGGATAAAGTGGCCAAATTATTTAGTTTAACTTTTCAAAGACTCATGCCTAAGTTGAATTGTGATGCATGTCAATGGCCTATTTTGACCCTCTTTAATCACTTGAGATCAGCGCTATAACTGATCGACGGCCACAGCATGGTCCTCAATTGCCGGGAGTCCGTCAATAAACGTCCTCCTCTTTGCGCACGCTGTGGTCACAGAGTCACTGTGACTCGGGTGATGACAGATCCGAGTAAGGGGCCGATCCCTGCCCTTTACCATGTGATCAGCAGTCAGCAAATGACAGCTGATCACGTGATGTAAACAAAAGCTGGGTAATGTTTTTTGTTTTCTCCTTGTGCTGACAGCGTGAGCATAAAAAAAAGGCAATCACCGGCTTATGTGCAAGGGACATGGGGCCCGAAGAGGAAGAGGCAATTCTGCATCATCTGTGACAATTAGTAGCCCCTGCCAGTGCCACCTATCAATGCCCACCACTGGTGCCAATCAGTGGCACCTAGCAGTGCTGCCAGTGCCTATCAGTGCCCATCACTGCCAACTATCATTGCCACCTAGCAGTGCCACTTCTCACTGCCCACCAGTGCTAAATAGCAATGCCACCTCTCAGTGCCCACCCTTGCCACCTCATCGGTGCCCATCAGTGCAGTCTCATCAGTGTACATCAATGAAGAAGAAAAATTACCTTTTTTAAAAATATTAACCAGTTTCCTACCGCCCACCGTCAAATGACATCCTTGGCTTTGGGCGGTGACATCTGAATGATGCCTGCAGTTGCAGGCATCATTCAGATATCATTCTTTTCAGCCGGCGATTCTGTGCACAATAAAAACGATCATAGTGGCAGTTCCGCCGCTTGATCGTTCTTATAGGTGGGGGGAGGGGACCCCCCCCCTCTCTTGCCGCCATCCAGTGCTTCTCCGGGCTCTCCCGTGCCATCTGGGGCTCGGAGAACGATTTGGAGATGACTGCTGACCAGATCGTCATCAGTCATCTCTATGACCGTCGGAGGCGCGGGCACGACGTTATGACATCATGCCGTGTTCCCGTATGTTAACCAAGCCGTGATCTTGGCTGTCAGCATGAGATTGGTGATTTTTTTGGAACAATATCATGCTTTCCAGCCTGGAGGAGAGATGCGGGGTCTTATTGACCCTGCATCTCTCCATAAAGAGGACCTGTCACACACATTCCTATTACAAGGGATGTTTACATTCCTTGTAATAGGAATAAAAGAGATCCCAAAAAATTAAAAAAGAGTAAGAAATACAAAAAAGTAAAAAAAAAAAAAACAAAAACAAAAAAAAAAAATAAGAAAAAATGCCCATGTCCCTGGTAGCTCGCGCTCAGAAGCGAACACACACGTAAGTCCCGCCCACATATGTAAACGCCGTTCAAACCACACATGTGAGTTATTGCTGCGTGCGTTAGAACGAGTGCAGCAATTCTAGCACTAGACCCCCTCTGTAATGCCAAAATGGTAACGTGTAAAAAAAATTTAAGCATCGCCTAGGGAGATTTTTAATTACTGAAGTTTGGTGTCATGCCATGTGTGTGCGCAATTTTAAAGCGTGACGTGTTAGGTATCTATTTACTCAGCATAACAACATCTTTCACATTATACTAAAAAATTGGCCGTAACTTTACTGTTTTGTAATATTTTTAGCAAACAAAAGGCGTTTGAAAATTTATTGCGCAAATACCGAGCGAGATAAACATTTGCAATGACAGCCATCTTATTCCCTAGGGTGTCTGCTCCAAAAAAATATATAATGTTTGGTGTTTTGAAGTAATTTTATAGCCATAAATTTATGATTTTTACATGAAGGAGAGAAGTGCCAGAATAGGCCCAGTGCTGAAGTGGGTAAAATATCCATTTATTTATTTTTTAAACTCGGTCTTTTGTATTTATAGAAAAAAAATAAAAATAAAACACAAGGGTGATCAAATAGCACCAAAAGCAAGCTCTATTTGTGTGCCAACAAATAAAACATTTTCATTGGGTTACAGTGTTGTATGAGCGCGCAATTGTCATTAAAAGTGCATCAGCGCTGAAATGTGAAACTTGGTCTGGGCAGTGCGCAAGTGGTTAATATAAGGCTACATGCACACGGATGTTTGAGCGTTTTTTGCAGCTTAAAAACATCTCTCCATGTTAGCCTATGGCCTCATGGCCACCATGGCGTTTTGGAGCTGTAAATGGCATAGGCGTTTTTAGGCCCCATGTAGACGGGACACTGGTGCAAAGTGTTCTGAACTAAGGTTGAAAGTGGCGTTTAGAAAGGCGCGCTTTGTGGCGTTTGCATGCCGTGTTTTACCAGATTTGCATGTATATGATAAGGAGCCGCCCTAAGCTCCAAAAACAGTATTATTTACGATTTTAGCTATTTAGTGAGACCAGAGTGATATGAGCAGCTGAGAGCAGCAGTGTAGTTGTATTTAGGCTGGGTTCACACTAGTGCGACACGACATCTGTCCTACTTTGGATCCGACTTTGCCCTGCGACATGAAGCCGACATATGTCCGACTTTCAATGAACGGGGATCCGACTTGGATCCCCGCCAATAGCAGGCACTGTGTTTGGTATGAATCTTGAGGGGGAACTCCAGGCCAAATTTTAAATAAAAAACCGGCATGGGTTCCCCCTCCAGGGGCATACCAGGCCCTTGGGTCTGGTCTGGATTTGAAGAGGAACCCCTACGCCGAAAAAAACGGCGTGGGGGTCCCCCCCAAAATCCAAACCAGACCCTTATCCGAGCACACAACCTGGCAGGCCGCAGGGGAAGAGGGGGGGACGAGGGAGCGGCCCCCCTCCCTCCTGAACCGTACCAGGCCGCATTCCCTCAACATGGGGGGTTTGGTGCTCTGGGGCAGGGGGGCGACCTGCGGCCCCCCCACCCCAGAGCACCCTGCCCCCATGTTGATGAGGACAAGGGCCTCTTCCCGACAACCCTGGCCGTTGGTTGTCGGGGTCTGCGGGCGGGGGGCTTATCGGAATCCGGGAGCCCCCTTTAATAAAGGGGCCCCCGGATACCGGCCCCCCACCCTATGTGAATGAGTATGGGGTACATCGTACCCCTACCCATTCACCTGGTGGAAAAAAATTGCAATAAAAAACCACACAGCTTTTTAAAGTATTTTATTGCAAAGCTCCGGGGGTCTTCTTCCGACTTCGGGGGTCTCCAGTGTCGTCGCTGCCGCTCTCCAGTTTTCTTCTGCTGGCCACCGCTAACTTCTTTAGCTCTTTTGCTAGCGGAGGCCCGGTCTTCTCCGTCGCCTTCTCCCCTCTTCTTCTCTCCGGTTCTTCCTTTCTTCTGCTGGCCCCTCCACTAACTTCTTTAGCTCTTTTGCTAGTGGAGGGGCCGGTTTTCTCCGTCGCCTTCTTTTTCTCCCGCTCTCCGGTTCTTCTCCCGGTTCTTCTCCTGCTTCTTTCTTCTGCCGGCCCCTCCACTAACTTCTTTAGCTCTTTTGCTAGTGGAGGGGCCGGTCTTCTCCATCGTCGCCGTCGGTGTCTTCTTCTCTCTTCTCCTCCTCGATGTTGACTCGTCGCTTCCTCTCGCAGTAATGTTAAATTTTCGGTCCGCAGAGATGAATATAGGCTTCTCATCACGTCACAGTCACATGTTCCCATGACGTCACACTCACATGCTCCGGGGCCATGTGCCCCAGAACATGTGACTGTGACGTCATGAGAAGCCTATATTAATCTCTGCGGACCGAAAATTTAACATTACTGCGAGAGGAAGCGACGAGTCAACATCGAGGAGGAGAAGAGAGAAGAAGACGCTGACGGCGACGACGGAGAAGACCGGCCCCTCCACTAGCAAAAGAGCTAAAGAAGTTAGTGGTGGGGCCGGCAGAAGAAAGAAGCAGGAGAAGAACCGGGAGAAGAACCGGAGAGCGGGAGAAGAAGAAGGCGACGGAGAAGACCGGCCCCTCCACTAGCAAAAGAGCTAAAGAAGTTAGTGGAGGGGCCGGCAGAAGAAAGAAGCGGGAGAAGAACCGGATAGCGAGAGAAGAAGAAGGTGACGGAGAAGACCGGGCCTCCGCTAGCAAAAGAGCTAAAAGAAGTTAGCGGAGGACTGGCAGAAGAAAGGAAGAACCGGAGAGGAGAAGAGGGGAGAAGACCAGGCCTCCGCTAGCAAAAGAGCTAAAGAAGTTAGCGGTGGCCCGCCAGAAGAAAACCGGAGAGCGGCGGCGACGACACCGGAGACCCCCGAAGTCGGAAGAAGACCCCCGGAGCTGTGCAATAAAATACTTTAAAAAGCTGTGTGGTTTTTTTATTGCAATTTTTTTCCACCAGGTGAATGGGTAGGGGTACGATGTACCCCATACTCATTCACATAGGGTGGGGGCCGGTATCCAGGGGCCCCTTTATTAAAAGGGGCTCCCGGATTCCGATAAGCCCCCCGCCCGCAGACCCCGACAACCAACGGCCAGGGTTGTCGGGAAGAGGCCCTTGTCCCCATCAACATGGGGGCAGGGTGCTTTGGGGTGGGGGGGCCGCAGGTCGCCCCCCTGGCCCGAAGCACCAAACTTCCCATGTTGAGGGCATGCGGCCTGGTACGGTTCAGGAGGGAGGGGGGCCGCTCTCGTCCCCCCCTTTTCCCCTGCGGCCTGCCAGGTTGCGTGCTCGGATAAGGGTCTGGTTTGGATTTTGGGGGGACCCCCATGCCGTTTTTTGGCTTGAGGGGTTCACCTTAAAATCCAGACCAGACCTAAGGGTCTGGTTTGGATTTTGGGGGGACCCCCATGCCGTTTTTCGGCTTAGGGGGTTCACCTTAGCATCCAGACCAGACCTAAGGGCCTGGTATGCTCCTGAAGGGGAACCCATGCCGGTTTTTTCATTAAAATTTGGCCTGGAGTTCCCCTTCATGATTCATACCAAACATGGGACAGCGAGGCTGCCGAGGACCAGCGCGATCACATCGCGCTGGACACATTCTCGGCCGGCTAGTCGCCTCTAGGACACGACGTGAGCGGCTGCTGCACGCTCAGGTCGTGTCCAGATCGCCTCGCAAAGTCGCGCTGTCCCTGTGTCAGCTGGCACACGAGTCGCCCGCAAGTCGGATCCGACTTCCCGGGCGACCTCTATTCAAATCAATGGGCTCCCATAGGGAACCATTCATTTTCAATAGAGCGCCGCTGACATTTCTATTTACTATAACAGTGCGCCGCTGCTTCCTGCGCCCAGTGAAGGAGTTATCCGGCGCACCAATTAAGGTTAGAACCAGCGCAGCGCACTGTTATTAGTAAATCAGCCCCACTGTGTCATGGATATTCAGTAATGTTTGTCTGCCATCCTACCTTCCTCTTGTGTTCACCTTAGAAGCCAGACTCTCCTCACCTGGCTGCTTTTATAATCTCTCCTCCCAGCCTGGCTCCACCCCAGGCCCTATCACAGAACTCTATATTAACCTGTGCACTGCAAGTCTGCCTTGCTGATCAATGTGTTTGTTTAAGCATTGTGTGTTTGGGTTCCTGCCTGCCGTGTGCTACGTCTGTCTCTGTGTTTCGATATTGGCTTGTTCCCGACTATCCCCGTCTGCTTGTGACCTTGACCTTTTCCCTCGTTTATCCTTGTCTGCTTGTTGCCCTGACCTTGGCTTTTCCTCTCACTATTCTTGTATCCTGTGCTGCTGCTTCCCCTCTATCCTCCTTACCCTACGGAGCCTGAGCTAGGGGACTCTGGGGGCCGAGACATGGATCCAGCTGCAGTGTAACATCCTCACCATTAGAGGCTCTGGTGAAAACCTGCTGGATCTTAGACTCCGTGCCATGGGGAATCTTGGCTCTAGCTCCCTGTGGATCCCTGTTGTGCTCCACTGGTCCCGCTTTCCACAACCATCCAGTGTCCCATCCGCAGCAGTCAGCCATAGGATTCACTACCTTGTGGTGCACTCCTGACCCCCAACGGTGTGCATCTGTCATCTGGCCACAGGTGACCTGACACACTGTCTCTCTCTCTCTGTAAGCTCTCTCTTTAACCAACACCGCAACACACTACACAAGGCCGCCACAGAGGCGACCTTATATAGTGTCGGGCGTGTACTAAACCCCCTGAGCCATAATTGGCCAAAGCCACCCTGGCTTTGGCCAATTACGGCTCTCTGCTCAGACGGCGCTGTGATTGGCCAAGCATGCGGGTCATAGTGCATGCTTGGGCAATCATCAGCCAGCAATGCACTGCGATGCCGCAGTGAATTATGAGCCGTGACGCGCCACTCGAATTTGGCGCGAACGGCCCATAATGTTTGCAATTCAACGAACAACCGAACAGGCGATGTTCAAGTCGAACATGGGTTCGACTCGAACTCGAAGCTCATCTCTATTAAACATCACAGTATACTCAACCATTTTAGGTTGTGCACAACAAAGACCCCTCTACTTAGTTTCTGGGGTATTGATAGGGTTCACCAACTTTGGAGAGGCACAGACACGACCAAGGTGTCTCAGATGGAGACACAATGGATATATAGACTTCAATCACTCCAGCCTATGGGATTAAATATAGATATTGATTTGAAATGTTTTATAACCAATTATTAATTTGCTGCAACCACCAGGTCGTCCATCTTTGTTGGCTGCATTAGCTTACAGGGATGGAGTTTTTGAGGGCTTAAATTCCCACCTATTTAATTAATCTTTCTCCAATTCTCCTTTTTCCAACAGTATATATCCTATCCATTTCAGGTTTTATACATACGTTATTTAAATTTTATCAATATTTTATCATTTAGATATGTAGTCTATATTTCTGGCCATATGGATATTCACCACTAGATGGTGCAATCCGAAGAACTTTTCACATTCTATAGTATGACAATATGAATATATCTAGACTTTTTTATTTTATTATGCGATTAACTGCTGTATACCTAGGAATTTCGTTTAACAGATATGTAAATCGATTTTTCCTTCTGGTCTGCGTTTTATGTGGGGAGAGAGCAGTGTGTGTAGATTGGGATTCCCAAGAGGTGGGATTTGCATCACAGTTCTGTCCTCTCGTCCATTTTTGAGGAGCCCCACCAATCACAGCTTTCCCATTCACTTAAAAGCAAGCTGGGATCGGCGTGACGTCACTTCCTGAAGACGCCAATCACAGTGAAACATATGTCGGAGCAGAGGAACTGCTACTTCCGGGTCCTAATTTGACACCCCACACCAGGCTTTGCCCTCCAGAGAGAGACACGGAATGCATGCCATCCTCAAGGGACTAGCCTACTTGCACATACTGATTACACCTAGTGCCAGGCCAGGCACGTGAACATGTGCATTTAACTGCTATTGCTGCTGCTGCTGTTTTTTATTACATTAAAATACTACACTATGAAACTTTTATCCATGTCTCCCGTGGAGTCATTTTTAACCTCCTAGTTCCATCTTGAGCAGCCAGTGGAGTGGAATCGTGCTGTCAGTGGAATCAATCTGGTATTCCAAAAGCGCTTTTTGACCATCCTGTAAAAAGGGGTCAAACATCTCTGGTGAGAGGCCATCTTTCCATTGAGCCATCTTTCCATTGAGTTTTATCTCAGAGCACCTAATTCTCTTTTCTTTTTCGTACATCACGGGACACAGAGCGACTTAGTCATTACTAATGGGTTATATAGTTTACCTTCAGGTGTTGGCACTGGCCAATTCCAAACCGGAAGTACCCTCCCCTATATAAGCCCCTCCCACCCGGGAGCACCTCAGTTTTTTGCCAGTGTCTAAGGTGTTGGCCAAAGAGTAACATGTGTTTTCACTGGGCTTGCGTACAGGTTCTTTTGGGCCTTAGTAAGCTGTTCCGGATCCCACCAAAAAAGCTTCATAGCTAAACGGTCGGTACCCGGGCCTTGCAGCAGAAGAGCAAGGTTTTGCCTGTAATGCTTCTCTTAGGAGGGCTGGACCCTGGGATCCAGAGCTCTGGTCATACCCACGACCAAGACGCTGTCTGTGCAGGGTGCTATACAGGTCCAGGGGAGTGGAATCCTTGGGAACCCGGTCCCTGAAGGTTTAATTACAATGCCTGCCGTGATAGGTGAAGTTTGGACTTTTGTGGACCAAACAAAGTCCTGCGGCGGGGATCAGGTAAGTGGGGGCCCTCAGGAACTTGGTTCTATTGGGGGACCCCCAAGCCTAATTTGTCTTTCTGTCTGTTACCTAACGGTATTCCCGCTAAATATCTGTGTTTGCCTATAACTACTGAAAATGTAAAATTTTAATAGTAGTCAAGAAAAAAAAAAAAAAAAACAGGGACCGCGGTACCTGTGTTAAACCACTAGAGGCCGCTGTAGTCCATTTTTTCTTGTAAATGTGGATCTTTGGTTTTCTCAACTCAAAAGATCCAGGCAGCTGGTAAGTTTCTCTGAGGGAATCCACTTCCTCTGCCCTGTTGCTGCGTTCATCCACCGCACAGGCCCTCCGGCAAAAAGGGCCCTGGCTCCTAGTCCTCTGTTGGTTTTCGAAAAGGGCGCCATTGGCGCACGGGCGCGCGCGCGGGCGCGTGCACGCGCCTCCTATGAAAAAAAAGGGGCGGGGCGGGTGGATGACGCTCGATGCGCGCCGCGGCGCTTCTGCGCATGTGCGGGCGTCCCAGCATGGTTAAAAGACACAGTACAAGTGTCAGCTGCATGCAAACAGAGCTAGCAACAAACAGTGGCACACAGAGGCGGTTGATGCAGGCATCCCCATAGAAAGGCACTTTAGTGGACACCAGCTGGTATATAGCAGCACCTGTGTTAGACTATTACCAGCAAAAATTGGTGTATGACGACGGGAATACCTCAGCTTTGTGCTTAAAGGATATGTCGTCCAGACGCTCCGGAAATAGATCTTCCAGGAAGCCAAAGGGGTCTCCATCGGGCTCTGAGGATATTGGGCATGCTTGCACTGCACCAATCTCCCCTGAGAATGCAGAGGTCAGTAGCCGTAGAAACCCCGCAGGAATGCCTGGTGCTGCGGCTGTCCCCAGTCCACCTGCTCCTGTATATATAACAGAGGAGGTTTTATCCTCAACTCTGGGAGGATTGGAAGAGAGATTAACAGCATTGATCGCTGCTTCCCTGTCACAGGAAAAGCGCGTCCGATCTCCGTCTCCTCCTTCAGAGTGCCTGTTAGTGGAGGAACAGCCCCACACAGAGATCGACCTACCTGAAGGGGATCAGGATGAGGTTGATTCACTTATAGAGGAATCAACAGTGGAAGAACCTTTCTCAGCTTCTCAGGCTGAAAGATTATGGGTTCAGTCTCTGACTAACATGGTCCGATCAGCATTTAAAATGCCTCTGGCGGAACCACCATCCACTACGGTTTCCTCGCTGGGGTCGCTAAAAGCTCCCCAGGCGGTCTGTTCCTTCCCAATCCACCCTTTATTAGAAGGGCTTATTTACCAGGATTGGGAGCATCCTGATAAAATATTTGCTCCCCCCAAGAGATTTCCGGTGATCTATCCCATGGAGGATAAGTTCATAAGAAAATGGAGGGTCCCTATAGTGGACGCAGCCATCTCTTCTGTTAACAAATCACTGACATGTCCAGTAGATAATGTTCCAATGTTCAAAGACCCAATAGATAAAAAATTGGAGTCTTTACTAAAATCTGCTTTCTCTACAGCAAGTATGGTGACACAACCTGCGGTAGCAGCGATTGGAGTCTGCCAAGCAGTGAAAGATCAGTTGAAACAAGTCTTAAGGGACTTACCAGATCAGCAGGCTCATGCCCTAGCTGACCTGCCTAGAGCCTTGTGTTTTGCGGTGGACGCCATAAAGGATACAATCCAACAGGCCTCCCGCTTTACGCTGTCTATAGTACATATGCGTAGGCTTCTGTGGCTCAAAAACTGGTCTGCTGAAGCTCCCTGTAAAAAACTGCTGGTTAGCTTCCCATTTCATGGAGAACGCTTATTTGGAGAAGATCTGGACAAATATATCCAGAAAATTTCTGCCGGTAAAAGTTCACTCTTACCGGTTAAGAACAAGGGTAGAAGTCCTTCTTTTAAGAGGCCTACCTCTCCAGTCCCGGGCACATCGGCTGTAAAGCAGTTCCGACGGCCTCCGCGGTCAAATTCAGGGGGCAGAAATCAGGGACAATCACAGGGTAACAAGAAGCCCTGGATCAAGAGAGGTACAAAACCTCCCCCTAAGGCATGAAGTATTGCCCCCGCTCAATCGGGTGGGGGGAAGACTTCAGTTGTTCACAGAGACCTGGCGGGACACCATCAGAGACAGATGGGTGCTCTCCGCAGTAAGTCTGGGATACAAGCTGGAGTTAAAAGGCACTCCTCCTGCCCAATTTATGAGGTCAAACGTGCCAAGAGATCCCCAAAAGAGAGGATCCCTCCTTCTGGCACTAGAACAACTATTGCTCCAAGGGGTAATCATGAAGGTTCCCCTGGAAGAAAGCGGATTCGGGTTTTACTCGAACCTTTTCACAGTCCCCAAACCAAATGGGGACGTGAGGCCCATATTAAATCTAAAAGGGCTAAACAAGTTCCTAAATATCAGGACCTTTCGGATGGAGTCGATCCGATCAGTGGCCACCGCCCTACAAGGGCAGGAATGGCTAGCCTCGATCGACATAAGGGATGCTTATCTGCATATTCCCATCTTTCCGGCCCATCAGAAATTTCTACGCTTTGCAGTAGAAGGGCGCCATTTTCAGTTCAGAGCCTTACCTTTCGGTCTGGCCACAGCACCACGAGTGTTCACAAAAATTCTGGCCCCATTATTGGCCAATCTAAGAACACAGGGTGTAACGATAATGGCATATCTAGACGACCTGCTACTAATAGACCACTCAGTGGAAAAGCTGGAAGTAGCTATTCACAAGACAATCGAGTATCTGGAATATCACGGTTGGATTATCAACCGGGACAAGTCAGCTCTAAGACCAGTCAAAAGTCTGGAATACTTAGGGCTAAGGCTGGATTCAAATCAGAGAAAGATTTTCTTACCTCCAGAGAAGGTGTCGTCTTTAAGAAATTTGACCCACTTAGTGGGTACAAAAAGAAAACCATCCATACGTCTCTGCATGAGGCTGCTGGGAAAGATGGTGGCTTCATTCGAAGCGGTACCCTACGGTCAATTCCATTCAAGGAATTTGCAAAGGGCCATACTGTCAGCCTGGAACAAAAAAGTTCAGGCTTTAGACTTACCAATGTCCCTGTCCCCTTCCGTTCGCAAGAGCCTCCATTGGTGGTTGGTGCCCCAGAATCTGGAAAGAGGGAAACCCTTCAGTCCGGTTTCTTGGAAGGTGGTCACTACAGATGCCAGCCTCATCGGCTGGGGGGCAGTGCTGGAGCAATGGTCTCTCCAGGGCAGGTGGTCAGAAGCAGAAAAGGCCCTGCCCATCAATCTCTTAGAGATACGAGCAGCCCGGTATGCCCTAGTAGCATGGACATCCAAACTCCAGGGGTCCCCTGTCAGAATTCAATCAGACAATGCCACGGCAGTGGCATATATCAATCATCAGGGTGGCACCAAAAGTCGTGCAGCCCAGAAGGAAGCAAATTGCATCCTGGAGTGGGCAGAAAGATATGTCCCAGCCATATCCGCGGTTTTCATCCCAGGAGTGGAAAATTGGAGAGCGGACTTTCTAAGTCGCCAACAATTATGCCCGGGGGAATGGTCTCTTCACCCCGAGGTTTTCCAGGCAATATGCCAGCGGTGGGGAACACCGGATGTAGATCTGCTAGCATCCAGATTCAACGCAAAGGTGGACAGGTTTGTGTCTCGCACAAGGGATCCCCTAGCTTGCGGCTCGGATGCCCTAGTGTTTCCTTGGGATCGGTTCAAGCTGATATATGCATTCCCACCGCCACAATTGTTACCGCGATTACTCCGCAGAATCAGGGTAGAAAAGAAACCAGTGATTCTGGTGGCTCCAGCGTGGCCCCGAAGGGCATGGTACGCGGAGATTGTAAAAATGTCAGTGAGGAGTCCTTGGACCCTCCCACTTCGTCCGGACCTGCTGTCGCAAGGACCGATATACCACCCTTCCTTACCAGCCCTAGGTTTGACGGCCTGGCTATTGAAGCCCACATTCTGAAAAAGAGAGGGCTCTCTAATTCTGTGGTATCTACCATGATCAATGCCAGGAAACCGGTATCCAGGCAGATCTATTATAGGATCTGGAAAGCGTACATTACGTGGTGTGAGACCAAGAAATGGCATCCACGTAAGTACATGATAGGGAGGATTCTGGACTTCCTACAGTGGGCTGTAGATAGGAAGCTGGCCTTGAGTACTATCAAGGGTCAGATTTCGGCCTTGTCAATATTTTTTCAAAGGCCCTTGGCTTCGCATTCACTAGTCAAAGCCTTTATACAAGGAGTGATGCGTATTAGCCCTCCGGTTAGTATTCCCATATGTCCTTGGGACTTAAACCTGGTTCTGTCGGTTCTACAGAAACAACCGTTTGAACCATTACAACACATTTCCTTGGTTCTTCTCACCAGGAAATTGGTTTTCTTAGTAGCCATTTGTTCGGCTAAAAGAGTGTCGGAATTAGCAGCTATGTCCTGTAAGGAGCCATATCTGGTTGTCCATAAGGACAGAGTAGTATTACGTCCTCATCCAGCCTTTCTTCCTAAGGTGGTATCGAGGTTTCATTTGAACCAAGATGTGGTTCTTCCTTCTTTTTTCCCCAAACCTAGCTCAGTAGAGGAAAAGTTATTACATTCTTTGGATGTGGTAAGAGCAGTTAAAGCTTATATAAAAGCCACTGCTCAGATTCGCAGAACGGATTCTTTGTTTGTTCTGCCGGAAGGCCCCAGAAGGGGTCAGGCAGCATCAAAATCTACTTTAGCCAAGTGGATTCGACAGGTCATAATACAAGCCTATGGCTTGAGAAAGAGACCGCCTCCGTTCAAAGTTAGGGCGCACTCCACAAGAGCGGTTGGAACTTCATGGGCAGTGCATCACCAGGCCTCCCTGGCTCAAGTATGTAAGGCCGCAACATGGTCTTCGGTACACACGTTTACTAGATTCTATCAGGTAGACGTTAGAAGTCAGGAGGATGTCGCCTTTGGGCGCAGTGTGTTGCAGGCCGCAAAAGATCCTCATGCCTGATGGCGCCCAGCTTATGTACCCCCCCCTCATTTGGCATTGCTTTGGGACGTCCCATTAGTAATGACTAAGTCGCTCTGTGTCCCGTGATGTACGAAAAAGAAAAAGGGATTTTTATAACAGCTTACCTGTAAAATCCTTTTCTTGGAGTACATCACGGGACACAGAGCTCCCACCCCTCTTTTTGGGACACTTATTGCTTGGCTACAAAACTGAGGTGCTCCCGGGTGGGAGGGGCTTATATAGGGGAGGGTACTTCCGGTTTGGAATTGGCCAGTGCCAACACCTGAAGGTAAACTATATAACCCACATTAGTAATGACTAAGTCGCTCTGTGTCCCGTGATGTACTCCAAGAAAAGGATTTTACAGGTAAGCTGTTATAAAAATCCCTTTATTTCATCTGTGTCACATTTATTGGTTGGATGTTATTGTATATATATTTTTCACAGCTATTCATGGTATTCACTGAACATTTATAGCGCCTCATCCTTTATTTTTTTTATTCACTAATTCTAGCACTAGACCTCAGTAAATCTAAAGTGGTAACCTGTAAAGGCTTTTAAAGCATCGCCTATGGATAGTACAATTTATGTTGTTTGTCACCGTTGCACGGGCGTGCGCAATTTTAAAGTGTGACATGTTTGGTATCTATTTACTCGGTGCGACATCTTTTATGTTTTACCAAAAAATTGGGTTATGTATTGTGTTTTTTTGCGATGAAATTTAATTTTTTTTTTAAATGTTCTCAAAAATTGCATTTGAAAAACCTCTGCACAAATACTGTAACATAAAAAATTGGAAAACCTATCCATTTACTCTCTAGGGTCTCTGTTTTACAAAAGTATATAATGTTTGGGGGTTCTAAGGAATTTTCTAGCCAAAAAATACTGATTGTTACATGTGAACAAAAAGTGCCAGAAAATGCTTGGTCTTTTTTTTTTTTTTTTTTATATTCTTTATTGGAAAATTATTCAATTACAAAATACACCCACACTGGTGTACCAAAAATGTATAAAAAATACAACATTCATGTTTCCCGCTTTTCCTAGAACCCATTTCCCCTGTCCCCCCCTCTTCCCATTACACTCTACCCCCCCCCCCACCCATCCCCGATCTGCCATCCTATCTTCATTTCCTGCTTTAAAATCTGTCTATTTCAGTCATTCCTTGTGCGTATTTATCTGACAATTTAAATGCTCTCCATTTCTCCCATGTTGCTCTATATCTTTCTTCCCTTCCCTGCTCTCTGCGGCTAAGGTACTCCATTTCGGCTATATAGTTTACTCATTGTATCCACTCTTTTATGGTCGGTTTTGTCGTTTGTAACCATTTTTTGGGGATTAGTCCTTTTGCCGCGTTAAGCGTTGGAGGGACCAAAGTTTTTCATATTTTTTTTTTGTTTTATTTGTACCATGGAACAAACATGTCTAGGGATTGAGTGGGATCTTCTCACTGGTTATTTGTTCTATATACTCTAGAACTTCCTCCCAGTACTCTTTTATTTTTGGGCACTCCCGCCATAAATGTATTGTCGTTCCCTTTTGTTTACAATGCCTCCAGCATAAGCAAGAATTATTTGGGTGTATTTTATTCATTCTCTCTCTGGGGTCAAATGCCAATGTACCATACACTTATAGTTTGTTTCGATCGTCATTATATCAGATGCGGAATTAAATACTGCCCCGGTCATTTCTGATTCCTTTAGTTTTTTACCCACGTCAAAGCTTTTCCATGGGGTTTATTACTTTTTCATCTCTAATTGGTTGTGGTATATAAATGAGTTATAAAAGTGAAAGTCTTCTGCGCTACTAATGAGTAAAAGAATATGTGGAAGTGTGTGTGTACAATGTGCCAAAAGCTCCAAAAACTAATAGTGTTCACCTCACACAACCATAGTAAATACAAATAGAAATATTTTCGTGCTAAAAGTTAAAATAAATTCCAATCACTCAATATTACAATTCCTCAATATAAGTGATATAAGGTGTAAAAAATTGTGACAATAATCTAGACCGTGAAAATAAATATAAAGTGCAACATCAAAGTAAAAATCAATAGTGCAAAATCAGCAATAGTGCAAATGGAGAAGTCCAAAATCTTATTAGAAATGGTATATAACTTATATAATAAAGTGCTAAAAGTGCTATTATTGCCAAAGAATATAGATGTGAGTCCTGATGTGTTGGAGGCAATAAAACATCAAAGTCTCTTTGGTATTAATGGTAGATACAAAAACAAGATTATAATCAGTGGAATCTGTATCAGGTTGATTCAGAACAGAGTGGCTGTATCATATATACTTCGCTGTGTTCTTAGGGTATCCCAACCTGTCTCCCAGAACTCTCACATCTATATGGAGTAATGTGAGCATCAAAATATAATCTCCTCCTTCCTCTGCTGGGTTCTCCCTGCTCGATATCCCGACTGTTGTCCTCCTATGAATCCAATCCTCCCATGGATATCTTTACCTAGGGGGAATAGCTACAGGGATATGGCCAGCCCAGGGATGGGGGGATAGAGAAAGATGCCTCCAATAGTGTAGTGGTTGTTATATAAAACTAAATTTATTTAAAACTATAAATGCCCTTACATTGATAAAAATAATGACATGCAAACAAATCGCACTGTTTGCAGCGCCGTCTTACTCGTCCTCTGGGTAGTTCCGGTTCAGAGTGACTTCATCAGGGGAACCTGATTGGTTGTTGAGGTGTTGTTTATGTAGCGGGGTCTTCTTTAAGGCCCCGGGACTACGTTACCCAGAACCCCATTCGGCACCTAGATTGCAGTCGGCCACCGCAGAGACTCATGGGAGGGGGTTATTTAAGAAGGAGGCGAGGCGGAGCTCGGGCTCTTTGGACACGGCGCTACAAGCAACAGCTTCTTCCTGTGCGGATCTGCTGCAGCACAAGGCCTGAAGCCTGGGGCCTTGTGCAACCTCCAAAGAGCCTTCCACCCTACTGCGGAGCCTGGGTGGCATCTGACTGGCCGAGTAAGGACATCAGTTGGATCGGGGACCCGATCGTTGCAGACGCTGTGTGCGGATACACAGCGGGTGGATGTCCCGGACTGGGATCGCGTCCGGAGTGGTGAGCGGGCACATGCCCAAAACCAATAGACTGTACTGAGTTCAGACCTACGGCCTGTATTGGCCCACCGTTCGTTTTTTTGTTGTTTGGCTGGGGACCGGTAGCAGGACAGAGTTGAAGTGTCCCCAGTATAGTGTTTCAAGTGACTGCCATATTGCGGATTACAAATACCATTCATCAAGTGCACCACCGAAAGTTTGAATGCGAAGAAATACCTAGGGGAAAGACTGAGATTTCTTGTATGTCAGGCCTGGCTCGGGAGGGGTGGTAGAGGATTTATGCGCCATAGGGCGCGTACACCACAATAGCTGCGCGTGGTGGGTTACCGCGTGGGACCATTGTTGTGTGCTACACTTATTGCTGCAGGGCTCTGTGAGCAAGTTGTATGTGTTCTGTTCTGCTTATGCCCATTTGATGAAAGTAAAATTGTTCTATTTAACCTTTCACATCAGTGTGTTGTCTTACTGCAAGGAGGTTACACCTTGCAATACTACTGTTTATGACAAGAGTTAACCCTAGACTAACTGTGCCAGAGTGGGTCGAGTAAGATTGCTGGGGGTTGGCGGTGCTGTACACAGGGCCCGAAATCAAACCAGCGGCTCTCTTAACTGGGGGTAGCGCTACACGTGGGGGCTCTCGAGTCCGGGATCCTGTTGCAAGTAACGCGCCAAAAAGTACCAGCATGGACCCACTAGAAGTAGAACAGTGGTGCAAGACAGTTGGCACAGATCCAGCCGGGGTAGTAGTCATAGAACTTCCAGGGATCTGGCAAGAAGAAGCGGTGAAGCAGCTAGTGATGTCACTGTCCCCGTATCAGAAGGCATGGGTGGTGGATGTCAGGACGAATTCCTCACTGACACACTCACTAATAGAGTGGAAGGATGAAGTCCCAGAGCATTTCAAGAATCCAAGTGTAGAAGCCATAGATGATCAGACTTATAGCCTAATACACGCGCTGCCGCCCAAGCCAGGAGGACGGTTTCAGACACCGAAACTATCTCCACCACCCACCCTAAAAGCAGAGAAACGGGAGAAGAAAGAGAGTCCCGGGTCGCCGCAGGCCACCCTCAGCGCAGAGCTGTGCGCGGTCCTAGGGGAGATTGTAGCCCAGTGTAAGAAAGATCCTACAGATTACCAAATGTCAGGATACAGAAAACTCAGAATATTCTCAGGAAGGAAACCTGTACCTTCGGGTGAAGAGGGGTTTGAGGAGTGGTTAGACGGTGCCACTCAGGCCCTAGAAGAATGGGAAGTCCCTGATCATAGGAAAAAGCAGAGAATTGCTGAAAGCCTGAAGGGGCCTGCGCTAGAGGCTATACGCAACCTCAAGATGAGTAAGACAGACTGTGATGCACAGGATTATCTGGACATTCTGCAGAATGTGTTCGGTGGAACAGAGAAAATCACTGAGCTCACTTACCAGTTGGAGCACTGCTATCAAAAGACAGGAGAGAAACTGTCAGAGTTCATGAGGCGCCTGGATAAGATCCTGCACAAAATGATCTTGAAGAAGGGGATTGATCCGCGGAAGGTGGATGAGGCCCGTGTTCAGCAGGTGATGAGAGGATCTCAGCCCCTGGACCCCATCGCATTGGCGCTACGCACAAGGCAGGACGGGAAGAGCCTGGAGTACCCTGACTTGATCCGAGTAGTCAGAGAGGAAGAAGCGATGCTGGAGGAGAAGAAGAGGAACCAACCGGTTGAGTCAGTAAATCCTCCTCCGGTGATGGTCAGGACGGCCATGACCCTGGAAAGAGACTCAGAGGTGGATACCTTGAAGTCACAGATGTCCCAAGTATTGGGGATGCTGGCCTCCCTGATGGAAAAGAAGTCAAGGGAACCAGAGAGGGAAAGTCAGAGGAAGGAGCTGTTTCCCAATACCTCAGCGCCCGCATCCCTGGAAGATTGGGGGGATGTGATTTGTTTCAATTGCGGAGGAGCTGGCCATTTCGCCAAAGTGTGTACCAGCCCAAAGAAAAAAAAGATGAATAACCGCAAGCCGCCGGAAAACTTCAGCGGGCCCCGGTGAAGGAGTCAACCGGGTGCCCATCATCTCCAGTGAGCTCCAAACAGCATGAGAAGCACACAAAAAGAGTGGACAAGACCCCTCAGAAGAAACATAAGGTTCCTCAGAGGGAACGCACCCCAAAGAAAGAGAGTAATGTCCCTCAGCGGGTAGTTACACCCATCAAAAGGAGGGAGATCAATGCATACCAGGCCCAAGAGAGACTTAAGTCCAAAGAGAAGTGGAAGAAAGTAAGTCCGAGAGGAAAATGCAAAGATCAAAGGAAAGAGACCCCTTTGAAGCGTTATCCAGAGAAGCTGGTGGGTCCCTCCCCGATAGTACCTGTTCAAGTGGAGAGAGTCTACACAAGAGCCATATTGGATACTGGGGCGCAAGTGACCCTGTTGTACCGGGACTTTTATGACGAGCATCTAAGTCACCTACCCATCCAGAAGATTGAAGAGTTGGAGATATGGGGAATTGGGACAGAGAGTTTCCCTTATGATGGCTATTTGCCTATAAAACTGACTTTCGACCCGTCCATAGCCGGGAAGGCTGAAGTGTTCGACACCTTAGCTGTGGTGTGCCTCCGACCGCCTGGAGCTAACAAGAGTTCCCTAATAATAGGGACCAACACGGATCTGGTCCGAAGACTGCTGGCCCCTCTAACAAGAAGGAAAGACCCCACAGTCACTGAGATCCACCCAATGTTGAAGACAGCCTATCAACGGATGATCTTGGAACAGAAGGCCCCGGAAGAGGGGGTAGGGAAGGTCTGGAGGCTGGGAAGAAGGGGGATAGTGCTGCAGCCCAGGGGAGTGGCCTGCTTGAAAGCAACAGTGAAACTCACTTGGGAGCAGCCTGGCCCTTTTGTCATGTTGGAACCCGACCCAAGGGAAGAACATTCGGGCTTAGAGGTAGTCCCAGAAGTGGTCCCGGTGAGGGCCCTGAAGAAGGCTCACTGTAAAGTGCCTGTGAGCATCAGAAATACCACGGATGGTCCCATGGAAATCCCAGCCAGACTGCTGTTGGGCCGGGTGAGCCCAGCTACCCCAGTTGCTTCATCAGATGTGGAGAAGACAGATGGAGGGAGTATTGTGTGGGAGAAACTTTCCATGGAGAACTCAAACCTGCCCAGGGCTTGGAAAGAGAGAGCCAAGGCCCAGTTGACCAGATGGGAAAGGATCTTTTCCCAAGATGAATTTGATGTGGGATGTGCTAGGAGTGCCACCCATCGAATCTGTCTCCAGGAACACAAGCCCTTCAGGGAAAGGGTTAGGCGGGTTCCGTTGGCAGACCTCGAAGACTTGAGGGAGTAGCTCTCCGAGCTCAAGCAAACAGGGGTGATTCGAGAATCTAGAAGTCCCTATGCCTCCCCCATAGTGGTGGTCCGGAAGAAGAATGGGTCATTGAGGCTGTGCATAGACTATAGGACCCTCAACAGGAGAACCATACCGGACCAGTATACCACTCCGAGGATAGAGGATGCTCTACAGAGTTTGTCTGGAGCCAAGTGGTTCAGTGTTATGGACCTCAAGAGCAGGTACTATCAGATCCCGATGCATCCAGAAGACAAAGAGAAGACGGCTTTCATAACCCCGGTGGGGTTCTTCGAATTTGATCTGATGCCTCAAGGTCTGTCTGGAGCTCCAGCCACCTTCCAATGTCTCATGGAGAAGACTGTGGGAGATATGAACCTCATCGAAGTCCTAGTTTACTTAGATGACATCATTGTCTTTGGGAGGACCTTGGAAGAACATGAAGAGAGGCTGGAGAAAGTTTTGAAGAGACTGAGTGAGGAAGGACTCAAGCTCTCACCTGAAAAATGCCAATTCTATCAGTCATCAGTCAACTATCTGGGACACATAGTGTCTGAAGATGAGGTGGCCACGGACCCCGAAAAATTGGAGGCAGTTACCTCCTGGCCGAGGCGTTCTGTTCCTACTATAGGAGGTTCGTGGAGGGGTTTGCTCGGATAGCCAGGCCTCTGAATGAGCTGCTCAAGACGGAGGGAGAAGAGGATGACTCGGGCCCTAGGAAGCCAGGGGAGTCAGTCAAGGACCAGTGGAATGAGAAGTGTGAGGATGCCTTCCAGATGTTGAAAAAGAATTTAACCACTGCCCCTGTTCTGGCCTATGCAGACCCAAAGAAGCCATTGTGTCATTGGACACATGTAAGGCATTTGATAGTGTGGAATGGCCATATATTTTCCAGGTACTACAAATGTATGGCTTCGCCCCTAGGGTGGTAGCATGGGTAAAACTCCTTTACACTTCCCCGGTGGCTCGGGTGCGGGTCAACTCCTCTATAACTGAACCCTTTCCAATAACTAGGGGCACACAACAGGGGTGCCCATTGTCACCCCTCTTGTTTGCCCTGGCCATGGAGCCACTAGCGGTACGTATCCGGTCCTCCCCTTCCATCAAGGGCCTCCCAATTGCCACTATAGAAGAACGTATTTCATTATATGCGGATGACACGTTGGTGTATCTGGCTGATACCGATGGGTCGCTGAAGGCTTTGCTGATGGAGATTACCACCTTTGGTGATTATTCAGGCTTCCGGGTGAATTGGGATAAGTCCAGACTTTTTCCACTAGACGTGGCTGTGCCCCCCCTAATTCACCCGGATTCCAAACTTCAGGTAGTGTCCTCCTTTAGGTACCTTGCGGTGGTGGTACAAACCCCTATATCTACATATATCGCCAATAACCTCGATCCCCTATTGGCCCGCCTCCAGGAGCAGACCAAGTAGGGGATGGACTTGCCATTGGACCTTATGGGGAGGGCCAATGTCCTAAAAATGATTTACTTACCAAGATTGCTTTATATCCTTGCTAACTCCCCCTGCAAGGTGCCTAAAGCTATCTTAAAACGCATAGACACAATATGCACGACTTTCCTGTGGAAAGGCGGCTTCCCCCAGGGTGGCACTTGAAACGTTGAGATTACCGGCACACTTGGCGGGCCTGGCATTTCCAAATTTCTTCCTCTATTACTTAGCATCCCAGTTGGTGCACATCCATGATTGGCTGTGTCCAGTCCCGAAAAATGCCTGTACCTCCACGGAGGGGGCCATAGCATCCTCCCTGGAGACTCTGCATAATATCATCTACAGAGGACGGGTCCCTGACCGCCCCGGAACCTCTCTACTGGCCACCTCCCTTTCAATTTTCCGTTACATTGTCAAGAAGGTATCCATGCATACCTGGTCACAGTCTCCCAACAACCCTCTATGGTTCAACCCCAATCTGCGGGAATTGTACTCTCTTCCTGATCCCAATCGCAGGTACTCTAAGGTGGTTAACTATGTCACTTATAGTACGCCCAGGGCTTTAAAACTTTCTCTCAACTGCGATTAGATTTTGACCTGCCAAACTCGTACTTATTTTACTACTACCAGCTTCGGCATGCTATACAGGCCCAGTTTGGTTCCCTAAAAGACCCCACTGACCTGCCACCATTGGAAAAATTGCTCCGACAACCAGATCCCACTAAACTTATTTCCACTTACTATGCAACCCTGCTGACTGATTCTAACCCCAGGTTTCACAAGGCTCAGGACAAATGGACCTCTATGGACATCCCCTTGGAGGGTGAGAATTGGTCGGAATTTAGGGATACCTACAAAACTTCTGTCATTGCCTCCAGAGACCGAATCATACAAATTAAGATTTTCCACCAGACCCACCTTACTCCGGCGAGGTTGCACAGGATGGGTCTCTTGCCCTCAGCCGCTTGCTTTCGCGGCTGTGGCCAGGAGGCCGATTTCTTGCACTGTTTTTGGTCATTTCCGATAGTTCGGGACTTCTGAGAAGAGGTGGGTGCCTTTATTTCCTCAGCGTTGGGCCTCCCAAACATAATTCACCCCAAGAACTACCTACTAGGCATTTGGTGACTTACACCTATCAATGCATGCCAAGAGACTGCTCCGTATACTATATTTTTATGTTAAAAAAGACATTCTACTGTCCTGGAAGGGTGCACAGACCTCTTTGAAATCCCTTTGGTTGAAACTTATTAATAATTCTATCCCGTTATATACTTATATACTTACTTTTGAAATCGGAAACAAACCAAAACCTTTCATAAAATTTGGGGTAGGTGGCTGGCTAGCCCACTGATTCTTTCACAGCACTAACTGGAATACCCTTGCTTACCATGTGATGGACTGTGCCCTAAAGATCTCTAGTGTCTAGACCCCCACCTTTGTTGTGCCCGTGTTGGTATACATGCCCCTTTTACCAGTGTGCCTACTGTATATCCTTTGTATTGATATTCCTGTATTTTTCTATGTCTGATCATATTGTTTATCGTTTCAAACCAGTCTATCTGGTACGGTGATTGTTTTTTTTGTTTTTTTTTGTCAGTCTGTGGAACACTTTAATAAAAATATATCTTTAAAAAAAATGTGCGTGAGATTGGAGCGTGCTTGCCTTTTTTTGAGTTGGGAAGCTAATAGTTTGCCTGCTCTGTTATTTTGCGAGTAGGACAGTTTCAGTCGTTTAACATACGTATCATAGTCCGCTCTGAGTTCCTGTCGCAATTCCTCACGGCAGAAAATCAGGCGATCTAGTATTTGTGTGGAGGTTGTAGCTGGGTTTTTGTGTTGAGCCTCTAGGTCTGCAATGGATTTATGGAGTTGCGATGGTCGCTGAGTTTTCTTTTTTCTTTCTCTAGCTGCTATTTGGATGAGAATTCCCCTAGCAAATGCCTTATGTGCGCACCATGTTGTAAGAGCAGATCATTCCCCATTATCATTGATTTGAAAATATTCTCTAAGTTTTCCTGCTACCTCATCCCTAATCTTGGGATATGATAATAGGAAGGTGTTGTTGCGCCACAGTGGTTTGTGCAAAGTTTTGTTCGTATCCACAACATCTATAGTCACCGAAGCGTGGTCCGACCACGTCATGTTGTGTATGTCGGCCCTTCGAATTTTCTGAAGGTTATACATGTCTGTCAGAAAAAAATCAATTCTGGAGTAACTGCTATGCACTGAAGAATAGAACGTATAGTCCCTCTTGTGGCCTTCAGGCAGCGCCAGGGGTCAAATAGCCTCTCTTCGTGGCACATAGGTCCGAGAGTTGGCCTCCGCCTTTGGGCCACGGAGGAGGAGTCAAGCTCCCCGTTCAATACCGTATTGAAATCCCCACAGATAATCAAATTACCCGTTTGCATTTTCTTAGCTAGTTGGATAATCTTACGTATAAATTTTAACTGTTTAACATTAGGAGCATATAGGTTCACCAGTGTATAGGTGACCCGATCCAGTTCCACGGCCAATATGATGAAGCGTCCTTGTGGGTCGATATGGTCCTGCAATAAAGAAAATGTTAGAGTGTCCCGGACAGCAATCAAAACCCAATTTTTTTTAGAAGTGTCATTGGCTGTAAATATGTGTGGGAATTTCATATGGGAGCATTTCGGGGGTTTGATGCTAGAGAAATGTGTCTCTTGTGCACATAAAACATCGCATTTCAAGTCCAGAGCGGTCTTCCACAATGCTCGGCGTTTGTAGGGACTGTTCAGACCTCTCACATTGTAAGACATGAGCTTAAGATTCATTTAAATGGTAGGTAGAGCTTTGTTGCCATCTAGTGGTAGGAAATGGTGATGGTAGAGTTGTGAACTTCATTTGGGACAATTGTGTGACCAGGGAGAAAATGCTTGAGCAGGCTATCAAAAAACCAATAGAAACAAAAAGAAAAAACAAACTGGATTGATCAGTAGCTTAGCATTACTTTTCAAAAAACAAAAGTTTACGGGAAGCATCACGTAAATGAAGTTGGGGGGTAAAACAGGTCTTGAAATCTGCTGAACAGCGGATGATGAACATTCCATCACAGAGGCATGTTATAAGGCTGGAAGGTACTGAGGGTACAGTGGCTCTTAGAAATATAAAGCGTTATCAGGTGGATTTACAAGACTGCTGGTTTGGGTAGTTTATTCATTCCGACGGTGTTGACGGTTGTTGTTTACGCCTATCTTGAAGGGGCTCTGGATCTGCTGGATCCCCATTCACTGGGAGGAGGCGGCATCTTTTGAGGAGTTCAATGCCTTTTTCCAGTGAGTTGATCGAGTGCGATTCGTTATGCATGTCAACTAAAAGTTTAGCCGGAAAGCCCCACTTGAATAAAATGTTGTGGTTACGTAAAACTTTAGTGATAGGGACCAAGTTGTGTCTTGCCGACAGTGTTGCTTGAGACAAGTCAGTATATAGCGCAATTCCTGCGAACTGGCCCGGGAGCACGGGGTTCTGTCTAGCGTATCTCATCAGCTGGTCCTTTACATGGTAAAAGAGGATCCTCGCTATGACATCTCTGGGAGTTTGGTCACGCAGAAAAGATGGCTTAGGCAGTCTGTGGGCCCTGTCTATTATTATGTCAGACGGCCCTAGAGACGGTAGGGCTGTCATCATGAGTTTTTGTAGATACGCGAGAGATTGGCTGGTTTGATCGATTCAGGGACCCCTCTGAATTTAATGTTGTTCCTATGGGCCCTATCTTCAATATCCGACATTTTGAGGCGCATAGCTTTAAGCTCATCTTCAACATATAAAATAAGCATCAACCAATTCATTATGTGCCAGAGTGAACTCCTCCGTTTTCTGCTCCACGTATTCCAACCTGCTGCTGACTACATTGATTTTGTGCTGTGTGGTCTGCATAAAGGCTGCCATGTCCTGCTGAAGGGCCTCCCTTAATGTTTGCAGCATTTCTTTCATAGCTGTATCCAGGATGGGCTGCCCTGAGGTGGGGAATGCATCCAGGTGCTGGCTATATGAGGATGATTCCTCCAAATTGTCCCTGTAACTCCCTGCATCATCCCGGGCCTCCCCTGCTTTCCCTGTCCTTTTTTGTTTGACAGGGCTATTGGAGGGGGAGGGTATTTGTAGGGTGCCAGATTGTTGTTCCAGAAAAATGTGTATATCCAGGGCGTTCCAAGCATTTGAATCCCGACAGATAAAGTCTGTGTTGGAGAGGGTAGCAAATCTTCACACACTTTAGGCAGCACTCAGGGAGACAAGCAATCTCTAATTGGAAACAGAAAAACAAACAAGTGCAGAAGTATAAAACTTTTAATATCCCCTAAAAGGGTTAAAAACACGTATAAGATAGTGGATGAAACAGGCATGTAGCAGGTAAGTGCGTCCAGGAGATGTTCCAGTAGCAGGGCAGTCCCAGTCTGTGATGGTAAAGCTTCCAGGGAAGTCCACGAGATAACAGCTAATTTGTGCTGTGAATGTTCAGAGGACACAGTAACGCTGGAGCCTGGGGATGACGTCAGAGGAAGCGAGACAGAAACCAGCATGGAACACAAACAGGAAGTGGACAGGAAGTGTGTCATAGAGGCGGGATGCATTTCGGAACAGCTCATTGGTTCCTTCTTCAGCCAGTGACCTTGTTGTGACCCATGGATGGCGATGGATTGTCGGCCTCCCTGGCTGTGGAGGATGCTGAGCTGTTCCCGGTACTGGCGCCATCTTGTATTTTACGGCCTGTCAGAGAGGGGTAGAAATCGGTGAGTTTTTGCGGCCCCTCTCTCTCCTTTCTTTTAGCCATGTTGGCGATTGTGTGCCCCTCAGTCTCCCCTCTTAAATGATACCAAGATTGCCACTGTAGATGGGCTGCGAGTCGCGATGTATCTCCCGCTGTGGCAGAGCTCCTCACTCACACCACCATCAGCTCCGGCCGCCGGCTCCGCCCCCGTGTCCCATATTTTAAATACGTTTTTAGTTATGATGTGTGTGTCTGTGACCAGTGCTCTTAATTTTGGTGGTATCCAGATATTTTTATGTAGCTGTGTTGTGCATAATGTGTCTTCCATTTGTACAAACTTCTTTTTAGTATATGAATTTGCCCATTCTGCTAGTCTTGCTAGTATGACTGCTTTATAATATCTCTGTACATCTAGAAGTGCCAACCTTCCATTTTTTTTTTCCGACTTAAGAGTGCGTGGTTTACTCTGGCCTTTTTACCCTGCCAGATGTATTTCAAAATTATAGTTTTAATCACCCTGAAAAAGCTTTGTGGTATTTCTATTGGGAGCATTTGGAATTTATAGGTTGCTTTTGGCAAGATCATCATTTTTAATACATTGACCCTTCCTATCCAAGAGATGGGTCTCTTCACCGTATTTTTAATTTCTAGTTTAATTTAGTTAATCAAGGGGATATAGTTGGCCACATAGAGTTTTTCTAGTGTAGGTGTTATTTTAATTCCTAGGTATGTTAATGCTGTTGTCTCCCAGGTGAATGGAAATTCCTTCTGTAGTGCTTTTTCTTCATTTTTATCTATTCCTAAGTTTAAAATTACGGATTTTATAGGGTTGATTTTGAAGTTCGAGAGTTCTCCATATTTTTTTATTTCTCTTATTACATTGGGCAATGATATCCTTGGTTTAGTTAGGTATAGGAGTATGTCGTCTGCATACGCAGCCACCTTGTGTTCCTCCTCCCCCACTCTCACCCCTCCTATGTCCGTATTTTTCCGTATTTTTGCTACCAATGGTTCTAGTGCTATTACATACAGGAGGGGTGAGAGTGGGCATCCTTGTCTTGTTCCATTGAACATCTCAAACACAGACGACACACTCCTATTGACCTTAACCCTGGCTGTTGGGTGGTTATATAAGTTATTAACCCATCTCATAAATCTAGATCCCAGACCTATATTCCAGAGTGTGTCCATCATAAACCCCCAGGCGACTCGTTCAAATGCCTTTTCGGCATCGATTGACATAAGTACGACTGGGGGTTTCTTCTCCTTATCCTTGCGCATTAGTAATACGGTTCTTATGCTATTATCTCTTCCCTCCCTGCCTGTTACAAAGCCCGCCTGGTCCTCGTTTATTAGTTCCGGCATTGGGGTTTTTATTCTCGTTGCCAATATTTTAGCATATAACTTTATGTCTGCGTTTAACAACGCTATAAGCCGGTAATTGGAACAGATAGTTCCGTCCTTTCCTGCTTTTGGTATGATTGAAATATTGTCAAGGAGTGATTATTTTCTTATTTCTTCCTCTTCTCCTAATTTGTTAAAATAATTGCATAATTCTGGTACTAATAGCTCTCGAAAACCTTTTATAGTACTTGATCAGGAATCCGTCCAGACCCGGGCTTTTCCCCCTGGTGTTTCTCGGAGAGCTTCATTTATTTCCTCCTGTGTGATTGGGTCTTCTAGGGGCTCAGCTCTTTCTCAGGCTATCTTTGGGAGATTAGCTTCCTCTAAGTATTCCCGTATTTTAATTTTTCTACTCTCCTCTTCCTGTTGTGTCTCATTCGTTCTGATGGAATATAATGTGCTATAGTATGTTTTAAAGACCATTGCAATTTCCGATGTTTTATATTTCATCTCTCCTGTCTGGTTCTTTATCTTTTCTATATAATTCAGAGGTTTTTTTTTCCCTTTGATAATCTTGCCAAATATTTCCCGGGTTTATTTCCCCATTTGTATCTTTCTTTTGCAACATTGTTGAATACTTTTCTAGTTTCCTGTTCCATCAGGTCTCTAAGTTGCCCCCTCTTGATTACTATCTTTTGATGTGTTTCCCTTTCTTGATGTATTTTGTGTTTTTGTTCAAGGTCATGTAATTCTTTTATTGTGTTTATCATAGGTAGTTCTCTTTCTTTCTTTTTTCCCGCCCCAATGGAAATCAATTTGCCCCTGATATACACCTTATGGGCTTCCCATATTATTGCTGAACTCACATCTGGTGTATTATTTGTCGTAAAGTATTGTTCGATTTCCCTCGCTATTGTTTTACCTACTTCTATGTCATCTATAATGTCTTCGTTTAAACTCCATGTCCCTTTTCTTTGGTCTATTTCCTTAAACCCAATTTTTACTATTACCGGGGCATGGTCAGAAATTTATATTATACCAATTGACGTTTCAACTACATATTCCAAGACCCCGTGATCCACCAGAATGTAGTCAAGTCTCGAATATGTGTCGTGCACCGATGAGTGGTATGTGTAGTCTTTTTTATTTGGGTGTGTTATTCTCCATGGATCTACCAATTGCTGATTATGTATTTTTTTTCGTAACCAATTTTAGTTGTTTGCTATCTTGCATCGGTGCACCAGACGTATTGTCAAGCTTGTGTTCCATTTAGAAGTTGAAATCTCCTGCTAGAATTACATAACCTTGTTTGAAGTCCATTAGGGCATTCAAAATCCCCTTCAGATATTTTTTAGGGTGTCTACTAGGACAGTATACATTTGCTAAAGTATATTTTTTCCCTTGGAGTATCCCTTCCAAGAACAGGTAACGACCTTCTGGATCCACTCTCCTGTCTTCAACAGTGAAGCTGATGTTTTTTCCCAATAGCTACTCCATTTGCTCTTTTATTTGGAGAGTCCCCATAGTACCAGGTTGGGATCGCCCGTGAATATCATTTTGTATTAGAAGCTAATGCTATATGAGTCTCCTGTAAGAAGATTATTTCTGCGGAGTACCTTTCCATCTCCTTTAATACCATGTGTCTTTTTTCTAGAGAGCTAAGACCTCTAATATTGTATGTGATAAAATTGACATCAGTCATGCGTCTTTCTTGTTCATTTTCTTCACATTTCTTACTCTAATGCCGTGTACAAACGATCGGATTTCCTATGGATTCTAATCCGAAGGATTTTTCCATCGGAAATCCGATGAAGCTGACTTCCATCAGTCTTGCCTACACACCATCAGTCAAAAAACCGACCGTCCCAAAAGCCGTGACGTACAACACGTACGACGGCACTATAAAGGGAAAGTTCAAATCCAATGGCGCCACCCTTTGGGCTGCTTTTGCTGATTTTGTGTTACCGCGTGTTAGTAAATGTTAGGTAAAAGCCGATTCGTGCTTTTCAGTCTCTGTGCTTTTCAGATCGTTTTCTGTGTTTTAGTTTGTGCTTGTGGGTTCGTATTTGTCTTTCAGTGTGTGCAGTCAGGTCGTATCTGTTTTGAAGTGCGTTCTTGTCCTCTCGTTACTGTTTTTCAGGTCGTTCTTCACAGGCCTTGCTGTTCCTCGGTGCATTCTGTTTAAGATCGTTCTGACCAGCCGACCGGTTTAAAGCCATGTTGGAAGTACGTTCTCATCGTAGAGCTCGTGCTGCGTATGCGCATGGTATTGCGGTTAATACTTTGACCCAAGCTCAGTCCATGAACAGGGCGAGGAGGAGTTCATGGACCAAGAATTGGTTGCTCCAGCGGGACCAATTCTCTCATATGCCTCTGCTGCGGGAAATCCAGGAGAATAGTCCTGATGACTTCAGGAATTATTTCCGGATGACGGACCCCGTTTTTCACCGTTTGTTGGATTTGCTGTCCCCCTATATCAAGAGGCAGGACACTGTGATGCGCCAGGCCATCACTGCTGAGCAGAGGCTTATTGCCAAGTTGAGATACCTTGCGACTGGGAGAAGCCTGCATGACCTCAAGTTCACGACAGGCATCTCCCCCCAGGCTCTGGGGGTCATTATCCCTGAAACGTGTTCTGCCATCATACAAGTCATGCAGAAGGACTATTGTGATGTTAAAGTTTTCTCCTTTAACATCACATTCTATGTATTTAATATTTGCTAATGTATTGTATTTCTTTCATCCTTCCCTAATTACCATTATTGTAATATGCTGTGAATGTCCCCTTTGTCCCCATGCATGCTGTAAGTTTTAAACGCTCCTTTTTTGGCCTACATGCATATTTCCCTTCACTAACCTCTCCAGCATGCTATCTTGGGTCCAAACACACCTAGTCTGTTTACAATGTATTTTGTCAGCTCCATTGTAGTTCTGAACCCTCCCCCCCCTAAAATGTGTCCAAATGTTTTATTTCACATTCTTTTTTAGCAGAGTGGTAGAGGCTTTTTTTGGGGGCCCAAAATCAGCTAGAACCCCCTCCCCCCTTATTTTTTTCCAATGGGCCATCAGAGGGGGTGAGACATCTGATAAGTGGGCCTTCAATTTTTGTCTTTCAATACTCCTTCAAATAAATGTTATACTGACGTTGGCCAAGAATGTATTTGTGTAATCTGCTTGCAATGTTATGTGCAAAAGTACTAATTATTTTTTCTTGTTTGACTCCACAGTTTCCTTCATCGCCACAGGAATGGCAAACTGTGGCATTTTGCCAAGCGGTGGGACTTCCCCAACTGTGGAGGGGCAATTGATGGGAAACACGTCCTCATAGTGCCGCCACCCCGTTCGGGGTCATACTATTTTAACTACAAGGGTTTTAATAGTATTGTGTTAATGGAGGTGGTGTCGGCACACTATGAGTTTTTGTATTTTGTCATGGGGAAGAATGGCCGGATGTCCGATGGCTGAGTCTTCGCACAGACGGAGTTTGCCCACTGTCTGCAGACTGGTGGCCTGGCACTGCCACCTGATGCAGATATTGTGGAGGGACTTCCATTTGTGTTTAATGCGGATGAAGCTTTCGGACTGGGACCCCACCTGATGCGGCCGTTTCTCCAGAGGATCCCTCACCCCGGAGAGGAGGGTTTTTAACTAACAGCTGGCCAGAGCCTGGAGGGTTGTTGAGAATGCCTTCGGGATAATGGCCAGCCGGTTCCGCCTGTTTCTGACAGCAATCCATATGGCGGACTACAAACTCAACCATATCATCTTCAGCTGCTGCATACTGCACAATTTTTTGAGGAAATATTCTACTAATTATCTTTTAAATGTTGGGCCTGAGGTCGGTCTTGCAGACACTACATTGATGACAGGCCTGGACACTGGTCGTACTGGCTTGGCCCCCCAAAGCGCGTGATAAATACATTGAGTACTTCAAGGGTAGGGGGGCCATCGCTATGCCAGAGAATATATGAATTTTTTGGTTGAAAATAAACCTAAAAATATTATCTTTGAAAAACTTGTTTTGTCATTATTGCTTGTGTTTCTTTTATTTATGTGTCTCCCAGGTTCTCATAGTACACTTGTAGTGCCAAGTGGATTTGTCTTTAGTAAATAACCACAATTGTCACAGTAAACAAGAACTTCCATATTTTAGAACTGCTATTGAGCATAGAAAGAAGACGCCACACATTGTTGAGTCTAAAAAATTTTTTTACTCTGTGCACAACATGTGCGTTAGATTTTTTTGGTAAAAAAATTATTCACATTTTTGTGCCTACATTTTTTTTAAATATTTTTTATTTTTTTTTGGTTTGCATAAACATACATGGTTCAAACAAGAAAACATATCAAATCAATGGAACTTACAAAGTTCAACCTTAGAAAAACATGAGATGGGGTGATGTCACCCCTGGACCAGCCAAAATTTGAAGATGCACACAGTTTGTGTGGCAAAATGGGTATTTTGGGTATTTTCATCCTGATCCCATGCCTAAAGTCAACATGTGCTATCTGCCATTAGGGATGAGCTTCAAGTTTGAGGGGAACTTCCTCCACAGTGTAATAAATGAATAGACCCGCCCCTTCTCACGTTCCGCATCTGGTCCGCTTAGCCTTACACCTACGCCATTGGCTGAGCGGACCTGATGAGGAACTTTAGAAGGGGTGGGTCTATTCATTTATTACACTGCAGAGGAAGTTCCCCATCAGGTCCGCTCAGGCTCAGCCAATGACGTTTCGTGTGGACAGCACTGGACATCGGATCACCGCGGGACACTGGATTTCATCGCTGGAATGTTTTTTTTTTATTTATTTATTTTTTATTTTTACTAAAGGACTTTCCCAACTGTGTCTGTGTTTTTTTTACAATTTGTTACACTTTCTTTGTAAAATGGTAGGGGTACAATGTACCCCATTACCAATTCACATGGGGGAGGGCGGGATCTGGGGGTCCCCTTTGTTAAAGGGGTCTTCCAGATTCCGATAAGCCCCCCACCCACAGACCCCCACAACCACTGGGCAAGGGTTGTGGGGATGAGGCCCTTGTCCTCATCAACATGGGGACATCCTCCCCATGTTGAGGGCATGTGGCCTGGTACGGTTCAGGAGGGGGGGCGCCATCTCATCCCACCCTCTTTTCCTGCGGCCTGCCAGGTTGTGTGCTCGGATAAAGGGTCTGGTATGGATTTTGGGGGAACTCCAGGCAATTTTTTTTTTAATTTGGGGTGGAGTTCCCTTTAAAATCCATACCAGACCTGAATGGCCCGGTATGGATATTTGGGGGAACCCCACGCATTTTTTATAATTTTTTTCTATGTATTGCCGGGAGCCGACAATTCATTATAGCCGCAAGTGAGTTTTAAATTACTTTTTTTCTTTCAGAAATGACACTTTGTGCAGGGACAGTTCTAAGCACGGGAAACAAGTGTGACTTTACAGGCATACTATATACACACCCTAGGTACGAAATTTAAAGGAATATTTCACTTATATTGTTTCACTTTAAATCACTGCTCCCGAAAAAACGTCAGTTTTTAAAACTTTTTTTTGCATTGATACATGTCCCCTGGGGCAGGACCCGGGTCCCCAAACACTTTTTAGGACAATAACTTGCATATTAGCCTTTATAATTAGCACTTTTGATTTCGAACGTTCAAGTCCATTGTATTTAATAGGGTTCTAAAGTTTGCGCGAACTTTAGGTCTGTTCGCAGGTTCTGTTGCGAACCGAAAAGGGGGGTGTTCGGCTCATCCCTATCTGCCATCATGGGGGATCAATAGCCGTGTTTTGGGGGTGCAAACCCTTCCTCTCACCTACTTGAGTAACAAAGGAAGGGGTTGCACCCACAAAACAGGGACATAGATATCCTGTGACGGCAGATAGCACATGTTGACACACTGTGTGCATCTTCAAATTTTGGCTTGTGGAAATTCAAGTGCAAAATTTGGGACAAAAACAAAAAAATTAAATAAGGGGGGCGGGGGTCAGACTATTCGCCCCCAAATATCAATGATGTTTTTATATTTTTGCTCAATCACATTCATCCTATTCCTCATAATGTCCATTTCACTACTACATTCCATTATTTCTTGAATTATGATTTGTGCACTAGCACTTGAGAAAGGAGTAGTAGGAGTTTCGGCCACACCACCATGTTCATCCCCTAAAAAAAAAAAAAAAGTTTTATAAATATGCAGGCCTACATCTCTTTACCTGAAGCTGTGGTGACAGACACTGACCTGTTGTGGTGATAAGCTCCACCTCTGCTTCCTCCACCTCTCCTTCCTCCACATGCTGAGCCTGGGGTTCTTTCTGTGGTCTGTGCTTCCTAGTCTCCTCAGATTGGTGTCCTCCCAGTCTTCTCTCCCCTATGAGAATGAAACCAAAAGGTATCCTTAGCACACAGATATTTGAGGGCATAAATTGGAAACATTGCTTAGAAATGGGGTACAATTGTTTGTTTTGGCATAGTTCCAAGATGAACACATGAGATTTTTGGATTTCAACAAAGCAGGAATACTTTCATTTTTTGTCCAATCTAACACACATGGAGACACCCCGAAGTATCCACTGGAGCACCTGTGTGGGACACCCTAAAAAGGTTGTTCTGGTGGCCCACACTATAGTACTCCTGAGTCCAGATGTGTAACCAGCTGCTTAGTGTCCTCTCCTTTACACTGAATCAAGTTTGCATTTCACATTCTACTTACAAACACATCATCTAGACAACAATGTTTATAAACGTTGTTTTAAGACAAATAGGCATGACCACATGTGGTTAATGTGTATCTGTGCAAAACATGGGATTTAGACGATCGCAGTTTACTACAAACCATTATAAACTTTGGCCACTAACATGAAAGTGGGCATTTTACAATGTGAAACCAGTCAATCCAAGCACATGGAGCAAAACATGCAAGAATAATATAAAACATTTAAATAACACAGGAAAAATACTTACTTTTTCCAGGATTTTTTTGATCTTCCTATACTGCTCCGGCTCCCTCAGCTTCAGGTCAGACCACCTTTTACGGAGCTGCTCCTTGGATCTCCTGACCCCAAATTTATTATAGAGACTCCTCGCTACTTTGTCCATTATTTTTGACTTCCTGAGATTAGGGGTGTCGTATGGCCCATGTTTCCCATCGTAATCTTTCCTCCGCAGGATGTCCATCTCCGCCATCTCAGCAAATAACATATTAGTCGCCTTGTATCTTTTATTACTCCTGGATCGGGATGTTCCCGCCTCCGGGCGTTCCTCGCCGGTACTTAGTATAACACGCACCTGTGTCACCGCCATGTCGTCGTCATCTCACACTGTGCGCCGAACGAGAAGGGGTGGGGAAAATCCAAAAAAGACCATTATGGGCGGGCGACGCGGGCAGGGTATATAACTGCTAAACGACAAAACTACGTTGTGTGTGCAGAGTAAGGACGACCGGAAGTGCCGAACGACTCCAACGAAGGTTAGAATGAAACTTGGGGCATCAGTGGCCTATACTGATTCATGATTGTAAAGGCCTATATTGGGATAAGATTAGGACAATTTTAGCTGATCTACTGTTTTTGTATTGTGTTTTATCTTGCAGAAATTATGCATAAATTAAGGGAGCCTGAAATAATGCTTGCTTTCATTGATAAATACCGCAAAATGAGAAACTTGTAGGAGGTGAAAAATAGTGTATACCACAACAGTGTGGTACGAAGGGCAACAATTGAAAAATTAGCTGCATATATGAAGACCTGGATCCCAGAGGCAGACGATACGATGATGAACACTAAAATTAACAACATGAGGAATTCCTACAAAAAGCGGTACAAGAGATCAGGAGCAGCAGCAGACCAAGTACCTGAGCCCAAGCTGTGGTACTACAAACATCTTCAATTTCTGGATGACCAGATAGAAGCCAGGGAATCACTTTCCAGCCTTCCATCCACCCTTCCCTCCAGCATTCCTTCCACCCTTCCCTCCAGCGTTCCTTCCACCCTTCCCTCCACCCCTGCAGAGGGGGAAGAGGAGCAACCTGAGCTTGAAGAGCCAGATATGTGCATCTTTAGCCAGGTATAGGATTTTAAAACATATTTATTGGCCTAGAATTATTATTGTGAACTAGATGTTATTATTCACAAATGAAATAATAAAAAAATAAAATAAATGAGTGGCCAGAAATGATTGGGACAGTATTGAAAAATGCTGGGGTCAGAATGAGAGTCTTTTATATTTATTTAACATTCAAATTGCAACAGTCATGAGCAGAAAAATGTGTGTGATTGATGAACCAAAAACTAAAACAATGTCCCGTTTTTATACACAGGATGAGCTCAAGTGGCAGCACCCAGTCCCAAGTGACTCCCCTCCACGTCAGAGCCAAAAAACTTCAGAGGATGACACAGGTGGAGGAGGAGTCACTTAAAATCATCAGGGACGCTGCTGCCATAATGAGGGCCCCCTCAACCCAGTCGAGTCTTATGGGTGTTATGTGGCTGATAAACTCAATAAAGTGGAGGAGGGTCAACGTGCCCTCTGTGAGGAGCTTATTTCTACGGCCCTTCACAGAGCGGGGAGGGACCAGCTGACAGAGGCCACACATCTTTGCCCTCTTTTCCCCCCTCCAACCCCCCTCCCCCTCCCCTTGTTGGTAATTTGACCTCATGGTCTTAGTGCAGGAATTTCTCCTTAAGGGCCTCCTTTGGCACCCTGCACTCCTATACCCGAGGTGGAATTATGTTTGGCACAGTCTATCTCCTCTCCCTTTCTGGCAAGGGAGTGGTGCCAGAGCAGTCAATGAGTCCCGGTCTCCATGTCCCTCTCCATACCATTTTATCTTCTTTTACTATACCCATCTCCCTCTGCCCCCCCTCCCCCAACCACTCCACCAGAGAGTGATAGAGAAGGGGAAGAGAGAAAGGGGAAGAGAGGGTGAGAGGAAAAAAAGGGAGGAACCCGTCCCTCTCCCCTCTCTCCCCCCCCCTGTTTGTCCCTTTGTGCATTTTCTTCTGCTGGTGTTTTATCTCTTCATATGTTTGGTATTGGGATCCAAAGTTTTTTTTACAGAATTCCGGTATCTCATCAATAAATCTCAGTCTTGCCGAGTTATCGTTTTTTTCTCCCAATCAGACATGCTGGGAAGCCCCAAGTGTACTGGATCTCCTGTTCCTGCAGGACCTTCAATAAGGGTTTTAAATTTCTTCTTCTTTTCAGCATTTCTTATGACAGGTCCTGAAATATTTGAATGTTATTTTCTTCCAGTTTTATTGGCGACTTTCCTCTCAGGTTTCTCCATAGTTGATTTTTTTCCTCCCAACTTTCAAATCGCACAATAATGTCTCTCGGGTTCTCCTGTGGTATTTCTTTCGATCTTCTTATTCTGTGCGCTCTTTCGATTCTTATTTGGGATGTTACTTCTCTATCCAGCATTGGGTTACAGATTTTCATTATTATTTCTGACAAATTTTCTGCCTGGGATGACTCAGGTACCCCTCGGATTCTTATTTTCTTCCTTCTATCTCTGTTCTCTTGATCTTCCAGTTTGTATGCTTGTTCCTGTTGTTCTCTTATGATGATTTTATAAGGGTCTGTTTTTTTTCCCACTTCCTCCACTCTTTTGCGCATGTGCCCCTGATTTTCCTGTATTATCTCCATTTGCAATTTTAACGATTTTTCCAGGGCCGCAAACATGCCTTCTATTTCAATTTTTGTTGGTAATAGCGCCTTGTTTTGTTGTTCCTCCTCTTTTCTCTGCTCAGGCTCTGCTTCAGCCTCTTGTTCTATTCTGGACTCTGATAGTGTATCGGTATCTGCAGAGTTTTTACTCTGGGCTTTTTTCTTTTCCTTCTTCTTCTCTTTATTGTCTATCTGAATACTTTTAGCTCCTTGCTGTTTTTCCCCCGCCTGTTTGTCTCCATTTCCACCGTGGGTTATGTATTTATTCATTGGGCCCGGGCTGGGGGTCAGACTTAGACGGGGGGGAATTTGGGGTTGCCCCCCTCTTGCTCCCTTTCCCCTTGTGCTCATGTTTTTACCAAGCTTGATTCGCCCCGCCTCTCTCTCCTCTTATATTTGTTTATTTTCTTTAAGAGTGCTGCAGTGTGGACCTCTGTGGATGCCGCTAGTTGCGTATTAGGTGTCTCACTTTCCTATTGCTATTGCTTGATTGTTTATATATGGAGTTATGAAATATGAGTATCTGTGGGTTACTGTTGGTCCCTTCAATGTTGTAGTTTTAAATTTCCTCAGATTTCTCAGCTGTCCCAGGCACACTCCCAGTTTCTCAGTCTGTCTCCCTGATGCTTATTAGGGGGGGGGGGTGTTGGTATGTTAGGAGTATTTCTTTTGAGCTCTGTCCTTGGGGCCTTATAACCTCTACTGTGTTCCTCCGGGCTGTCTGTTGCTCTGTCTCTTTCTGATAACCTAGTGTGACCGTCCTGCACACCCTGTGGAACCTACCTCTGGGTTCCAAGCCAGCACAGCACGGAAAGGTGACTGACTGCAAGTAAAGATAACCAGTTTTATAAGGAAAAAAAAGAAAAAAAAAGTCTCAGTTCTCCTATATCTTCTATATCTCTGTAGTTCTCGCTTCTGGTATACAGTTCCCATCCAGCACAGTACATACAAGTAGAGGCAAGCAATAGTATCAGCTTTTCTGTGCACTCACTGCTAGCACACTGTTCCACCACCGCACAGCACTAGGGAGTATAAGGCTGGGTTCACACTAGTGCGACACGACATCTTTCCTACTTTGGATCCGACTTTGCCCTGCGACATGAAGCCGACATATGTCCAACTTTCAATGAACGGGGATCCGACTTGGATCCCTGCCAATATCAGGCACTGTGTTTGGTATGAATCTTGAGGGGGTACTCCAGGCCAAATTTTAAATAAAAAAACCGGCATGGGTTCCCCCTCCAGGAGCATACCAGGCCCTTGGGTCTGGTCTGGATTTGAAGGGGCGCCCCTACGCTGAAAAAACGGCGTGGGGGTCCCCCCCAAAATCCAAACCAGACCCTTATCCGAGCACACAACCTGGCAGGCCGCAGGGGAAGAGGGGGGGACGAGAGAGCGGCCCCCCTCCCTCCTGAACCATACCAGGCCGCATGCCCTCAACATGGGGGGTTTGGTGCTCTGGGGCAGGGGGGCGACCTGCGGCCCCCCCACCCCAGAGCACCCTGCCCCCATGTTGATGAGGACAGGGCCTCTTCCCGACAACCCTGGCCGTTGGTTGTCGGGGTCTGCGGGCGGGGGCTTATCGGAATCCGGGAGCCCCCTTCAATAAAGGGGCCCCGGATCCCGGCCCCCCCACCCTATGTGAATGAGTATGGGGTACATCGTACCCCTACCCATTCACCTGGTGGAAAAAAATTGCAATAAAAAAACCACACAGCTTTTTAAAGTATTTTATTGCACAGCTCCGGGGGTCTTCTTCCGACTTCGGGGGTCTCCGGTGTAGTCGCCGCGCTCTCCGGTTCTTTCTTCTGCTGGGCCACCGCTAACTTCTTTAGCTCTTTTGCTAGCGGGGCCCGGTCTTCTCCGTCGCCTTCTTCTTCTCCAGCTCTCCGGTTCTTCTCCCGCTTCTTTCTTCTTCCGATAAGCCCCCCGCCCGCAGACCCCGACAACCAACGGCCAGGGTTGTCGGGAAGAGGCCCTGTCCTCATCAACATGGGGGCAGGGTGCTCTGGGGTGGGGGGGCCGCAGGTCGCCCCCCTGCCCCAGAGCACCAAACCCCCCATGTTGAGGGCATGCAGCCTGGTACGGTTCAGGAGGGAGGGGGGGCCACTCTCTCATCCCCCTCTTCCCCTGCGGCCTGCCAGGTTGCGTGCTCAGATAAGGGTCTGGTTTGGATTTTGGGGGGACCCCCACGCTGTTTTTTCGACGTAGGGGCGCCCCTTCAAATCCAGACCAGACCCAAGGGCCTGGTATGCTCCTGGAGGGGGAACCCATGCCGGTTTTTTATTTAAAATTTGGCCTGGAGTTCCCCCTCAAGAGCAGCACAGCACAAGTCGCATGCCAAAGTCGGATCATGCAAGACTGCGGTCCGACTTTGATCCGACTTCAATGATAGTCAATGGGCTGAAGTCGGATCAAAGTCGGACCAAAGTAGTACAGGGAGCATTCTCAAAGTCGGACCGACATGTGTCGGACCAGTTAAGACGGCTCCCATAGGGAAACATTGATTTTCACACGCCATGCGACATGAGCTCCCAATGTCGGAGCGTTTGTCGCCCCAGTGTGAACCAGGCCTAAGCAAGCAAAAGTAACATGTCTGATGTGCCTTTTTTTTTTGGGGTGATCACAGACAGTTCACAGCCCCAACTCAGCACATCTCAGAAAGACAGACAAATAGCAGTAGATTTTCTTTGCATTTATAATATTTACTGCTAGCACACTGCTCCAGCTCTGCACAGTGCTAGAGGGTATAAGCAGGTAATAAATAACACATTTTCTGCACTTTTGTAGTAAGCTCTACCAGCGAATGGTTCCACTTCAGCACATCACAGGAGGGCACAATAGCAGAGAAACAAAAAAGAAATGAAAAGAAAAGTGGCAAGTTTTTATGGTACTCGCTGCCAGCCCCCAGTTCCAGTTCAACACTTCAGAGGGGGAACAAAGCAAGCAATTATAAGTAATTATAACCAGTTTTAAATGTTTTGTAAGGTTCATTGTTAACCCACTAGTTTGCTTCCACCCCAGAAGGTGCAGGCAGCTTTAATCAGTTTATCTGTACTTTTTATTGTACTCACCACATCCAAGGTTTAAGAGAGGCTGAGAGAGGCTGAGGAGGGTCTGCGCTGATGGGTGAAGGCGAGGGGGGTTGATAGAGGCAAGAGTCCAATGTCATGAGGGGGCTCCCGTGGTTTTCTCCTATGTTACGGTCTTACCAGAACATGCTCCGGGCTGCGGATCCAACCTGCTGGCTTCATCTGCTACCCGCTATTTTCTCCGGGCTCTATCCGGGTCTTCCTGAGTCCTCCACTGAGGACCCATGCACCGTCGCCGCTTAGTGCGTCTCCACTCGCTGCTGGTGGGAAGAGACATCCCCGCTAGAGAGCTTCCTCGACTCAGGGAGCTGGCTGGCTGGCTGGCTATTCCTTCCCCTGTAAAGCAGTCCGTGTAACGGGCTCAGCTGAACAGGTTAGGCAGGGGGAAGGGGACGGATATGCTGCGAGGGGGGGTGATCAATAACGGCGATTAATTTTCCTGGAGCCGGGCTGGAGACCAGGTGTCTCATCTACATGCTGTGGCGTGAAGCCCACGCCATTACTAGACTCCTCCCTCGATCTGCCCCAATTTTGGTTCAGAAAATGCTTGGTCTTAAAGTCGTTAATATAATTTGATTTATTACTGCACATACCAGTAATTATGTTCAGTTAAAAAAAAAAGGCAAAGGTTTCACAATAAATGAGAAATAATTATTTTTGAATTTGCAAGGCAACCAACATATGCTGTATAAAAGGGCATTTGCAGTGGATCCTTGGAAAAGTGTAACCTTAAAGTGACACACTACATTCGTTCTCCACGGTTCCACTGTATCTAGGAACATATCCGCCCTCTCTTGATTACTCCTGAGATGGAATAGGGACAAGGTAGTATGGACTATGGGATTTGTAGTGTGCATAGAGCCCTTAACTTCCTTTTACACATGCATTCATTGGGGCTGTTCCTAACTATTATTACTAAATTCCATACAAATTGGTTGTATATCCCCACAAAATGATACTTGGTCCCGTGTCCTCTAAAATAGTGTGGTGCTAGGTGATGGGTAGGGTGTGGAGATAAGTGTGACCTAGGCGAAGGGGTGAGTTCCTGCACCTAATCTCTGAAAAAAAAAAATTCTGACCATACTGGCTGAGAAAAGTGATACCAGGACCAGGAAGTGATGTTTTATGTAAAAAAAAAAAACTTTTTGATATAGCCCAGAAGGTGTTAGGCACCGAGATAATATAAACACCCAATAGTATGAATAGCATAGTAATAAGTAATACATGTAGTCTGTAAGGTAGAGCCAGACAATTTTGCGGCAGCCCTCAAAACAATAAGCAGACCGAAACATCAAGTCTGAGCAAACAACATGCTCTGCAAACAAATTAATATGAAATAAGGAAGGAAGTAGGAGTGGGAAGAGCATAAGAAAGATAAAGGCACACAGAAAAAAATGGAAGAGACTGGCGCAAAACACAGTGTGATCATGAACACTAGGAGCTCTATGAGTGGACAAGTAAACACATGGGCATCAAAGAATATGAAACAGTCCTTCAGCTAAAAAAGTCCATAGTCCATAGTTACATAGTTAGTCAGGTTGAAAAAAGACACAAGTCCATCCAGTTTAACCATAAAAAAAAAATATATATATATCGTACAATCCCATATACCCAATTCTATACCCACAGTTGATCCAGAGGAAGTCAAAAAACCCCAGCAGAGCATGATCCAATTTGCTACAGCAGGGGAAACAATTCCTTCCTGATCCCCCGAGAGGCAATCGGATATTCCCCAGATCAACTTTACCTATAAATGTCAATACCCAGTTATATTTACATTTAAGAAATAATCCAGGCCCTTCTTAAAGCAATCTACTGAGCTGGCCAGAACCACCTCTGCAGGGAGTCTATTCCACATTTTCACAGCTCTTACTGTGAAGAAACCTTTCCGTATTTGGAGGTGAAATCTCTTTTCCTCTAGACGCAAAGAGTGCCCCCTTGTCCTTTGTGTTGACCGTAAAGTGAATAACTCAACACCAAGTTCACAATATGGACCCCTTATATATTTGTACATGTTGATCTTATCCCCCCTTAATCTCCTCTTCTCAAGAGTGAATAAATTCAGTTCCTCTAATCTTTCCTCATAGCTGAGCTCCTCCATGCCTCTTATCAGTTTGGTTGCACTTTCTCCAGTTCCCCAATATCCTTTTTGAGAACTGGGGCCCAAAACTGAACTGCATATTCCAGATGAGGTCTAATGATTTGTACAGGGGAAAAATGATATCTCTCTCTCTGGAGTCCATACCTCTCTTAATACAAGAAAGGACTTTGCTCGCTTTGGAAACCACAGCTTGGCATTGCATGCCATTATTGAGCTTATGATCTACCAAAACCCCCAGATCCTTCTCCACTAAGGATCCCCCCAGTTGTACTCCCCCTAGTATGTATGATGCATTAATATTCTAAGCCCCCAAGTGCATAATTTTACATTTATCAACATTAAACCTTTATCTGCCACATAGTCGCCCAATTAGACAGAGCATTGAGGTTGGCTTGTAAATTGGCGACATCCTGTAAGGACGTTATTCCACTGCATAGCTTAGTGTCATCTGCAAAGACAGAAATGTTACTTTTGATCTCAGACCCAATATCATTTATAAAGATATTAAAAAGTAAGGGTCCCAGCACTGAACCTTGGGGTACACCACTGATAACCTTAGACCATTCAGAGTAAGAATCATTAACCGCTACTCTCTGAATTCTGACTTTTAGACAGTTTTCTATCCATTTACAAACTGATATTTCCAATCCTGTAGACTTTACCTTGCACATGAGCCGTGTGTGGGGAACTGTATCGAACGCTTTTGCAAAATTCAAGTATACCACATCCACAGCCACCCCTCTGTCCAAGGTTTTACTTACCTCTTCGTAAAAAGAAATCAGGTTTGTCTGACAACTTCTGTCTTTCATGAATCCATGCTGTCTGTTGCTTAAAATATTTTTTTCCAGCAAGAACTCATCTATGTGGTCTTTTATTAATCTCTCCAGTATCTTCCCAACTATAGAAGTCAAACTAACAGGTCTATAGTTACTTGTTAAAGACTTTGTTCCCTTTTTAAATATAAGCACCACATTGGCCCTGCGCCAATCCAGTGGTACTATTCCTGTCATTAATGAGTCCCTAAAAATTAACTACAATGGCTTTGAAATTACAGAGCTAAATTCTTTTAGGATCCGTGGGTCTATGCCATCTGGTCCAGGTGCTTTATCCACCTTTATTCTGTCTAAATATTTCTGGACCATATCACCTTTGAGCCATTGTGGATTTGGGGCTGTGTCACTACCACCCCCATTTTGGACATGAGCTCCTCCATGCTCCATTGTATACACAGAGCTAAAGAAAGTATTTAATAAATTAGCCTTCTCTTTGTCCCCAGTCACCCACTCTAGATTATTTTGTAAAGGGCCTACATACTCAGACTTGACTTTTTTACTATTAATATATTTGAAGAATTTTTTGGGGTTTATCCTACTATCTTTTGCAATCTGTCGTTCATTTTGAATTTTTGCATCCTTGATTTCCTTTTTACATATCCTGTTATATTCTTTGTAACATTTAAATGACACTAGTGTTCCCTCATTTTTATATTTTTTAAAAGCTCTTTTCTTATGGTTTATAGCTTTTTTAACTTTGGCAGTGAGCCACATAGGTTTTATTTTTAGCCTTTTAAACTTATTGCCCATGGGAATATACTTTGCACTGAGTTCACAAACAGTCTTTTTGAAGAATTCCCATTTCTGTTCTGTGCCCATTGATGCCAATATTCCCTCCCAGTCTAAGTCCTGGAGAGCAGCCCTCATCCTTGGAAAATTTTCTCTCTTGAAATTAAGTGTTTTTATCTTTCCCGTATGTGATTTTTGCTTACAACTAACATCAAATGAAATCATGTTATGGTCACTGCTACCCAGGTGTTCCTTTATCTGAACATTAGTAATACGCTCTGCATGGTTTGAGATTACCAGATCCAACAGAGCATCATTCCTAGTTGGGGCCTCAATAAACTGGACCATATAATTGTCCTGCAATAGGTTTACACATTTTTGCTCTTTAACTTTCCCAGCAGTTCCATTACTCCAGTCAATTTCTGGGTAGTTAAAATCCCCCATTATCATCACCGTCCCAGCCCTTGCAGCTCTTTCCATCTGTGCAAGGAGCTGAGTCTCCACCTCCTCATTAACATTGGGTGGTCTATAACAAACTCCAATGATTAACTTTGAACTACGCACATCTGTATGCAGTTCCACCCATAATGCTTCAGACTCATCCCACTCTCCATCCACCAGGTCCTCTTTCACACTCGCTTTGAGATCACTTCTCACATAGAGACAGACCCCTCCACCTTTCCTTTTTACCCTGTCTTTCCGAAAGAGTGCTTAGCCATGAATATTAATAGCCCAGTCATGTGAGGAATGAAGCCAAGTTTCAGCAATACCGATTACATCATAGCTCTCCTCATGCACCAGAGCTTCCAACTCACCTATTTTGCTTGGCAGACTTCTGGCATTGGTGAACAGACACTTTAATGCATTAATATATTGTGACAGGTCACATACTATCCTCTTGGGTGTTCCCAGATTGCAACTAGGACTTGCTACTATACTTACCTTGGGTTTATGTGCTTTGGTTACCCTACCACTAATGCCCCTAATACTACCCTCTGGAATATGTTCCACGCTGACTCTCACTATCTCTGGACCCTCCCCCCCGTCGCCTAGTTTAAAAAACCCCTCTAACTTTTTGGCCATCCTTATTCCCAGCTGATCTGCACCCTCCTCATTTAGGTGCAGTCCGTCCCTTCTATAGTACTGGTTATCGACTGAGAAGTCAGCCCAGTCCTCCAGGAACCCAAACCCCTCCTTACTACTCTGCCTTTCTGGTGTGGCTCGATGTACCGGTAGTATTCCTGAGAATACTACCTTGGTGGTCCTTTTCCTCAATTTAGCTCCCAAGTCCATAAAATCGTTCTTTAGGACACTCCATCTGCCTCTGACTTTGTCATTGGTACCAACGTGCACCATGACAGCTGGGTCTTCCCCAGCCCCTCCCAGTAATCTGTCCACCAGATCCATGATGTGCCGATCCGTGATGTGTTATTCATCCAATATATGAATAATGATGGCAGCTGTCCTCAGAGATGAGCCAAATCTGTGGGATACAAGCAAGACAGACAAACAGGAAGCACCACTTGAGTGTAGTATTACAACAAGAGGTTTAATCACAGGAATAAACACTCACAAGAGGAAAGTTAAAATGCGCTCATCTGGTGCAAAGGGTGGCCACTCTGATCCATCCCACAGAGGTCGCGCTGTGCACAAAGGGCTCTGGTGCTGTGGAGAGGCATTCTGTAGTCCCAGAGAAGCTGAAGAAACCACCATGAACTGCAGGGCGGATGTGACGTCACCGGAGGTGGGGAACCGGCCAGGAAACACACAGAGAGAGCATAATTGGGGTAGAGAGGCTATGCGCTTGGAGCTTCAGCTCCTTCTACTGGCCTGGGGTTGTACTGCCAATGCAGTCTATCTATACAGGAGTGTTGGCTATGGGACCACTATAACCAGCAATTTTGCAAATGGTGCAAAAGACAAAAAACAAAAGACACAAAAAAACATTTACACAGCCAATGGGAAGGGAAAATGCCATACAAATGCATCAGGAAGTAAAAAATCTGATAAAGGTAAAAGCATATGTAGCGGGTGGTTACATTTAGGGGGAAGCATCTGAGTGGTAAATAGGCTCAGATGCACTAATTGTTAGGTTTCATGGGCCATTTCTATCCATGAAAGATGGTACTGGTGTGTAGTTCCCTGGGGCCTATAGGTGGCGCTGTTGTCATGGGCCCGGGTTGAACCACAGTACAAGGTTGTGCCTTTTTGTCCCCTCTTGGCAGCAGTACAGCGGGGCGGGGAACCTGCTGTGCCTGTCGCGAGAGGATATAAAAGGGGGCGGCCATCTTCCAGTGGGGTCGGTTCCGTGCTCAGGCACCTTAGGCCTGGGTGCGTTTGTGTCGCCTCCGGGTGCCCTAGGCCCGGAGGCCTGGTCGGGTTGTCTCTGGGTGCCCTAGGCCCAGAGACGGAGCTGCTGTTCCATCCCAGACACCTTTAGTCTGGGGTGAGGTACTTTGGAGAAAGGCCCGGAGCCCAGCAGCCTTTGGCTGGGATCCACCAGGGACCGAGGCTCCCAGGGATCTGCCTTGCGAGGGGACCCATATCCAGGACGAGGAGGCCAGGGAGGTGACCCTTTCTGAAGACCCAGCACAGAGTCGTGGTGACAGATGGGGTCTCTGGTAACTCTCCGGAGGGATGTTCTTGTCCTAATAAGGGGCCAGTTTACTAACGGAAGGAAGTGCGTGTTCTTTAAGTCACGGTGGCAGTGACACCACGCATACAAGGTCAGTGGCAGTGGCTTTCATTTTTTTCACCCGATCAGTGGCAGTGACACACTTCATGGTCTGTGGCAGAGACTGTGCGCCAAGCCTATTCGTGCTAATCAGAACAGGAGAAAACCCAATTCAAGTTTGTGCCTGGACCTCCTCCCACCTTATCTGACCTGTGTCTTGTCCCAACATGTCTGCTCTCAAAGAGTCTGTTTATTGTGCTAAAAATAATAAATAAGAGTTGGACCTTTCAGTTGGTGTGGACAGTTGCTTACTGGGGAGAACTAAAGGCTTGTTTCTGACTACCACAGAAACGAGGTCAGCACTGGAGGTTTTTAAACACTGGCTGCAAGCAGGCCCGAGAAACTAACACCGCTCAACCTCCCTATTGAGGAGGGCACGGGCTTGTGGTGCGGTGTGCCTCATTCTTTCCTGCGGAGGAGCCAAGCAGAAGAAAAGCAGGTAAAGTCTGGGGTTGGTGCGCTACACATATAAAAGTAGGAAAATCATATTTAAAAAAGGGGGAACAGAGCAGAGAGTGCACTTCAATTCCCTCATTTAAGCCACCGGGCGTGAGGGTACCCAAGGAATAAATCCAAAAGGTTTCATGCTGGCACAAGCATTTAAAACACTTGGCCAGAGGGAAAGACCCAGAGGTTGCCTCAATAATCCATCATACATTTGTGACGTCTCACACCTACTTGACAACTTCTATCTGCAAATCAATGGCACAGCGATGGGGGCAAATTTTGCCCCCAGTTACGCTAACCTAACTGTGGGTTACTGGGAACATCTCCACTTGTCGTCCAGCAGTTCCTAAGCCGCCCATGTGGTGTTCTATGGGCGGAATATAGATGACATAGATATCATATGGGATGGTTCTCGCAAAGATATCGATAGCCTCTGGATTTTGCAGAAGCATTTGTCACAGTTCCCCATAAATGTTTACTGTGCAAAATAAGGTCCGTTGGCATGGACCATAGGGTGAGTACATGGATTGAAAACTGGCTACAAGGGGGACTTCAGAGGGTGGTGATAAATGGGGAGTACTTGGAATGGTCAGGGGTGAGTAGTGGGGTCCCCCAGGGTTTTGTGCTGGGACCAATCATATTTAATTTGTTCATAAACGACCTGGAGGATGGGTAAACAGTTCAATCTCTGTATTTGTGGACGATACTAAGCTAAGCAGGGCAATAACTTCTCTGCAGGATGTGGAAACATTGCAAAAAGATCTGAACAAATTAATGGGGTGGGCAACTACATGGCAAATGAGGTTTAATGTAGAAAAATGTAAAATAATGCATTTGGGTGGAAAAATATGAATGCAATCTATACACTGGGGGGAGAACCTCTAGGGGAATCTAGGATGGAAAAGGACCTGGGGGTCCTAGTAGATGATAGGCTCAGCAATGGCATGCAATGCCAAGCTGCTGCTAACAAAGCAAAAAGAATATTGGCATGCATTAAAAAGGGGATCAACTCCAGAGATAAAACAATAATTCTCCCGCTCTACAAGACTCTGGTCCGGACGCACCTAGAGTATGCTGTCCAGTTCTGGGCTCCAGTCCTCAGGAAGGATGTACTGGAAATGGAGCGAGTACAAAGAAGGGCAATAAAACAATAAAGGGTTTGGAGGATGTTAGTTATGAGTAAAGGTTGCGAGCACTGAACTTATTCTCTCTGGAGAAGAGACGCTTGAGAGGGGATATGATTTAAATTTACAAATACCGTACTGGTGACCCCACAATATGGATACAGCTTGGGATACAGAAGGGAGTTTAACAAGTCACGTGGCCACTCATTAAAATTAGAAAAAAAGAGGTTTAACCTTAAACTACGTAGAGGTTTCTTTACTGTAAGAGTGGCAAGGATGTGGAATTCCCTTTCACAGGCAGTGGTATCAGCGGGGAGTAGGGATGGGCCAAACACCCCCCGGTTCGGTTCGCATCCAGAACATGCGAACAGGCAAAAAATGTGTTTGAACACGCGAACACCGATAAAGTCTATGGGACACGAAAATCAAAAGTGCTCATTTTAAAGGTTAATATGCAAGTTATTGTCATAAAAAGTGTTTGGGGACCCGGATCCTACCCCAGGGGACATGTATTAATGCAAAAAAAGTTTTAAAAATGGCAGTTTTTTCGGGAGCAGTGATTTTAATAATGATTAAAGTGAAACAATAAAAGTGAATTCCTTTAAATTTCGTACCTGGGGGGTGTCTATAGTATTCCTGTAAAGTAGCGCATGTTTCCCTTAAGGTCTGGTATGGATTTTAAGGGGAACTCCGCGCCAAAATAAAAAAGATGTAGCGGGGTTCCCCCCAAAAATCCATACCAGACCCTTATCCGAGCACGCAACCTGGCAGGCCGCAGGAAAAGAGGGGGGGGACGAGAGAGCGCGCCCCCTCCTGAACCATACCAAGCCACATGCCCTCAACATGGGGAGGATGTCCCCATGTTGATGGGGACAAGGGCCTTGTAATGGAACGTCCCAAACTCTGCTTAAGTGCTTTCGTCATATACCACTTCCTCCCAGTCGGGATATAGATATCAGATATTCCAACTGCTCACAAGCATAAAGAAAGACAATACTTGCTTGTCTGCTGAACATGGACTCTTATTAGCACCAGAATACGAGTCTTCTATACAGTAAAAGAGGAGGTGCATACCTCCTGCTCATATTACTCTACAATACATTTGTAAGCAGAAACATAAATTAACATGAGCTAATTAACTAATCCCTTAAAGCCGCCTGGTCATTGTTATGATAAATCAGGATTTCACTACAGGTCAGACTTGTTGTCACCGAGCTTCACACAGTAGATGATACATTATCATAAGTAAAGACACAGGACATCTTCACACAATAGCAGGAGTCGGCCCGTCTCCTACCTTACACAGAGGCCAATGTGATCAGCTCTTTCAATTAACATGTTGAGTTCAGAATCAAACAAACCAATAATAGTCTTTACATATATCCTGGAGATAGTGTGGATAAATACTACTGTCCCATTTTAAGTAATCCAAGACATATTTTCTCAGTCACCCTGTGCCATCCTGGCACACGGTGACTTCGACAAAAGAGGTGCATGAGGAGCTAAAACAAGGGTATCCCATACTTTCCAAGGGATTCTGGGTTCCACAGGCCCTCCTGTCACAGGCCTCATCCTCACAACCCTTGCCCGGTAGTTGTGGGGGTCTGCGGGCGGGGGGCTTATCATAATCTGGAAGCCCCCTTTAACAAAGGGGACCCCCAGATCCTGCCCCCCCCTATGTGAATTGGTAAGGGATACATTGTACCCCTACAATTTCACACAAAAAAGTGTCAAAATATTAAAAACCACAGGAGACAGCTTGGGACAAGTCCTTTATTAAAAATAAAAAAATAAAAAAGAGATTCCAGCGATGTAATCCAATAAATCCATCCTCGATCTCCAGCGATGTAATCCAATTCTCGATCTCCAGCGATGGATGATCTCCAGCGACTCCAGCGAGGAACACGCACACGATCCTGCCTCCACCGGAGGCAGGATCAGGGAATGACACAGCGCCAGCCTGACAACTCTTATGTTGATGAGGGCAGGGCCACCCGTCATGTGATCCCGCCCCCCTCTGACGCAAGGGTAAACTCTGGGGTTTCCCAGTGACGTGTACCGGTGACCAGCCCCCTCTGATGCAGCGGGAAACCTGCGTTGCATCAGAGGGGGGCGGGGTCACCCGTACACGTCACTGGGAAACCCTGGCGTTTCCCCTTGCATCAGAGGGGGATGGGATCACGTGACGGGTGGCCCCTCCCTCAGCTACATAAGAGCTGTCAGGCTGGTGCCGCGTCATTCCACGATCCTGCCTCCACCGGAGAATTGGATTATATCGCTGGAGATCGAGGATGGATTTATTGGATTACAATCGCTGGAATCTCTTTTTTCTTTTTAATAAAGGATGTGTCCCAAGCCTTCTCATGTGGTTTTGACACTTTTTTTTTAAATGGTAATGGTACAATGTACCCCTTACCAATTCACATAAGGGGGCGGAATCTGGAGGCCCCCTTTGTTAAAGGGGGCTTCCAGATTCTGATAAGCCCCCTGCCCGCAGACCCCCACAACCACTGGGCAAGGGTTGTGGGGATGAGGCCCTTGTCCGCATCAACATGGGGACATCCTCCCCATGTTGAGGGCATGTGGCCTGGTACGGTTCAGGAGGAGGGGCGCTCTCTCATCCCCCTTCTTGTCCTGCGGCCTGCCAGGTTGCGTGCTCGGATAAGGGTCTGGTATGGATTTTTAGGGGGGAACCCCACACCATTTTTTTTTTTTTTTGGCGTGGTGTTCCCCTTAAAATCCATACCAGACCTGAAGGGTCTGGTATGGATTTTTGGGGGGAACTCCACACCATTTTTTTTTTACATTTGGCGCAGGGTTCCTCTTAATATCCATACCAGACCTGAAGGGCCTGGTAATGGAATTTGGGGGGGACCCCCATGCACTTTTGTTTTTATCAATGACTTTTACCTGTATTGCGGGGACCCAACAATTCATTATAGCCACAAGTTTTTCCTTTAGAAATGTCATTTTGTGCAGAGACTGTTATAAACACGGGAAACGTGCTCTAATTTACAGGCATACTATAGACTATTGATTATTGATGAGAACCGGAAGTTGGTGCTTTAGGAATCTTATGGGCTATGTGCTGCGGTGATTCATGGGAGAAACTACTTGATGCTCATATTGACCCTCTGTTACGGGGGGTCGTGCACAGCTGGTAAGGAGAAATCCTGCTATTTGGTGGTGGAACGTCACAGATGAATGTGGACACAACACTTTATATGATTTTCACTTGAAGCACTGGTGTTATTCATTTGGATTTATTCAAAGATTTTCTGATGGACTATTATTTATAAATCTATATTTGATGTTCATACTTTTATAGTTTATTCTCTGTATTATACCTCTGATTTCACTTATTATATTTGTGTTTTTCATTGGTTATTATTTATTTTTTAATTCATCCCATTACTGTCATAGTGATTGGTCACGAGTTAGCGCGATTTTCACCATTTTTTTCCAATTCCTACCATGTATGGTAGTTCACATTTTTAAATCGCAGCTCCCAACATTCACGAAGCTACCAGCTAATGTCTGGGGTTTCCTTTCATTTAGCTTATTTAGCGCAGTTTCTTTTCTCTTCCTTTTTATACTATAGACACCCCCCAGGTATGAAATTTAGAGAAATATTTCACTTTTATTGTTTCACTTTAAGCATTATTAAAATCACTGCTCCCGAAAAAACTGCAGTTTTTAAACTTTTTTTTGCATTGATAAATGTCCCCTGGGGCAGGACCCAGGTCCCCAAATACTTTTAAGACAATAACTTGCATAATAACCTTTAAAATTAGCACTTTTGATTTCTCCCATAGACTTTTAAAGGGTGTTCCAGCGGCTTTTCAAATTTTCCGCGAACACCCCAAATTGTTCGCTGTTCGGCGAACGGGCGAATAGCCAATGTTCGAATCGAACTTATGTTCGACTCAAACAGATTGTCCATCCCTAGCGGGGATCATCGATAGTTTCAAAAAACTATTAGATAAGCACCTGAACGACCACAACATATGGGGATATACAATTTTATACTGACATATAATCACACGCATAGGTTGGACTTGATGGACTTGTGTCTTTTTCAACCTCACCTACTATAACTATGTAACATTTGTGGAATACTGTAACCACAAACATTGGGCTTAGCCTTCACCCACGTTGCAGACCCAGACACACTAGCCTTTTTGGACCTGGAACTATGTCACGAGAACAGTGTCATCCATGCCAAGAACTTTGTTAAACCTACCGCAGGCAACTCCATTATACATTTTCACAGTTGTCATCGCCCCAGGTGGGTTAAGAACATTCCTCGTAGTCAATTCTGCCATCTTCGGTGAAATTGCACACGTAATTCAGATTATGTTGCCCATGGGCAACTACCGACCAAAAAATTATTGGATAAGGGATACCCGTCCTCATTGGTTGATGAGGCTTTCCAACAATACTTAAACCCAGTTCCTGGCCACTCCCAAGACCATTCCTCATCCAATACAGTACAACCAATCCGGTTCACTACCCAGTTCCACACAATATACAAAAAAATATAAACTATCTTGTCCAACCACTGGTCAATATTACTTGAGGATCCCCACCTACATGCCTCGCTGACGACTAAACCCAAAACTAGGAACATGAAGAGTAAAATAGGCGAAGCAAAATCAAAACCACAACCACCATCCGTTCTTTGACACTTATCCTGTTAGTAGGGATGTACCTTTGCCTTACATGCCCATTTGTACAGCATTTTCTGCAACATCATGACAAATCCACCGTTGGCCAAAGGGTCTGGATTATTGAGGCAATTCCTGGGTCTTGCCCCCTTGCTGAGAATTTTAGACGCTTGTGCCAGCATGAAACCTTTTGGATTTATACCCTCACACCCGGTGGCTTAAATGAGGAAATTCAAGTGCACTCTGCTCTGAGCCATCCATAATGGTAATTCTTGACATTTTCTTATGTTCAGAACAGATTTTTATTTTTGGTCCACCTTCTTGTTTTAAAGCTAATTTTCATTATACATCTTTCCTTTCAGCAGACCCTTATGGTCATCAACACATTGAACTACACATAGTCAGGGGAGGGTCTAACCTTACCCAGCCACTGTAAGTACAACATAGAGTCCCCTAGAATACAGTTGTTTATATTAAATATATACATTTTCCCTGAAAGTATAGTGGTCCCCTTCCTCCTGCATCCCTAATCAAAGTGTTTTTTATATATATGTCCCGTGGATAATCCGTATACATGCAAAAAAGTATTTGTGCAGATCAGCATAACATTTTTCGATTTGTTGTTTATAGATATATTTTATATACATATGTTATACATGAGCGTCTTACCCCAGATATGTTTGGTATATCTGGTCTATTTCCCAAAGATGTGTTCTATATATGCTTTTCTATATGTTTTCTATATGTTTCATACATGGTTTATATATATATATATATATATATATATATATATATATATATATATATATATATATATATATCCCCCTTTTTTAAATATGCTTTTCCTACTTTTATATGCTTTTGCCTATATCAGCTTTTTTACTTCCGGATGCATTTGTATGGAATTTTCCCTTCTCATTGGCTGTGTAAATCCCCAGCAATTGCTGCTTCTTTTTGTGTCTTTTGTCTCTTGCACCTGTAGCGATACCTTCAACTAAGAGGGCCACAGATTTAGTTTGGGCCCTGAAGAAAGCTCCACCAACCCCCAGCAATTTACTCGACCCCCTACTGGCACAGTTAGTCTAGGGTAAATGTGTATATCTTATGTTCTATGATTAAATGCAAACACCAAGACAGTAATAGGATAATAACGAATTTACTCTTTATGGCAAATGGAAATCAACAGTGATAACAGATCATAAGAATCTATCTGCAGAGCCCTGCAGCAATAGTCACACTATAACCGTTAAGATATGGCGCACACGCGCCACGTGTAACAGTACCTCACTATGCGCCCTATGGCGTAGCAACTAAATAAACTACCTAGATGACCAGGCCTGACCATATAACTCAGTCTCTAAGAAGAGTAGAATTCTTCGCATGCAAGTCTTTAAACGGTGGTGCACATGTCAGGGACACATTTGTAATCCAAGGGTGGGGGGTAAAAATGCCAACACAGCCCACTCCACCAAAGATCCGTTCAACTCAGTTCTGCTTTGGATCTCAAATGGGGAAAAGAACTCAAATAGGAACTGGTGGGCCACGGCAGTTTGTAGGCCTAACAATGATATAAAGTATTTGTGGATTGAGCAAGTGCTCGCTCACCCCTCTGGACACAATCCCAGTCCGGGAACTTCCACCTGCTGTGTCTCCTCACACAGCTCTGCAGCAATCTCGTCTCCGGCTCAGCAGCAGTTGAAGAAAACCGAGTCAGATGCCACCCAGGCTCGAGATGGGGTGGAAGGCTCTTTGGGTAACAGCGCAAGGCCCAGGCTTCAGGCCTTGCACCACGGTGGATCCGCACAGGAAGATCTCTCCCTTGAAGTCTCGTGTCCCAAAGAGGCCGAGCTCAGCCTCGCCTCCTCCTTTTATAAGCCCTCCCATGAGTCTCTGGGGTGGAAACATTGCCGAAAGGGGTTCTGGGTAAGGTAGTCCTGGGAGTCTTAAAGGGGACCCCGCTAAACACTCCCCCCACTTAAATTCTTTGGTCCCCAAAGAAAATTCTAGCATACACTAGACAACATTGCGTAAGATGTTGGCATAGGGAATTCCCACCAAAACCGAGGGGTTGAATTCCCTTGCCCACAGGTCACATTACTCTGAGTGGCCTGCCTAAATGTGCCAGAGAGTGAGTTGGGGCTGCCCTCCACCAAATGAACAGTGGAGGGATCCGGATTCTCTGCACTCCTCCTGGCAGTGACCACAGAATCTTCTGAGCTCTTCCCCATTTGTGGGTAAGTCAACTTTTTGGGAGGCCTTATGACTCTTCGAGCCCTTTGCTCTCTTGGGGTTTCTGGCTCTGGTGCCACAGGCTCTTCCTCTGTAGCAGGTTCGGGCAACACGGTGGGCTCTGGAACATCTGCTTCAGGAGCCGAGGGATACATAGAGTCTCTAGGGTCCTGTTCAGAGTAAGTATCACAGGCATCTTCCCAGTAATCTGATGAAGGACTAGATGGGATGAATTCAGCGGCTTCTGCATTCAGTTGTCCATCTATAGTGTCTTCTGTGGTTGGAAGATCTATAGCAGAAGTTCCTGGAGTTGGGGAAGGCCACAGCCAGTGAAGTTCTCTTCCTTTGTCTCCACTGAGTTCAGAGGCCTCTCCATCTTCAGGCCGAGAGGTCTGGGACCGAGTGTTTGGTCTGCGGGTATCCAGAATAGAGACTGGTTCAGGGGAGTCCCTCACTGGAGGTATCCTGACTGCTTTAGCAAGTGGGAGCAGGTGGTTTCGATGCCACGTCTTCAGTGGTCCTACCTTTCCTTCTGTCTTCAACCTGTAGACAGGTAGGCCCGGCAGCTTCCTACAGATGATATAGGGTTCAGATCTCCATCTGTCTGCAAGTTTGTGTTTTCCAGGGACCCCCAGATTGTGTAGCAGTACTCGGTCCCCGGGCTGCAAGTCCTGTACCCGAACCTTCAGGTCGAAGTTTCTTTTGTTTCGGGCTCCCCTTTGATCCGAGGCCGCTTGAGCTTGTTCATAAGCTACTTTCAGGCTGTATCTAAGCCTGTCCACATATCCTTTGTGGGATGTGGCTGAGGAATGGTCTGAAGAGGTGCCAAAGGCCAGGTCCACAGGTAACCTTGCTTCTCTCCCAAACATGAGTCGATATGGGGAGTAGCCCGTAGCATCACTGGTGGTGCAGTTGTAAGCGTGTACTATAGCTGCTATGTGTTTGCTCCAATGTTGTTTCTTCTCACTATCCAGAGTTCCCAACATGTTGAGCAGGGTCCGGTTAAACCTCTCCGGCTGAGCATCTCCCTGTGGGTGATAAGGTGTGGTTTGGGTTTTCTTGATTCCTAACGAATCTAGGAGTTTCCGGATCACCTGACTCTCAAAGTCCCTTCCTTGATCTGAATGGAGTCGCTGTGGCAGCCCATAATGGACAAAATACTTCTCCATAAGTACCTTGGCTACTGTGGAAGCCTTCTGGTCTTTGGTTGGGAAAGCTTGGGCATACCGGGTGAAATGATCGGTTATCACCAGAACATTTCCTAGTCCACTCAGGTCGGGTTCGAGGCAGAGGAAATCAATGCATACCAGATCCATTGGGCCTTGACTTTGTAGATGGCCCATTGGGGCAGCTTGATGGGGTAAAGTCTTCCTCTGGATGCAGCGTGCACATGAATGGCAGTACTCTTCCACTTCTGCCCTCATGCAGGGCCAATAGAACCGACTTCTGACAAGTTGAAAGGTCCTTTCCGCCCCTAGGTGGCCGTGATTGTCATGTAGGGCAATCAGAACAGTCTCTCGATGTTTTTCCGGAAGAAACAATTGCCATTTATCTTCCAGGTCATCAGAGGGGCCCCTTCGGTAGACCACTCCCTGATGCACCTGTAACCTATCCCACTCTTTCCTCAACAGGCAAGCTTCCTTTGAGGAGTGACGCAGGAGTCTGTTTGGATCCTGATTCTCCAGGGCTTCCAGAACCAATTTCCCCATGGGGTCTTCTAATTGGTCGCATCTTAGTTCCTTCTGAGACAACTTTGGCAGATGTTCTTCCTCCAGTTGAGTTACTCCACAGTATTGTTTGGGGACTCCTACCATGGTAACTCCTATCTCTTCCGCCCTTGAGCCTCCTCTGGCTTGTAATTCAGCCCCTTGACAAAGGGCCCGCACCCCGTCAGGTGCCACTTGAGTCCAGTCTTCCATGTCACTGGTGGGGCCATGAGATCTCCGGGACAGAGCGTCTGTATCTCGATTTCCAGTCCCTGGCCTGTACTTTAGGCTGAAATTGAATCCAGACAATGCGGCCAGCCACCTGTGTCCAGTAGTGTCCAGCTTTGCTGTAGTGAAAAGGTAGGTAAGGGGGTTGTTGTCGGTCTTCACAGTGAACTCCGCCCCATACAGGTAGTCTTTGAGCTTGTCTACTACCGCCCACTTAAGGGCCAGGAACTCCAGCTTGTGAGTGGGATAGTTTTTCTCAGAGGGGGTCAGGCTCCTGCTCACGTAGGCAACAGGCCGCAGTTGTCCTTAGTGTTCTTGGTAAAGTACTCCTCCCAGACCGTCATGACTAGCATCTACGTGTAGTTCATAGGGTTTGGTTGGGTCTGCGTAGGCCAAGACTGGGGCAGTGGTTAGGCTCTTCTTCAATGCCTGAAAGGCCTCTTCACACTTCTGGTTCCACTGATCTCTGACTGACTCTCCCGGCTTCCTGGGCCCTGAGTCGTCCTCTTCCCCCTCTGTCTTGAGTAGTTCATTCAATGGTCTAGCAATTCGGGCAAATCCTTCCACAAACCTCCTGTAATAGGAGCAGAACCCCAAGAAGGATCTGAGTTCTGTTACTGTGGTGGGTCATGGCGGTAACTGCCTCCAATTTCTCAGGGTCGGTGGCCACCCCTTCTTCAGACACTATGTGCCCCAGATAGTTCACAGAAGACTGGTAGAACCGACACTTCTCAGGCAAAAGCTTGAGTCCCTCCTCACTGAGTCTTCTCAACACTTTTTCCAGCCTCTCTTCGTGTTCTTCCAGGGTTCTCCCAAAGACAATGACATCGTCCAGGTATACAAGGACTTCAATAAGGTTCATGTCTCCTACAGTCTTCTGTAGCAGGAGCTCCAGACAGTCCCTGAGGCATTTGATCAAACTCGAAGAACCCCACTGGGGTTATGAAGGCTGTCTTCTCCTTGTCTTCTGGATGCATAGGGATCTGGTAGTATCCACTCATGAGAACCATAACGCTGAACCACTTGGCTCCAGACAAACTCTGTAAAGCGTCCTCTATCCTCGGAGTGGTGTACTGGTCGGGGATGGTTCTCCTGTTGAGGGTCCTGTAGTCTATACAGAGCCTCAACAACCTATTCTTCTTCCTGACCACCACTATCGGGGAGGCATAGGGGCTTCTAGACTCCCGGATCACACCAGTCCTCTTGAGTTCTGCGAGTTGTTCTCTTAGATCCTCCAGATCTGCTAGTGGGACCCGCCTGACCCTCTCTCTGAAGGGCTTGTCTTCTTGGAGGCGGATTCGATGGGTGGCACTCCTTGCACATCCCACATCGAACTCATCTTTGGAGAAGATCTTCTCCCATCTGGTCAACTGGGCCTTGGCTCTCTCTTTCCAAGCCCTGGGCAGATTCGGGTTTTCCATGGACAGCTTCTCCCAAACGTCTCCTCCTTCACCCGTCCCCTTGACTTCTGACAGGGTAACCGGGGCAGCAGGGCTCACCTGACCCAGCAGCATCCTGGCTGGGATTTCCATGGGGCCACCTGTAGTATTCCTAACACTCACCGGAACTCTACAATGGGCCTTCTTCAGGGCCTTCAGCGGAATCACTTCTGGTATCACTTCCAGACCGGAGGACTCTTCCCTTGGGTCGGACTCCAGCATGACAAAGGGTCCAGGTTGCTCCCAAGTAAGCTTCACAGTGGCTCTGAGACAGGTTACTTTGCCGGGCTGCAACACTACCCCTTCTCTTCCAAGTCTCCACACCTTCCCTACTTCCTCCCCAGGGGTCTTCTGCTCTAGGACCAGCCGTTGGTAGGCCGTCTTCAGCATGGGATGGATCTTGGTGGCCGCTGGCCCCTTCTCTTTCACTAGAGGGATTAGGAGTCTTCGGACCAGGTCCGTGTTCGTCCCTATTATAAGGGAACTCTTGTTGGCTCCTGGCGGCCGAGGGCACACAACTGCCAGGGTATCAAACACTTCGGCCTTCCCAGCCACAGATGGGTCAAAGATCATCTTGACGGGCAGATAGCCATCGTAGGGGAAGCTCTGGGTTCCAATCCCACATATTTCCAGTTCCTCTATCTTCTGGATGGGCAGGTGACTTAAGTGCTTATCGTAGAAATCCCGGTATAATAGGGTCACTTGTGCCCCAGTATCCAAGATGGCTCTGGTGTAGACTCCCTCCATTTGAATGGGCACTATAGGAGATGGGCCTACCAGCTTCTCCGGATATGGCCTGGCAGGGGTCGCCTTCTTCTGGTCCTTTCCCTTCGGACTCTCCCTCGTCCAACTCCCTTTGGACTTTAGTCTTTCTTGAGCCTGGTATGCATTGATTTCCCTCCTTTCAATGGGTGTACAGACCCGCTGAGGGATATTATTATTTTTCTTAGGTGTGCACCCCCTCTGAGGAGTGTTGTGCCTCTTCTGAGGGGTCTTGCCCCCTTTCTCTGGGGTGTATCTCTGTTGAGGAATGTTGTGTTTCCTCTGAGGTGTTTTATCTCCTCTTTTCTTCTGCTTCGCATTCAGCTTGGAGCTCACTGAAGGTGATGGGCACCCGGTTGACTCCTTCACCGGGGCCCTCTGAAGTTTCCCGCCGGCTTGCGGTTGTCCGTTTTCTTCTTCTTGGGACTGGAACATGTAGCTGCAATATGGCCAATTCCTCCACAGTTAAAGCAGACTATATCTCCCCATTCTTGTAAAGATGCGGGTGCTGAGGCAATTGGGAATAGTTCCTTCCTTGGTACTTCTCTCCTGGGACCCTCTGGATCTTTTGCTATCAGAGAGGTCAACATCTCTAACACCTTGGACATTTGTGATTTTAAAGTGTCTACCTCTGAGTCTCTTTCAGGGGTCATCACTGGGTTGACTAGCACCTGTGCGGGGACAACATTTGTCTTAATCATCTGCTGGTCCTGTTGTAGTGCCTCCTCATCTCTGATGATTTTTATCAAATCAGCATAAGTCAGTAACGTTCCTCCTCCCGAGGTTTTCAGGTGCAGCCAGACTGGATCCGAGCGTAACGCTCCCTTTAAGACTTGCTTCATTCTTGCCGCATCTGTATCTTGGGGCTTCATTCCCTTCTTCAACACAATCTTGCACAGCAACCTGTTCAGTCTCCTAACATACTCTGAAAGTTTCTCCTTCGGCTGTTGGAAAGTATGTTCAAATTGGTAGACCATCTCTGTCACCTTTTCCAATTGACCAAACTCTTCCTGTAGCATGGCTAGACAGTCTTGAGCCGTGCAATCTGCATTCCCAAACCCACTGCTTCTGCTGCTGCGCCTTTGAGGCTTTCTATCACTCGTTGCCTCTTCTGCGCTTCAGGCACCTCCCATGCCTCTACTGCTTGTAATGCCTGCTCCACCCAGGTATCAAAATCTTCTTCCCCTGTAGGGACAGGGAGCTTCCCTGAGAATGTCTTCAGTCTCCGGTAGCTAGTCTCTACATGCACCGTGCTTGTCTTCTGACATTTGATTAGCAGATCCCCTATTGCCTTTATCAATTCTGGTGATATAGCAGTGGCAGGTGCGGGTGCCACCGGGGGTGTCACCCCGTCTCCTCTTTCTGGTGAGGTACGGGCCGCAGCCTGCGGTGATCCCATCAGTGATGGTTCCTTCTTTACAGTTACTGCGTGCGCCAACCTATAGGTTCTGTTGTCTGGCGTCCGCACACACTTGCGCTTGCAAGCCTCTGGCATCCCGTCCTCGTATTCCACTAGTGCATACTGATATGAAGTGTCTGGGTCTGACTTTATATCCAACACCCACGGTGTGTGATCTGGGGACACTAACTTCATTAACTCCTCTACCATCTCAGTCGACCATTCCTCCCCAGGGAGGTTGATGACTATCGAGTTGTTTGGCTCTGCCCTAGAGGCTTTGCACCACTCTTCTACTGCTTGTGGGTCCATGCCGGCACTTCTGGCGTTCACCTGCTGTATGAGGATCCCGGACGAGAACCCCCACGTGTAGCGATACCTTCAACTAAGAGGGCCACAGATTTAGTTTGGGCCCTGAAGACAGCTCCGCCAACCCCCAGCAATTTACTCGACCCCCTACTGGCACAGTTAGTCTAGGGTAAATGTGTATATCTTATGCTCTATGATTAAATGCAAACACCAAGACAGTATTAGGATAATAACGAATTTACTCTTTATGGCAAATGGAAATCAACAGTGATAACAGATCATAAGAATCTATCTGTAGAGCCCTGCAGCAATAGTCACACTATAACCGTTAAGATATGGCGCACGCGCGCCACGTGTAACAATACCTCACTATGCGCCCTATGGCGTAGCAACTAAATAAACTACCTAGATGGCCAGGCCTGACCATATAACTCAGTCTCTAAAAAGGGTAGAATTCTTTGCATGCAAGTCTTTAAACGGTGGTGCACATGTCAGGGACACATTTGTAATCCAAGGGTGGGGGGTAAAAATGCCAACACAGCGCACTCCACCAAAGATCCGCTCAACTCAGTTCTGCTTTGGATCTCAAATGGGGAAAAGAACTCAAATAGGAACTGGTGGGCCATGGCAGTTTGTAGGCCTAACAATGATATAAAGTATTTGTGGATTGAGCAAGTGCTTGCTCACCCCTCCGGACGCGATCCCAGTCTGGGAACTTCCACCTGCTGTGTCTCCTCACACAGCTCTGCAGCAGTCTCGTCTCCGGCTCAGCAGCGGTTGAAGAAAACCGAGTCAGATGCCACCCAGGCTCGAGATGGGCTGGAAGGCTCTTTGGGTAACAGCGCAAGGCCCAGGCTTCAGGCCTTGCACCACGGTGGATCCGCACAGGAAGATCTCTCCCTTGAAGTCTCGTGTCCCAAAGAGGCCGAGCCCAGCCTCGCTTCCTCCTTTTATAACCCCTCCCATGAGTCTCTGGGGTGGAAACATTGCCGAAAGGGGTTCTGGGTAAGGTAGTCCTGGGAGTCTTAAAGGGGACCCCGCTACACACCATTTGCAGAGTTGCTGGTTATAGTGCTCCCACAGCCAAAACTCCTGTATAAATAGACTGCATTGCCAGGCCAGGCCAGTAGAAGAAGCTGAAGCTTCGAGCGCGTAGCCTCTCCACCCCAATTGTGCTCTCTCTGTGTGTTAACTGGCTGGCTCCCCGCCTCCGGTGATGTCACATCTGCCCTGCAGTTCATGGTGGTCACTTCGGCTTCTCTGTGACTGGAGAATGCTATCCAGCCTCTCCACAGCACCAGAGCCCTTCTCGATGTCTGTGGGATGGATCAGAGTAGAATGTGATATATTGGATGTGACAAAAACTAACCGTCATAAACGGTACCGGAAAATAGGATCACCAAAGTAATATCGTGTATTTGTACACAAAAACGAATGTAATAGGAAACAGCAAAAATAGGATTTTTAAAACAGCTTACCTGTAAAATCCTTTTCTTGGAGTACATCACGGGACACAGAGCAGCATAGTCATTACTATGTGGGTTATATAGAATTACCTTCAGGTGCTGGCACTGGCAACTTCCAAAACAGGAAGTACCCTCCCCTATATAAGCCCCTCCCATCCGGGAGTACCTCAGTTTTGTAGCAAAGCAATACGTGTCCCCAAAAGAGGGGTGGGAGCTCTGTGTCCCGTGATGTACTCCAAGAAAAGGATTTTACAGGTAAGCTGTTTTAAAAATCCTATTTTCTTGTTCATACATCACGGGACACAGAGCAGCATAGTCATTACTATGTGGGACGTCCCAAAGCAATGCCAAATGAGGGGGGGGATACACCATACATAAGCTGGGCGCCATCAGGCATGAGGATCTTTTGCGGCCTGCAACACACTGCGCCCAAAGGCGACATCCTCCTGACTTCTAACGTCCACCTGGTAGAACCTAGTAAACGTGTGTACTGAAGACCATGTTGCGGCCTTACAAATTTGAGCCAGGGAGGCCTGGTGATGCACTGCCCATGAAGTTCCAACTGCTCTCGTGGAGTGCGCCCTAACTTTGAACAGAGGCGGTCTACTTCTCAAGCCATAGGCTTGTATTATGACCTGTCGAATCCACTTGGCTAAAGTAGATTTTGATGCTGCCTGACCCTTTCTGGGGCCTTCCGGCAGAACAAACAAAGAATCCGTTCTACGAATCTGAGCAGTGGCTTTTAGATAAGTTTTAACTGCTCTTACTACATCCAAAGAATGCAATAACTTTTCCTCTACCGAGCTTGGTTTGGGGAAAAAAGAAGGAAGAACCACATCCTGGTTCAAGTGAAACCTCGATACCACCTTAGGAAGAAAGGCTGGGTGAGGACGTAATACTACTCTGTCCTCATGAATAACCAGATATGGCTCTTTACAGGACATGGCGGCTAATTCCGACACTCTTCTAGCCGAGCATATGGCTACTAAAAATATCAATTTTCTGGTGAGTAGAACCAAGGAAATGTGCCGCAAAGGTTCAAATGGCTGCTTCTGCAGAACCGACAGAACCAAATTTAGATCCCATGGGCATATGGGAGCTTTAATCGGTGGAATAATACGAGTCACCCCTTGCATAAAGGATCTGACAAGTGAATGCATAGCCAGGGGCCTTTGAAATAGTATTGATAAGGCCGAAACCTGACCCCTGATAGTACTTAAGGCAAACTTCCTGTCTACAGCCCACTGTAGGAAGTCCAGAATTCTGCCTATAACGTACTTACGTGGATTACATTTTCTGGCCTCGCACCAAGTGATGTACGCCTTCCAAACTCTATAGTAGATCTGCCTGGATACAGGCTTCCTGGCATTGATTATAGTTGATACCACAGAGTTAGAGAGACCTCTCTTCTTTTAGGATGTGGGATTCAATAGCCAGGCCGTTAAACTTAGAGTTAGTAAGGAAGGGTGGTATATCGGTCCTTGCGAAAGCAGGTCCGGACGACGTGGAAGGGTCCAAGGACTCCCCACAGACATTTTGATGATCTCCGCGTACCAGGCCCTTCGGGGCCACGCTGGAGCCACCAGGATCACCGGCTTCTTTTCCAACCTGACTCTGCGAAGGAGTCGAGGCAACAATTGTAGCGGAGGGAATGCATATATCAGTCTGAACTGATCCCAAGGGAACACCAGAGCATCCGAGCCGCAAGCGAGGGGATCCCTTGTCCGGGAGACAAATCTGTCCACCTTTGCGTTGAATCTGGATGCTAGCAGATCTACATCCGGTGTTCCCCACCGCTGACATATTGCTCGGAAGACCTCGGGATGAAGGGACCATTCCCCTGGGCATAACTGTTGGCGACTCAGAAAGTCCGCCTTCCAATTCTCCACCCCTGGAATGAAGACAGCTGATATACATGGGACATGCTTTTCTGCCCATTCCAGGATGTGACTTACTTCCCTCTGGGCTGCACGACTCCTGGTGCCTCCCTGATGATTGATATATGCCACTGCTGTGGCATAGTGATGAGCCGAACACCCCCGGGTTCGGTTCGCACCAGAACCCGCGAACGGACCGAAAGTTCGCACGAACATTAGAACCCTATTAAATACAATGGATGCGAACGTTCGGATTCTAAAGTGCTAATTATAACGACTATTATCCATGTTATTGTCCTAAACAGAGTTTGGGAACCCGGGTTCTGCACCAGGGGACATGTATCAATGCAAAAAGAAGTTTTAAAAACGGACGTTTTCCGGGAGCAGTCATTTTAATGATGCATAAAGTGAAAAAAAATGTCAAATATTCCTTTAAATATTGTACCTGGGGGGTGTCTAAAGTATGCCTGTGAAGTGCCACGTGTTTCCCGTGTTTAGAACTGTCCCTGCACAAAATAAAATTTCTAAAGGAAAAAAAAGCCATTTAAAACTGCTTGCGGCTTTAATGTAATGTCTGGTCCCGGTAATATGGATGAAAATCTTTAAGAAAAATGGCATAGCTACCCCATCAACCCCCCCCCCCCCCACCCCAGCCCATTACCAGCCCCTTTGGGTCTTGTATGGATATTAAGGGGAACCCCGCACACAAAATAAAAAAGGCCCTATATACTCTGAACAGCCGTATACAGGCGGTGCATACAAGACAGGGACTGTAGGTTTGTTCTTATGTAGAATCTGTTTGTAATTTTGAACAGCTACATTGTTTAAGTCTGGCTCCATGCCAAATTCCTTTTTTTAAGCTTTTTGGAAAACATAGGGAAGGGTTATCACCCCTGTAACATTTTTTTTTGCTGTCTGTGCCCCTGTTCAGAACATTTCACCTCACTTTGCGTCCCAATGACAACTGTTTTTGAAATGTGGTGTTTTTATTGAAACAAGGATTGGTGATAAAGCATCAGTAGAGAGGAGACACCTTTCTCCCATATTAATTCTTACAGGAGAGAATTTTCCTTCCAAGGGGTAGATTTCCTCTCACTTCCTGTTGTCTTCTTCCGTTTGCAAGTAGTAGTCGTTTGTAAGTTGGATGTTTGAAAGTAGGGACCTGCCGTATATACTCTGCAGAAATTGGCCCCTTAGGTGTTGGTGTTGGCACAACACTGTAAGCACTCACAGTTACTCTTGGTGGGTGCTGGAACGCCCTGCTGTCAACTATTATATCAGGAATTGTAATAACATATAATTGTTGATCAGTGGTAGTAAAAATTGGGCCTTTGATGGTGGTGCTGGTGCCACAACACTGTAAGGCCTGACAGTTACTCTTGGTGGGCGCAGCAATGGGCCCTGCTGTGAATTATTAGATCAATAATTACAATTGCATGCCCCTGTTGAACAGAGGCTGAAAAATTGGGCCTTTGGTGGTGGTGGTGGTGGTGGTGTTGACACAACACTGTAAGGCCTGACAGTTACTCTTGGTGGGCGCAGCAATGGGCCCTGCTGTGAATTATTAGATCAATAATTATAATTGCATGCCCCTGTTGAACAGGGGCTGAAAAATTGGGCCTTTGGTGGTGGTGGTGGTGGTGATGGTGGTGCTGGTGCCACAACACTGTAAGGCCTGACAGTTACTCTTGGTGGGCGCAGCAATGGGCCCTGCTGTGAATTATTAGATCAATAATTATAATTGAATGCCCCTGTTGAACAGGGGCTGAAAAATTGGGCCTTTGGTGGTGGTGGTGGTGGTGATGGTGGTGCTGGTGCCACAACACTGTAAGGCCTGACAGTTACTCTTGGTGGGCGCAGCAATGGGCCCTGCTGTGAATTATTAGATCAATAATTATAATTGCATGCCCCTGTTGAACAGGGGCTGAAAAATTGGGCCTTAGGCACTGGTGGCACAACACTGCAACCCCTCACAGATACTGTACTTGGAGCACAGCAATGAGGCCTGTTGCAAAGTATTGCATCAAAAATTGTAATTACACGCCCCTGTTAAACAGGGGCTGAAAAATTGGGCCTTAGCCACTGGTGGCGTCACCCATAAACCAAAATGATCTTCCAAGCTATCATCATTAATCGTATCATTGAGGAGGAGGAGGAGGATAGCCAGTCAACATAACAGCACAGGCACTCAGCATCAGCATCAGTCTTGAAGGGATGTGACATTTTAAAATCAATTAGTCTGTTATATCAGCATCAGGTGTGTGGTAGCTGGTGGTGATCCAAGACTGGTTCATCTTGATGAAAGTCAGTCGATCAACCGAGTCGGTGGACAGGCGCACCCTGTGATCCGTGACAAATCCTCCAGCAGCACTGAATGTGCGTTCTGAAAGAACGCTGGATGCAGGACAGGCCAGTAGCTCAATTGCATACTGTGCAAGCTCTGGCCAGTGATCCATCCTCAAGACCCAGTAAGCCAGAGGATTTTCGGTGGGGAAGGTGTCCAAGTCTGACCTTGCCCCTAGGTATTCCTGCACCATGTATATCAGACGCTGGCGATGGTTGCTGGAACCGATCATACTTTGGGGCTGCGGACTAAAGAATTGTCTGAACGCATCGGTCAGACGGCCACCTTCCCCACCGCTCCTTCTTTGACTGCCCGAAGCCTCAGCAACTCGTTGTCCAGGACCAGGAGTTTGTAACCTCCCAGTCTCTGGGAACGCGTTGCACAGACCTTTCTGCAAGGCCTCCCGGAGTTGTCTCATCCTCTGCTCCCTCTGCGACGGTAACATAAGGTCCGCAACCTTACCCTTGTACCGTGGATCAAGGAGAGTGGCCAGCCAGTAATGGTCCCTCTCCTTGATCCGAAGAATATGAGGATCCTTCCGCAGACTTTGCAGGATCAGGGAGGCCATGCAGCGTAGGTTAGGTGAGGCATTCAGTCCGGAGTCCTCTGGGTCACTAAGGACGACATGATCCGCAGCCACCCCCTCCCAGCCACGTACAAGTCCACTGGTTTCTTGGGACTGTAAATCATCCCTAAAAGACTGCTGCTGATGATGCTGAGTGCCAGCCTCCACCTCCATGCTGACACAATCCTCCTCCTCCTCCTCCTCCTCCTCCTCTTCTTCCTATGCGATGGGTGGGACAGAAGGAACACTGTCTGGGTAAAGGGGGCCTTGAGAGGCAAGGAAGTCCTCCTCTTCCTGCCTCTGTTCTGCCTCAAGTGCCCTGTCCATTATTCCACGCAGCGTGTGCTCCAACAGGTGGACAAGAGGTACAGTGTCACTGATGCATGCACTGTCACTGCTCACCATCCTCGTGGCCTCCTCAAATGGTGCCAGGACAGTGCATGCATCCCTGATCATGCCCCACTGGCGTGGTGAAAAAAACCCGAGCTCCCCTGACCCTGTCCTGGTGCCGTAGTCGCACAGGTACTCATTGATGGCCCTCTGCTGCGTGTGCAGCCGCTGCAGCATGGCCAACGTTGAGTTCCACCTGGTGGGCATGTCACATATAAGGCGGTTCTTGGGCAGGTTCAACTCCTTTTGCAGCTCAGCCAGGCGAGCACTGGCATTATAAGATCTGCGGAAATGCACACAGACTTTCCTGGCCTGCCTCAGGACATCCTGTAAGCCCGGGTACCTGCCCAAGAACCGCTGCACCACCAGGTTAAGGACGTGAGCCACACAGGGCACATGGGTCAGTTGTCCCTGTCGGAGGGCGGAGAGGAGGTTGGTGCCATTGTGGCAAACCACCATTCCTGGCTTATGCTGGCGTGGCGTCAACCACCTCTCGGCCTGCCCCTGCAGAGCAGACAGGACCTCTGCCCCAGTGTGGCTCCTGTCCCCCAAACACACCAGCGCAAGCACGGCATGGCATCTTTTTGCCTGCGTACTTGCGTAGCCCCTTGAACGCCTACGGAGCACCGCTGGTTCCGAGGACAAACCACAGGAAGAGGCCATGGAGGAAGAAGAAGAGGAGGGGGTGGAGGAGAGAGGTGTGTCACAACCAGTAGTAGAATTTTGGAGGCGTGGCGGCGGAACAACCTCCAACACTACTGCACCTTGTCCTGCATCCTTCCCAGCTGCCAAAAGAGTGACCCAATGGGCCTGCTGGACCATGAGTCAGCGGTAATATGCACCTTACCGCTGACCGCCCTGTCCAGCGAGGCCAAGACATTGCCTTCCACATGCCTGTAGAGAGCCGGAATCGCCTTCCGTGAGAAAAAGTGGCGTTTGGGAACCTGCCACTGAGGAACCGCACATTGCACAAACTCACGGAAGGGGGCCGAGTCTACCAACTGAAAAGGCAGCAGTTGAAGCGCTAGCAATTTAGCCAAGCTAGCATTCAACTGCTGGGCATGTGGATGGCTGGGAGTGAACTTCTTTCGACGGTCCAGCAGCTGGGGCAGGGAAATTTGCCTGCTAGAATCGGACGTCGGTGTACTGCTAGCAGAGTGGCCGCAAGTACTTGGCTGTGACACACCTAATTCTACACCTTCATTCCTCTCAGTGCAGGTTTCAGAGAGGACTGAAGGTATACTGGGGTTGGAGATCCCAGCTGATGCGGTGCAAGGAGAGGTCCGCTTTGGTCTTTGGTGTGGGTCTTTAAGGTAGGCTTGCCAACGAGCTGCATGGCAGGTCAACATATGTCTGATCAAGCATGTGGTGCCCAAGCGGCTGATGTTTGGCCACGCGATATACGCTTGAGACATATGTTGCAAACAGCAGCTGTGCGATCTGATGCACTCGCCTCAAAAAAGGCCCACACCAAACAACTTTTTGAATGACAGGTAGAGGCAGCGCCCTGCACAGGCGGAGCTCTGCGGTGTGATTCCGTCGGTGTGCTGCCCATACGCTGGCCACCCAAGGGAATCCTGCCTCTTTGGAGATGTGCCTCCTCCTCATCCTCCTCCTCTCTCCTATTAGGCACCCACGTGGAGTCAGTGACCCCATCATCCCCTCCCTCCTCATCACTGGAGCCAATCTGGCAGTATGCTGCAGCTGCTGGAGCATGACTGCCAGATTGGTGTCCTTCTTGAGCATCCCCTCTCTCTGCTCTCACGCTACTGCCTTCCTCTATCTGGGTATCATCATCAGATCCTTCCAAGCGCTGGGCATCCTCCTGGAGCATGTACCCAACACTGTGCTCAAACAGTTCGGGGGACTCCTCAGGAGGAGGACATGGTGGGTCTAGGGAAGGATTGACTAATGAAGATAATGATACCAGAGAAGAGGACGCTTTGGCAGCTGCTTTGCCAGTACCCTGAGCCTGGGTGAGAGAGGATGAGGAGGATGAGGTGGGCTTGGTCATCCACTCTACCAAGTCTTCGGCATGATGTGGCTCAACATGTCCAGCTGCCGAAAAGAAGGACAAGCGTGTCCCATGGCCATGTGCTGATGACAATGCACCGCGTCCACGACCAGCACTGTTGCCCCCAGACACAGAGCCTGCTTGCCCTCTTTTTTTGCCTCCTGACTGTCTGCCTCTCCTTGTTTGCCTTCCAGACATTTTAATGGATGGCCTGCAGGGAGATGGGAAAAACAGCAATAAGGGCTACCTTCAGGTGTATACTGTGCAGGAGGCTTAGCAACAATGACACTGACACTGTCCCCTGCCTATCCTTCTCTGTCCCTAAACACAAGGATTTGCAATATGCTTCAGCAAGATTGGTTTAGCACAGAATAGCACACTGACAGTTTCCCTCACTGTCCTTCTCTGTACCTACAAACAAGATTTAGCACAGAATAGCACACTGATAGTTTCCACGAGTGTCCTTCTCTGTCCCTAAACTCAAGGATTTCAAATATGGTTCAGCAAGATTGGTTTAGAACAGAATAGCACACTGACACTTTCCCTCACTATACCTCTCTGTCCCTAAACTCAAGGATTTCAAATATGGTTCAGCAAGATTGGTTTAGAACAGAATAGCACACTGACACTTTCACTCACTGTCCTTCTCTGTCCCTACAAACAAGATTTAGCACAGAATAGCACACTGATAGTTTCCACGAGTGTCCTTCTCTGTCCCTAAACTCAAGGATTTCAAATATGGTTCAGCAAGATTGGTTTAGAACAGAATAGCACACTGACACTTTCCCTCACTGTACCTCTCTGTCCCTAAACTCAAGGATTTCAAATATGGTTCAGCAAGATTGGTTTAGAACAGAATAGCACACTGTCAGTTTCACTCACTGTCCTTCTCTGTCCCTACAAACAAGATTTAGCACAGAATAGCACACTGATAGTTTCCACGAGTGTCCTTCTCTGTCCCTAAACTCAAGGATTTCAAATATGGTTCAGCAAGATTGGTTTAGAACAGAATAGCACACTGACACTTTCCCTCACTGTACCTCTCTGTCCCTAAACTCAAGAATTTCAAATATAGTTCAGCAAGATTGGTTTAGAACAGAATAGCACACTGTCAGTTTCACTCACTGTCCTTCTCTGTCCCTACAAACAAGATTTAGCACAGAATAGCACACTGATAGTTTCCACGAGTGTCCTTCTCTGTCCCTAAACTCAAGGATTTCAAATATGGTTCAGCAAGATTGGTTTAGAACAGAATAGCACACTGACACTTTCCCTCACTGTCCTTCTCTGTCCCTACAAACAAGGTTTAGCACAGAATAACACACTGACACTCTCCCTACCTATCCTTATTTGTCCCTAAACACAAGGAATCCAGGATTAGTAAAGGAAAAAAAATGACACTGTCCCTGCCTATGCTTCTCTTTCCCTGCTCCGGAACACACTACACAAGGCCGCCGCGCTGGCGGCCTTTTATAGTGTGGGGCGTGTACTAAACCCCCTCAGCAATAATTGGCCACAGGCATCCTGCCTGTGGCCAATCATTGCTCTCCTCGCTGCCGGCGCTGTGATTGGCCAAGCATGCGGGGTCACAGTGCATGCTTGGCCAATCACAGCGCCTGGATGACACTGCGATGGCGTAGTGCATTGTGGGCCGTTCGCGTCACTCGAATTTGGCGCGAACGGCCCAAATCGTTCGATCTTCGTCGAACGATCGAACAGCCGATGTTTGAGTCGAACGTATGTTCGTCTCGAACACGAAGCTCATCCCTACTGTGGCATTGTCTGATTGAATTCTGACAGGGGACCCTTGGAGTCTGGATGTCCAGGCTACTAGGGCATACCGGGCTGCTCGTATCTCTAAGAGATTGATGGGCAGGGTTTTTACTACATTTGACCATCTGCCCTGGAGAGACCATTGCTCCAGTACTGCCCCCCAGCCTATAAGGCTGGCATCTGTAGTGACCACCTTCCAGGATATCGGACTGAAGGGTTTTCCCTTCTGGAGATTCTGGGGGATCAACCACCAGCAGAGACTCTTCCGAACGGAAGGGGACAAAGCCATCGGGAAGTCTAGAGCCTGAATTTTTCCGTTCCAGGCTGACAATATGGCCCTCTGTAAATTCCTTGAGTGGAATTGGGCGTATGGCACAGCTTCAAATGATGCTACCATCTTTCCTAGCAGCCTCATGCACAGGCGTATGGACGGCTGTCTTTTTGCACAAAGCAGACGGACCAAGCCCCTCAAAGAGGATACCTTGTCTAGAGGTAAGAAAATCTTCCTCTGGTCTGAATCCAGCCGTAGCCCTAGATATACCAGGTTTTTCACTGGCTGTAGGGCTGACTTGTCCAGGTTGATGACCCAACCGTGAGATTCTAGATACTTGATTGTATCGACAATTACCACTTCTAGCTTGGCAACTGAGTGGTCCATCAACAACAGGTCGTCTAGGTATGCCATTATCGTTACACCTCGTGTTCTTAGATCGGCCAACAGTGGGGCCAGAATTTTTGTGAACACTCGTGGTGCTGTGGCCAGACCGAATAGTAAGGCTCTAAACTGAAAATGGCGCCCTTCTACTGCGAAGCGTAGAAATTTTTGATGACCTGGAAAGATGGGAACATGCAAGTAAGCATCTTTGATGTCGATCGAGGCTAACCATTCCTCCCCCTGTAGGGCAGCGGTGACCGATCGGATCGACTCCATCCGGAAAGACCGGACGTTTAGAAATTTGTTTAGACTCTTTAGGTCCAATATGGGTCTTATGTCCCCATTTGGTTTCGGGACTGTGAAAAGGTTTGAGTAGAAAAACCCAACCCCCACTCTTCCATAGGAACCTCCATAATTACTCCTTGGAGCAATAGTTGTTCTAACGCCAATAGGAGAGACTCTTTTAACTCCAACTTGTATCCCAGAGTTACTGCGGAGAGCACCCATCTGTCTTTGATCGTCTCCCGCCGGGTCTCTGCGAACAACTGAAGTCTTCCCCCCACCCGTTTGAGTGGGGGCAGCCCTTCATAGGCTTGACTTGGAGGCTGGTTTAGTACCCCTTCGGATCCAGGGTTTCTTATTACCCTGTGACTGTCCCTGATTTTTACCCCCTGCGTTTGACCGAGGAGGCCGTCGGAACTGCTTAGTAGCAGACGTCGCAGGGATAGGAGAGGTAGTCCTCTTAAAAGATGGACCCCTAGACCTCTTCTTACTCGGTAAGAGAGTACTTTTACCACTGGAAATCTTCTGGATATACTTATCCAGGTCCGCGCCAAAAAGGCGTTCCCCATGAAATGGGAAGCTAACTAAGAGCTTCTTACAGGGAGCTTCAGCAGACCAGTTTTTGAGCCACAGAAGCCTACGCATATGTACAAAGACAGCGTGAGGCGGGAGGCCTGATGGATAGAATCCTTGATGGCATCAATCGCAAAGCATAATGCTCTAGGCAGATCAGCCAGAGCCTGGGCCTGCTGGTCTGGCAAATCCCTCAGGACCATTTTCATCTGATCCTTTAAAGCTTGGCAGACCCCAATAGCTGCCACTGCTGGCTGTGTAACAGCCCCTGCTGTGGAAAAAGCAGATTTTAATAAAGATTCCAATTTTTTATCTACTGGATCTTTGAACATTTGAACATTATCTACTGGGCATGTCAGTGATTTGTTCACAGAAGAGATGGCTGCATCCACCGTAGGAACATTCCATCTCTGGGTGAACTTTTCCTCCATGGGATAGATCACCGGAAATTTCTTAGGCGGAACAAATAGTTTATCAGGATGTTCCCAGTCCTGGTATATAAGTCCTTCCAATAATGGATGTATTGGAAAGGAGCAATTAACCTGGGGAGCTTTTAGCGACCCCAATGAGGAGACAGCAGTAGTTGATGGTTCAACAAGAGGCATTTTAAATGCAGATCGAACCATGTCAGTTAGGGTCTGGACCCACAATCTTTCAGTCTGTGATGCTGAAAATGGTTCATCTACTGTCGATTCCTCAAAAACAGAGTTAACCTCCTCCTGATCCCCTTCAGGTAGGTCGGTCCCTTCCTGGGACTGTTGCTCTGCCAACAGGCACTCTAATGGAGGTGATGGAGATCTGGCGCGCTTTCTTTCCTGTAGAGAAGAAGCGATCAATGCTGCCAATCTCTGCTCCAATCCCTCCAGAGTTGAGGCAAAAACCTCCTCTGTTATATATGCAGGAGCAGGTGGACTGAGGACAGCCGCAGTACCTGGCACTCCCGGGGGTTCCTTATGGGTATTAACCTCTGATTTCTCAGGGGAGGAGGGTGCAGATGACTGCTCCAGATCCTCAGAGCCCGATGGAGACCCCCTACACTTCCTGAGAGGTATATCTCTGAGTTTTTTAGGCGGCATATTCCTTAGTTCAAAGCTGAGGTATTCCAGCCGCAATACACCCCTTTACTGAAATAGTCTAATGCAATTTGCTGCTATGTACATCAGTGGGTGTCTACTAATGCGTCTTTCTGGGGATGCCTGTATCAACCGCCCGCTGTAAGCCCCTATACCATGCTACCAGCTCCTTTTCATGCTCTGTGTCCATAGCAAGCAGCGTTGACTGAGTCCTTTTATCTTGCTGGGACGCCCGCACATGCGCAGAAGCGCTGGGCGCACAGAGCGCGTCATCTGCCAGGCTCCGCCCACTTTTTTGAAGCTAAATCTATAAAAAGAAAGCGTGTGTGCGCGCGCGCGCGCGCGTGCACGTGTGCGCTCTTGGCGCCCTGTAGGGAGAGGAGCCAGGGTCCCTGTTTCACCAGGACTCGGGGATGGAAGGAAACTACTTGGCAGCATGACAGAGGAATGCAGCTTCCCTGATAGAGAGCTCACTCATCTGCCTGGACTTTCACCATGGAAGGAATAGTCCCAAGAAAAAAAGACGTTCCACAGCGGCCTCTAGTGGACAAACACAGGTACCGCACTTTTGTCTTTTTTTTTTTTTTTTTTAAACCTCCTTTATGAAAAACATTTCCAGGTTTACAGTTTTTAAAACTTCCTTTATGAAAAGACATTTCTAGGATTTCTTAGGCATATACAGCTATTAGCGGGAATACCTTTAGGTAACAGGCAGAAAGACATATTAGGCTTGGGGGTCCCCTCAATAGAACCAAGTTCCTGAGGGGCCCCCACTTACCTTTTCCCCGCCGCAGGACTTTGTTTGGTCCACAGAAGCCCAAACTTCACCTCTCACGGCAGACATTGTACTAGACCTTCAGGGACCGGGTTCCCAAGGATTCCACTCCCCTGGACCTGTATAGCACCCTGCACAGATAGCCTTATGGTTTTGGGTATGACCAGAGCTCTGGATCCCAGGGTCCAGCCCTCCTAAGAGAGGCATTACAGGCAAAACCCTGCTCTTCTCTGCAAGGCCCGGGTACCGACCGTTTAGCTATGAAGCTTTTTTGGTCGGATCCGGAATAGCTTGCTAAGGCCCAGAGAACCTGTACACAAGCCCAGATGAATACATGTTAACCTTGGCCAACACCTTAGACACTGGCAAAAAACTGAGGTACTCCCGGATGGGAGGGGCTTATATAGGGGAGGGTACTTCCTGTTTTGGAAGTTGCCAGTGCCAGCACCTGAAGGTAATTCTATATAACCCACATAGTAATGACTATGCTGCTCTGTGTCCCGTGATGTATGAACAAGAAATATCATAGGTGATATCATGGAAGATCATGGCGGTGATCTATTCCATGTAATGTGCAGTGCGTATGGAATTGATATTTAAATCATAACCCATAGGTGAACACATAAATTGCAAAATTTGATTTTGCAATTTGTGTTCACCTATGGGTTATGATTTGAATATCAATTCCATACGCACTGCACATTACATGGAATAGATCACCGCAGTGATCTTCCATGATATCACCTATATTTTGCTGTTTGTTATTACATTCATTTTTGTGTACAAATACACAATATTACTTTGGTGATCCTATTTTCCGGTACCGTTTATGACTGTTAGTTTTTGTCACATCCAATATATCACATTCCACTGTGTATATATAGGTTATACATAAAGGTAGGGTCTTCTACTACCTTTCCTCATAGCGCTGCACTTTATTATTTATATATGCATTTTAATCCTGTCCGATTTTGGTGTTTGGCTGCATTTTTTCTTTTTCTTTTTAAGGTTGGCGCAGTATTATCATAATTTTTTTTGGATGGATCAGAGTGTTTTTTTTCCTGTGATTAAACCTCTTGTTTTAATACTACACTCAAGTGGCACTTCCTGTTTGTCTGTCTAAGAAATAGAAAGGGGATGCCCAAAAACAGCACCCCAAAGCTGGACTCCTATAATGAGGCATAGTTCTCCAAGGACAGTAACGGGTGGGCATATTGTATCCACGGGGTCCATATCTGGAAGAATCTATTTTGCGTGTCCAGTACAATGCTGGTTAGTTTCTAATTAATAAAAAGTTCTCATTATTAAAAAAACTGTCAACACACTGATGAACTTCCTTAAAAGGTAACAAATTGTTTCTTCCAGACTTTGGCGATATTCTGTTTTGCCGCTAGCAGAATGTACTGTAGGTCATCTGTTTTAAATGGGGTTTACTAAAATTGTGGGGTTCAAGGTATAATACACATATTGGTGATCTCTTGGGAAAGCACAATTGAACAAAGAATGTATGAGACAAGTCCGCCAGGCCACAAAAGCACAGGCCAGTATGGGAAGGCTGAAGGTGGGTTATGCATGATGAGACCATGTATTATCTGGTAACCGTTTTGAACGCAAACTCAAAAGTGTTTGCATTAATAGAGCAGGAAACTATCATGGTTCAGATTTGCAACCAATCTTCTCTGTTTTTGGTGCGCCGGTGGTCTTTGTCCCACTTAGAAACATAAGTGCGATTGGTATGGTGGTTAGAATTGTTAAATTGTGAGCAGCGATCCATAATGGCAGCTCGATGATCCTGCTCCTCACCCGCCAGCCACATCAGCCTTTCCTCCTGTGTAGCATTTCCTTGCCTCTTCATTCACCCTCTTCCTCCCCATACCCTGCTGCAAGGATGGGGAAGAGAACCAGCACTGCCCACGCTTACAGCGCTAAATCGGCTGATCCAGATTCTGCCCTCCTGCTGACTGGCCGAAATTCCCGGCCTCGAGTTTTGAGCTCACGCCGCCGCATGCGAGATGGTGAGCTCCTGGCCCACTTTAAAACCAAGCTGCAGGGTGAGCTTTTGGCAGCCATCACTAAACTTGTGGCCCACACTAAAGAGATTAAATTGGGGACCGCCTGTATATACTATACGGCCTGCCATATATACTCTGCAGAAAATTGGGCTTTAGGTGTTGGTGGTACCAGAACACTGTAAGCCTCACAGTTACTCTTGATGGGCACTGGAACAGGCCCTGCTGTGAACTATTATATCAAGAATTGTAATTACATGCCCCTGAACGCATCGGTCAGACAGCCACCTTCTCCACCACTCCTTCTGTGACTGACCGAAGCCTCAGCAACACGTTGTCCAGGAGGACCAGGAAATTGTAACCTCCCAGGCTCTGGAAACGCCTTGCACAAACTTTCTGCAAGGCCTCCCGAAGATGTTTCATCCTCTGCTCCCTCTGTTCCGCAACCTTACCCTTGTAACGTGGATCAAGAAGGGTTGCCAGCCAGTAATGATCCCTCTTATTGATCACACGAATCCGAGTGGTCCTTTCGCAGGCTTTGCAGGATCAGGGAGGCCATGCAGCGTAGGTTTGCTGAGGCATTCGGTCCGAAGTCCTCTGGGTCACTAAGGACGACTTGATCTGCAGCCACCTCCTCCCAGCCACGTACAAGTCCATGGGTTTCTGGGGACTATAAACGATCCCTTGAAGACTGCTGCTGATGCTGAGTGCTAGACTCCACCTCCATGCAAACACAATACTCCTCCTCCTCTTCCTGTGTGATCTGCAGGCCCACAGGAACACTGTCTGGATAAAGGAGGACTTGAGAGGTAAGGAAGTCCTCCTCTTCCCTCTGTTCTGCCTCAAGTGCCCTGTCCATTATTCCATGCAAAGTGTGCTCCAACAGATACACAAGGGGGACAGTATCACTGTGTTAGGACCTGGGCTTGAACCTGGGACCTCTGGTGTGTCTGGTGGTGCCTCTACTTGCTGAGCCACCTGGAATGCTGGACAGCTCCTTGGATAGTTCATTAGACAATTCCTTGAATGATCTTTCTTGTCTTGAATCTTGTTTGCCTTGAACCTTGAACCCTTTGCTCCTCCCAGGAACTTCCTGATTTAAGCCATGTCCCTGTACTTCCTGGTTGCCAGAATATTGTGTCTTCACCAGCCAATATCTTGCTCCTGTCTACTGCTGCTGACCGCATCTTTGCTACCACTCACTACCGACTTTTGGCTCGTCCCCGGCTACGCTTCTGCTGAATCCCAACCTGCAACTATCTGTTACCGACTTTTGGCTCGTCCCCGACTACGCTTCTGCTTGATCCCTACCTGTATTATCTGTTTCTGGACCACGGCTTGCTCACCCCCTGGTGGGGCTAATCTGAGGACCGCGACCTGGTACTGACATGCAGCGAAGCCCATCTCCACCTTTAGGAGCCCTGGTGAATACCGGTCAGTGCTTAGACCCCGCACCTCAGGTGAACCCGTGTCATCAGCCAGGGTGACCTGTGTGAATACCTGCTCTGCTGCTATAGCTACTGGCCTCTGAGCCTGACTCCAGACCGTGACAGAATATTCTGGCCCAAAACATGGAGGCCGTTGTAGCAGCTGCTGTAGCTCCTCTCAGGGTGCAAATCGCTGAGTTGCAGACATTTGGTGTTAACTACCAGGAAAAAATTACAGATTGAAGTGAAAGCACTACAAGAGGAAATACTTGATCTGAATAAATAATTGCGGGATTTTCGTGCCCGAGATACCGCTGCCATAGATACTAATGCATGAATGCCCCTACCACTTAAGTTTAATGGAGTTTAATGGAGACCGCCGCCATTATAGAGGGTTCCTTAATCAATGTCGTATATACTTTCAGATGCAACCTGCTGCATTTACTTCTGACAGGAAAAAGGTGCTGTTTATTATAAACCTCCTGACTGAGGAAGCTTTAGCCTGGGCCTCCACTTATGTGGAAAAAGATGATGTCGTCCTGGGTGATTTAGATTCTTTTGTGGCTGCGATGAACCAAGTTTTCGATGATCCTAACCGCTGTGCTACTGCTGAGGCAAAATTGCACAATTTACGGCAGGGTAGACGCTCTGTTGCAGAGTACACAACTGAATTCCGACGTTGGATCTCAGATACCAATTGGAATCCAGCAGCACAAAAAAGTCTGTTCCGTCAAGGACTCTCAGAGCAAGTAAAAGATGAGCTTGCCAGAGTAGAAAGTCCTGACGACCTTGAGGCTTTTATTAAATTATGTATTCGAATTGATCAGAGAATTACTGAAAGGAGAAAGGAGAGACTGGGAATCCTAGGCAGTAATGGTGGCATGCGCTTTTCTACTACTCAGTATCCTCCTAAGGGTCCAAGAGTTTTTCCTGATTCTGACACTCCTGAACCTATGCAGGTGTATGCTATTAAAAGATCTATTACCACTCAGGAGAAAGAAAGACGACGTTCAGAGAATTTGTGTCTTTATTGTGGAGACTCTGGACATTATGCAGTTAATTGTCCCAATAAATTTAAAAGAACAATTGCAGCAATGGATGTTACAGTATCTGAACAAATAAACTCAATTTCTCAGTCCATCTCTCCTTTGATTCAGGAAGCAAATAAAGTTAATTCTTTATCAACTCACTTTGTCATCCCAATAAGGCTTATTGTGGAAAGCAATGAAATATCTTGCGCTGCTATGCTGGACTCAGGGGCCGGGGGAAACTTCATGGACATCGAATTTGCCTAAAGTAATAACCTTCAAATAAGAAATAAGCTTGCCCCTAATTCATATGGAAACTGTGGATGGCTCGCCTTTGTCTTCAGGCCCAGTTACCCACGAGACCATCCCGCTTAAACTCCTAATCGAGACTGACCATCAGGAGACTATCAGCTTAGAGCTGATCACATCACCCAAGTTCCCTATTATCCTGGGCATCCCTTGGTTCTCTATCCATAATCCCTCCATCAACTGGGAAACACGTTCTTTAAGCTTTACATCTGACCATTGCAAAAGACATTGCAAAGAATCTTATGAAACAAGCCCTCCACCAACCCAAGATTTACAAGCAGTTTTGGCAACTACCAAGCCATACGACAAGCCACCTCCACAATATCTTGAGTTTCGGGACGTTTGTGATAATAAGAACGCAGATCAGCTGCCTCCTCATCGCTCTTATGATTGTCCCATTGAATTGCTTCCAGGGGCAGAAATACCATTTGGGCGCCTTTATTCTTTATCAGAACCTGAACTGAAGGTGCTCAGGGAGTGAATTAATGAGAATCTAGAGAAGGGTTTTATCAGACACTCAACCTCTTCTGCTGGGGCAGCCTTATTCTTCGTGGTGAAAAAGGACTCCACCCTGCGTCCGTGTATTGACTACAGAGATTTAAATAGGATCACAATTAAGAATCGCTATCCACTCCCACTGATTCCAGAAATGCTTGAGACATTCCGCTCTGCCAAGCTCTTTACTAAATTAGATTTACGGGGGGCATACAACCTTGTCCGCATTCGTCCCGGAGATGAATGGAAAACTGCTTTCAGAACCAGATATGGACATTTTGAGTCTTTGGTCATGCCCTTTGGGCTCTGCAATGCTCCTGCAACTTTTCAACATTTTATTAATGATGTTTTTCGAGATTTGCTTGATCAGTTTGTAATAGCATATTTGGATGACATTCTCATTTTCTCTGATACTTTGGAAGAACACCGCAAGCATGTCTGTATTGTTTTCGAGAGACTAAGGCGGAATCAACTTTACATCAAACTAGAGAAATGCGAGTTTGAACAAACTCAGATCCAGTTCTTGGGATACATAATCTCTTCTGAAGGGGTAAGCATGGATCCTGATAAGATCAAAGCAGTGGTGGATTGGCCTGTCCCTAGGAATGTTAAGGAGATACAGCGATTTGTTGGATTTGCCAACTTTTACAGAAGGTTTATAAGGAATTTCTCCAAGGTAATTGCTCCAATTACACAGCTGACAAAGAAAGGGATACCCTTTTCGTGGTCACCTGAGGCACAGACTGCCTTTAGTAAACTGAAAACACTCTTCACTTCTGCACCAATACTGGTACATCCAGATCCAGAACTACCTTTCATCCTAGAAGTTGATGCTTCTAATTCTGCTGTGGGAGCTATCCTTTCTCAGCGAATTGGAGAAAAAATGCAGCTTCATCCTTGCGCTTATTTCTCTCGAATGATGTCTCCAGCCAAGAAGAATTATGACATTGGAAACAAGGAACTGCTGGCAATTAAGGAAGCATTTTCTGAGTGGAGGCATCTGCTGGAAGGGGCTAAGCACCCTGTAACCGTTCTCACCGATCATAGAAATTTTGAATTTATTAGGTCTGCTAATAGGTTGTCATCTAGACAAGCACATTGGACCCTTTTCTTCTCCAGGTTCAATTTTGTTATCTCATACCGCCCTGGATCAAGGGATGGTAAGGCTGATGCCCTATCACGGATGTTGCCTGGGCCTCTCCAGGAAAGCAACTCTGAATGTACAATCCTGTCTCCAAAGAACTTTCTAGGGGCCACAAGTTCAAAGACATTTCTTAATCTCCTCAAGGAGGGGTATGAGAATGACCCGTTTCTTAATAACCCTCCTAAAGACATAAACCTCAAGTACAATAATGGTTTTTGGACTCAAGCGCATTGCCTCTATGTACCTGAATCAGTTCGGGTAGAAGCCTTCAGGTTGGTACACGACTCTAAACTTGCTGGTCATTTTGGGGTTTCTAAGACAGAAGAACTCTTATCACGTTCCTTTTGGTGGCCTGGGTACAAGAAAGATTTAAAGAGATATGTGGCTTCATGTCTAACCTGTGCTCGCAATAAGACACCCAGATCTTCTCCTCTGGGGTTACTTCTACCACTGCCTGTTCCATCTAGGCCATGGGGGTCAATTTCTATGGACTTTGTGGTCGACCTTCCTCTTTCAAAAGGGATGACAACCATTCTGGTAGTCGTTGACCGTCTCACTAAGATGGCTCATTTTATTCCAGTTAAGGGGGTACCCTCCGCCGAACATACTGCTGAGGTAATGGTTAGAGAAGTTTTTAAACTTCATGGAATTCCTGATGATGTGGTGTCTGACAGAGGGGTACAGTTTACCTCAAAATTTTGGAGAAGTTTTTGCTCAGCTTTGGGTGTAACAATTAATCTGTCCTCAGCTTTTCATCCACAGTCTAATGGTCAGACCGAGAGGACCAATCAAACTCTGGAGCAATACCTTCGATGTTTTGTGAGTTATCTCCAGGATGACTGGGTGGACTACCTTCCTACGGCAGAGTTTGCTTATAATAACTCTAAACATAGCTCCACTTCCCAAAGCCCATTTTTCTTAAACACCGGGTATCATCCAGTTTTTATTCCTGATCTCCCTATCTCAACTTCAATTCCTGCTGTTACCAACAGACTAACTTCATTACATAAGATCCAGGAGAGATTGATTGATACATTGAAGGAGGCGCAGGAATATTACAAGAAGGCCGCTGACAGACACCGTAGGTCTATTCCCACCTTTCAGGTAGGTGACAAAGTTTGGTTATCTACCAAAAATGTAAAGGTTCAGGTTCCATGTGCTAAGTTGGGTCAAAAGTTTATGGGACCTTTTGAGATTTCTGCTCAAATCAACCAGGTAACTTTTCGCCTAATACTTCCTGACAAAATGAAGATTCACCCTGTTTTTCATATATCGCTACTCAAGCAGTTTCATGAAAATACTTTTTATGGAAGAATTCATCCTCCTCCTCCACCTGTTGAGGTACAGGGTGAAGAAGAATGTGTGGTGGGAAAAATTCTTGACTCCAGGATCTCTAGGAACAAATTGCAATATTTGGTTCAATGGGAAGGATATGGGCCAGAAGAAAATTCTTGGGAGCCTGAAAAGAATGTTCATGCCCCTAGATTAACAAGGGAATTCCACCAGAGGTTTCCTCAGAAACCTGGTCCTAAGACGTCCAGGGGACGTCCTGGAAGGAGGGGAGTACTGTTAGGACCTGGGCTTGTACCTGGGACCTCTGGTGTGTCTGGTGGTGCCTCTACTTGCTGAGCCACCTGGAATGCTGGACAGCTCCTTGGATAGTTCATTAGACAATTTCTTGAATGATCTTTCTTGTCTTGAATCTTGTTTGCCTTGAACCTTGAACCCTTTGCTCCTCCCAGGAACTTCCTGATTTAGGCCATGTCCCTGCACTTCCTGGTTGCCAGAATATTGTGTCTTCACCAGCCAATATCTTGCTCCTGTCTACTGCTGCTGACCGCATCTTTGCTACCACTCACTACCGACTTTTGGCTTGTCCCAGACTACGCTTCTGCTGAATCCCAACCTGCAACTATCTGTTACCGACTTTTGGCTTGTCCCCGACTACGCTTCTGCTTGATCCCTACCTGTATTATCTGTTTCTGGACCACGGCTTGCTCACCCCCTGGTGGGGCTAATCTGAGGACCGCGACCTGGTACTGACACGCAGCGAAGCCCATCTCCACCTTTAGGAGCCCTGGTGAATACCGGTCAGTGCTTAGACCCCACACCTCAGGTGAACCCGTGTCATCAGCCAGGGTGACCTGTGTGAATACCTGCTCTGCTGCTATAGCTACTGGCCTCTGAGCCTGACTTCAGACCGTGACACACTGATGCATGCACTGTCACTGCTCACCATCCTCGTGGCCTCCTCAAATGGCGACATGACAGGGCATGCATTCTTGATCATGAGCCACTGGCGTGGCGAAAAAAAGCCAAGCTCCCCTGACCTTGTCCTGGTGCCATAGTCACACAGGTACTCATTGATGGCCATCTGCTGCGTGTGCAGCCGCTGCAGCATGGCCAATGTTGAGTTCCATGTGGTGGGCATGTCACAGATAGGCGGTTCTTGGGCAGGTTGTATTCCTTTTGGAGGTCAGCCAGCCGAGCACTGCCATTATATGACTGGCGGAAATGCACACAGACTTTCCTGGCCTGCCTCAGGAGATCCTATAAGCCCGGGTACCTGCACAAAAACAACTGCACCACCAAATTAAGGAAGTGAGCCAAACCGGGCACATGGGTCAGGTGTCCCTGTCGGAGGGCGGAGAGGAGGTGGGTTCCATTGTCGCAAACCACCATTCCTGGCTGAAGCTGGCGTGGCATCAACCACTTCTGAGCCTGCCCCTGCAGAGCTGACAGAATCTCTGCCCCAGTGTGGCTCCTGTCCCCTAAGCAAACCAGCTCAGTGCTAGCAATTTAGCCAAGCTAGCATTCAACCGCTGGGCATGTGGATGGCTAGGAGTGAATTTCTTATGCCGGTTTAGCAACTGGGGTAGGGAAATTTGCGTGCTGCAATCGGACGTTGGTGTAGCGACAACAGATTGCCTGGAAGTACTCAGCAGTGGCACACCTAATTCTACACCTCCATTCCTCTCAGTGCAGGTTTCTGAGAGGACAGAAGGTATAGTGGTGTTGGAGATCCCAGCTGATGAGGAGCAAGGAGAGTTCCGCCTTGTTCTTTGGTCTGGGTCTTTTAAGTACGCTTGCCAATGGACTGCATGGCAGGTCGACATATGTCTGGTCAAGCACGTGGTGCCCAAGCGGCTGCTGTTTTGGCCATGCTTGATACGCTTCAGACATATGTTGCAAACAGCAACGGTGCGATCTGCTGCACACGTGTCAAAAAAGGCCCACACCAAGAACTTTTTGAAAAACGCACAGAGTCAGCAGCGCCCTGCACATGCGGAGCTCTGCGGTGTGATGCAGTCGGTTGGCTGCCCTTAAGCTGGCCCCTGGAGTGCATCCTGCCTCGTTAGAGATGTGCCTCCTCCTCCTCTCTCCTATCAGACACCCACGTAGAGTCAGTGACCTCATCATCCCCTCCCTCCTCGTCACTGGAGAAAACCTGGCAGTATGCTGCAGCTGGGGGAACATGACTGCCAGTTTGTTGTCCTTCTTGAGCACCCCCTCTCTCTGGGCTCACGTTACTGCCTTCCTCAAGCTGGGTACCATCATCGGAGCCTTTAAAACGCTGCGCTTCCTCCTCCAGCATGTACCCAACACTGTGGTCGAACAGTTCGGTGGACTCCTCCGTGCATGATGGTGGGGCTAGGGAGGGAGTAACTGATGACCTTGAGCTGATGGAATAGGCCACTTTGGCACCCGCATTGGCAGCCAAGGTACTCTGGGCCTGGGTGACAGAGGATGAGGAGGATAAGGACGGCTTTGAATAGGTACACCAGGAATGGCCTGCAGTGAGATGTAGCTGCACAAAGCTGGGATGTATATACATACTGAATATACTGCAGCTAACTGAATCAACTGCCTGCCTGTAGTATATTATGAAGAGAGCAACAGGAACGCTCTGCAGTTAGATATAGCTAAACTGTATACAGTATATATATATATATATATTGTGACAGCAGGAAGGTAAAGTCACCTGGTTGCATCCAGGGGGGTAGATATATTTCGCCCAGATTCAGGCTTTACGCTGACTTATACAACTAGGTGGAGAGTCGTATAAGCCCAGCTAAGGCTAGTGGGCTCATGGATGACTCATATGTCTAGGGAGAGTGTGGGGCGTCGTGCAGACAGGGAGTTGATGAGACCAGCTGAAGCTTGTCAGCTCATTTAGGCCTCTATAAGAACTCCCAGCTTCATTAGATGTTAGCTCATGCCTGGAACCAGACCTGTGTGGACTGTCTAGGGAGAGTGAACCCCTGTGCGGTGAGACAAAGCCTGTGTGGCTATTTGCTTGGACATTTAAAACCAGGGACTTAGGGACTAGGGCAGCACTAGGCTGATCCCAGTTGTTAGTTAGGAAACCTGTATGTTTAGTCAGAGGTCAACTTGACCAGGATTTATTTTGTTTATGTTTCTTTTGCTTTGCTGTGTTTTGTCACTGTAAATAGAAAATAAACCGCACCTTTTTGATTTTGAAAACCACAACCTCCGTTTGCTGGGCCTGTTTTTGTGTGGGGAGCCCATCCCGGGGGTCACACACACCCGCTGCCGAGCTAACCCCCTCACAGTTGGTGGAGAACCAGTGGCAGTTTTTTTTTTTAAGCCAGCATGGAGGAGATACTGAAACAGCTGGCTCTAGCAAATGCCAATCAACAGCAGACAAATGCAGGTTTGCAAAAGAGCCTTGCAGCTCATCAACAGAGCCTTGCAGCTCAACAACAGAACTTCGCAGCCCAGCAGCAAGCTCATCAACAGAGCCTTGCAGCCCAGCAGCAAGCTCATCAACAGAGCCTTGCAGCCCAGCAGCAGACAAACGCAACTTTGCAACAGAGTCTGGAGGCTCAGCAACAAGCCCAGCAGCAATCTGAGGCCCGCTTCATAGACCTGTTGCAGAAGCAAGAGCAGAGACTACAACAACAGATGGAAGCAGTAATGCAGCAACGTCCGCAGACCAGTGAGGAAAGCCGTCCCACTAATACCGCGTCCTTTGGGGTGAGTCGTTTATTGACAAAAATGACTGGAGAGGATGATCCAGAGGTATTTTTGACCACATTTGAAAGGACCGCTGAAAGAGAAAAGTGGCCTGAGGAGCAGTGGGCTGGACTGGTGGCTCCTCTGTTAACTGGTGAATCGCAGAAAGCTTACTATGACCTAGAGCCTAACCAAGCAAAAGACTATGTGATGCTAAAAGCTGAAATATTGGCAAGGCTGGGTGTCACCCTGGCTGTCCGGGCTCAGCGTGTGCATAACTGGACTTTCCAGCTTGGAAAACCCCCCAGGTCTCAAATGTATGATCTCATTCACCTGAGCAGAAAGTGGCTACAGCCAGAGACTTTGTCCGCACCAAAGATTGTGGAACGTGTTGTAATGGATCGGTTTTTGAGAGCTCTTCCTACTGCCATCCAAAAGTGGGTAAGCCACGGAGACCCAGAGACGGCCGATGGTCTTGTGGATCATGTGGAGAAATACTTGGCTACAGAGAACCTGACGGCCTCTTCCAGAGACACTCGGACTTTCCACCCTAAGACCAGACCATCCCCAGGGGCGGATAAGAGGATTCCAAGGGGTGAGGGTGGAGAGAGTGAGAGGGTGGGAGCTCTACCCCAAGTTTGGCGAGAACAGCCTGGGAAATCAGCGGCTCAAGAGGCGGCAAGAAGGATCGTTTGCTACCGCTGCCGGCAAGCGGGACATATTGCAGCCAATTGCCCGGTTGTGGAGGAACCCATGCAGTGTGACTTTCTGACGGGCAGACGTCAGTCGCTGTGTGCGACAGTCGCATGCACTGCCATTCGAGGAACTGAGAAACATTTATGCAAAATGTGTGTTAATGGTAGAAATGTTGTGGTATTGCTGGATTCAGGTAGCCTTGTGACCCTGATAAAGGCTGAGTTAGTTAAAACAGAGGTCTCTGGGAATAGCAAGGTAGCTGTTATTTGTGTGCATGGGGACACCCGAGAGTATCCAGTGACTACAGTGTGTTTCGAGACCCCCAAAGGTACCCTCTTTCATCCAGTGGGCTTAGTATCTCAGTTACCGCATGACGCCATTGTGGGAAGGGATTTTCCGAAGTTCTGGGAACTGTGGGATGATCCTGAGCCCCCCACTGGTGCCCCTATGTACCAGGAATGTGATAGCCAGAACTCCCCTGAGAGTGGTGAGGACTCTCCGGAATTTCCCTTATCAGTATTGGCAGGGGAGACTCAAGAAACTGGAGAGGAGCCCACCTCCTCAGACGAAAACCTACCGTCTGTGGAGTTTTCTGATCTTGAGGTTCACAGGGAAAACTTTGCCACAGAACAGTTGAAAGACCCCGCCCTAATAAAGGCACGGGAAAACGTAGTGAAAATAGATGGCGAGTTAGTGAACCCAGATAATACCTGCACTTACCCATACTTCAGCGTAGAGAAGGACCTACTGTATCGGGTGGCAAAAAGGGCAGAAGAAACCGTTGAGCAGCTTGTGGTGCCCAAACCTTACAGGAAGTTGGTGTTGGAGTTGGCCCATGGGCACATTCTTGGAGGTCATCTGGGGACAGAGAAAACCCGAGAGAGGGTATTACAGAGATTCTATTGGCCGGGGGTGATGAAGGACATAGAAAATTATTGTTCCTCCTGCCCTGTGTGTCAGAGGTCGGCCCCGATGCCACATTTCCGTAGCCCGCTGGTCCCTCTACCCATCATTGAGGTCCCGTTTGAGAGGATCGCCATGGATTTGGTAGGTCCTATAATCAAGTCCGCTAGGGGGCACCAGTACATATTAGTTATAATGGACTATGCCACCCGTTATCCAGAAGCGATCCCTCTCCGAAATACCTCGGCCAAAACCATAGCCAAAGAGCTATCTCTTGTGTTTAGCCGGGTGGGTATTTGTAAAGAACTGCTTACGGACCAAGGTACACCCTTTATGTCCCGGGTTATGAAGGAGCTGTGTAAATTGTTCAAAGTGACGCAATTACGTACATCTGTGTATCACCCCCAAACCGATGGGCTGGTTGAAAGATTCAACAAAACCCTAAAACAAATGTTGAAGAAAGTGGTGGATAGAGATGGAAAGGATTGGGACTGTCTACTTCCTTATCTGATGTTTGCTATTAGGGAGGTGCCCCAATCCTCTACGGGATTCTCCCCCTTTGAGTTACTGTATGGGAGACACCCAAGAGGGCTGTTGGATATTGCCAAGGAAACTTGGGAAAGTGAGAGTTCTCCCCACAGGAGTGTGATTGAGCATGTCGCCCTGATGCAAGACCGAATTGCACAGGTAATGCCCATCGTGAAGGAACATTTGGCCCAAGCGCAGTTAGCACAGCAGAGAGTGTACAACCGTGGAGCCAAGACCCGTACCTTTTCCCCGGAGGATAGGATACTGGTACTTGTCCCTACGGTTGAAAGTAAATTCCTTGCCAAATGGCAAGGCCCCTACGAGATAATGGAAAAAGTGAGCGAAGTGAATTACAAGGTCAGACAACCAGGAAGGCGAAAGCCCGAACAGATCTATCACGTTAATCTGTTGAAAGCCTGGAGGGATAGAGAGTCCCTAGTCGCAGACACTTGGTCACCAGCTCAAACTGGTTGCGTGATTCCTGAGGTTGGAATAGCAGCCACCTTGTCACAACCCCAACAACAGGAGGTTAAGGAGTTTGTGCTTCGCAACAAGGAGGTATTCTCTGAGCTGCCGGGACAAACATCTGGGGTAGAGCATGACATCATTACCCCGCCCGGTGAAAGGGTGAAGTTAAAACCCTATCGGATCCCAGAGGCCCGATGGGAGGCAATACGGGAGGAAGTACAGAAAATGCTGAACTTAGGGGTGATAGAGGAGTCCCAAAGTGATTGGTCTAGTCCCATTGTGTTGGTGCCTAAACCGGATGGGAGCTGGCGATTTTGTAACGATTTTCGTCAGTTGAACAAAGTTACAAAATTTGACACCTACCCCATGCCACGTATAGATGAGTTGATCGACCGGCTGGGAACAGCCCGATACATGACGACTCTTGACCTCACAAAAGGGTATTGGCAAATCCCCCTGGCCAAGTCGGCCAAAGAGAAAACCGCATTTGTAACCCCAGACGGGGCGTTCCAATATAAAAGAATGCCGTTCGGGTTACAGAATGCGCCGGCCACATTCCAGCGGAAAATGGACCAGATGCTGAGGCCCCATCGGAAGTATGCTGCGGCTTACCTGGATGACGTAATTGTCCATAGCACAGATTGGGCCTCACATCTGCCAAAAGTGCAAGCAGTCCTGGACTCTGTTCGGGAAGCGGGGTTTACGGCTAACCCCAAGAAGTGTACCATTGGGCAGGAAGAGGCCAAATATCTTGGATACACCATTGGGAGGGGAGTAATAAAACCCCAACTCAACAAAGTCGAGGCCATCCAGAGTTGGCCACGTCCCAACAGCAAGAAGCAGGTACGAGCCTTTCTGGGAATCGCTGGGTATTATCGGCGATTCATTCCCCACTTTGCTTCTAAGGCTGTGCCCCTAACCAACCTGACGAAGGGGAAAGGGTCGGTCATGATTAAATGGACCCCCGAGGCTGAGGCAGCATTCCAATTCTTGAAACAAGCCTTATGTAGCCAGCCAGTGTTGTACTCACCCGACTTCTCTAAAGACTTTGTCGTACAAAGTGATGCGTCAGATGTGGGGTTAGGAGCAGTATTGTCCCAGGTCTGGAACGGGGAAGAGCACCCAGTCATTTACCTCAGCAGGAAGTTGAAGTCCCATGAGGTAAATTACGCCACCGTTGAAAAGGAGTGTTTAGCGGTGAAGTGGGCTCTAGATTCCCTTCGGTACTACCTGCTAGGTAGGCACTTTGACTTGGTTACGGATCACGCTCCGTTAAAGTGGATGGCTCAAAACAAGGAAACAAATAGAAGAGTGAATAGGTGGTTCCTGGCCCTCCAGGAATTCAACTTCACAGTAAAGCATCGCCCTGGCGTTCAAATGGGGAATGTGGATGCTTTGTCTCGAGTACATGAATGCCTGATTGCTGGTGTTCCAACCCCGAGGTTAAAACAAGAGGGGGGGGTATGTGACAGCAGGAAGGTAAAGTCACCTGGTTGCATCCAGGGGGGTAGATATATTTCGCCCAGATTCAGGCTTTACGCCGACTTATACAACTAGGTGGAGAGTCGTATAAGCCCAGCTAAGGCTAGTGGGCTCATGGATGACTCATATGTCTAGGGAGAGTGTGGGGCGTCGTGCAGACAGGGAGTTGATGAGACCAGCTGAAGCTTGTCAGCTCATTTAGGCCTCTATAAGAACTCCCAGCTTCATTAGATGTTAGCTCATGCCTGGAACCAGACCTGTGTGGACTGTCTAGGGAGAGTGAACCCCTGTGCGGTGAGACAAAGCCTGTGTGGCTATTTGCTTGGACATTTATAACCAGGGACTTAGGGACTAGGACAGCACTAGGCTGATCCCAGTTGTTAGTTAGGAAACCTGTATGTTTAGTCAGAGGTCAACTTGACCAGGATTTATTTTGTTTATGTTTCTTTTGCTTTGCTGTGTTTTGTCACTGTAAATAGAAAATAAACCGCACCTTTTTGATTTTGAAAACCACAACCTCCGTTTGCTGGGCCTGTTTTTGTGTGGGGAGCCCATCCCGGGGGTCACACACACCCGCTGCCGAGTTAACCCCCTCACAATATATATATATAAAATAAATAAAAATGAGAGGGACGCTGACTCCAGTTGTATTTCAACAAGTTCTTGTTTATTGGTCGATCATTTGCAGACAAAGCATTAAGTAATTGGCAGCCACTGTACAGTTCCGAGCATCCCTGCTCTTCATCAGGCTATCAGGCTAGATGTGAAACTACAATCCAGAAACTATTTCAATTTATCCCCACCCTGCGGGCGTCAACCCACAGGTGTGTCCCATCTCTCCAGACCAAGCAAACAATCTAATAGAAGTTCTGAAACCTCATTATATATATACACATACACAAAGCCTGGAATGCATATATATACTAAATATACTGGAGCTAACTGAATCAACTGCCTGCTCAATCTAGCTAAATAAAATTAAATGACACTCTGTCTCTCTCTCTATCTCTCTCTTAACGCTAGGGATGAGCCGAACACCCCCCGGTTCGGTTCGCACCAGAACATGCGAACGGACCGAAAGTTCGTGCAAACTTTAGAACCCTATTAAATACAATGGACGCGAACGTTCAAAATCAAAAGTGCTAATTATGACGGTTAATTTGCAAGTTATTGTCCTAAAAAGGGTTTGGGGACCCGGGTCCTGCCCCAATGCAAAAAGAAGTTTTAAAAACTGAAGTTTTTTCGGGAGCAGTGATTTTAATGATGCATGAAGTGAAAAAAAAAGTTAAATATTCCTTTAAATATTGTACCTGGGGGTGCCTAAAGTATGCCTGTGAAGTGGCACGTGTTTCCCGTGTTTAGAACTGTCCCTGCACAAAATGACATTTCTAAAGGAAAAAAAGTCATTTAAAACTGCTTGCGGGTTTAATGTAATGTCTGGTCCCGGCAATATGGATGAGAATCATTCATAAAAATGGCATGGGTACCCCCCGCCCCAAGCCCCCCCCCCAGCACCTTTGGGTCTTGCATGGATATTAAGGGGAACCCCGCACCCAAATTAAAAAAAGGCCCTATATACTCTGAACACAGGCGGTGCAAACAAGACAGGGACTGTAGGTTTGTTCTTAAGTGTAATCTGTTTGTAATTTGGAACAGGTAAATTTTTTAAGTGTAGCGCCAGCCAAAAAATCTATTTTTAAGCTTTTTGGAAAACATAGGGAAGGGTTATCACCCCTGTAACATTTGTTTTGCTGTCTGTGCACCTGTTCAGAACATTTCACCTCACTTTCCGTCCCAATGACAAATGTTCCGTCCCAATGACAAATGTTTTTTGAAAATTTGGTTTTTTTATTGAAACAAGGATTGGTGATAAAGCATCAGTGGAGAGGAGACACCTTTTTCCCATATTAACTCTTACAGGAGAGAATTTCCCTTCCTAGGCGTAGATTTCCACTCACTTCCTGTTGTCTCCTTCCTTTTGCAAGTAGGAGTCGTTTGTAAGTTGGATGTTTGAAAGTAGGGGCCTGCCGTATATACTCTGCAGAAATTTGTCCCTTAGGTGTTGGTGTTGCCACAACACTGTAAGCCCTCACAGTTACTCTTGGTGGGCGCTGGAACGCCCTGCTGTGAACTATTATATCAAGAATTGTAATTACATGCCATTGTTGAACAGTGGTAGGAAAAATTGGGCCTTTGGCAGTGGTGGTGGGCGCAGGAATGGGCCCAGCTGTGTGAAATATTAGATCAAGAATTTTAATTACATGACATTGTTGAACAGTGGTAAGAAAAATTGGGCCTTTGGTGGTGGTGGTGGTGGTGGTGTTGCCACAACACTGTAAGCCCTCACAGTTACTCTTGGTGGGCGTAGGAATGGGCCCAGCTGTGAAATATTAGATCAAGAATTGTAATCACATGCCCCTGTTGAACAAGGGCAGAAAAATTGGGCCTTTGGTGGTGGTGGTGGTGGTGGTGTTGCCACAACACTGTAAGCTTTCACAGTTACTCGTCTGGAAATGCGCTTCTGCATGCAAGCAGCTCTCATCCAGCCTCTCTAGTTGCGAGTATACCGTATGGGCAATATCTTCGTTTACGCAGAAACTGCAACGAGGAATCTACATTTGAGGTTGAGGCTGGAATATTGCGGACCCGCCTTTCCAGACGAGGTTATAGCGGCAAATGTCTCAAAAAGGCCTACCAAAGGGCAAAAGGTCAGGAACGATCGTCTTTAATCCATCGCCCCCCCAGAATAAGATCTAATACAGTTGTACGTCTTATAACCAGATTATATGGACAGCATCAACAAATGAGGAATCTTCTTCAAAAGCATTGGTATCTTTTGACTGGGGATCCCTCGGTCTCTAAACATCTAAAGGATCATCCTGAGATCACTTTTAGACGATCAAGATCACTTAGGGATCTGGTGGTCCACAGTCACCATAATCCCAATGTCAAATCCTCACTTCAAAATACAGGAACAAAACCCTGTCACAAATGTGGGTATTGTCGATACTTATATGCCTCTCGGAGCATTATGCTGCCAAATGGCATTCTGTACAAACCCAAATTTTTGGCCAATTGTCAAAGCATAGGCATAGTATATATTATGACATGCACCTGTAAAGCCTATTATATAGGTAAAACAAAACGCCCCTTTTTCCATCGTATAAGGGACCATGTTTCCTTAGTTCTAAAGAAGCGAATGGAAACACCCATAAGTAGACATATGGGTCTATTTCATGGTTTTGATGATTCTGTTATGCACTTTTTTGCACTTGAACACGTTCCACCTAATCCCCGTGGGGGGGATTATGATAAAATTCTTTTACAACGTGAAACAAAATGGATCTCAAACCTGGAAGCTCTCCAATATCCAGGCTTGAATGATGCCATGAGCTTTAAACCTTTCTTGTAATGGCTCCTTTCCCCCTCCTCCCCTTTTCTCTTTTTTTCCCTTTTTTTTTTTATTTTTTTTTTTTATAACATTTTTTTTATAACATTTGTATGGTGTGTGGCAATGATGTTCGTTCCAATAGATCTTGCAGCCTAGACTATTATCATATTGTCTATTCATTTATGGCAAATGTTTGATAAATCTCATTGGTATGCATTCTCAATTTGTATATGAGGTTCTAACTGTTGTGGTCATTTTTTTGTTGCACCATAATCAATTTAACTTGAAAATAGTTTTAAGCCATGATATCAAATTTGGTTTTATTTAAACAATTCTGCGGTCAGGTTTTTGATGTTCTCAACCCAATTATATTTTCTAGGAAAATCATTATTTAATTTTATTTATATTCAATTAGATTTTGCTCCTAGCTGTAATGATTCAGGCATCGTACACACGACCGATTTTCTCGGCAAGAACCAGCAAGAAACTTGCTGGCAGAGATGTCTTGCCGAGTAAATCGGTCGTGTGTACGCGGCTATCGGGTTTCTCGTCGAGAAAACCGACAAGTAACCTCGACGAGAAAATAGAGAACCTGCTCTCTATTTTCTCGTCGAGATTCTCGTCAGCCTGTTTCTCGACGAGAAAAGTGAGTGTGTGTACACTTACCTGTCCGCCGGGAAGCCCGCGCATGTTCGAAATGAATTCGACGCATGCGCGGTAGCTTCCTAGGCATACGTAGGGTATACCAAGATGGCGGCGATGGCATCGAATGTGACGAGCGCATGCTCGTCGTAGTCGATGACGTCACCGCGTACGCTCCATTCAAAGATCCGCGGGTTCTTTGAAACGAGCGTGTGTACACTCGGCCGGGACAAGTTTCTTGTCCAAGAATCTCGTCGAAAAAAACGACATGTTTTTTTCAACGAGAATCTCGGCCGTGTGTACAAGGCCTCAGAGTTTTTCCTTTTGAGCCTGTATGGACGCCATGGGCAGTCATTTCATGTTCATTAGTTTATGTCATGTCAGCCCTGAAGGGTTTACCCTCTTTGGCATCTTTAACGCTATGCTGTTTTCTGTACCTTTTGTTAGACCTCTTTTTGTTTCTTTATGAATCCCCTGCTATAGCGCTATCCAACAGCGCTTTCCCTTTCATGTCTTGGACATGACAAGGGATCCGAGGATTTCCCAAAATGGATGTTCCAGCATCATCCGGCCTCATTTAGTCAGACATTAGCGTTCAGCTGCCTGAGTGCCGCCCTCATGAATGCGTCCGCCGCACGGCAATGACATCAGACGTTAGCCGCGCTGGGATGAGTATAAATTGGCGGTATTTCGCCATATCACTCTGTCATTCCCCTTGAGCTGGGGATTGTGAGACTGCTTGGAAATCGTTCCTGTTTTTTACACGCCACGACTGCCGCTATTGCAGCGGCTTCAATGCAATACTCAACTACTCCTTAAAGGTACGTGCTTATTCATTTGGGCTGTAGGATGGATATCTACTTCAGTTACCTCTTATTGATACTATGGTATCTACTTACTTTTACGCACAGTATCTTTATGCAAATCTGTATGAATCACTGTGGTTCTCCACAAAAAGATCCAGTACTGTTATCCATACTTTATAAAAAACAAATGATTCGATAAACCAGTTATTTTTAAACATCTTTAATATAAATGTATTCTTTTTGTGGATTTAAATTATTTTGAATTCACTTATATTATACATATATATTTTTTGATTATATAATTTTTACTCATCTGCAGGTTTCAATTTAGGAGTTTCTCTGTATCATTTCTAGCAGGATTATTATCAACGTTTTTACTGCCTCTTCACATACAAGTTTTGGGAGGTCGTGTTTATTTCCATCAGTTGGGGCATTTTGGTGATCATCCCTTTTTCCGCAGCTGGAGATGGAGGGCAATTCTGAATTCTAATCTGGAATTGCTAAAACATCTCCTTTATCTTTAATATACAATTGGTAGGTGCCATGTTTGACCACATCATTTATTGACACTTCAGTATACTGTATAATAATAACAATTTTTTATTAGATTTATGTTTCCCTGATTCTATAATATTTAAAATATTTGACGTGTACATTATAAAATACTATCATAACGTAACTAATATTGCAATTAAATTTTGCAGTTTTTGTTAACCTATTTTTTGTGGATATTCCAATAGATGTGTTTTTGTATACATTTTATGGATGTTCCTTTGTTCTTTTCTTTACTTCATTTTTTAGTGTACCGTTACACCGTAGATTACTCCTGAAGAAGCTCCAATTTCGAGTGAAACATGTCGAGGTCAACGGTTATTGTATATGTACCTAGTTTATAATGTTGTATGTGTTGAACTTTCAGGAAAATTGTATTTTCCCTTTTTTTTATTAAATAAACTATTGTTCTATTTTTGTATAAATCTATTGTCATTGGATCCTTTTTGGTTTTTCAATATTTATTTTTATTTTTGACACCGTTAAAAATCCCAAGGTATGTGACCTCAAGCCCTTCTTTTTAAATCTTTCACAGTTACTGTTGGTGGGCGCAAGAATGGGCCCTGCTGTGAATTATTAGATCAAGAAATGTAATTACATGCCTCTGTTGAACAGGGGCAGAAAAATTGTGCCTTAGGCACTGGTGCCACAACACTGCAACCCCTCACAGATACTGTAATTGGAGCGCAGCAATGAGCCCTGCTGCAAAACATTGCATCAAAAATTGTAAATACATGCCCCTGTTAATCAGTGGCTGAAAAATTGGGCCTTAGCCACTGGTGGCGGTGCCCAGAACCAAAAATGTTCTTTCAAGCTATCAGGGTGATTATTGAGAAGGAAGAGGATAGTCACTCAGCATAACAGGATAGTCACTCAGCATCAGCATAGGCAGTCTTGAAGGGATCTGAAATTTCCCAAAAAATGATTCGGTTACATCAGCATCAGGTGCTTGGTAGCTGGTGGTGATCCAAGACTGATCAATTTTTATGAAGGTCAGTCGATCGACCGAGTCGGTGGACAGGCGCACCCAGTGATCGGTTACAAGCCTCCAGCAGCACTGAATGTGCGTTTCAAAAGAACGCTGGATGCAGGACAGACCAGTAGCTCAATTGCATACTGTGCAAGCTCTGGCCAATGATCCATCCTCAAGACCCAGTAACCCAGAGGATTTTCGGTGGGAAAGTTGATCTTGCCCCTAGGTATTCCTGCACCATGTAAGCCAGGCACTGGCGATGGTTGCTGGAAGCGATCATACCTTGGGCTGCGTACTAAAAAATTGTCTGAACGCATCGGTCAGACGGCCACCTTCTCCAACGCTCCTTCTTTGACTGACCGGAGCCTCAGCAACACGTTGTCCAGGACCAGGAATTTGTAACCTCCCAGTCTCAGGGAACGCGTTGCACAGACCTTTCTGCAAGGCCTCCCGAAGATGCTTCATCCTCTGCGACGACAAGATAAGGTCCGCAACCTTAGCCTTGTAACGTGGATCAAGGAGGGTTGCCACCCAGTAATGATCCCTCTCCTTGATCGCACGAATACGAGGATCCTTCCGCAGGCTTTGCAGGATCAGGGAGGCCATGCAGCATAGGTTTGCTGAGGCATTCGGTGCGGAGTCCTCTGGGTCACTGAGGATGACATGATCCGCAGCCACCTCCTCCCAGCCACATACAAGTCCATGGGTGTCTTGGGACTGTAATTGATCCCTTGAAGACTGCTGCTGATGCTGAGTGCTAGGCTCCACCTCCATGCTGACACAATAATCCTCCTCCTCCTTTTCCTCTTCCTGTGTGATAGCCGGGCCAGCAGGAACACTGTCTGGATAAAGGGGGCCTTGAGAGGTAAGGAAGTCCTCCTCTTCCTCCCTCTGTTCTGCCTCAAGTGCCCTGTCCATTATTCCATGCAGCGTGTGCTCCAACAGGTGGACAAGAGGGACAGTGTCACTGATGCATGCACTGTCACTGCTCACCATCCTCGTGGCCTCCTCAAATGGTGCCAGGACAGTGCATGCATCCCTGATCATGGCCCACTGGCGTGGGTAAAAAATCCAAGCTCCCCTGACCCTGTCCTGGTGCCATATTGCAACAGATACTCATTGATGGCCCTCTGCTGCATGTGCAGCCACTGAAGCATGGCCAACGTAGAGTTCCACCTGGTGGGTATGTCACAGATTAGGCGGTTCTTGGGCAGATTGTAATCCTTTTGCAGGTCAGCCAGCCGAGCACTGGCATTATATGACCGGCGGAAATGCCCACAGAGTTTCCTGGCCTGCTTCAGGACCTCCTGTAAGCTCGGATACCTGCCTAAGAACCGCTGCACCACCAAGTTAAGGACGTGAGCCAAACAGGGCACATGGGTAGTTTTCCCTGTCGGAGGGTAGAGAGGAGGTTGGTGCCATTGTCAGAAACCACCTTTCCTGGCTTAAGCTGGCATGGCGTCAACAACCTCTGAGCCTGCCCCTGCAGAGCTGACAGAATCTCTACCCCAGTGTGGCTCCTGTCCCCCCAAGCACACCAGCTCAAGCACCGCATGGCATCTTTTTGCCTGCGTACTTGCGTAGCCCCTTTACCGCCTACGTAGCACCGCTGGTTCCGAGGACAAAGCACAGGTAGAGGCCATGGAGGAAGAAGAAGAGGAGGGGTGGAGGAGAGAGGTGTGTCAGAATCACCAGTAGTAACATTTTGGAGGCGTGGTGATGAAAAAACCTCCAACACTACTGCACCTTGTCCTGCATCCTTCCCAGCTGCCAGCAGAGTCACTCAATGCACCGTGAAAGATAGGCAACGTCACTGTCCATGCCTGCTGGACCATGAGTCAGCGGTAATATGCACCTTACCGCTGACCGCCCTGTCCAGCGAGGCCAAGACATTGCCTTCCACATGCCGGTAGAGAGCCGGAATCGCCTTCCGTGTTTGGGAACCTGCCACTGAGGAACCGCACATTCCACAAACTCACGGAAGGGGGCAGAGTCTACCAACTGAAAAGGCAGCAGTTGAAGTGCTAGCAATTTAGCCAAGCTAGCATTCAACCGCTGGGCATGTGGATGGCTGGGAGCGAACTTCTTTCGGTGGTGCAGCAGCTGGGGCAGGGAAATTTGCCTTGTACAATCGGACATCGGTGTACCGATAGCAGATTGTCCGCAAGTACTTGGCTGTGACACACCTAATTCTACACCTTCATTCCTCTCAATGCAGGTTTCAGAGAGGACTGAAGGTATAGTGGGGTTGGAGATCCCAGCTGATGAGGAGCAAGGAGAGGTCCGCTTTGTTCTTTGGTGTGGGTCTTTTAGGTAAGCTTGCCAACGGACTGCATGGCAGGTCGACATATGTCTGGTCAAGCAAGTGGTGCCCAAGAGGCTGATGTTTTGGCCACGTGAGATATGCTTTAGACATATGTTGCAAATGGCAATGGTGCGATCTGCTGTACACCTCTGAATAAAGGCCCACACCAAAGAACTTTTGGAATAACGCGCAGAGACAGCAGCGCCCTGCACATGCCGAGCTCTGCGGTGTCATGCAGTCAGTGTGCTGCCCTTAAGCTGGCCCCTGGAGTGCATCCTACCTCATTGGAGATGTGCCTCCTCCTCCTCCTCCTCTCTCCTATCAGGCACCCATGTAGAGTCCGTGACCACATCATCCTCCTCATCACTGTAGCAAACCTGGCAGTATGCTGCAGCTGGGGGAACATGACTGCCAGATTGCTGTCCTTGTTGGGCACCCCCTCTCTCTGGGCTCACGTTACTACCCCCTCTCTCTGGGCTCATGTTACTGCCTTCCTCCAGCTGGGTTCCATCATCGGAGCCTTCAAAACGCTGGGAATCCTCCAGGAGCATGTACCCAACACTGTGCTCAAACAGTTCGGGGGACTCCTCAATAGGACATGGTGGGGCTAGGGAAGGAGTCACTGATGCCATTGAGCCGAGGGAAGAGGTCGCTTTGGCAGCTACCTTGCCAAAGTGCCCTGAGCCTGGGTGAGAGAGGATGAGGAGGATGGTCATCCACTCTACCAAGTCTTGGGCATGTTGCGGCTCAACATGGCCAGCTGCCAAAAAGAAGGGCAGGCATGTCCCACGGCCACGTGCTGACGAGGATGCACTGTGTCCACGACCAGCAGCACTGTTGCCTCTAGACACAGAGCCTGCTTGCCCTCTTTTATTGCCTCGTGACTATCTGTCTCTCCTTGTTTGCCTTCCAGACATACTAATGGCCTGCAGTGAGATGTATCTGCACAAAGGTGGGATGTATATATATATATATATATTAGGGCTGCGGAAATTAACGATTAATTGTTCGATTAATCGTTAATTTCTTTGATCGGTCAAAATAATTTTGATCGAGGACGATCCGCGGAGTGAGCTCCGCGGTCTCGTCCATAGGAAAGGCCGCGGCTTCGGCCTAGTTCCGGAGCCGCGGCCATCTTGGTCCACCCAGCGGCGCGCTGATGTCATCATCAGCCGCCTGCTTGTGCCTGCGAGTCTGCGGACGGTTCTGCCTGAATGTTACGGTATGGGGAGAGATGTGGGGAGATTACGGGGGAGATGTGGGCATTACTGTATGTGGGGGCAGATGTGGACATTACTGTATGTGGGGGCAGATGTGGACATTACTGTATGTGGGGGCAGATGTGGACATTACTGTATGGGGGGCAGATGTGGACATTACTGTATGTGGGGGCAGATGTGGACATTACTGTATGTGGGGGCAGATGTGGACATTACTGTATGTGGGGGCAGATGTGGACATTACTGTATGTGGGGGCAGATGTGGACATTACTGTATGTGGGAGCAGATGTGGACATTACAGTATGGGGGGCAGATGTGGACATTACAGTATGGGGGGTAGATGTGGACATTGAAGTATGGGGGGCAGATGTGGACATTATTGTATGTGGGAGCAGATGTGGACATTACTGTATGGGGGGCAGATGTGGACATTACTGTATGGGGGGGAGATGTGGACATTACAGTATGGGGGGCGGAGATGTGGACATTACAGTATGGGGGGGGGGAGATGTGGACATTACAGTATGGGGGGGAGATGTGGACATTACGGTACGGGGGGAGATGTGGAAAATTGGAAAAACTGTGCGTTATAATTAATCGAAATTAGTCGATTAATCGATTTAAAAAAAAAACGATTAATCGAACACAAAAATTTTAATCAGTAACAGCCCTAATATATATATATATATATATATATATATATATATATATATATCTGTACTGATAATGCAGCTATCAGAATCAACTGCCTGCTGTGGTATTAGTATGCGGAAAGCAGCAATTGTATTCAGTTAGTTTTAGGTGAAAACTGTGCAGAGAGGGACACAGTACACTAACTGAAAATGCTTGCAGCTCTCTGCCTGTGGTTTAATTATGAGAACACCACTATAATAGTCACTAACTGTATTCAGGTAAGCTTTAGGTGAATGCTATGCAAAGCACACAGTACACTAAGTGAAACACTGACTGTCTGCAGCTAGCACAATCACCTGCTTGCCTGTCACAGTATAGAGCATAACAGGAACGGATCTAGCTAAACTGAATACAGTGTATACATATATATATATACACAACACCTAGGATGCATATATATCCTCTACACTCTGTAACTGCAGCTAACTGACTCACCTGCCTGCTCTATCTAACTCAATATAAATGACACTGTCTGTCTCTGTAATCTCTCATTAAACAACTCCAACACACTACACAAGGCCGCCAAGCTGGCAGCCTTATATAGTGTGGGGCGTGTACTAAACCCCCTGAGCCATAATTGCCCAAAGCCACCCTGGCTTTGGCCAATTACGGCTCTCCGTTTTTTCTGTGTTGTGATTGGCCAAAGCATGCGGGTCATAGTGCATGCTTGGCCAATCATCAGCCAGCAATGCACTGCGATGGCACAGTGAATTATGGGCTGTGACGCCCAATCGAATTTGGGGCGAACGGCCCATAATGTTCGCAATTTGGCGAACAGCCGATGTTCGAGTCGAACATGGGTTCGACTCGAACACGAAGCTCATCCCTACTCAACGCCGCAACACACTACACAAGGCAGACGTGCAGGCTGGCTTATATAGTGTGGGGCGTGTACTTATTTCCCTGAGACATGATTGGCCAAAGGCACCCTGCCTTGGCCAATTAGGGCTCTCTGTGCTGAAGGCGCTGTGATTGGCCAAAGCATGCGGGTCATAGTGCATGCTTAGCCAATCATCAGCCATCAATGCACTGTGATGATGCAGTGCATTATGGGCCATGACGCGCCGCTCGAATTTGGTGCGAACGGCCCATAATGTTCGATCTTCATCGAACGATTGAATGGCCGATGTTCGAGTCGAACTCATGTTCGACTCGAACTCGAAGCTCATCCCTACTACTGCTGTATTCTCTTTTAGAAAACCCACAATGCTCTGAATCATGTGTCATATGTTTATCTCTGCTATTGATGTTGATTTGTAAAACAAAGATAAATGAATAGCAAAAAAACAAATATAAAACATCAGTTAAAACAAACTTAAATGAAACTGAAAATACAAATGGGTCCAAAATCATTATAGTTCCATTTAAAAATATATAATGAATACTCTGGGGTAGCTACAACATCAAGTTTACTGAATAAATGTAATTACAGTGAAGTACAGTGTTTTTGAAGAATGTATGAAATTACTTACCCTTTTACAAGTTCCACAGCAATAAAATCAGGCCCTTGACCACCATTGTAAAGTAGGAGTCCATCAGTATATCGCGTACGGAACATGAAGAGGAGATGCATGGAAGCATAAGCCTGAAGCCGCGGCAAAGCAAGATGGGCTGGACCTGAGCGAAAGACTACTGGATCAGCTAACAGTGGACGAAGACCACCAGCACGAGCATTGAGCTCACAACGTCTACCTAATTCACCATCTTGGCACAAATCAAGATATGGTGCTCCATTGTAACGTAAAGCTGTTAAATGACCTAAGAAGTTTGAAGGTGGGGCTGAAAGAAATCTGCGTTCAGTCATTATGCCAGTTTCTAGGTGATGGAGCTCCAGACGGGTATGGTCACCAGCCATGTGTCCTAAAAACAGATACAAAAAATAAATAAACAATAAGAACAGTATGTGTGTAAAATTATACAACTCAAGGCTAGAATGTCTGGGTTAGTGAAAGCTTATAGTGAAAATGTAAATATCAATTATGTATATAAATATCACATATAAATTTAATTGTATCATGAAGACAGTAAATAGCATTACTAAATAAACTATCAAGACCATGGACATTTTTAATTCTCTGCTGTGACATTGTACATCCATTTCAATGTGTTATGTGGTCAATAGTTCTCAATGTCAAAGTGTATGTAGGGCTGAAACAACTTATCGACTATATACGATTATAAAAATAGTTGTCAACTATTTTCATAATCAAATAGTTGGTCAGCATTACAGAATGCATTGTTTGTTTACATATCAGAAAATTCAGTGCGGAACACATACAGCCGAGTACACTGTCCATACATGTCAGTGGGTGCCTGAGAGTTTGTGAATATGAAATATGTGAGGAGCAATGCCTCATGGGGCATGTAGTCCTGGGCAGGAGAAGGAAGTGATTTAAAGTGATTCTAAAGGCAGAAGGTTTTTTACCTTAATGCATTCTATGCATATGCAACAACCTTTGTTGTTCAACCTTTTTGCTGCCAGGCCCTGTGCTCCATTTTTACACTCAGGTGGCCAGACCATTTTTGCAATTTTTCCACTGCTTTTTTATTTTTCCCTTACAGCTTTCAGAGTTTGTAACCCAAACCTATTATTTTCTAAAAGCACATGACCAGTATAATAGAAATAGGGTGCTACTTATTTTTAGGGCACAATGTTATTGGCGCAAATGTTTATCAAAACAATATTTTTGTTAAAGATACGCTATAATCATTATTAGTAGATAAAAACACAGTACATTTTACAAAACTCCTAGTAAATATAAAATCTTAACCTGTATTGAGTGTGAGGGTGCGACTTTGTGCGACCTTCAAGAGGGTTGGTTATTGCCATATTTGGTAAAGAAAGACACGCTGATGGAACAGCTGTGTCTTGGGCTATTTAGTTCAGAGGTAATTATGGAACAGGGCTCCACCCAAGAGAGGAAGTCTGTGTGCATGAGAGCCAGGTGGGCTCTCTTCCTCTGAAGTGGAGTCAAAGGCGGTGCATGTCTGCAGGAGGCAGACACCGTTAGTGATACAGCAACAAAGGTGCTGACCAGGAGAACCTAGGAGAAAGCTGAAACTCTTGGACACTGTTTGGGTCTGAGGAACAGACCGTTAGGCCTAGGCTAAAGGCCTGGATCGCTAGAAGGTAAAGCTACGAGGCTACTGTTAGTATGAAAGATACAGGAATGGTGGAACCCCCCTGTGAATACTACAGACGTGTTTGTGAACTGTTGTGCTTTTAAATAAACATGGGCTACCATGCCCTTAAACAGAGTTGCTGACTGGCTTGAATCGCTGAAAAACGCATTTACCACTTGAGCTAAACAACCCCCATCTTACATGAGTTTATTAATAACAAATATTTGTAATTTTTAAATTACACCATTTTGCAAAATGGTGAAAGCTGAATGTACGCAAAAATGTAAATAACCACATTTCTCTAAAAATTGGAAGCTTTTCATTGTTCCCTTACAGTTTTCAGAGTTTGTTTAAGAACCCACAAACCAAATATTTTCTGAAAGCATAGGACCAGTAGAATAAAAAGAAGATGCTACTAATTTTTAAGGCCCCACAATATTTGCACAAATGTTTATGAAACAATATATTCTTGAAAATTTTTCTAAAATAATTTTTAGCAGATATAAACTCAGGAAATTTAAAACAATTCCTACTAAATATAAAAGCTTAACCTATATTGAGCTAATAAATAACAAATATTTGTCATTTTTAAATTACACCTTTTTGCAAAATGGTAAAAACTGAATGTACGCAAAAATGTAAATAATCAAATTTCTCAAAAAATCTGAATGTTTTCATTGTTCCCTTATAGCGTTCAGAGTTTGTTAAAGACTCCCAAAACCATTTATTTTCTGAAAGCATAGGACTGGTAGATTAAAAAGAAGGTGCTACAGATTTTTAAGGCCCCATGATATTTGCAAAAAAAAAAATGTCAAAACAATATATTCGCTAAAGATTCTCTAAATCATTTTTTAGCAGATCTAAACACAGCAAATTTTACAAAATTCCTACTAAATATAAAAGCTTAACCTGTATTGAGTTAATAAATAACAAATATTTGTAATTTTTAAATTACACTTTTTTTGCAAAATGGTGAAAACTGAAAGTACGCAAAAATGTAAATAACCAGATTTCTTTAAAAATCTGAAGGTTTTCATTGTTCCCTTTACAGCTTTCAGAGTTTGTTAAAGACCCCCCAAAACATATTTTCTTAAAGCATAGGACCAGTAGGATAAAAAAGAAGGTGCTACTGATTTTTAAGGCCCCACAATATTTGTGCAAATGTTTATCAAACAATATATCTGTTAAAAATTCTCTAAAATCCTTTTACGTAGATATAAACACAGCAAATTTTACAAAATCCCTGCTAAATCCCTACTAATTATAAAAGCTTAACCTGTATTGAGTTGATAAATAACAAATATTTGTAAATTAAAAATTGCGCCTTTTTGCGAAATAGTGAAAATCGGACGTACGCAAAAATATCTTTAAAAATCTGGAGGTTTTCTTTTTCACTTACAGCTTTCAGAATTTGTAAAAGACCCCCCAAACCATACAGTTTCTGAAAGCACATGGCCAGTAGAATAAAAAGCAGGTGCTACTGATTTTTAAGCACCACAATATTTGAGCAAATGTTTATCAAAAAAATATTTTTGCGAAAAATACACCAAAATCATCAATAGTGGATTCATACTGGAAAACTGTACACAATTCCTGCTAAATTCCTCATAAATATAAAACTGTATTGAGTTAATAAATAGCAGATATTTGTACATTTTAGATTGCACCTTTTTGTGAAATGGTGAAAACTGTAAATAAAAACAATTTGCTCTTGGGTACCCCTAATTGCAAACCTTGCCACTGACAATTAAATAACTTTCTTCTAGAAACATCTCCCCACTAAAACTGAGTTAGAAACCACTTTAAATCTATACTTTGCTGAAAATTACACTCATAAGGCTGTCAAACGAGGACGTTGTATTGCAATTTCTACGTCTATGAAAAAGGATGCACGGGCTGTAAAACTGTGCACAAACAGAGAACTTAGGGCCTTAGAACGACAGCTGCAATCTACTTCAACCCTGTCTTTACCTAAAAAGATAATCCACTTACGCACGACTCTTAACCACTTCAGCCCCGGAAGATTTGGCTGCTCACTGACCAGGCCATTTTTTGCAATACGGCACTGCATCGCTTTAACTGACAATTGCGTGGTCGCGCAACGCTGTACCCAAAAAAATTTGACGTCCCTTTTTCCCCCACAAATGAAGCTTTCTTTTGGTGGTATTTGATCATCACTGTGAATTTTATTTTTAGCGCTATAAAAAAAAATAACGCCAATTTTGAAAAAAACACAATATTTTGTACTTTCTGCTATAATATACCCCCAATTAAAAAAAAAAAAAAAAAAAAAGCAATTTTTTTCCTCAGTTTAGGCCGATATGCATTCTTTTACATATTTTGGTAATAAAAATTGCAATAAGCGTATATTGATTGGTTTGCACAAAAGGTTATAGCGTCTACAAAATAGGGGATAGATTTATGGCATTTTTATTATAATTTTTTTTTTACTAGTAATGGCGCGATCTGCGATTTTTATTGGGACTGCGACATTATGGCGGACACATCAGACACTTTTGACACATTTTTGGGACCATTGGCATTTATACAGCGATCAGTGCTATAAAAATGCACTGATTACTGTAAAAATGTCACTGGCAGGGAAGGGGTTAACACTAGGGGGCGATCAAGGGGTTAACTGTGTTCCCTAGTGTGTGTTCTAACTGTAGGGGGGTGCTGACTATAGGAGATGACAGATCGTGGTTCCTAGCTATTAGGAACTCACGATCTGCCTCTCCTCTCAGAAAAGAACAGAGATTTGTATGTTTACACACACACACACACACACGTCCCTGTTCTGCCTCTCGTGCCCGCGATCGCTCATGGCTGGTGGTCATCATCTGCTATCCCGCTGAAAGGAGCCGACGTACAGCTATGACGGCTCGCGGGATCATGCCAACCTGCAGCAGTATAATGACGGCGGCAGGTCGGCAAGTGGTTAAAGACTTGCCACTGAGTAGGGTAGAAAAGGCTCTGCTTCGATTGAAACAACTAAACTATGATAAAGGTAATAAGGCCCACTCTCTGTTAGCTAGAACACTGCGTGATCACACTTATATGGCCTCCCTACAGCAAATCAAAAATAGGTCAGACTGTCACTTAACTCATCCACTAGACATTGTTCGCTTCTTTGAAGAATTTTACACCGACCTATTTAATAATCCTGGGATTACACATAATCCTCCATCTCGAGACTTAATAGGCCGTATGCAACATTATCTTGAACAGAGCGGGATCTCTCATCTTCAGCCCTCTGACCTTCTTACTCTTAATGCCCCTGTCACTGAGGAGGAAATTGAACTTACCATTAAATCATTACCTGTCCATAAGGCTCCTAGACCGGGTTTCCCCTATGAGTACTATAGGACCTTTCTTCCCTTGTTGGTCTCTTGTATGTGTGAACTCTTCAATGCTTTCCTTCAGGACACCCCTATCTATCCCTTCGGATATGCAGAGATCTTTAATCACTGTTATCCCAAAGCCAGATAAAGACCCTTCCCTATATGCTAGCTATAGGCCCATAGCTCTTTTAAATTTTTTATCAAGCTTCTCTCAGCCCGCCTGAACACGATACTTCCATCCCTGATTCATAAGGACCAGGTAGGTTTTGTTCCCCTCCCTCGGGTCAGAGATAATACCAGGAAAGTTATAGATCTAATAAATGTCGCAAACCGAGAAGGCACAGTTTCCTTGTTACTCAGCCTGGATGCAGAAAAGGCTTTTGACCGCCTTGGTTGGCCTTTCCTTCTGGTCACCATACATCATATGGGATTTAAGGGGGCTTTCATACAAGCGATCCATCATCTCTATAATAATCCAACGTTCCAGGTGAAAACCCCTTTTGTCATTTCCTCCTCTTTTCCCATTACCAATGATACCCAACAGGGCTGCCAGCATTCCCCCTTATTATTCACACTATGTGTGGAACCTCTAGCGGCGACTATTTGTAGGTGTTTGGACATTTGGGGCATATCAGTTAAAGGGAGGTAGTTTAAAATTTCATTGTTTGCGGATGATATCATCCTCACTCTGACCCAACCTAGGACTCTCTATCACACCTACACGCTGTACTTGATCGATTTAGTGCTCTCTCGGGATACAAAATAAATGCTTCTAATTCAGGGGCCTTCCCTGTTAATATCCCAGAGGATGAAGTTAAACCTTAATGATGACTTTCCCCTACGCGTGGCAATCTACATGGGAGAAAAAGAAACCCTGGACTGCCGCACTCTGTATAGACAGTTATTTATTCCAAAATTTCAAGTAAAAAATCCAAATTCAAAATAAATCCATAAATCCAAAACAACAAATGCAGATAGTGTGCATGCAGGGAAGGGTGTCTAACGCGTTTCACGTCACGAATTGACGCTTACTCATAGCTAAGGTGTGTGGGAATCAATAGAGGTATAAATGAAAAATAAAGTAACTTTACACCAATCAGTACTGGATCTATTTTGAATTTGGATTTTTTACTTGAAATTTTGGAATAAATAACTGTCTATACAGAGTGCGGCAGTCCAGGGTTTCTTTTTCTCCCATGCATCAGTGCAGAGCCAGCACCTGTGTGAGTGACCAGGCGGAAGCAGCTATTTGGTGAATTCTTAAGCTTTTGAGCGGTACGTTTTTCCTTTCCTCTGTTTCTACCTGGACTTGGCAATCTACATGTCATGGTTAAACAGTAATGTTTGTGGGGGCGTGGCCAGGCAGCGGATGTAGCCAGACGTGTGTGCAGAGAGCTCCGCCGAAAATCCGTTGAATACTCCTGTGGATAGCCTAATATAGTTCTACAATTGCCCGAGTGACTGTCGGAAGGACGTCGGCACATCACAGTACCTTTCCCTGCCTGTTTCACCCGCGATGTCGACTGCTAGGAAGCAGAACGGAGCTCGGTCGGCGGACCTCGTGGCACAACATGGCGCCCAGAGCACTCGCTCGGCTAAAGACCGACACAGAGAGGGAGCGGAGAAATTGTTCTCCATGCCGCTATCATCAGAGCCCGCGGCCTCCTCCAACACACCTATTGACTCTCCCGGAGGTGGATCGGAGGCGGAGGACACAGTCCCGCTGGAGGACTCGGCTGGCGTGGCCTTCGCATGGGACACAGTGAGTATTCCCGGGGGGCTCTGCTAGGCCGCAAGACCCTGTTAGCCCCTGTGATAGTGAGCCTACCCTGCGGGACATCTTTGCGGTGGTGACATCCTGTAACCTATCCATAGCCGCGCTCACTACCGAGATAAAGGGAGTCAAAGCTGAGATCACCTTCCTGCGCCAAGATAATCAGAAACTCAGGGAAAGGACCTCAGCGGTGGAGGGCAGAGTGAGCTCCATAGAGGACGACCTGGCTCCCATGCAGAGAGACCTCACTTACAATAGCCATCTTCTCTCTCAGCACTCTCCCCGCTTGGAAGATTTAGAGAACAGGATGAGGAGGAACAATGTGAGAGCCATTGGTCTGCCAGAAAGAATCAGGGGTAAAAACGCTGTGGAATTCATAGAGACATGGCTGATTAACGACTTTGGTAAAGAAATCTTCTCCCCCATATTCTCTGTGGAGCGAGCGCATAGAGTCCCTGCTAGGGCTCCCGCTCCTGGGGCTCCTCCTCGGCCATTCCTGTTCAAGCTTCTTAACTTTAAAGACAGAGATGCCATTTTGCGTCAAGCCCGTCTAAATCCTGCAGCCCTGAAATTAGATAATGCCAAGGTCTCTCCATTCCCAGATTTTTCTGCAGAGTTGCAGAAGCATTGAGCCAAGTTCATGGATATCAAGCGCAGGCGTATTGGGCGAAGTGCATTTCTTTGAATCACCATCATGTGCTGCACAATGGCTGGATAGGGAGGAACAGGCGATCCGTGAATCGCGCAATAGGCGCCCTGCCCCGCCATAAAACAGGCCGCACTGATGCTTTTGAATTCCAGATCAGATCCACTTTACTACTGCAAGGCGGAGCACAATGTTATTACACGGTTTTACCAGCACGGCTATTTTTTTCCAGCTGTTGAGAAGTAATTGAGACACTGCGGTGCGCTTCCTCTGTTGCCCCCCAAGATGGCCTGGTTCCGGCCACTGGTTGACTCTTGCCGTGACTGTTTGGCCCTGTTGGCCAGTCTACGTGAATCAAGATATATTCTCACTTCCACCATGGCTTTTTTGCTGCTGTTTATTTTCACCCCCTTTTTTTTTTTTCTCTTCGTTAATGTTTGTGCCCACTCCCCTGCTGGACTCTGTCATATGGGTTGCTGCTTTTGATATCCATGTACCCACTACTTACCCATACACTGTGCACTGGATTGTAATTCCCCGGGTATATTGCCATTTATGTCTGCGAGCCTATCTGTACGCTTTGAAGATACTTTTATCTGTCTATATTTTTGCATTTGATAGATGGCTGAGATTACTAGGTTTATGTCCTGGAATGTCCGGGGTTTAAATAATCCGACTAAGTGCCTTGCCGTGCTCCGCACGATCAGGCGAGTAGACGTGGAAGTGATATGTCTGCAGGAGACTCATCTCCCCTTGACCCCTGTACCGCAATTTGCACCAAGGCAGTTTTGCCATCAATACCATGCCACAGGTTCGGTATACTCGAGGGGGGAGAGTTTCCTGATTAGAAGGGGTAAACAATTTTCTTGCATTGAGGTTAAAACTGATCCCGAAGGTCGATTTGTGTTTTTGCTGTGCTCTCTCTATGGGACGAAATGTATACTGGCTGGGCTATATATTCCTCCTCCATACTCTGCGGTCTTGCTTAAGATTTTGCAGGCTTTATGTCCCATTTCCCTGGTATACCTGTGTTAGTCCTGGGAGATTTCAATAATTATTTCGACTTTGGGAAAGATAAACTTGGGTGCCTTTTTATGGGCCCTTCTCTACCTGGCCCTGGGGTTACTCCCTTCGCTCGGCTCCTCACGGAAATGGGCCTTACAGATGTATGGAGAATGCATAACCCTGAAGCCAGGGTTTATTCCTGACAATCAGCCTCTGTTGGAGGACTATCCAGGATTGATATGGGTTTGGGTACAGATTTGCTGTTATCACTGGTTGTCTCCTCGCAATACCACCCCAGACAGACCTCGGATCACTCGCCATTTTCGGTTGATCTTAGGCTGGCAGCCATCAAGCGGAGGAACCTGTGGAAACTCAATCCGTTTTGGCTCTCTCTGATACCGGAAATTGATCCAATCCCAGATCTTTTACAGGACTTCGTTAGACAAAATCTGGGCTCTGTGGATATTGGTACGGTGTGGGATACGGCCAAAGCCTATTTAAGGGGGCAGTTTATTAGAATTATTTCCCAGATCAAGACCAAGACTAAGGAGTGGGAGGCGTTGGTACTTGCAGATGTGCAGCGCTCTGAGGCTGCATATGTTGCTGACCCTAATGATAACACCAAAAGACTCTGGCTGGCCTCCCAATCTTTACTAGGACAGGTGTCCCTGCAGCTTGCGGAGAACAAACACTTTTTTCTGCAGCAAAAGTACTTTGAGGATGGGGAGAACACAGGACATATGCTGGCGATGATTGTTAAGTCACAGCAAGCCTCTTCTCATATAGTCGCTGTTCAGGACGCGCAGGGGACTCCTTGCTTCTCCTCTCGGTCCATACTAGATAGTTTCTCCCGTTTTTTTCAGGAGGTCTATTCATCCAAGGTGCATCCCACCCAGGGAGAACTCTCCCCCTTCTTAAATAGGTTCCCCATCCCGGCCTTCTCATCGGCTGATGCTCCCCTACTCAATGCCCCATTAAAGGAGGATGAACTCCTGGTGGCCCTGGCATCTGCCCAAAATGGATGGGCTCTGGGGGCGGATGGATTACTGGCTAAGGTATTTAAAAGATATTCCGAACAACTTCTCCCGATACTTTTAAAAGTTTACAATGATGCCTTTGAAAAAGGTATGCTCCCCCCTTCCATGAATGAAGCTCTTGTGGTAGTGCTGCTGAAACCTGGCAAGGACGCTATGTCTCCAGACTCCTATAGGCCTATTTCCCTGCTCACGTATGATATTAAGTTGCTAGCTAGAGTTTTGGCCACCAGGTTGTCCAAGTGTATCCATTATGTGATACATAGGGATCAATCTGGATTCATCCCATCGAGATCCACCTCCCAAAACCTCCGTAGACTCTTCCTCAACATTCAAATTCCAGTGGATAACCCCAGTAATAGGGCCATCTTCTCTTTGGATGCTGCTAAAGCGTTTGACAGCGTTGAATGGCCCTATTTATGGGAGGTACTGTCCAGATTTGGGGTGGGTAACACATTTCTCCGTTGGGTTCAATTACTTTATAGCGCCTCGTCGGCTAGAATGAGAATTAATAGGGATGTGTCTGATTCATTTAGACTCTTTCGGGGCACACGGCAGGGGTGCCGCTTTCACCCCTGCTGTTTGCTCTTGCTTTGGAGCCTCTGGCCATACATATAAGAGCTTCTCCGGACATAACAGGGTTTTATAGAGGTCCTAGTCAGGAATTGGTATCCCTATATGCAGATAACACTTTGATATACCTGGGGGACACTGACCGCTCTCTGGAGAATGTGATGCGTTTAATCGCGGACTTCGGAGAGCTGTCAGGGTTTAGTATTAATTGGAACAAATTGGTGCTTATGCCCTTGGACCCATTGACTCGCCCAGTTCCGGATTGTGCCAGGGCTAGTCGAGGAATTTCGCTATCTGGGTATACAAGTGACCCCTGATCCTACACAATACCTGTTGCTGAATCTGACGCCTTTGCTTCGTAAACTCGGTGCTAAATGCACGGCGTGAACGAAGTTGCCGCTTTCGGTCACGGGGAGGGCTAACTTGGTGAAAATGATCTGGGCCCCACAACTTTTATACATTTTTCACAACGCTCCCATTTGGATACCGCATAGATGGTTCAACCAGATTGATTCTCAATTCAGGGAACTAATTTGGGGGAATAGGACGGCCCGCGTTAGTCTCTCCTCTTTACAATTGGCTAAGGATCAGGGTGGGATGGCAGTTCCTCATGCTAGATATTATTATGTGGCCTCCCAATTGCAGCATCTGGGTAATTGGGGAGGGGAGGACGCGGGTGACTCCATACGTTCACTGCTGGTCCCTCAGGGATCGGAGTTATCCGTACTGTTCCACCTAGAAGCGGGATTCACTCATCTCCCTGGTACACTCCCCACAATTCATCTACTCAACGCTCTCTGGAAGTATACCAGGTCTCTCCTGAGGATTAAAAGGGTATGTTCGTTCACTCCCATATGGAGAAATAAACTTTTCAAACTTAAAGATTTTCGATCTTGGGAACTTGCTGGCATACATTTTATTGCTCAATTGTTTCAAGGGTCGATCCTTAAATCATTTTCTGACCTGGTGGGGGAATTTGCCCTCCAAAGGTCACAATTTGTCAGGTATCTGCAATTACGGCATGCTATCCAGGCTGAATCTCGGATTTCTGAGTTCAGGCTGCTGACGCATCCCTTGATGAACGTATTGTTTCAAGCTGAAGACAAAAAGGGGATGATATCAGGGGTGTATGCTAGGCTACTGGATGCTTCTTACAATGCTTCCAAACTTCCCTGCAGAAGAGGATGGGAAAAGGATTTGGGACCTATAGATGGGGAGACTTGGGAATTATGTCTTACCTCTGCTCCTCTGGTGTCGGTTTCAGCCTCCCGCAGATTGTCCCATCTGTATCTGCTTCATAGGGTGTACAGAACCCCGCTCCGTCTGTATAAATGGGGCTGTCGTGATACGCCACTTTGCCCTAAGTGCTGTATACATGATGGAGACCTGCTCCACATGATGTGGAAATGTCCGAAACTTTTTCGGTACTGGGATTATATACTTTCCTCGATCTCTCGGGTATACCAAATACCGATACCACGAGAACCCGTTGTGTGCTTGCTTGGTGCATTGGAAATACCCTCGCTCTCGCCCCATGGACACACAGCAATACTTTGTCTCCTATATATAGCCCGGAAGGCGATTGCGAGGCTTTGGATATCCCCGAGAGTTCCAACGGGAGGGCAGTGGGTGAAAATGGTAAATGACCAGTTGATTTGTGAGAAACTTACTTATCAACATAGGAATGCTCTGAAAATTATTTACTCCATGTGGCAACCCTGGCTTGATACCCCCGGGTTGGGACCTCCTCAACTAATCAAAGATAGGTTATTTCAGATATAGATCCGTGACTTGGGATGGTACGTCCTATGCTCCGGATTGCTATAGAAAAAGAGATTGGGGACTGGAAGTACGTACGGGAAGGAGATGGGGATTCAGGAGGGGAGGGGGTGGGAATGAGTGGAATACATAGTTTAGACTTATTATCTCAATTTTGTACTGGTGGTGGTGGGTCCTAGAGAGGTGCGAATGAAGCATGGTTGCAGATATATCCCCGAAGTGAGAGCTAGAAGGGGAAGTTTATCCAATCTCAACGGTTAGGAGATTGGTACCTGTTAATTTTTTCTTTTTCTTTCTCTCCTTTTTTCTTTTGTTGTTTTTTTGATTTTTATTTCTTATGCTGTTGTATGGTATATCTGTAAATACTTGACGTATATCTGTTTGCATATTTAAGCTGGTCTGTAGTCTCAGATAAATACGTTTCTATTTGTCATAGAGTACGCAGTATAAGTATTAGTAGATATGTGGAGATGGATAATATGTAATTGTTGATGGTGGTACCTATTTTGTATGAGACTTGCCTGTTTGATATCTGTATTTTTTGCGATTGATTCTGATTTTCATCTAATATGCACATGTTTGTTATATTGTCTTCTCAATAAAACTTTTCTACTGATTTAAAAAAAAAACAGTAATGTTTGTCTGTCAGCTTACCTCTCCATGTGCTCAGATTAAGAGACCATCCACTCTCACCTGGCTGCTTAAGTAATCTCTCCTCTAAGCATGGCTCTACCCCAGGCCCTATCAGGGAACTCTATATTAACTTGTGCACTGCAAGTCAGCCGTGCTGATCAATATTGTGTGTTTGGTTTCCTGCTTGCCGTGTGCTCTATGTCTGTCTCTGTTTTACCGATCTTGGCTTGTTCTCGACTATCCCTGCCTGCTTGTGACCCTGACCTTTGGCATGTTCTATGTTTATCCTTGTCTGCTAGTTGCCTCGACCTTTGGCTTATCTCCTTACTACCTCTTGTTATCCTGGGCTGCTGCTTCTTCTCTATCCTCCTGTAGCCTACTGTGAGTGTGAGCTGGGAGACCCTGGGGACCGCGACCTGGAGCCAGTTGCAGCGCAGTCCATCCTCACTGCTAGAGGCTCTGGTGAACACCTGCTGGCTCTTAGACTCCACACCCCTGGGGAATCTTATGCTCTAGCTCCCTGTGGGATCCGTATTGGTGCTCCAGTGGACCGGTCTTCCTTAACCACCCAGAGTTCCATCCGCAGCAGTCAGCCGTAAGGTCCACTACCTTAGCGGTGCACTCCTGACCCCAACAGTGTGCATCTGTCACCTGGCCTCAGGTGACCTGACACTACAGCTTTGAAGTATTTGGGTGTTTACATCACCCCGACCTTCACCACATTGTATCAGGAGAACCTCACCCACTTATATCAACAAATTAGGCTAATGGTGCAGCAATGGAAGAAGCATTGCGTTTCCTTTTTGGGACATATAGCTTCTGTTAAGATGTCTATACTCCCCAAGCTTCTTTATTTATTCCATACATTGCCCATACCAGTTCCCTATGTACATCTGAAAAAACTGCAAGCAGATTTGTTACAATATGTCTGGAATTATAAACGGCTTAGGATCCCCCGCTCAGTGTTTATGGCCTCACGCTTTGATGGAGGCCTAGCGGTCCCGAATCTTAGTAAATATTATCAAGCGGCTCAACTTCGCTCAATTGCTTCCTGGTTTACCCAACATTCTTTTAGTACGTGAACGTAAATTGAAAAATTGTGGTTAGCCCCAATACACCCCAATAGCTTACTTTTGAATGCAAATGCGGAGCTAGACACTAGTCAGATGTTGGGGACGATGTCCCAGTCAGAATGCTTTGGCGCACGCTGTCTTGCCAATATATCCTCTCCTCGGAAAAATCATTACTGACCGCCTTCATGTATAACCCCAAGATGCCCGCCAGCTTCACTTGTCCTCTCCTTGAACGTCGAGGAATATGTTCCATTTTGGCCATCTGGTAGACCCTAGGTCCCGCAAACTATTATCATTTACTGAAATACAGGATACATTTGGTCTGTATTGCCAGTTGTTTTATGGGTATCTACAGATCTGTCATTATGCCCATACCATAACCCCCAATTTACAATTCTCAGCCCTGTCCTCTTTTGTGCACATTATTCTGGAAGGCACAGCACGAAAGGGCACGATTTCTGATATCTATAAACTGCTAAATGCTTACTCCATCCAAGCCCAAGGTAAACATTCTTACATGATCTGTTGGGAGAGGGCGTTGGGAGACGAGATTTCTCTGGAGGATTGAGAGGTGGTTTGGTCTCAGGCTGCTAAAAGCTCCATGCGTACTTTATATAAGGAAAATGCATATAAAATCCTTTTTTGTTTGGTACATGACGCCGGATGTACTTCAGTCCATCTACCTCTCTAGCTCCGATCGATGTTGGCATTGTCTGGGAGGCAAGGGAACCCTCCTTCACATATTTCTGAGCTGCCCGTTGATTGTCCCGTTGTGCCATGCTGTCCAGCAGCTGTTGGGCAGCCTTTTCGGGACAACTGTCCCTATGACATCAAAGTCTTTCTTGCTATGTCTCTCCCCGAAAAAAATTCCCAAAGCCTGTGGGAAGTTGCTTTGTCACGTCCTTATGGCTGCACAATGCCCCATTGCTCCTAGCTGGAAACAGTAGTCTCCTCCCTCCTCAGAGGCCCTATACGCTATAATTAAAGATGTGGAACTGATGGAGAGAATGACTGCTAGATTACAAGATAGATTGCAAGTTTATAATCACGTTTGGGAGTTATGGCATCTCCAGGAGGACCCACCCTGAACCAATGAACTAGTTACCTTGATGATCTATTTTTATTATCTCTTCTTTTCCTTCCTTTTTCCTGTCCAAGTATTGTTATAAATTACATTATCACTATATTGCATGGTTCCGTAGCCGAGGTAATTTTTTTTAGCTTAGATATATTCTGTAGTACCAACGACTATGGTTGTTGTATTTTGCTCTTACCTCAAGTGGATTACATCTGTGTACATTTTGCTTCTGTTCTTGTACGTTTACATACTAAGTTTTTACCTTTGTTGAAAAAAAAAAAATCAATAAAAATTGGTATTTAAAAAAAGAATAAAATTGTACTCAAAAAATTTGGAGGTTACCATTTTTCACTTACAGCTTTCAGAATTTGAAAAGACCCCCTCAAACTAGACATTTTCTGAAAGCAGGTGACCTGTAGAATAAAAAAAAGTTCTACTGATTTTTTGGGCCCCGCAATAATTGCGCAAATGTTCATATTATCGGTATTTTCACAAAAAATACACTAAAATCATTAATAGTGCATATAAACACAAAATAACTTAAAATATTTCTGCTAAATTACTACTAAAGCATCGTTCACAGTGGCATACTAAAGTGTACGCCCATGGAGGGCCACACTTTACAGGGATGAACATGTGTCCTGTACAGGCAGTCCCATTTTTGTCAATTGGGATGCAACGGCTGCACAGGCATAGCTGCTGTTCCCAATCTGACATCCGTGTGGTTGTGGGTACATGACCCCGAACGCAGACAGTGTGAGCTCAGGGACATGCATGCAGACCTACATGGATGTTAAATTGGGAGCTTGGCTCTGTTCGTGCAGTTGCTACATCCCAAATGACATCAATGGGACTGCCTGCACAGAGATGCATGGAAACGCCTGTGCATCCTTGTGTAGCGATACCCCCAGTTAAGAGGGCTGCCTGTATGATTTTGGGCCCTATAGTGCACCGCTTTCAACCCCTAGCAATCGGCTCTAGCCTCCCTTGGCACAGTTAGTAGGGGATGATAGGATTGTGAGGCCTGTAACTCACAGCGGCACAATCCTATGACAAGAAAACACAGTGATATTTTAAAACTTCCTTTACCTATAGTGCCCTTTGCAGGTATTTCCCCTTGTGGACAATATGCCACCAAGGAATGTCTACGCTACACAGTCAGGCCTGACTGAACTAAGTGGAAGTTCTGTAGGGAAATCTTCGCTAGCAACGGTTGTGCACTTGAAGAATAGAATTTGTAATCCACCAACCGGACCAGTCCGCGTCCGTTTCTTCCGCTGCGGTGTCTAAGTACACCGATCCCTCGACATCTGGGTCTTCGGTCCTCCTGGCAAAGGTGCAGTATCAAAGGAGGGACGTCCCTCAGGTTCCCTGGTGCGAGCAGAAGGCTCTTTGGAGAAAAGGCCCAGGCTTCTGGCCTAAAGTCACAGGAGCTCAAGTAGCAGTTCAACTTGCTGGGCGGGCGGTGTCCAAAGAGAAAGAACTGGGCTCCGCCTCCCCCTTATAAAGTCCACCCCAGCAGTCCTTGCGCAGGTCAATGCACCCTGGGTGCCTTAAAGTGTACTGGGTAATGTAGTCTCTGAGGGATTAAAGGGCAATACCCGGCTACACACTCCCCTCACTCAAAATCTTTGGTCCCCAAAGATAACGTAAACATTATCTAACTGTAATGCAATTGACCATGGCAAAAGAACTTGGCAGGGTAACCTCCCACCAAACTTGGTATGGGAGGTTTCTCCGACCACAGGCCACATTAGCATAAGTGACCTGCCTAACTGTGCCAGAAAGTGAGCTGGGGTTGCCCTCCACCAAATGCACAGTGGAGGGGCCAGGCTTTTGAATTGTCCTTCTTGCGGTAGTCACTGTGTCCTCAGAACTTTCTCCCATCTGTGTGTATGTCAACTTCCGAGGAGGGCGGATAATTCTTTTCACCCTTTGCTCCCTGGGAGTTATGGGTTCTGGCTCTAAGGGTGTCTCCACTAAGACCGGTACAATGGAACCTTCTTCTTCAAAGACATCCGATTCAGGTGCAGGGAGGTATAGAGAGTTTCTTGGATCTTCATCCGGGACTGATTCTAGTGCATCTTCCCATTCATCACTCTGTGCGTTAGAAGGAATAAACTCTGCAGCCTCTGCATTCAAATTGTCATTTATGGGGGATTCAGGTAACAAAGGATCCACTGTTAGAGGTTAAGGCGCCTGAGACGGCCACAGCCAACTGAGTTCTATTTCCTCTTCTTAACTTTGGTCTGAAGTTTCTTCCTCCATTGATAGAGTTGTCTGAGACCTGGTGTTGGGTCTAGGAGTACAAGGAGTGGAAGTTAACTCAGAGGAATCCAGAGTAGAGGGCATCCTGACTGCTTCAGAAAGGGGCAGCAGATGGTTTCTGAGCCAGGTCTTCAGTGGCCCCGCTCTTCCTTCAGGCTTAAACTGGTACACGGCAACCCAGGCAGCTTCTTACAAATAACATAAGGTTCTGACTTCCATCTGTCTGCCAGCTTGTGCTTCCCTGGGACTCCTAAATTCCTCAGCAACACTCTGTCTCCAGGCTGTAAATCTTGAATACGGACCCTAAGGTCAAAGTTCCGTTTGTTCCGGGCTCCTCTCTGATCAGAAGTTGATTGGGCCTTCTCATAGGCCAGCCTTAAGCTCTTCCGCAGTCTGTCCACGTATCCTTTGTGTGAGGCGGCAGATGTATGGCCCATGGAGGTGCCAAAGGCCAAGTCCCCTGGTAGTCTGGCCTCTCTTCCAAACATAAGTCTGTAAGGGGAATACCCTGTGACATCGCTGGCTGTACTATTATAGGTGTGCACTATGGCAGCTATGTGCTTGTCCCAATGTTGCTTCTCCTCACTGTTCAGAGTCCCCAACATATTTAACAGAGTCCTGTTGAATCTTTCTGGTTGAGCATCACCTTGAGGGTGATAAGGGGTAGTACGAGTTATTTTTATGCCTAAAGAGTCCAGCAACTTCTGAATCAGTCGGCTCTCAAAGTCTCTCCCTTGGTCTGAGTGAAGGCGTTGAGGTAACCCGTAATGCACAAAGTACTTCTCCAAGATTTTGGCTACGATGGAGGCCTTCTGGTCTTTAGTTGGAAAGGCCTGGGCATAATGGGTGAAATGGTCGGTTATCACCAGAACATTTCCGTGTCCACTCAAGTCAGGTTCCAGACAGAGAAAGTCGATGCATACCAAGTCCAAGGGCCCTTGACTCTGCAGATGGCCCATTGGGGCAGCCTGACGTGGCAGTGTCTTCCTCTGTAAGCAGCGAGCACATGAGTGACAGTACTCCTCCACTTCAGCTCGCATACAAGGCCAGTAGAATCTATTCCTTACAAGCTTACAAGGTTCGTTTGGCCCCTAAGTGGCCATGGTTTTCATGTAGGGCAGCTAAGACAGTTTTCTGTGTTTTTCTGGCAGAAACAGTTGCCACTTCTCTTCTAGGTCATCAGAGGGGCCCCTTCGGTAGACCACCCCTTGATGCACCTTTACCTTGTCCCATTCTTTGTGGATTAATCGAGCCTCCTTTGAGGGATCTTGCAAGAGCCTGTCCAGATCCTGGTCTTCTAGAGCTTCCAAAGCCAATCTTCCCCAGGGGTCTTCCATCTGATCTTTTCTTATGTCCTTCTTGGATAATTTTGGCAAGTTGTCTTCACCAATCTGGGTTACGTCACAATAGCATTTGGGCACCCCCACTACCGAAACTCCAATTTCTTCCGCCCTGGATCCGCCACTAGCTTGAAGTTGTGCTCCTTGACACAAAGCCTGCACCCCATCTGGGGTTACCTGTGTCCAGTCTTCTGTATGGTAAGTGGGAGCATGAGACCTTCTGGACAATGCATCAGCATCTCTGTTTCCAGTTCCCGGCCTATACTTGAGGCTAAAGTTGAATCCAGAGAGGGCTGCCAACCAACGGTGGCCAGTGGCATCCAGCTTGGCTGTGGTGAAAAGGTAGGTGAGTGGGTTATTATCTGTCTTTGCTATAAAGTCCGCTCCATACAGGTAGTCTTTGAGTTTATCCACTACTGCCCACTTTAGGGCCAGGAACTCCAATTTATGGGTGGGGTAATACTTCTCCGCTGATGTTAGGCTCCTACTTACATAGGCGACTGGCCTGAGTTGTCCTTCATACTCCTGGTACAGTACACCTCCCAGACCATCATGGCTGGCATCCACATGCAGTTCATATGGTCCATTGGTGTCAGCATAGGCCAAGACCGGGGCAGTGGTCAGACTTTTTTTCAGCATTTCGAAGGCCTCTTCACACTTCTCTGTCCACTGGCCTTCCACGGACTCTCCAGGCTTCCTGGGGCCAGTATCATCCTCCTCTCCTCCTGTCTTCAGTAACTCATTCAGAGGTTTGGCAATTTTTGCAAACCCTTCCACAAACCTGCGGTAGTAAGAGCAGAACCCCAGGAAGGATCTGAGCTCAGTCACTGTAGTTGGTCGGGGCCAGGAGGTAACTGCTTCCAGTTTGTCAGGGTCTGTAGACACTCCCTCTTCAGACACTATGTGTCCCAGATAGTGGACTGAGGACCGGTAAAACTGACACTTTTCCCTGGAGAGCTTAAGTCCCTCTTCACTGAGTCTCTTCAGGACTTTCTCCAGCCTTCTTCGTGCTCCTCCAGAGTCCTCCCGAAGACAATGATGTCATCTAGGTACACCAGGACTTCGATAAGATTCATGTCTCCCACTGTCTTCTCCATCAATCTCTGGAAAGTGGCAGGGGCCCCTGACAGGCCCTGAGGCATCCTGTTGAACTCATAGAATCCCACTGGGGTGATGAATGCTGTCTTCTCTCTGTCATCAGGGTGCATTGGAATTTGGTAATACCCACTCTTCAGGTCCATGACGCTGAACCACTTGGCTCCAGACAGACTCTGTAAGGCATCTTCTATCCTGGGGGTGGTATACTGGTCGGGTATGGTCCTTCTATTGAGAGTCCTGTAGTCTATACAAAGTCTCAGCAACCCATTCTTCTTCCTGACTACCACAATAGGGGAGGCATATGGGCTTCTGGACTCCCGAATAACCCCAGTTCTCTTAAGCTCCGTCAACTGTTCAAGTAAATCTTCTAGGTCAGCTAGGGGGACTCGCCAGGTTTGTCTTCCTGCAGACGGATCTTATGGGTGGCACTCTTTGCACACCCTACGTCGAACTCGTCCTTTGAGAATATTTTTCTCCATCTAGTCAGCTGGGCCTTGGCTCTCTCCTTCCACACTGGTGGTAGGGTGGTGGTCTCTAGGCAGAGATTCTCTAGAGTGTGTTACTCTTCCCAGCAACATCCGGGCCGGAATCTTCATGGGAGAACTAGTGACATTCCTGATGCTCATTGGGATTTGGCCCTTTCGCCTTCTTCAATGCCCTCAACAGGACCACTTCGGGGATCACTTCCAACCCTGGGTGGGTGTCTTGGGGGTCTGGTTCCAGGACCACAAAAGGGGCCAGGCTGCTCCCATGAGAGTTTCACAGCAGCTTGCAGGCAGGTCATCTCACCAGGCTGCAACATCTTCTCCTTCCTTGACAGTCTCCAGACTTTCCCCACCCCCTCTTCCGGGGCCTTCTGTTCCAGTACCAACTTCCGGTAGACCTGCTGCAGCATGGGGTGGATCCTGTCTCCTGAAGTACTCTGCTCCTGTGCTAGAGGAGTCAGCAGTCTCCTGACCAGATCAGTGTTGGTCCCTATGATCAGGGAACTCATGTTGGCTCCTGGTGGGCGAGGGCAAACTACTGCCAGGGCATCAAAGACTTCTGCCTTTCTTGTCACAGAGGGGTCGAAAGCCAGCCTGATTGAAACATAACCGTCGTATGGAAACCTGTGAGTACCAATTCCCCATATCTCTAAGTCTTCCAGCTTTTGTAGGGGCATGTGACTCAGGTGTTTCTGGTAAAAGTCTTTATACAAAAGGGTCACTTGGGCTCCTGTGTCCAGGATGGCTTTGGTGTAGACTCCCTCCACCTGAATGGGGACTAGGGGGGAGGGCCCTATTAACTTGGCTGGAAAACTCTTCTGGGGGGTCTCCTTCGATGGACTCTTGGACTTTCCTTTAGGGGTCTTCTTTTTTTCCATTTCTTTCTGGATCTCAACCCTTGTTGGGCCTGGTATGCATTGATTTCCCGCAGATTGTTAGATTTCAACTCCTGACAAGTGGTATTGGGTATGTTAGGAGGGGCATTGTTTCTCTTTCCCTCTTCTGGCTTTTGGATCTTTTTGGAGCTTTCTGTAAATAGTGGGCGCCAGGCTGACTCCTTCACCGGGGCCCACTGAAGTTTTCTGCTGGCTGGTGGTAAGTCCCTCGGTTCTTCCTTGGACTGGGGCACACTGTCAGGGTCACCTGTGGCCAGGTGACAGATGCACACCGTAGGGGGACAGGAGTGCACCGCGAGGTAGTGAACCCTATGGCTGGCTTCTGTGGATAGGAAACTGGGTGGTTGTGGAAAGCGGGACCAGAGGAGCACAACCGGGATCCCAACGGAAGCGAGAGCCAAGATTCCCCAGGGCGCGGAGTCTAAGACCCAGCTGGTCTTCTCCAGGGCCTCTAGTGGTGAGGATGTTACGCTGCAGGCTGGGACCAGGTCGCGGCCCCTGGAGTTTCCTAGCTCACGCCCCGTAGGATAAGGGGAAGCAGCAGCACACGATAGAGAGAACCGAATAACAAGCCGAAGGTCAGGGGCCACAAGCAGACAAGGATAACGAAGAACGAGCCGAAGGTCAAGGGTCACGAGCAGACAGGGATGGTCGGGGACAAGCCAATAACGTAACAGAGAGACAGACGTAGCACACGGCAGGCAGGAACCCAAACACACAATGCCTAACAAACACGTTGATCAGCAAAGCAGGCTTGCAGTGCACAGGTTAATATAGTGTTCAGTGATAGGGCCTGGGGTGGAGTCAGGCTGGGAGGAGATTATAAAGGAAGCCAGGTGAAGGAGGTCTGGTCTCTAGATGAACACATGAGGAGGAAGGTAAGATGGCAGACAGACACTGCTGCATATCCATGACAGTACCCTCCCTCTTATGGGCCCTCCCCCGCCTGGACCCAGGCTTAAAGGGAAATCTCTGATGAAACCTTCTCAACAGATGAGGTGCAGCGACATCAGATGCAGCAATCCAAGACGCCTCCTCAGGACCAAAACCTCTCCAATGCACAAGGTACTGAAGAATGCCTCTGCAGAGCCGAGAATCCAGAACTTGTCTAACCTCATACTTAAGATTATCCTCAGAGACCGAAAATGAGGTAGGGAGATGACAAGAAGATCTATTGAGGACCAAAGGCTCTCTAGGAATAAGCAAGGGCATGAGAGGATCAACAGGAATCTGAGGGGGGTCCCCTAGACCCTTAAAGGGGAACTGGTCATCTTGCACAGGACCATCAGACTGGGCAGATGTCAGTGGAACCCTGAAGTCAGGTTGGTTAGAAGGTGACATGTCGCAGGAGTCAAGCTGAATAGCTGAAGGACAAGCAGAATGTCCCGAACAAGAAAAAGTAGGAGGCTCACTGGGCATGGGCTGGACTGGCATAACTAGTACAGAGGCAGAGTGAATAGCTGAGTCAGGTGTAGCGACTACCTGAATCGCATCGCAAGACGTAGCGACTGCAGGACTTGTAGACAAGCTAGCCTGGCTGTGCGTCCAAGGGTGGTTAGGGACAGAGAAATGTAAATGGTTATGCAACCTGGAATGAATGACCGGCTCAGATTCACAGGGGGCAACCTTGGGTAGGCAGGACGAGGAACAGGAGGGACCCCAAGCCAGGATCTGTCCAGTAGTCCAGTCCACATGAGGAGAATGGAGCTGTAACCATGGGAGACCCAAAATTATAGGCGTTGAGGCCTTGGGTAAGATAAGGAAGGATATCCACTCCTGGTGGAGTGTCCCTACCGACATCTTAACAGGGAGGGTCTGGAAGCGGATAGGTCCCCCTGGGAGAACAGTACCATCAATCGCCAAGACCACCAATGGCGTGGTGAGGGGCAAAAGAGTAAGTCTCATGGACGATGCGATTTCCCAGTCCATGAAATTACCAGCGGCTCCGGAATCCAGATATGCTGAGACCGAATGAGAAGAAGCACCAACATGAAGGAACACAGAAAGCAGAAGACGAGAAGGGGAAGGTGATATTTCTGGGTCCAATACTCCACTTTCCAGATGAAGTGGACCCGAACGTTTTTCTGGACAAAGAGAGCAAGTGTCACGAAAATGACCTTTGCCCCCACAGTAAAGACACAGACCAAGAGTTCTGCGCCTAGCACGTTCCTCGGGGGATAGCCTGGTCCGACCCAGCTGCATTGGTTCCTCAGCTGGTAGGAGATGCTCTACGGGTCGAAGAGAGGGGAGCTCAGGCTGACTAAGAACCAAGGACTGCTGGCGTTGCTTTTCTAAGGTCCTCTCCTGAAAGCGAATATCGATCTGGTTACACAAGGAGATAACGCCGGCCAGATCAGTGGGGATGGTTCTTCCTGCTAATTCATCCTTCACTCTATCAGACAGGCCATGCAAAAAGGTTGCGACTAAGGCCTCATTGTTCCAGCTCAACTCAGCCGACAGTATGCGGAAATGAAGGGCATACTGTCCCACAGAAGCAGACTCTTGGCGGAGACGTAAAAGGGCGCTGGCCGCTGAAGAGACACGAGCCGGTTCTTCGAAGATATTCCGAAAAAGTTTCAAGAAGCCAGACAGGCTAGAAACCACTGGATCATTCAGTTCCCACAGAGGGGCTGCCCAGGCTAAAGCTTCACCAGAGAGGAGGGAAATGATATAGGCTACCTTAGCCCGATCAGACAGGAAGTTTTGGGGCTGGAGCTCAAAATGAATCGTGCATTGGCTAAGGAACCCCCTGCAAGCCTTGGAGTCCCCAGAGAAACGGGACGGAGCTGGCAGTTGTAGTGAGTGTGTGGCTGCGACTGGTGCAATAGGTGCAGCCGCTGATTGTATTTGAGGTTGCGGATTCAGGGTTCCCAAGGAGGCCTGAAGCTGCTCGAAGCGAGAAGCCAGATCCTGGAGGAATCGCATCACCTGAGTCTGATTCGATTCCTGGGTTTCAAGTCTGCAAACTATGCCCTGCAATGGATCATCCGCGGGTAGCGGGATGTCAGCCGGGTTCATGGCTGATCAAACTGTCAGGGTCACCTGTGGCCAGGTGACAGATGCACACCGTAGGGGGACAGGAGTGCACCGCGAGGTAGTGAACCCTATGGCTGGCTTCTGTGGATAGGAAACTGGGTGGTTGTGGAAAGCGGGACCAGAGGAGCACAACCGGGATCCCAACGGAAGCGAGAGCCAAGATTCCCCAGGGCGCGGAGTCTAAGACCCAGCTGGTCTTCTCCAGGGCCTCTAGTGGTGAGGATGTTACGCTGCAGGCTGGGACCAGGTCGCGGCCCCTGGAGTTTCCTAGCTCACGCCCCGTAGGATAAGGGGAAGCAGCAGCACACGATAGAGAGAACCGAATAACAAGCCGAAGGTCAGGGGCCACAAGCAGACAAGGATAACGAAGAACGAGCCGAAGGTCAAGGGTCACGAGCAGACAGGGATGGTCGGGGACAAGCCAATAACGTAACAGAGAGACAGACGTAGCACACGGCAGGCAGGAACCCAAACACACAATGCCTAACAAACACGTTGATCAGCAAAGCAGGCTTGCAGTGCACAGGTTAATATAGTGTTCAGTGATAGGGCCTGGGGTGGAGTCAGGCTGGGAGGAGATTATAAAGGAAGCCAGGTGAAGGAGGTCTGGTCTCTAGATGAACACATGAGGAGGAAGGTAAGATGGCAGACAGACACTGCTGCATATCCATGACACACACTCTTCCGAAATGGCCGACTCCTCCACAGTTGAAACAGACAGTTTCTCTTCTTCCCTGTGGGGATGTTGGTTTTAAATTTATTTTTATTAATTTTTTTATGAACACATATAGCTTCCATTATATTTCCATTGAACATACATTACATTAAAATACACAAAAAAATACAAAAATACATTAAACACGACATTTACAACAACAATATGGGTCTATCCTGCTACATCTTGATGATTTTCCTTTCCTCTTCCTTCCTCTCCCACAGCTCTCCTCCATCTATTTCCTCCATAACCCCTTCCCCCTCTGGGAGGAGAAAAAAAAAAACCCTGCACACCCCAAAACCCCTCCCTCATTTGAACTTTAGAGTGCATCATGCCCTATTTACCTTTTAAATTAACTTCCGTGACTTCTATATTTGTATTTATCTATGAGGGGGTGTGAGTGTCCCCCCAATATGCTTTATCAACCTTATATTCCCTCTTAAAAAGTGCATTTGTGCCCTATTTCCCTTTTCCCCTTTAATTTACTTCAGTGACTTTTATATTCATTTTTAGTTTATGAGAGGGCGAGAGTGAGACTCTCGACCCTCAGTACACTCCAAAAAAAAAAAATGGGGTAATAAATTATTCTTCTCTTCCCTCCTACCCCAGTCCTTGTGTCAAAAATGGAAGGGCCTAGAAAATATGAAAAAAAAAAGAAAAAAAAGGGGGTGGGGGAAAAAGGAGGGGGGGGGACGTTCTTCCATCGCAGGGAGTCCTTCCATAATACCATTAGAAGCTACCCTCTCTTCTCATATACCCTTCATATACCAACGAGTGTTTAAACTCTTTCCATCCTTTCCAAATTTCAGTAAATTCAGTTTTAGAATCCTTATGCATATGTGTTACTTCTTTAATATATCTTATCCTATCTACTTCCCTCAACCATTCCTGTATCATTGGGGCCTGCTTTATCCTCCATTGTCTTGGAATTAATGTCTTTGCTGAATTCAATAAGATTGGGGTGATTGTTGCTCTATATTTTTTCCTTGGGGTATTTGTTGCATGAAACAAACATTGCCATGGGTCCAGACTAATTTCCATCCCGCTAATCACCTTAATTAGGTTTAATATTTCCTCCCAATATGGTAGGATCTTGGGGCATTGCCACTATATATGGGCATGAGTTCCCTCTTCCCCACATTCCCTCCAGCATAAGGGCGGTGTCTGGGGATTTATTTTATGTAGTTTTACTGGGACATAGTACCACTTAGTTAATAATTTGTAGTTCATTTCTTTTATCCTTGCGTCCACAGACGTGGAATGAACATAGTCTAGAACTCTACCCCTCATTATTTCTGGTAATGTGAGATATTATATTGTCCCTGTATATTTTTAAATAATTTATCCCACATTCTCAGCGCTTCTAACGTAATTGGTGCCACATCGACTAGGGAACCTCTATACTGCCTTGGGATCCAAATTGTTTGTCCCAGCTTCGATTTACTAATAGTATCCTCCAGTTCCACCCATTTTTTCTGTCGAGGGGCATGTACCCAGTCCATGATCCTCCGCAGAATTGCTGCCTCATGATATTTTTCGAGATCGGGGAGGAATAGGCCTCCCTTCTTTTTTGATCTGGTCAGACTCTTATATGAAATACGGTTCCACACAAATCTCTGTATTATTGATCTCAAAGTTTTAAAAAATGCCGCTGGGATATTGATTGGGAGACTCTGAAATATATACAGAGCTTTTGGTAGAATCATCATTTTAATCACGCTTATTCTGCCAAACCATGACAGTCTATGCGTGGGGTATACTTTCAACTCACTTTTAATTTTATTAAACAGAGGCATATAGTTATCTTGATATAGATCTAATCTTGATTTCGACAGGAATACTGCCAAATATTTCAGTCCTCTCTGTTTCCACATAAAGGGATACTTTTTCCTCAGATCTCTGCTTTCAACCAAGGGGACTGAAATATTTAATATCTCCGTTTTTTCTATATTTATCTTTAGGTTTGATACCCTCCCATAATTACTCAATTCTTCCATAATTTTTGGGAGAGTCTGCCTAGGGTTTGTTACATAAATCATGATGTCATCCGCAAAAGCGGATAACTTATATTCTTGATCCCCAACCTCTATGACTTGAATCTCCTGGTTGGCTCTTATAGATGCCAGAAAGGGTTCTAACGAGATCACAAAGAGCAGGGGGGACAATGGACACCCCTGACGTGTACCATTGAAAAGTCGGAAGCTTTCCGAGAGGGTTCCATTTACTTGGATTTGAGCCGTAGGGTTGGAGTACAGAGCCTCTATCCATTTGAGCATGCGGGGTCCCAAGCCAAATTTATATAGAGTCTGCATCATAAAGTCCCAATCCAGACTATCAAAAGCCTTCTCTGCATCTATTGACAGGAACAGGGTTGGCTTTTTACCCTTCTTAGCTTCATGAATTAGAAGAATTGTTTTTAATATATTGTCCCTGGTCTCCCTCTCTGGGACAAAACCTGCCTGATCTTTCTCTATACATTCTGGCATATACGGCTTTAATCTCTCGGCCAATATCCTCGCGTAAATTTTTACGTCCTCATTTATCAGGGATATTGGCCTGAAGCTTGAGCACATTGTGGGGTCTTTCCCCTCTTTTGCTAGAAGAGCTATATAAGCACCCAGGGCTTCCCCTCGCATCTCAAGACCCCACCCTATTGAATTCATATATGAGTGATACTGGGGAGTCAAGATTCCAATGAATTTTTTTAAATATAGGGACGTGTAGCCACCCAGGCCCGGGGCTTTTTCCTCCTTTACTATTTTTAATTGACTGCTCTATTTCTTCTTTAGAAATATCGCTATCCAATATCCTTGAGTCTTCTTCTAATATTTCAGGCAATTTTATCCCCCTTAAATACTGTTCTATTTTTTTTTTTCTTGCACCTCCCCGGGGTTTTGTGGGTCGTTCACTTTATATAATGTTTGATAATACTCTGTAAATATTTTACTGATGTCTCTAGTAGAGTGTTTCATCTCCCCTTTTTTATTTTTTATTTTTACTATGAAGTTCGGGTTCCTCCTAGATTTAATTTGTCCCGCCAACAGTTTCCCTGATCTGTTCCCAAATTTGTACTGTTTATTCGCCGTTCTCATAAACACTTGTTTGGTATCCTGCTCCAACAGATCCCTCAGGGCTTCACGTTTTCCTGTCAGTTCAACCATTACCTCCCTGTCGTTTGTTCTCTTGTGTTTCTGTTCCAACCCCTGGATTTCCTGTAGAAGGAGCTGTTTGTGGCTCATCCAGATTTTTTTCCTCTTAGCCCCTTCCACTATTAACCTCCCTCTCATAAAAACTTTATGAGCTTCCCACAAAGTCATTGGTGCAATATTTTTATATGTTATTCTCTATGAAGAAAAAATTTAGATCCTTTTCCAAATTACGCAAAATTCCCTGATCGTATAGAAGCGATTCGTCCAGCCTCCAGGATCTTTGCCTCTCCGGTACATCTTTTAATTCCAAGCTGACTATGACCGGGGCATGATCCGAGAGGGTGATCGATTTCACTTCCGCTTTTATTAGACACTCAAGAAGCTGATGGTCCAAGAAAACATAGTCAATTCTTGAGTAGGAGTGTACCTGGGAGTAATATGTGAAATCTCTCCCCCTTGGGTGCAGAATTCTCCATACGTCCACAAGTTGCTGTTGATGGAGTTTTTGTTTGGCGACCTTTAAATGTTTTCCCTCTGACCGGTAAGAGAGCGGTTGAGTATCCAAGGTTGGATCAAAAACAAAATTCAAATCTCCTGCCATTATTACTTTTCCCTCTCTGAAATCTTCCAACTTATTCAATACCTTTTTTTAAAAATAGGCTAGGATGAACATTGGGACAGTAAATATTCACTAACGTATACTCTTTAATAAACAAAAACCCCTTAACAAATAAATATCTTCCTTCGGCATCTGACTCCATTGCCTTTAAGATGAATGGTGTATTCCTATCGAAACCTATTGCTATCCCCCTGGAACTTTTATTAGGCGAATATCCATGAAACCAGACTGGAAAGTTTTTAGTATTTAGTCCCACCCTAGTGGACCATTTAAGGTGAGTCTCTTGCAAGAAGGCTATATTTACTGCCCAACCTTTCAGTTCCGGGCAATATTTGATGCCGTTTGCTAGGACTATTAAGTCCTCTGACATTGTAAGTAATTATTTTTAAGGGCACCATCTTTTTGATAGGTATTGCTCACATGGCCAGGTACTTATAACCATATAAGGGGATAACAATTCCTCTATTTTTCTGGTATTGACCCATATAAATAACATACAAAACATCATGACTAAACAACCTATCATAATCCACATACAATACCCCCCTCCCCCTTCCCGACTACATTGAATATCAATGTTATGGCCCACCCCGCTGTCGCCTAGATTATAGGCGTTCAGCGGAGTGGGGCACACTCTAGGGGTGTTTAAATGGCCACCCGGTCCTCATTCCTGTTACCGAGATGGTCCCGGGTACCCGGGTGGGCATTGCCACGCCCCAGTTCACCCCCCCCCCGAGCAGATTATTTAGTCCTATTGACCTCCCTCCCCGCCTCCCCCCCCTAGAGATGCTGTTTATTTCTTTCCTGGTGTTTTCTTGATATTTTTCTTTAATTTTTCCTCCTCCCTACTTTTTATTCCATGACTGGTCTTTTAACTTCTTCCATTCTGGGGTTTTTTTCTCCCAGTTTTCTAATTGGGGCATTGATATATCTAGTTTACTGCAAAACTCTTTCAGATCTTCTGGAAATCGCAATGTAGCCGAGACCCCCTGATTATTTGCAATTAGACAAGCTGGGAATCCCCATCTATATGCAATTTTTTTTATCTTGTAGTTGTTTTGTCAGGGGTTTCAGCGCCCTCCTGCGGGCCAAGGTTTCTTGTGATAAGTCTGTAAAAATAAGAATCTCAGTTCCCATATATTCAATTGGTAAGGCTCTTCTCATGCCCTGTGAAACTTGTTGTTTTATTTCGTAGCTTAAGAACCTTGCTATCACAATATCTGTTGGTGTAGTGGACATTCTTTGTACTCTATGCACTCTTTCAAAGGACATGGGTGCTGCTGCTTCTTTTTTCAGTATCTTATTGAATATCTCACGAACTGTGATTTCCAAGTCATTATTTTTAACGGACTCCGGTAGCCCCCGAATCCTCAGATTGTGGCGTCTATTGCGATTTTCTTGGTCCTCAAGCCAATATTGAATATTCCTCATTTCTACCCACTCTGACTCTGCCCTCTCACGCAGCTCTGAGATTGCATTTTTATGTTCATCTAAGTGACTTTCTGATTCTTCAACTTTCTCTCAACTTCTGATTCTTCAACTTTTTTTTTTCTATATTATCAATATTTTCTACTGCTTGTTCTACTTTTTGGTCTACTTTATCTTGTACCATGTAGGCTTTTATGGAGTTACTATTACCACTATCCCCTTGGTTAATTTTTGCTCCCCTTCTCCTCATTTTCCCTTCCCGCCTAGGATTTTCCTTTCTGGTCACCCTGAACCTATCAATTAACCTACCCCACAGTCTATATAATCATTGCAATCATTACAATCTGTATATATAGAACTTTTTAGAGATATTATATTCCCTATATTCCCCAAAACCAATCAGGGTACCAGTCCAACAGCAAAATGTAGACAAATTAAAGACAACCAAAAAGCAGAAATAACAATTTGAAGTGGCTAATAATTAATAAAAATATATCAGAAACTCCAAATATATCTCTAACCTACTGGTTGGTGTTTCAATCTTTATATTCTCTTGCTGGTATCCTTATTTCTTGTATACTAGACTATGGAACTAATTCACCCTTGGTGTACAAACCTAACAAAACCTATAAACAATCCAAAAAAAAAAAAGATAGAAAAAAGGAGGAACACCACCTATATTAGCTGGAAGTCCAAATTTCAACTATAAGTGAACAGGTGTATAATTACTTCTATAGTCCTTTTTTTTAAGTTTTTAGGAGGAAGAGCTATTATAATAGAAAATCCGTATACTTCTCCTTAACCTTGATAGCTCTTCCTATTAAAACATTTCTTTAGTGCACACAAAAAAAAACAACAACAAAGAGACCCCAAAACCCCCCCCCCCCAGAAATATCTAACGTCAAGCTTCAGGTGTGTGCATACCGCTCTTCAAGACTTGGGGGTAGTATAAGGCACGGATATAGCAAGGAGCAAAACAAGATTTCTTTCATGCCCCTTAAATCAAAACAATCTAGGCAGGGTAGTTCGGCCAGTGTAGACACGCAATTAGGCAATATAGGCAGACTAATTCGGCCAAATGTGAAACACTATTCCTGTGTTCAAAAGGTAGTGCTATATTTAAAAAAAAGGGGGGTGGAAGAGGACCTCAAAATATCCCCAGACTCCAAAACTCCAAGCTGACTCCAAGCTGACAGTAGAGTGCTATCTTATATGCATGAACAGACTTATATGACAGGGAAAAATGGCACAGTGTGTTTTCCCAATTCAAATAGCGATTCTCTTCTGCTCCTGCTCCTTAAGAAAACACTTTATATGCCTCCATCATGTAGTAATGGAATAAAGTCCTACCAGATCTTCCTTCCTTCCATCCTCCTTCTGCAGGTTAGTCAACCTGGGACCTCTTCCTCTGCTTTCCTCCACAATCTCTAACCTGAGACTCCCAAAGGGATTCCAGGCAACATGTGCCGCTTTCAAAGCTATCACCTATCCTTGACCGTCCGGCTAGCTCCGAGTCCCGCCGCCTTTCTCACCTCTCGTACCAGCCTCCCTTCACCTAGCTACGCTCCGCTTGTTGATATTCGAATCCACAGCCTCTCACACTGGGTCCATGCCGGAGCCACCTCCGCCTTCGCTCCGCTCTAACTCCCGTTCCCCCTTTGTCAGAGTACAGATATGTGGGGAAATCGGTACATGTTTCACTGTACTTACTGTTGAAGGACACTGCTGGAAGTCTGTTCCAAGCACATACTGCCAGGTAGCCCATTAGAACCTCTCAGAAGAGGTACACTGAGGTGTTATTAATGGTTTTGAGTTTTGTATTTTAGGAAGAAATACACACACAAGGACGGATGAATGAACCAAGACTGGTCAAATTTCTTTAAAAACACAGAGGACCTTAAAACATTTTTTTTTTTTTATGTCTTGTTTTAAGGATAATCCTGGAATGGAATTAATTAGTCAGGCCTAAATAAATTATAATTTTTTTTTGGACTGTTTCATTAAACAGTGTCTCTCTCTGATAGAACTTTCTGTGGCCTAGTGGACTTGCAAATTGATTTTCACTGAGAATCAATTAATATCAATTAATATGTTAATAACTACCAAGAGAGGGCATTGCCTTTTGTATAGCTGCAATGTTTAAAGGCAGTTTCAATCATTTTTTTGTTTGTTTAACAAAATACAGATTCAGCGCTCTTTTACAATTTAAAGGTTGGTGCAGCATTAAATCTGAATTTTTTTTTGTCACTTTTACTTTTTGTTTTTTACTATTTTTTTTTTTTTTTTACCTTTCTTGGTATAGGTTTTTTTTCACTACTGAGAAAGGGCGTTGCCTTTTGTATAGCTGTAATGTTTAAGGCAGCTTTATTTATTTTTTAACACAAGTACAGATTCAATTCTCTTTACAAGTTAAAGGTTGGGGCAGCATTCAATCTGAATTTTGGTTTTTACCTTTTTTTTTTGGATCATTTTTTTTTCTTATCTCATCTTTTCTCTTTTTCCTTTTTTTTAAGGAAAACTATTTTTCTTTCTGTCCTATATCACCTTATTTATTTTTTTTGCCGGGTGATTCTGGAGTTTGGCTCCGCTAGGGTGAAAAAAAAGAAAAAAGAAAAAGAAAAAGAGGGGAGTAGGGGGGAACCTTATATGGGAACATTTATAACAGTTAAACATGTTGATATAGAATAATAAAACTTCCCTATAGCATTTTGGGGGATGGGACAAAGTTCCAACAGTTTTTTTTCTCTCTTTCAGCATGGGATAATGGTTTTATATAAATGTATGTCATTGTAGCTATTACCAACTATGACAATAGGATTTCTGCCCTATTGTTTCTGCCCTATTGTTTCTAAACCTGGGTTTAGCAACAGTCATGTGACTCATTTTCCTTGTATATGTGACATAGTGTCCTCTCTACAGTTCTAATATTTGGCAGTCATCATAGGTGGTCATTGGTATTTTATTAATTTTTTTATGATTGGTCAGTTTTCTTTTTGTGCTATAACTAAGTAAAAAGAGCATTGCTTGAAGATCATATAGATATACTGGGACTGGTGAGACTCATAGTGATTGGAAAATAGCAGAAAGTGTAGTACAATTGTACTTAAGAAGTAATTTAGTCTAATCATCCCTGAAGCCACAAGTACCTGGTGACATCACACTTATCCTTATTCTGAAATCACGTTATTTTTGGCTGCTTAGATGACACTGCTTAAATCTGCACAGAGACCTCTTAAAGTTATGACCGCTTCCCTAGCCCGCTAAAGGCAGGACTCATACAGTAGCTACACACGGTAGCCAAGGATGGAGCTATATGCACAAAAGTTTGGCACCCGCCAAGGCTTTAACCCATCAGGGTTGGTATAACTGAACACAACTGCAGTAAAAGGAGTTTGTGGTGAGTTGCCAGGGCAACAAAATCCCCCTGGACACTCGAAGGGTCATACACACACACACACACACAGGGGTATTCAACAGAAGGCAGGGCAGAGTTACTGGCAGGCATATGACAATGGAGGAAGAAAGATGGGGGATGGAAATCAGACAACCTGGCTTAAGGGCGCAACCATTTAAATTTTTACACCTGTCAATCGGAAAGGGACTCATATTAGGTCACAGTATATCTATAACAATTTTAATCAAAGGTCCTTAATACTCAGAATGACAAGATACGCATTCATTTGAAGGCATTTGTCTTAAAAGTACTCGTGTTTTTCTTTCTCTAACTTGCCCACATTAATAAAGTACAATCACAAAAAGCCAGGAAAGTTGGTCCAAAGGCCATTACTGTATGCTGTATCCAAGTGGAATCACCATGGAAGTCTGTCCCAGAAGCAAGGGCAACATGACGGTTGAGAACAAGGAGCCTCATGTTTATTTTTATTTTTTCCCCTTCGTTTTTTTTTTTGTGTGTTTTGTATCTGTGATTTTTATTATGGACTTATTACATCCAGAACAAGTGATGACTTCCAATACTGGGATCCAGACATATGAACTGTAGAGACGGAAAGTTTAAAAGTTTTGTTTCTTTTCAAAGAGTTTTATTTTATTTCAGAGGGCAAAGCCAAAAGTTACAAATTTTAAAGCAGATTATACATAACCCATTATTTTAGGTGTGGCCGAGTCTCATATTCTCAACTGGCCACAAGGAGCCATCTGTTGCCTTCTGGGATATGTATAATCTGCATTGAAGAGCGGTAAAATATTGTAAATATGAATATATTTCAATTAGCTTGCTTTCGGAATATATTTCATTTAACAACTATGAAAGCCCCTTTGTTAACAGCTAGACATTGCGGAGCCCCAAGCTTGGAGAGACAATTCCATTGTGTTAAACCCACTCTTGTCAATAAGTCCCATGCTGGGATATACAATGGACAGAGCCTCACCTATAACCCTGGGAAATTTCAATCACATCTCCTGCCCACATAGAGTCACCAGGATTTGCATGAAAGGGGGCTGACTTATGGAGTAAGCCCTCCAATCATGACCCAAGCTAGGCCAACCTATGGGGTATCAGGATAGAGAGATATACTCAGAGGGAGGGAGATTGGAGCTCTCACTTTATGGAAGGATGGCCTGAAGGATGGGTCTAAAGGGGTAATTATGCCAAAAGTCTGTTTGACCTATAACTACACATGCTTGTACTGTAATGTTTTCAGAGGAATAAGCTCTATGTTCCTCCATGTAAATACTTTGTATATTTTAACCTACTATTTCCTGCTTGTCTAAGACTATATAGATAGTTTCTGTGTATTAGATTAGACTTCAACAAATACATAATAAATGTTCATTATGTTAAAGCTTTCACTTCTGGTCAAAAGAACTCTTATTTAACCCATATCATATCTTTGAGATATTAAATCTTAAATATAGATTTTAAACCCTAACACAATGCTATGCAACTCTAATAGTCCCCTTTGCAGGTATTTCCCCTCGTGGAGAATATGGCGCCCAGGAATGTCCACGCTACACAGTCAGGCCTGACTGAACTAAGTGGAAGATCTGTAGGGAAATCTTGGCTAGCAACGGTGGTGCACTTGAAGAATAGAATTTGTAATCCACCAAGGTAACAGAGATACTGTGTCTGTCTATGAGCAGGTGCTCTCTCACCCAACCGGACCAGTCCGTGTCCGTTTCTTCCGCTGCGGTGTCTAAGTACACCGATCCCTCGACATCCGGGTCTTCGGTCCTCCTGGCAAAGGTGCAGTATCAAAGGAGAGACGTCCCTCAGGTTCCTCAGTGCGAGCGGAAGGCTCTTTGGAGAAAAGGCCCAGGCTTCTGGCCTAAAGTCACAGGAGCTCAAGCAGCAGTTCAACTTGCTGGGCAGGCGGTGTCCAAAGAGAAAGAACTGGGCTCCGCCACCCCCTTATAAAGTCCACCCCAGCAGTCCTTGCGTGGGGCAATGCACCCTGGGTGCCTTAAAGTGTACTGGGTAATGTAGTCTCTGAGGGATTAAAGGGCAATACCCCGCTACACTTGTAAAACGCTGTGTATGCCCTGTGTGAACAAGGCCTTAGGCCCCTTTCACACAAGCAGACCGATCGGGTCTGCCTGTTTGCTTTTCATTGTTCTCTATGGAGATGCTGATGCAAATTGACATGTGTCCGTTTACACCCACCTGCATCCGATCCAATCCGGTCCGCTAAAAACAGACAAATGGTCATCCCATTCCCCATCCATCTAGCAGATCGGATGGGATGGTATCTGATGGAAATGGACAGGTGGACTTTTTCGGGGGACACGGACCTGTCATCCGCCTGCTTAGCGGGGATCAGCAGACAGATCCCCCGCTGAGCAGGCGGATATGCTTGACAGAGTCCACTCCATGTGAAGGGGATCTTACCAGGAGCACCCATTAGGTCCATTAGGGCCGCATGGGTGCTACCCCCCTGCAGGGCGCTGGAAAGGGTTAGGCTCGGGGCGCAGAACATTGCACCCTAAACCTACCCACTTGTGACAATAGCGAATTAATATTCGCTATTGTCTTTCAGCTTCTTCTCATGGCCAATCAGGATAGATCGGGTTGGCCGGGTGGAGAAGCTAAAGAAAGCCATGGAGGGGTGAGTGCAGGGGGGGGGCCGTCACTGTGGAGAGGCTGAGTGCAGGTGGACCTGGGGGAGGGGGGGTTTGCTTGCCACCCTCTAAAAAAGTTTAGCACCAGTCGCCACTGGGTCTTACTATGTTTTTTGCAGAAAATGGGGGAAGGTTGGGACTTTGAGTGAGGCAGACACCTAATAGGTCTCATGCCTCTATCCCTGTATGTATGAAAAAAAGGGGAAAAGGACAGGACTTTGAATGAAGCACGCAGTCAACAGTAAGGGGTTAAGACAAGATACATTTATTATATACCACAAAAATTCATAAAAAATTCATAAATAGTGTCACAATATAATTCATCTACATACAAAAAGGAACATGGTAATACATGACCGTGGAGAGGGATTGAGCCTACACCACATGTGAACTTCCTATTGCATCAAAATTATTAAAAATCATGGTCATATACAATTATACATATGAATATTATAGATTATATAGTCGGTTTTAACATTGCATACATAAAGACTTGACACGTTTTGTGGAGCATTTATATCCACTCTTCAGGAGCAGCAATGTAAACATCTGAAATGAAACATATAAGTTTCTGGGTCACTGCCTTGGAAACAGAAAAGGACAACCACAAAGAGGAGTATAGATCGGGAATACACCCTTATCTAAAAGATACTCACTACCGCCATGTGAAAGTGCAAAATTGAGAGCTGGAAGCTCCCCTAAGGTCATCTTTACCGGGAGCTGTGATAGCATAAGGCGCAAACGGGACCCCCACATGACCACACCAAGGGAGGGCAGATGTCCATGAAGTGGTGGTCCCTAAAACACTGTTGTAGGTAGTAGCTAGAAACGTCTTGAAGGACTTCTATAAAGAATGTAAACATGTAAATTTGCGTTTATGCTAGGTATTCTGTGCTTGAATGAGAGCAGAATCATGGAACTGTATTCGTATAGCTAGATATATTACCTGGTACTAGACCATGTGGAATCATGGTGTAGGATATTGAGTGCTAACCATGATTTTAGGGAGGACCAGCAGGATGAATAAACAGCCCCAAATGAGACCTATAAGGGCCTGCACGCCAGACACTCCAAAACGCCATGTAAGCGTGCACAATAAGGGGGAGGAGCCAATACCAGACGATGTTTTTTTGTTTTTATTAGTTTTTTACTTTTTTTTACATTTACATTTGGGGGGGGGGGTCTTTGATGAGATATCAGAGGTCTGAACAGACCCCCATATCTCTTTTTTTGAGACAGAAAAAGGGACTGAAGAGAGTCCCTTTCTCTTCAGCACATAACTTGATCATTATGAGGAATCTGTATAGAGATTCCTCATTCATTCATTCATAAAATGACAGTCTGATACAAAAGTAACACTTGCGGTTTACTATGTATCAGCTGTCAGTGTATATAGGAGCAATCACTGCCTATGTCCACTGTACTACAGGGATGGGGCTGATAAACACATGTTTACCAAGCCCCCCCAAGCCCCAACTTCACCCCCACCCGCACCCCTTACCCCCGCACTCCCTAGCCTGACAGCTCGCCAGAGCTTAGTGCAGGCAGAAGCTGCCGGCGGCGGGAGGGAAGGAAGGTTGCTGCTCTGAGCATACAAGGATCGGGGGTGCGGGGGCAGTACAGGGGGGAGATCTGGCTGGTGGGGGGGGGTACATCTGGATCCCCCTTAGCACCTGAAGCCGGCGGGAGTGGAAAAGGAGGAATGCCGGCTAATGATGGTAGCTGTGGGGGATTGGGTTCGGGGGGGTTGGATCGGGTGGAGGGGGTAATCAGTGTTGGGGGAAAGAAGAAGGGTGAAAAGGATAGTAAAGGAGAGAGGGGGGAGTAGTTCTAGATGAAAGGGAGTGGCGGGAGGTGGAGTGGCTACGAACAGGGAAGCGGGGGGGCTATATTTGAGGTTAATAATTCTGATCAGCGGGTTGTAATCCACTGATCAGAGTTATAGAATTGTTCAACACTTCACTTCTTCTGTAGGTCAGTACAGCGTACGTACCTGGCAATGAAAGGGTTAAAAGGCACAAAATCTAATGCTTGCAATCACTGTGCAGGGAAGATCAGCATCTGAGAAGCTGGAGGCTGATAGACTGAAGGTAATATAAGGCATTACAATTACATTTAAAGTAAACGTTTATTAGTGCATTATATTTAAAATTATTATATCCCTTCAAAAAAAGTCTCAGCCTTTAGTATTACTTTAATATATAAAAAGATTTATATCTCCGCACCCCACCCTTCATGTCTGACTCCTAGTTAAAATGTCCTACTTCTGGGTAGGTAAAATATACCATAACTTACAGTTTATGTATATATAATATATTATTAGACCTCCCAGTGTTAGTGAGGAGTTGGAGACTCAGCTCCTTGCACAGATGGAAAGGTCTGCAAGGGCTGGGACAGTGAATATAATGGGGGATTTTAACTACCCAGAAATTGACTGGAGTAATGGCACTGCTGTGACAGTTAAAGGGCAATAATTTATAAACCTATTACAAGACAATTTTATGGTCAAGTTTATTGAGGCCCTCGACTAGGAATGATGCTCTGCTGGACCTGGTAATCTCTAATAGGGATGAGCCGAACACCCCCCGTTCGGTTCGCACCAGAACCTGCGAACAGACCTAAAGTTTGCGCAAACATTACAACCCTATTAAATACAATGGACTCGAATGTTCAAAATCAAAAGTGCTAACTATCAAGGCTAATATGCAAGTTATTGTTCTAAAAAGGGTTTGGGGACCCGGGTGACATGTATCAATGCAAAAAAAAGTTTTAAAAAAATGAAGTTTTTTCGGGAGCAATGATTTTAATAATGCTTAAAGTGAAACAATAAAAGTGAAATATTCCTTTAAATTCCGTACCTGGGGGCAGGGTGTATAGTATGCCTGTAAAGCAGCGCTTGTTTCCCATGCTTAGAACTGTCCCTGCACAAAGTGTAATTTCTGAAGGAAAAAAAGTAATTTAAAAGCACTCGCGGCTATAATGAATTGATGGCTCCCGGCAATACAGAGAAAAGTCATTGATAACAAAATAAATAAATGCGTGGGGGTCCCCCCAAATTCTATTACCAGGCCCTTCAGGTCTGGTATGGATATTAAGGGGAACCCTGTGTCAAATAAAAAAAAAATGTGGGGTTCCCCCCAAATATCCATACCAGACCCTTCAGGTCTGGTATGGATTTTAAGGGGAACTCCACGGCAAATTTAAAAAAAAAATGTTGTGGAGCTCCCCCCAACAATCCGTACCAGACCCTTTATCTGAGCACGCAACCTGGCAGGCTGCAGGAAAAGAGGGGGGACGAGAGAGTGCCTCCCCCCCTCCTGAACCGTACCAGGCCACATGCCCTCAACATGGGGAGTATGCTTTGGGGGTCTGTTGATGGGGACAAGGGCCTCACCCCCACAATCCTTGCCTGGTGGTTGTGGGGGTCTGCGGGCGGGGGGCTTATCGGAATCTGGAAGACCCCTTTAACAAAGGGGACCCCCAGATCCCGGCCCCCCCTGTGTGAAATGGTAAATTATTAACCTCAAATATAGCCCCCCCGCTTCCCTGTTCGTAGCCACTCCACTCCACCTCCCGCCACTCCCTTTCATCTAGAACTACTCCCCCCTCTCTCCTTAACATTAAGAGAGCAAATTTTCCAAGGATGAAGGTTGCTCTCTCTAGGACTTAGACTGGGAGGGAATATTGACATCAATGGACACAGAACAGAAATGGGACTGTATGTAAACTCACTGCAAAGTATATTCCCATGGGCAATAAGGTTTAAAAGGCTAAAAATAAAACCTATGTGGCTCACGGCCAAAGTTAAATTGGCTATAAAAAATTAAAAAAGAACTTTCAAAAAATATAAAAACGAAGGAACACTATCATCGTTTAAATGTTACAAAGAATATAACAGGGCCAGAGTTAGAGCTAACGGCGTGATCTCAGAACCATTTCCTATAACTAATGGGATGAGACAGTGCTGCCCACTGTCACCCCTACTTTTCGCGCTCTCTCTAGAACCTTTTTTGGGCCACGTGAGGTTAAACCCGAATATTACAGGAATTCAGACAGGCTCCTCCCAACATAAGGTGTCTGCATATGCGGACGACATGCTTTTTTCGGCGTACTCTCCAATTTAAAAATACATTTTGGCAAATCTGAGGCCATGCCCGTAGGCATACCGCCGTCACAACTGTCCCACCTCCAGTCCAATTTCCCACTGAAGTGGACTGACTCAGCCCTAAAATACCTGGGCACACACATCCCCCCGACGTTCTCAAAACTATACAAACTCAACTTCCCACCACTACTAAAAACGATAAAGTCATTACTAACTCAGTGGAACACAGGCCTACATTCCTGGCTAGGCCGATGCAATATTTTGAAGATGACGATTCTCCCGAAACTCATTCATGCAAGCCCTACCTATCCACATACCGACATCTTACTTCAAACAGGTGCAATCGGTATTTACGGAATTTGTCTGGGCTAAGAAGAGACCTCGCCTGGCACACAAACTGCTCGTCCTTCCGAAACTGCAGGGTGGTCTGACGCTACCAGATGTGCATGCCTACTATCAGGCAGTACATCTGGGGAGACTTTTGGACTGGTGTCGCCACCGAGACACCAAACTCTGGACTCAAATTGAGCAGGCCCAGAGCACAATCCTGTTACGAGGGGCCCCATGGTGCTACTCTGCACTGTCGGCAGGCCTCAAATGACACCCCCTGATAGGGACCTCCTCACGACTCTGCTCCCGACTCCTGTCTCAGACATCGCTATTCTCCTCAAACTCTCCTCTATACCCCATACTGGCAAACCCTCAGTTTTCATCTGGTGTGCAGGACGCGGTCTTTCTGGGTCTGAGCGAGACGGGCCTGCACCAATCATCACACTTCAGCGCTGGGGGGAGATGGAAAACGATATCGGAGCTCACTTACTCCCTGGGCCCGTTTCGTCTGGTTTTCCTGAGAGCACATCAATTGAGCCATTTTCTCCAATCTAAACAACCCCCTGCAGATAGTAGCCTACCACTCACAACGCTAGAGGACCTTTGCGCCACGACCGGGGTACTGGGACACACGCTCTCCCTGACTTATGACCTGCTGAACAGACCACTGGCTGACTTTGTTCCCCCGGGTATACTGAAGTGGGAAAAGGAACTAGATCGCCAATTCACCTCAACCGAGAGGCAACACATACTTCGGAATACACACAAATCCTCCATATGTGCCAAAATTCAAGAAACCAATTACATGCTTCTATTCCGGGAGGTACAGAACCCCGGCGCTTTTGCACAAATTCTTTCAGATGGCGTCGGATCTTTGCTGGTGCTGCCTGAAAGATAAGGGTACCCTGGTTCACATCTTCTGGTCCTGCCCTAGACTTAAACACTTCTGGCGAGTAGTCCGAGAGACTATACAGAAATTCACAGACCGAAACATCCCAAACGACCCAGCATTCTTCCTCCTCCAAGCGTCCTCCATACCTGATAGGGCATACAAAAAATCGGTGATCCGCCACTTACTGGATGCGGCCAAAGCTTGCATCCCACTTCATTGGAAAACCCCACACCCTCCAACGGTCGCCCTGTGGCTCCGGAAGGTGGAAACTAACTATAAAACGCATGGAAGACCTTATCCTCACGGCGCAAAAGCGGCAGGAGACATTCTCCAACACCTGGCAATTGTGGAACTTGTTCATTTATTCTGTGGAGGGCCAGGCGATGCTTAGTGACTCCGCTGATGTAGAGACCGGTTAGAAGCAGTGGAACATCCTCTAAGTCATACTGTCATTCGAGTAGACACCCCAGATGCAATTCCAAATACACAACCTCGACGCTCCATGCTTGTGGGTACACCTACCCTTAACTCTCCGCTCCCCCTTTCTTTTTCTTTTTTTTCCCTGTCCCCCCCTTCCCCTGTTATATCTGTTTAATTATTTTTATTTATTTACTGTATTTTATTTTTCCCTTTGTACTTTCTTAACCAATTAGGTCTCACCTATGCTGTTCTTTTCAACTCCCGTATTCTGTATGTAAAGAGAACGGAAAAGACAGGGCGGAGCCCATGGGCAGCAGCCATAGGCCACACCATGCTGATAACACGACCCGAATACCCTGGCGAGGGAGGCCACCTTGAATCTCTAAGCGTTTTATAGAGTGGGGAATCTGGGTCAGCTATAGGAAGCATGGAGTCACACAGTGAAAATATTACACTGTATGAGTATACTTGGCTATCCTCTATTGTTTACAGAAATGTCCTTCAGTTAATGGAAGTATATGACATGTTCTGACTCTGTATATGTACCAATATTTTCTGCTTTGTATTGTTTTGTGGTGTTGCGGCCCGTGTGGGTCTCTGTTCTGATATAAATGATAAAAAAAAATAATATAACAGAATATGTAAAAAGGAAATCAAAGAGGCAAAAATTCAAAAACCAAACAGATTGCAAAAGATAGTAGGACAAACCCTGTCATTTCAAGGCCATTGTTTCTAATTTTTAGGGACTCATTAATAAATGGAATGGTACCACTAGATTGCCGCAGGGCCAATGTGGTGCCCATATTTAACCCTTTCATGACTAATGCGGCGTATACACGATAGTTTTTCATGCCATTTTTTAAACCGACATTTTTCTCGTCGTTTTTTTTCATGTTTCCTCTCAAGCCTGTCTTGCGTACACACGATCATTTTAAAAAACGTTCAAGCAAAGCGCAGTGACGTACAACACGGACGACGGCACTATAAAGGGGAAGTTCCGTTCGGATGTTGCCACCCTTCATGTTACTTAAGTTTGTTGAGCGACGATTCGCGCTTTTCAGCCTCCTGCTTTTCAGTCCGTTACAGCGTGATGAATGTGCTATCTCCATTACAAATGCTAGTTTTACCAGAGCGTGCGCTCCCGTCTCATACTTGATTCTGAGCATGCGCGGTTTTTTTCACCTCGTCAAAGCTTACACACCATCGTTTTTCACGTCGTTAAAAAAAACGACATGAAAAACGACGTGAAAAAATAGAGCATGTTCGAAATTTTTAATGGCCGTTTTTCACGTCATTAAAAATGCTCTGGAGCATACACACGATCGGTTTTAATGCCCATTTTTAAAAATGGCATTTTTAACGGCATGAAAAACGATCGTGTGTATGGGGCATAAGCCTATTTCTGACATTTGGTGTTTACAAGTTAAAATCTGTATTTTTTGCTAGAAAATTATTTAGAACCCCCAAAAACATTATATATATATATATATATATATATATATATATATATATATATATATTGTGACAGCAGGAAGGTAAAGTCACCTGGTTGCATCCAGGGGGGTAGATATATTTCACCCAGATTCAGGCTTTACGCTGACTTATACAACTAGGTGGAGAGTTGTATAAGGCTAGTGGGCTCATGGATGACTCATACCTCTAGGGAGAGGGCTGGGCGTCGTGCAGACAGGGAGTTGATGAGACCAGCTGAAGCTTGTCAGCTCATTTAGGCCTCTATAAGAACTCCCAGCTTCATTAGATGTTAGCTCATGCCTGGAACCAGACCTGTGTGGACTGTCTAGGGAGAGTGAACCCCTGTGCGGTGAGAAAAAGCCTGTGTGGCTATTTGCTTGGACATTTAAAACCAGGGACTTAGGGACTAGGACAGCACTAGGCTGATCCCAGTTGTTAGTTAGGAAACCTGTATGTTTAGTCAGAGGTCAACTTGACCAGGATTTATTTTGGTTATGTTTCTTTTGCTTTGCTGTGTTTTTGTCACTGTAAATAGAAAATAAACCGCACCTTTTTTTTTTGAAAACCACAACCTCCGTCTGCTGGGCCTGTTTTTGTGTGGGGAGCCCATCCCGGGGGTCACACACACCCGCTGCCGAGCTAACCCCCTCACAGTTGGTGGAGAATGCGGGCAGTTTTTTTAGGCCAGCATGGAGGAGATACTGAAACAGCTGGCTCTAGCAAATGCCAATCAACAGCAGACAAATGCAGGTTTGCAAAAGAGCCTTGCAGCTCAACAACAGAGCCTTGCAGCCCAGCAGCAGACAAACGCAACTTTGCAACAGAGTCTGGAGGCTCAGCAACAAGCCCAGCAGCAATCTGAGGCCCGCTTCATAGACCTATTGCAGAGGCAAGAGCAGAGACTACAACAACAGATGGAAGCAGTAATGCAGCAACGTCCGCAGACCAGTGAGGAAAGCCGTCCCACTAATACCGCGTCCTTTGGGGTGAGTCGTTTATTGACAAAAATGACTGGAGAGGATGATCCAGAGGTATTTTTGACCACATTTGAAAGGACTGCTGAAAGAGAAAAGTGGCCTGAGGAGCAGTGGGCTGGACTGGTGGCTCCTCTGTTAACTGGTGAATCGCAGAAAGCTTACTATGACCTGGAGCCTGACCAAGCAAAAAACTATGTGATGCTAAAAGCTGAAATATTGGCAAGGCTGGGTGTCACCCTGGCTGTCCGGGCTCAGCGTGTGCATAACTGGACTTTCCAGCTTGGAAAACCCCCCAGGTCTCAAATGTATGATCTCATTCACCTGAGCAGAAAGTGGCTACAGCCAGAGACTTTGTCCGCACCAAAGATTGTGGAACGTGTTGTAATGGATCGGTTTTTGAGAGCTCTTCCTACTGCCATCCAAAAGTGGGTAAGCCATGGAGACCCAGAGACGGCCGATGGTCTTGTGGATCGTGTGGAGAAATACTTGGCTACAGAGAACCTGACGGCCTCTTCCAGAGACACTCGGACTTTCCACCCTAAGACCAGACCATCCCCAGGGGCGGATAAGATGATTCCAAGGGGTAAGGGTGGAGAGAGTGAGAGGGTGGGAGCTCTACCCCAAGTTTGGCGAGAACAGCCTGGGAAATCAGCGGCTCAAGAGGCGGCAAGAAGGATCGTTTGCTACCGCTGCCGGCAAGCGGGACATATTGCAGCAAATTGCCCGGTTTTGGAGGAACCCATGCAGTGTGACTTTCTGACGGGCAGACGTCAGTCGCTGTGTGCGACAGTCGCATGCACTGCCATTCGAGGAACTGAGAAACATTTATGCAAAATGTGTGTTAATGGTAGAAATGTTGTGGTATTGCTGGATTCAGGTAGCCTTGTGACCCTGATAAAGGCTGAGTTAGTTAAAACAGAGGTCTCTGGGAATAGCAAGGTAGCTGTTATTTGTGTGCATGGGGACACCCGAGAGTATCCAGTGACTACAGTGTGTTTCGAGACCCCCAAAGGTACCCTCTCTCATCCAGTGGGCTTAGTATCTCAGTTACCGCATGACGCCATTGTGGGAAGGGATTTTCCGAAGTTCTGGGAACTGTGGGATGATCCTGAGCCCCCCACTGGTGCCCCTATGTACCAGGAATGTGATAGCCAGAACTCCCCTGAGAGTGGTGAGGACTCTCCGGAATTTCCCTTGTCAGTATTGGCAGGGGAGACTCAAGAAACTGGAGAGGAGCCCACCTCCTCAGACGAAAACCTACCGTCTGTGGAGTTTTCTGATCTTGAGGTTCACAGGGAAAACTTTGCCACAGAACAGTTGAAAGACCCCGCCCTAATAAAGGCACGGGAAAACGTAGTGAAAATAGATGGCGAGTTAGTGAACCCAGATAATACCTGCACTTACCCATACTTCAGCGTAGAGAAGGACCTACTGTATCGGGTGGCAAAAAGGGCAGAAGAAACCGTTGAGCAGCTTGTGGTGCCCAAACCTTACAGGAAGTTGGTGTTGGAGTTGGCCCATGGGCACATTCTTGGAGGTCATCTGGGGACAGAGAAAACCCGAGAGAGGGTATTACAGAGATTCTATTGGCCGGGGGTGATGAAGGACATAGAAAATTATTGTTCCTCCTGCCCTGTGTGTCAGAGGTCGGCCCCGATGCCACATTTCCGTAGCCCGCTGGTCCCTCTACCCATCATTGAGGTCCCGTTTGAGAGGATCGCCATGGATTTGGTAGGTCCTATAATCAAGTCCGCTAGGGGGCACCAGTACATATTAGTTATAATGGACTATGCCACCCGTTATCCAGAAGCGATCCCTCTCCGAAATACCTCGGCCAAAACCATAGCCAAAGAGCTATCTCTTGTGTTTAGCCGGGTGGGTATTTGTAAAGAACTGCTTACGGACCAAGGTACACCCTTTATGTCCCGGGTTATGAAGGAGTTGTGTAAATTGTTCAAAGTGACGCAATTACGTACATCTGTGTATCACCCCCAAACCGATGGGCTGGTTGAAAGATTCAACAAAACCCTAAAACAAATGTTGAAGAAAGTGGTGGATAGAGATGGAAAGGATTGGGACTGTCCACTTCCTTATCTGATGTTTGCTATTAGGGAGGTGCCCCAATCCTCTACGGGATTCTCCCCCTTTGAGTTACTGTATGGGAGACACCCAAGAGGGCTGTTGGATATTGCCAAGGAAACTTGGGAAAGTGAGAGTTCTCCCCACAGGAGTGTGATTGAGCATGTCGCCCTGATGCAAGACCGAATTGCACAGGTAATGCCCATCGTGAAGGAACATTTGGCCCAAGCGCAGTTAGCACAGCAGAGAGTGTACAACCGTGGAGCCAAGACCCGTACCTTTTCCCCGGGGGATAGGATACTGGTACTTGTCCCTACGGTTGAAAGTAAATTCCTTGCCAAATGGCAAGGCCCCTACGAGATAATGGAAAAAATTAGCGAAGTGAATTACAAGGTCAGACAACCAGGAAGGCGAAAGCCCGAACAGATCTATCACGTTAATCTGTTGAAAGCCTGGAGGGATAGAGAGTCCCTAGTCGCAGACACTTGGTCACCAGCTCAAACTGGTTGCGTGATTCCTGAGGTTGGAATCGCAGCCACCTTGTCACAACCCCAACAACAGGAGGTTAAGGAGTTTGTGCTTCGCAACAAGGAGGTATTCTCTGAGCTGCCGGGACAAACATCTGGGGTAGAGCATGACATTATTACCCCGCCCGGTGAAAGGGTGAAGTTAAAACCCTATCGGATCCCAGAGGCCCGACGGGAGGCAATACGGGAGGAAGTACAGAAAATGCTGAACTTAGGGGTGATAGAGGAGTCCCAAAGTGATTGGTCTAGTCCCATTGTGTTGGTGCCTAAACCGGATGGGAGCTGGCGATTTTGTAACGATTTCCGTCAGTTGAACAAAGTTACAAAATTTGACACCTACCCCATGCCACGTATAGATGAGTTGATCGACCGGCTGGGAACAGCCCGATACATGACGACTCTTGACCTCACAAAAGGGTATTGGCAAATCCCCCTGGCCAAGTCGGCCAAAGAGAAAACCGCATTTGTAACCCCAGACGGGGCGTTCCAATATAAAAGAATGCCGTTCGGGTTACAGAATGCGCCGGCCACATTCCAGCGGAAAATGGACCAGATGCTGAGGCCCCATCGGAAGTATGCTGCGGCTTACCTGGATGACGTAATTGTCCATAGCACAGATTGGGCCTCACATCTGCCAAAAGTGCAAGCAGTCCTGGACTCTGTTCGGGAAGCGGGGTTTACGGCTAACCCCAAGAAGTGTACCATTGGGCAGGAGGAGGCCAAATATCTTGGGTACACCATTGGGAGGGGAGTAATAAAACCCCAACTCAACAAAGTCGAGGCCATCCAGAGTTGGCCACGTCCCAACAGCAAGAAGCAGGTACGAGCCTTTCTGGGAATCGCTGGGTATTATCGGCGATTCATTCCCCACTTTGCTTCTAAGGCTGTGCCCCTAACCAACCTGACGAAGGGGAAAGGGTCGGTCATGATTAAATGGACCCCCGAGGCTGAGGCAGCATTCCAATTCTTGAAACAAGCCTTATGTAGCCAGCCAGTGTTGTACTCACCCGACTTCTCTAAAGACTTTGTCGTACAAAGTGATGCGTCAGATGTGGGGTTAGGAGCAGTATTGTCCCAGGTCTGGAACGGGGAAGAGCACCCAGTCATTTACCTCAGCAGGAAGTTGAAGTCCCATGAGGTAAATTACGCCACCGTTGAAAAGGAGTGTTTAGCGGTGAAGTGGGCTCTAGATTCCCTTCGGTACTACCTGCTAGGTAGGCACTTTGACATGGTTACGGATCACGCTCCGTTAAAGTGGATGGCTCAAAACAAGGAAACAAATAGAAGAGTGAATAGGTGGTTCCTGGCCCTCCAGGAATTCAACTTCACAGTAAAGCATCGCCCTGGCGTTCAAATGGGGAATGTGGATGCTTTGTCTCGAGTACATGAATGCCTGATTGCTGGTGTTCCAACCCCGAGGTTAAAACAAGAGGGGGGGGTATGTGACAGCAGGAAGGTAAAGTCACCTGGTTGCATCCAGGGGGGTAGATATATTTCACCCAGATTCAGGCTTTACGCTGACTTATACAACTAGGTGGAGAGTTGTATAAGGCTAGTGGGCTCATGGATGACTCATACCTCTAGGGAGAGGGCTGGGCGTCGTGCAGACAGGGAGTTGATGAGACCAGCTGAAGCTTGTCAGCTCATTTAGGCCTCTATAAGAACTCCCAGCTTCATTAGATGTTAGCTCATGCCTGGAACCAGACCTGTGTGGACTGTCTAGGGAGAGTGAACCCCTGTGCGGTGAGAAAAAGCCTGTGTGGCTATTTGCTTGGACATTTAAAACCAGGGACTTAGGGACTAGGACAGCACTAGGCTGATCCCAGTTGTTAGTTAGGAAACCTGTATGTTTAGTCAGAGGTCAACTTGGCCAGGATTTATTTTGGTTATGTTTCTTTTGCTTTGCTGTGTTTTTGTCACTGTAAATAGAAAATAAACCGCACCTTTTTTTTTTGAAAACCACAACCTCCGTCTGCTGGGCCTGTTTTTGTGTGGGGAGCCCATCCCGGGGGTCACACACACCCGCTGCCGAGCTAACCCCCTCACAATATATATATATTTAGCAGAGAATCTAGAGAATAAAATGGCGATTGTTGCAATATTTTATGTCACACAGTATTTGTGCAGCAGTGTTTTAAGCGCAACTTTTTGGGGAAAAAGACACTTTCATGAATTATAAAAAAAACAAAACAGTAAAGTTAGCCTAATTTTTTTGTATAATGTAAAATATGTTACGCCGAGTAAATAGATACCAAACATGTCAGGCTTTAAAATTGCATGCACTCATGGAATGGCGACAAACTACTGTACCTAAAAATCTCCATAGGCGATACTTTAATTTTTTATTTTACGGTTACCAGGTTAAAGTTACAGAGGAGGTCTAGTGCTAGAATTATTGCTCTCGCTCTGACGATCGTGGCGATACCTCACATGTGTGATTTGAACACTGTTTACATATGCGGACGCGACTTCCGTATGCATTGTGTTTGCTGCGCGAGCTTGCGGGGACGGGGGCGCTTTAAAAATTATTATTTTTTTCTTATTTTTTTATTTTATTTTTTATCACTTTTATTGTTGTCACAAGGAATGTAAACATCCCTTGTGACAGTAATAGGTGGTGACAGGTACTCTTTATGGAGGGATCAGGGGTCTAAAAGACCTCCAATCCCTCCTTTGCACTTCAAAGTATTCAGATCGCCGAAAACGGAGATTCTGAATACTGTATATTTTTTTAAAACCGGCGCCATTGGCAGTCGAGTAAACCGGAACTGACGTTGTGACGTCGCTTCCGTGTTTACAGAAAGAAGACTGAAAAAAGCCATGTCCGGCTTCGTGCCAGTCTGTCTCTAGGCGCCGGAAGTGGCTCATCGCGGATCGGGTCTCCCGGTGGGACGGGAGGCCCGGTAAGAGCGGCGGGGGGTGGCGGGAGGGGTTCATGTCCCCTCCAGCTCCTCCAGGATAACAACCGAGCGGCTTTTAGCCGCATCGGTTGTTATCCCTGGAAATCCGACCGCTGGCTCTAAAAAAACGGTACCGGGATGATGCCTGCAGCTGCGGGCATAACCCCGATATAACCCCCCTAAAGCTGTGGACGCATATATGCATACGCTCGGCGGGAAGGGGTTAAAAAGGGATCAAAGTCTTAACCAATAAGCTATAGACCTGTTAGTCTATAGTCCAGTTCTTGTTGGGAAAAAAATATTTTAAGCAACAGACAGCATGGATTAATGAAAGACAGAAGTTGTCAAACAAACCTGATTTCTTTTTATGAGGAGGTAAGTAAAACCTTGGACTGGTGGCTGTGGACATGGTATACCTGGACTTTGACACAGATCCCCACACACGGCTCATGTGTAAGGTAAAGCCTACAGGCTTGTAAAGATCAATTTGTAAATGGATAGAAAACTGGCTAAAAGACAGAATTCAGAGAGTAGTGGTTAATGACTCGTACTCTGAAGGGTCTAAGGTTATCAGTGGTGTACCCCAAGGTTCAGTGCTGGGACCCTTACTTTTTAATATCTTTATAAATGATATAGGGTCTGGGAATAAAAGTAACATTTCTGTCTTTGCAGATGACACTAAGCTATGCAGTGGAATAACGTCCTTACAAGATATCTCCAATTTACAAGCTGACCTCAATGCACTAATTGGGCAACTAAGTGGCAAATGAGGTTTAATGTTGATAAATGTAAAGTTATGCACTTGGCTAAGAATATACATGAATCATACATACTAGGGGAAGTACAACTGGGGGAATCAATGGTGGAGAAGGATCTGGGGGTTTTGGTAGATCATAAGTAGGGATGAGCTTCGTGTTCTAGTCGAACCCATGTTCGACTCGAACATCGTCTGTTCGCCGAATTGCGAACATTATGGGCCGTTCGCACCAAATTCGAGTGGCGTGTCACGGCCCATAATTCATTGCTGGCTGATTGGCCAAGCATGCACTATGACTCGCATGCTTTGGCCAATCACAGCGCAGAAAAAAGGGAGAGCCATAATTGGCTAAAGGCTGGGTGGCCGGGAGGTTTAGTACATGCCCCACACTACATAAGGCCGCCTGCGTGGCTCAACAGAGCTCCGCATGTGCAGGGCCATGCAGTTCGTTGGCAAGCGTTCCTAAAAGACCCACACTAAATAACGAAGCGGACCTCTCCTTGCTCCTCATCAGCTGGGATCTCCAACCCCACTATATCTTCAGTCCTCTCTGAAACCTGCACTGAGAGTAATGAAGGTGTAGAATTAGGTGTGTCACAGCCAAGTACTTGCAGGCAATCTGCTATTTGTACACCGACGTCCGATTGTACCAGGCAAATTTCCCTGCCCCAGCTTCTGCACCACCAAAAGAAGTTCGCTCCCAGCCATCCACATGCCCAGCGGTTGAATGCTAGCTTGGCTAAATTGCTAGCACTTCAACTGCTGCCTTTTCAGTTGGTAGACTCTGCCCCCTTCCGTGAGTTTGTGGAATGTGCAGTTCCTCAGTGGCAGTAAGAAAAGGTTGTACCGCTCAAAGGCTCCAGGTTCCTTCAATAGCTCCCTCCCTTTTTCCTTCACAGGTGCTGGCTAAGCTCTAATCCATGGCGAAAGAAGGTTGTCTGGACTGCCGCACTCTGATGAAGCGTTTTTATTTTCAAAAATTAAAATTTAAAATTCCAAAAAATCAAAAATAGGTCATACAAAATCCATCAATAAGCAACAAAACATAGAGGGGACATACAGGGCAAAGGCTGACACGTTTCACATCAGAATGTGATGCTTACTCATAGCTCAGTGGCAGGTTCCCAAACGCCACTTTTTCTCAAGGAAGGCGATTCCGGCTTTCTACCGGCATGTGGAAGGCAATGTCTTGACCTCGCTGGACAGGGTGGTCAGCGGTAAGGTGCATATTACCGCTGACTCCAGCAGGCATGGACAGGGACATTACCTATCTTTCACGGCGCATTAAGTGACTCTGCTGGCAGCTGGGAAGGATGCAGGACAAGGTGCAGTAGTGTTGGAGGTTGTTCCGCCACCAAGCCTCCAAAATGTTACTACTGGTGATTCTGACACACCTCTCTCCTCCACCCCCTCCTCCTCTTCTTCCTCAATGGCCTCTACCTGTGCTTTGTCCTTGGAACCAGTGGTGCTCCATAGGCGTTCAAGGAGCTACGTACGTATGCAGTCAAAAAGATGCCATGCGGTGCTTGAGCTGGTGTGCTTGGGGGACAGGAGCCACACTGGGGCAGAGATTCTGTCAGCTCTGCAGGGGCAGGCTCAGAGGTGGTTGACGCCACGCCAGCTTAAGCCAGGAAAGGTGGTTTGAGACAATGGCACCAACCTCCTCTCCACAACTGACCCATGTGCCCTGTTTGGCTCACGTCCTTAACTTGGTGGAGGTACCCGGGCTTACAGGAGGTCCTGAAGCAGGCCAGGAAACTCTGTGGGCATTTCCGCAGGTCATATAATGCCAGTGCTCGGCTGGTTGAGCTGCAAAAGGATTACAACCTGCCCAAGAACCACCTAATCTGTGACATGCCCACCAGGTGGAACTCTACGTTGGCCATGCTGCAGCGGCTGCACACGCAGCAGAGGGCCATCAATGAGTATCTGTTGCAATATGGCACCAGGACAGGGTCAGGGGAGCTTGGATTTTTTTCCCCACGCCAGTGGGCCATGATCAGGGATGCATGCACTGTCCTGGCACCATTTGAGGAGGCCACGAGGATGGTGAGCAGTGACAGTGCATGCATCAGTGAGACTGTCCCTGTTGTCCACCTGTTGGAGCACACACTGCGTGGAATAATGGACAGGGCACTTGAGGCAGAACAGAGGCAGGAGGAGGAGGACTTCCTTACCTCTTAAGGCCCCCTTTATCCAGACAGTGTTCCTGCTGGCCCGGCAATCACACAGGAAGAGGAGGAGGAGGAGGATTGTGTCAGCATGGAGGTGGAGACTAGCACTCAGCATCAGCAGCAGTCTTCAAGGGATCAATTACAGTCCCAAGACACCCATGGACTTGTACGTGGCTGGGAGGATGTGGCTGTGGATCATTACTGGCTGGCAACCCTCCTTGATCCACGTTACAAGGGTAAGGTTGCGGACCTTATCTTGCCGTCGCAGAGGGAGCAGAGGATGAGGCATCTTTGGGAGGCCTTGCAGAAATGTCTGTGCAACGCGTTCCCAGAGACTGGGAGGTTACAAATTCCTGGTCCTGGACAACGTGTTGCTGAAGCTTCGGTCAGTCAAAGAAGGAGCGGTGGAGAAGGTGGCCGTCTGACCGATGCGTTCAGACAATTTTTTACTACGCAGCCCCAAGGTAGGATTGGTTCCAGCAACCATCGCCAGTGTCTGGTTTACATGGTGCAGGAATATCTAGGGGCAAGATCAGACTTGGACACCTTTCTCACCGAAAATCCTCTGGGTTACTGGGTCTTGAGGATGGATCACTGGCCAGAGCTTGCACAGTATGCAATTGAGATACTGGCCTGTCCTGCATCCAGCGTTCTTTCGGAACGCACATCCAGTGCTGCTGGAGGCTTTGTAACCGATCACAGGGTGCGCCTGTCAACCGACTCGGTCGATCGACTGACCTTCATAAAAATGAATCAGTCTTGGATCATCACCAGCTACCAAGCACCTGATGCTGATGTAACAGAATAATTTTCTTTGAAATGTCAGATCCCTTCAAGACTGCCTATGCTGATGCAGAGTGACTATCCTGTTATGCTAAGTGAATATCCTCTTCCTCCTCAATAATCATGCTGACAGCTTGAAAGAACATTTTTGGTTCTGGGCACCGCCACCAGTGGCTAAGGCCCACCCAATTTTTCAGCCCCTGTTTAACAGGGGTGTGTATTTACAATTTTTGATGCAATGCTTTGCAGCAGGGCTCATTGCTGTGCTCCAACTACAGTATCTGTGAGGGGTTGCAGTGTTGTAGCACCAGTGCCTAAGGCCCAATTTTTCTGCCCCTGTTTAACAGGGGCATGTAATTACAATTCTTGATCTAATATTTCACAGCTGGGCCCATTCCTGCGCCCACCAAGAGTAACTGTGAGGACTTACAGTCTTGTGGCACCAGCACCACAGCCACCACCAAAGGCCCAATTTTTCAGTCCCTGTTCAACAGGGGCATGCAATTACAATTCTTGATCTAATAATTCACAGCAGGGCCCATTCATGCGCCCACCAAGAGTAACTGTGAGGGCTGACAGTGTTGTAGCACCAGCACCACCACCAAAGGCCCAATTTTTCCTACCACTGTTCAGCAATGGCATGTAATTACAATTCTTGATATAATAGTTCACAGCAGGGCGTTTTAGCGCCCACCAGGAGTAACTGTGAGGGCTTACAGTGTTGTGGCAACACCAACACCTAAGGGCCAAATTTCTGAAGAGTAAATACGGCAGGCCCCTACTTTCAAATATCCAACTTACAAACGACTCCTACTTGCAAACGGAAGGAGACAACAGGAAGTGAGAGGAAATCTACCCCTAGGAAGGGAAATTCTCTCCTGTAAGAGTTAATATGGCAAAAAGGTGTCTCATCTCTACTGATGATTTATCACCAATCCTTGTTTCAATAAAACCCCCAAATTGTCCAAAAACATTTGTCATTGGGACAGAAAGTGAGGTGAAATGTTCTGAACAGGTGCACAGACAGCAAAACAAATGTTACAGGGGTGATAACCCTTCCGTATGTTCTCCAAAAAGCTTAAAAATAGATTTTTGGGCTACTGTAGAGCTACACTTAAAAAATGTACCTGTTCTAAATTACAAACAGATTCTACTTAAGAACAAACCTACAGTCCCTGTCTTGTTTGCACCGCCTATATACTGCTGTTCAGAGTATATAGGGCCTTTTTTTTATTTTGGGTGCGGGGTTCCTCTTAATATCCATACAAGACCCAAAAGGGCTGGTAATGGGCTGGGGTAGGGGGGGGGGCGATGGGGTAGCCATGCCATTTTTCTCAATGATTTTCATCCATATTGCCGGGACCAGACATTACATTAAAGCCGCAAGCAGTTTTAAATGGCTTTTTTTCCTTTAGAAATGTCATTTTGTGCAGGGACAGTTCTAAACACGGGAAACACGTGCCACTTCACAGGCATACTTTAGACACCCCCCATGTATGATATTTAAAGGAATATTTCATATTTTTTTTCACTTTATGCATCATTAAAATCACTGCTCCCGAAAAAACTGCAGTTTTTCAAAATTCTTTTTGCATTGATACATGTCCCCTGGGGCAGGACCCGGGTCCCCAAACCTTTTTTAGGACAATAACATGGATATTAGCCGTTATAATTAGCACTTTAGATTTCGAACGTTCGCGTCTATTGTATTTAATAGGGTTCTAAAGTTTGCGCGAACTTTCGGTCCGTTCACAGGTTCTGTGCGAACCGAACCGGGGGGTGTTCGGCTCATCCCTAGTAACAAGTTAGTGGCCCACCCAGTAGTGTCAGAAGGTTGATCAAGGTCATCCTTTACTAAAGGTTCAATAAAGGAGGCAAGTGGATTATACTGTGTATATATGTTGTTGGACAATTTCCAGAAACAGACTGGTATCACCAAATCCCTAGTAAGAGATAAAAAGAGGATAGGAGGGAGGCACAGCTCCCTCTGAGGTAATGGGATTTTGATTGGAGGTATTAACGTATGTTACCAAGGTGAGCACACATGCGATAAGATTTTTAAGAAAATATTACATTTTATTACTGTTGACTTATGGGATATGTATAGTTTCCATTTAATCGCTCTAAAATATTGTAAATATAAATATATTTCAAATAGCTTGCTGTACATATATTTCATTTAGCTAACTGAATATATTTAATTTAGCTAACTGAATATGTTTCAATTAGCACCTATGAAAGCCCTTTTGTTAACAGCTAGACATTGCGGAGCCCCAAGCTTGGAGAGACAATTCCATTGTGTTAAACCCACTCTCGTTAATGAGTCCCATGCTGGGATTTACAATGAAGAGAGCCTCACCTATAGAGTTCTGGGAAAATTCAATTTGCAGGTCTCCTGCCCAGATAGAGTCACCAGGATTTGCATGAAAGGGGACTGACTTATGGAGTAAGCCCTCCAATCATGATCCAAGCTAGGCCAACCTATGGGGTATCAGGATAGAGAGATATACTCAGGGGGCAGGAGGAAAGAGCTCTCTCTTTATGGAAGAATAGCCTCAAGGATGGGTCTAAAGGGGTGTAGCGATACCCCCAAACTAAGAGAGCCGCTGGTTTTGTTTCGGGCCCTGTACACAGCACAGCCAACCCCCGGCAATCTACTCAACCCTCCTCTGGCATAGCTAGTCTAGGGGTGGTATATTAGTATAGCTCTATACCTGTCCATGAACAATCCCACAATAATCCAAACAGTTGTAAAGTATAGTAATGGACACTAATACCGGAATGATTAACTATAGCAGATTTACTCGGATATAAACGTCAACGATCAATACAATACAGCACATACATGCAGAGCCCTGCAGTAATAATAACACTAGTCAACTATAGTATATAAAAGAGATCACACACCACGTGTAGCTATTCTCCCCGTGAGCAATATGACGCTCAATAAAGTTCTACACTCCCAGTCAGGCCTGAATCAGTTAAAGCTCAGTCTTAAAGTGAAGAATCTTCGCATGCAAGATGATCGGTGGTGCACATACAGGAACAATAATTTGTAATCCAATAACGGTTTATAGTAATAGAAACAACTCCCCGGAGACTATATAACTCAGTTCTGCAACTAGTCTCCTGTCAGGACAGCAAGTATAACATGATGGGCCAAGGCAGTCAATAGGCCTAACAAAAGTACTCGGTTATAGTTGTGAGCAGGTGCTCTCTCACCCCCGTGGACTCGATCCTAGTCTGGGACTCCCACCACTGTGTCTCCGCACACAGGGTCTGCGACAGCCGGGTCTCTGGTCCAACTGATGTCCGCGAAGCAAGTAGAGATCAGGTGCCACACAGGCTCCGCAGTGGGGTGGAAGGCTCTTTTAAAGTGCGCAAGGCCCAGGCCTCGAGCCTTGCACTTGTAGCAGGTCCGCACAGGGAGTCCTCTTGCTAGCAGCGCGGTGTCCAAAGAGGCTGGGCTTAGCCTCGCCCTCCCCTTTTATACCCCACCCATGAGTCTCTGCGGTGGCAAAAATGCACCTTGGGTGCCAAATGGGGTTTGGGTAACGTAGTCCATGGGGCCTTAAAGGAGACCCCGCTACAGGGGTAACTATGCGAAAAGTTTGTTTGACCTATAACTACACATGCTTGTACTGTAATGTTTTTAGAGGAACATAGGCTCTATGTTCCTCCATGTAAATACTTTGTATATTTCAACCTATTTCCTGCTTGTTTAAGACTATATAGATAAAGTCTAATCTAATACACAGAAGCTAACAAATACATAATAAATATTCATTATGTTAAAGCTTTCACTTCTGGTCAAAAGAACTCTTATTTAACCCATATCATATCTGTGAGATATTAAATCTTAAAATATAGATTTTAAACCGCAACAATTACATACTGTAATACAAGATAAAAATCACATAGTCATAATAAATTTGTTGATCATCAATTGATACTTAATACATGAAACAAGATGCTTGGATATGCAGAGGGACCAACATGTTTTGCAGATTCCTGCTTCTTCAAGGCACCGCATGCATCTTGCCTGGAACGTTGAGCAGTAGGTACAGTATAAGTTTGTCCGAATTTTCTCCAAGTGCATCATACGTCAGCTTTTTTTTAGGGCATAGCCTCCGTCTCAACCTGGAGTAGATGTTTTCCAGTGGCTCTGGTCCCCATTCTGTTCCCCAGAAACTGCATCCAGATTCAGGTTCAAGTTCAGGTTCAAGTTCTACTTGAGACTGGTTCAGGAAACATCTCTTTCTCTGCGAGATTATTAGAAGGGGTGGGAGCATCCGTTACACTCGTCACTTCACTGGGTTCCACCTTGACCTCCTCATCTCTCCTTGGTGGGTGAGGATCTAATGTTTAAATTTCAGGCAAAGGAAGACATGTCCTCCTCCTAAAGGGTGTCCTTTGACGATCGTCTTCCTCAGTACCAGGGACGATGGAATCATCTTCCGAAGGAGAGACCCACAACCAATCAAGGGTTAATTCTTCATCGCCACTCTCCTCTTCGGGGAGTGTGGGTGGGCAAGTTTTTCGGGCCCTAGGCCTCAGCGTTCGGGACTGATAAGTCTCTAAGAAAGGGGGTTAGGGTACTCGAACAGCCTCTGATATGGACAGAAAATGGTTTTGATGCCAAGGCTTAAGAGGGCCAGTCTTCCCTTCAGGCCGAATCTGGTGATCAGGGAGCCCAGATAGTAATTTACAGACAATGTAGGGTTGGTAACGCTATCGATCAGCCAGCTTATGCTTCCCTGGCACCCCTTGATTGCGCAACAATACTCAATCTCCATGTTGTAAATCTTGAACCCTCACTCTGAAATCAACGTTTTTCTTGTTCCTCTGTTCTCTGATGGTAGAGGCCTCCTTGGCTTTCTCATAAGCCACTTTTAGATTCTTCCGAAGTCTGTCAATTTACCCCCTATAAGAGGCTTGGGAGGTGTGATCTAGTGATGTTTCAAGAGCCAGATCCACAGGTAGATGAGATTCTCGCCCGAACATTAACCTGTAGGGGGAGTATCCAGTAGAATCATTTGAGGTGCTATTATAAGCATGAACTACTGGAGCAATGTGATCCCCCCCAATTCTGTTTATTCTCTAATGGGAGAGTCCCCAACATGTTCAGCAGTGTACGGTTGAAACGCTCAGGTTGTGGATCCCCTTGAGAATGGTAAGGAGTAGTCCTGGTTTTCTTTATGCTTAAGGAGTTCACATAATCCTCTGATCAGTTTGCTCTCAAAGTCCCGACCTTGATCCGAATGCAGGCATTGGGGCAACCGGTAATGAACAAAGAACTTCTCCATTAGAGTCTTTGCCACAGTACTAGCTTGTTGATACCTAGTGGGAAAAGCTTGAGCATATTGGGTGAAATGATCTGTCACAACCAGGACATTACTTCGTCCACTCAGGTCAGGTTCCAGACACAGGAAATCAATGCACACCAACTCCATGGGTCCCTGACTTTGAAGATGGCCTATTGGTGCTGCCCTGCCTGGTAAGGTCTTTCTCTGAATGCATCTGATGCAAGAGCGACAGTAGATTTCCACCTCCGTTCTCATGGACGGCCAGTAAAATCGATCCCTGACCAGCTTGAAGGTTTTATTTGGGCCTAAGTGACCATGATCATCACGAAGAGTGGTCAACACAGTTAGATGATGTTTCTCAGGGAGGAACAGTTGACTCACACCTCCTGGTTCCTCAGAAGGATTTCTTCGATATATGACTCCATCTTCCATCTTCATTAGTTTCCACTCTCTATGGATTACTTTGGCCCCCTTGATGGGGCTATTCACCAGTATCTGAGGGTCTTGGGCGGATAATGATTTCCTTATCAGACTCCCCAATGGATCTTCTTGTTGATCCCGTCTCATATTCTCTTTTGTCAGCTGAGGCAATTCTTGGCTGTGCACTTGGGTCAAATCACAGTAATACTTTGGTACTCCATGGGGGTGACTCCCACAGCCTCTGCCCCTATGGCTCCTCTGTGTTTATACTCTACTCCTTGACACACAGCCTGTACTCCTTCGAAAGGAAAATGGACCCAACTTTTCTGGCCAGCCTTGATAGAGTGAAGCCTTCGGCAAAGAGCGTCAGCATCTCTGTTTCCCACACCCGGGCGGTATTTCAAGCTGAACTGAAACCCGGACAGAGCTGCCAGTGGACAGTAGGTAAGTCAAGGGGTTGTTGTCAGTCTTCATCACAAAGGTAGCCTCGTACAGATAGTCGTGTAGCTTATCTACTACAGCCCACTTGAGGGCCAAGAACTCCTATTTATGCACGGGATAGTTCTTCTCAGGAGGGGTGAGGCTGCGAGTCACATAGGCCAATGGTTTCCCCCCCGACTCTTGTTACAACACCCCCTCCAAGGCCAACTCTGCTGGCATCCACATGTAATTCATACTGTTTAGCTGGATCAGCGTAGGCAAACACTGGTGCTTCAACCAGGCTCCCCATTCAGCTGTTCAAAAGACCTTTCACACTTTGCTGTTCATTGTTCCTGGAAGGACTCACGAGGCTTTCTGCGGCCTCCCCTCTGGGTTTTCTGCCGGTCTCCCTCCATTTGCTTCTGTAATAGCTCATTCAACGGCCGGGCAATCTGTGAGAAGTTCTTCACAAATCTTCTGTAATAAGAGCAGTAACCCAAGAATGACCTCAACTCGGTGACGGTATTTGGGCAAGGCCAGGAAGTGATAGCCTCCAACTTTTGAGAGTCAGTTGCTCTTCCCTCGGCTGACACCACATGCCCTAGATACATGACTGAGGTATGGTAGAACTGGCACTTCTCTAAAGACAGCTTCAACCCCTCGGCGTGTAGTCGCTGGAAAAATTTCTTTAACCAAGCTTCATGCTCCTCCAATGTTCTGCCGAACATAATGATATCATCGAGATAAACTAGCACTTCCACCAAGTTCATATCCCCCACAGTTTTCTCCATCAGTGTTTGGAAAGTAGCAAGGGCCCCTGTTAATCCCTGTGGCATTCAGTCAAACTCGAAGAGGCCCTAGAGGGCTGATGAAGGTTGTCTTTTATTGGTCATCTGGATGCATGGGGATCTGGTAATATCCACGCTTTAAATCCAGTACACTGAACCATTTGGCCCCTAATTGGGGCTTCTTCTATGCGAGGGGTTGTGTACTGATCTGGGATAGTTCTTCGGTTCAAGGTTTGGTAGTCAATGCACATCTGAAGGGACCCATTCTTCTTCCTCACTATCACGATCGGAGAGGCATGTGGGCTTCTGACCTCCTTAATGACCCCTGATCTCTTCAATTCAGTCAGCTGTTCTCGAAGATCTTCCAGATCACACAAGGGGATTTGCCTGGCCCTTTCTCCAAAAGGCTTTTCTTCGGTCAGTCGAATTTGATGTTGAGCACTCCTGGCACAGTCCACATCAAAGTCATTCTTGGAGAACATTTTCTCCCATCGAGCTATCTGACCTTTGATCCTCTCCTCCCATGCAGAGGGTAGATTTGGGCAGTGGACAGTGGTTCTTTTTCCGTCTCCCTTCTAAACTACCTCATCTCCCGCCACTGGGGTGGCAACACTCACTTTTCCGATCACCATACGGGGCTTTAAGCCGATTGGATGACTAGTGATGTTCCTCACTAGTGATGAGCCGAACACCCCCGGGTTCGGTTCGCACCAGAACCCGCGAACGGACCGAAAGTTCGCACGAACATTAGAACCCTATTAAATACAATGGATGCGAACGTTCGGATTCTAAAGTGCTAATTATAATGACTATTATCCATGTTATTGTCCGAAACAGAGTTTGGGAACCCGGCTTCTGCACCAGGGGACATGTATCAATGCAAAAAGAAGTTTTAAAAACGGACGTTTTCTGGGAGCAGTCATTTTAATGATGCATAAAGTGAAAAAAAAAGTCAAATATTCCTTAAAATATTGTACCTGGGGGGTGTCTAAAGTATGCCTGTGAAGTGCCACGTGTTTCCCGTGTTTAGAACTGTCCCTGCACAAAATAACATTTCTAAAGGGAAAAAAGTCATTTAAAACTGCTTGCGGCTTTAATGCAATGTGTGGTCCCGGTAATATGGATGAAAATCTTTAGGAAAAATGGCATAGCTACCCCATCAACCCCCCCCCCCTACCCCAGCCCATTACCAGCCCCTTTGGGTCTTGTATGGATATTAAGGGGAGCCCCGCACACAAAATAAAAAAGGACCTATATACTCTGAACAGCCGTATACAGGCGGTGCATACAAGACAGGGACTGTAGGTTTGTTCTTATGTAGAATCTGTTTATAATTTTGAACAGCTGCATTGTTTAAGTGAAGCTCCATGGCAAATTCCTTTTTTTTTGTTTTTTGTAAAACATAGGGAACGGTTATCACCCCTGTCACATTTTTTTTGCTGTCTGTGCCCCTGTTCAGAACATTTCACCTCACTTTGCGTCCCAATGACAACTGTTTTTGAAATGTGGTGTTTTTATTGAAACAAGGATTGGTGATAAAGCATCAGTAGAGAGGAGACATCTTTCTCCCATATTAATTCTTACAGGAGAGAATTTTCCTTCCAAGGGGTAGATTTCCTCTCACTTCCTGTTGTCTTCTTCCGTTTGCAAGTAGTAGTAGCTTGTAAGTTGGATGTTTGAAAGTAGGGACCTTCCGTATATACTCTGCAGAAATTGGCCCCTTAGGTGTTGGTGTTGGCACAACACTGAAAGCACTCACAGTTATTCTTGGTGGGTGCTGGAACGCCCTTCTGTCAAGTATAATATCAGGAATTGTAATAACATATAATTGTTGATCAGTGGTAGTAAAAATTGGGCCTTTGATGGTGGTGCTGGTGCCCCAACACTGTAAGGCCTGACAGTTACTCTTGGTGGGCGCAGCAATGCTCCCTTCTGTGAATTATTAGATCAATAATTATAATTGCATGCCCCTGTTGAACAGGGGCTGAAAAATTGGGCCTTTGGTGGTGGTGGTGGTGGTGGTGATGGTGGTGCTGGTGCCACAACACTGTAAGGCCTGACAGTTACTCTTGGTGGGCGCAGCAATGCTCCCTGCTGTGAATTATTAGATCAATAATTATAATTGCATGCCCCTGTTGAACAGGGGCTGAAAAATTGGGCCTTTGGTGGTGGTGGTGGTGGTGATGGTGGTGCTGGTGCCACAACACTGTAAGGCCTGACAGTTACTCTTGGTGGGCGCAGCAATGGGCCCTGCTGTGAATTATTAGATCAATAATTATAATTGCATGCCCCTGTTGAACAGGGGCTTAAAAATTGGGCCTTTGGTGGTGGTGGTGGTGGTGATGGTGGTGCTGGTGCCACAACACTGTAAGGCCTGACAGTTACTCTTGGTGGGCGCAGCAATGGGCCCTGCTGTGAATTATTAGATCAATAATTATAATTGCATGCCCCTGTTGAACAGGGGCTGAAAAATTGGGCCTTTGGTGGTGGTGGTGATGGTGGTGCTGGTGCCACAACACTGTAAGGCCTGACAGTTACTCTTGGTGGGCGCAGCAATGCTCCCTGCTGTGAATTATTAGATCAATAATTATAATTGCATGCCCCTGTTGAACAGGGGCTGAAAAATTGGGCCTTTGGTGGTGGTGGTGGTGGTGATGGTGGTGCTGGTGCCACAACACTGTAAGGCCTGACAGTTACTCTTGGTGGGCGCAGCAATGCTCCCTGCTGTGAATTATTAGATCAATAATTATAATTGCATGCCCCTGTTGAACAGGGGCTGAAAAATTGGGCCTTTGGTGGTGGTGGTGGTGGTGATGGTGGTGCTGGTGCCACAACACTGTAAGGCCTGACAGTTACTCTTGGTGGGCGCAGCAATGGGCCCTGCTGTGAATTATTAGATCAATAATTATAATTGCATGCCCCTGTTGAACAGGGGCTTAAAAATTGGGCCTTTGGTGGTGGTGGTGGTGGTGGTGATGGTGGTGCTGGTGCCACAACACTGTAAGGCCTGACAGTTACTCTTGGTGGGCGCAGCAATGGGCCCTGCTGTGAATTATTAGATCAATAATTATAATTGCATGCCCCTGTTGAACAGGGGCTGAAAAATTGGGCCTTAGGCACTGGTGGCACAACACTGCAACCCCTCACAGATACTGTACTTGAAAGTATTGCATCAAAAATTTTAATTACACGCCCCTGTTAAACAGGGGCTGAAAAATTGGGCCTTAGCCACTGGTGGCGTCACCCATAAACCAAAATGATCTTCCAAGCTATCATCGTTAATCGTATCATTGAGGAGGAGGAGGAGGATAGCCAGTCAACGTAACAGCACAGGCACTCAGCATCAGCATCAGTCTTGAAGGGATGTGACATTTTAAAATCAATTAGTCTGTTATTTCAGCATCTGGTGTGTGGTAGCTGGTGGTGATCCAAGACTGGTTCATCTTGATGAAAGTCAGTCGATCAACCGAGTCGGTGGACAGGCGCACCCTGTGATCCGTGACAAATCCTCCAGCAGCACTGAATGTGCGTTCTGAAAGAACGCTGGATGCAGGACAGGCCAGTAGCTCAATTGCATACTGTGCAAGCTCTGGCCAGTGATCCATCCTCAAGACCCAGTAAGCCAGAGGATTTTCGGTGGGGAAGGTGTCCAAGTCTGACCTTGCCCCTAGGTATTCCTGCACCATGTATATCAGACGCTGGCGATGGTTGCTGGAACCGATCATACTTTGGGGCTGCGGACTAAAGAATTGTCTGAACGCATCGGTCAGACGGCCACCTTCCCCACCGCTCCTTCTTTGACTGCCCGAAGCCTCAGCAACTCGTTGTCCAGGACCAGGAGTTTGTAACCTCCCAGTCTCTGGGAACGCGTTGCTCAGACCTTTCTGCAAGGCCTCCCGGAGTTGTCTCATCCTCTGCTCCCTCTGCGACGGTACGATAAGGTCCGCAACCTTACCCTTGTACCGTGGATCAAGGAGAATGGCCAGCCAGTAATGGTCCCTCTCCTTGATCCAAAGAATACGAGGATCCTTCCGCAGACTTTGCAGGATCAGGGAGGCCATGCAGCGTAGGTTAGCTGAGGCATTCAGTCCGGAGTCCTCTGGGTCACTAAGGACGACATGATCCGCAGCCACCTCCTCCCAGCCACGTACAAGTCCACTGGTTTCTTGGGACTGTAAATCATCCCTAAAAGACTGCTGCTGATGATGCTGAGTGCCAGCCTCCACCTCCATGCTGACACAATCCTCCTCCTCCTCCTCCTCCTCCTCCTCTTCCTGTGCGATGGGTGGGACAGAAGGAACACTGTCTGGGTAAAGGGGGCCTTGAGAGGCAAGGAAGTCCTCCTCTTCCTGCCTCTGTTCTGCCTCAAGTGCCCTGTCCATTATTCCACGCAGCGTGTGATCCAACAGGTGGACAAGAGGTACAGTGTCACTGATGCATGCACTGTCACTGCTCACCATCCTCGTGGCCTCCTAAAATGGTGCCAGGACAGTGCATGCATCCCTGATCATGCCCCACTGGCGTGGTGAAAAAAACCCGAGCTCCCCTGACCCTGTCCTGGTGCCGTAGTCGCACAGGTACTCATTGATGGCCCTCTGCTGCGTGTGCAGCCGCTGCAGCATGGCCAAGGTTGAGTTCCACCTGGTGGGCATGTCACATATAAGGCGGTTCTTGGGCAGGTTCAACTCCTTTTGAAGCTCAGCCAGGCGAGCACTGGCATTATAAGATCTGCGGAAATGCACACAGACTTTCCTGGCCTGCCTCAGGACATCCTGTAAGCCCGGGTACCTGCCCAAGAACCGCTGCACCACCAGGTTAAGGACGTGAGCCATACAGGGCACATGGGTCAGTTGTCCCTGTCTGAGGGCAGAGAGGAGGTTGGTGCCATTGTCGCAAACCACCATTCCTGGCTTAAGCTGGTGTGGCGTCAACCACCTCTCGGCCTGCCCCTGCAGAGCAGACAGGACCACTGCCCCAGTGTGGCTCCTGTCCCCCAAACACACCAGCGCAAGCACGGCATGGCATCTTTTTGCCTGCGTACTTGCGTAGCCCCTTGAACGCCTACGGAGCACCGCTGGTTCCGAGGACAAACCACAGGAAGAGGCCATGGAGGAAGAAGAAGAGGAGGGGGTGGAGGAGAGAGGTGTGTCACAACCAGTAGTAGCATTTTGGAGGCGTGGTGGTGGAACAACCTCCAACACTACTGCACCTTGTCCTGCATCCTTCCCAGCTGCCAAAAGAGTGACCCAATGGGCCGTGAAAGAAAGGTAACGTCCCTGTCCATGCCTGCTGGACCATGAGTCAGCGGTAATATGCACCTTACCGCTGACCGCCCTGTCCAGCGAGGCCAAGACATTGCCTTCCACATGCCTGTAGAGAGCCGGAATAGCCTTCCGTGCGAAAAAGTGTCGTTTGGGAACCTGCCACTGAGGAACCGCACATTGCACAAACTCACGGAAGGGGGCCGAGTCTACCAACTGAAAAGGCAGCAGTTGAAGCGCTAGCAATTTAGCCAAGCTAGCATTCAACCGCTGGGCATGTGGATGGCTGGGAGTGAACTTCTTTCGACGGTCCAGCAGCTGGGGCAGGGAAATTTGCCTGCTAGAATCGGACGTTGGTGTACTGCTAGCAGAGTGCCCGCAAGTACTTGCCTGTGACACACCTAATTCTACACCTTCCTTCCTCTCAGAGCAGGTTTCAGAGAGGAGTGAAGGTATAGTGGGGTTGGAGATCCCAGCTGATGCGGTGCAAGAAGAGGTCAGTTTTGTTCTTTGGTGTGGGTCTTTAAGGTAGGCTTGCCAACGAGCTGCATGGCAGGTCAACATATGTCTGATCAAGCATGTGGTGCCCAAGCGGCTGATGTTTTGGCCACGCGATATACGCTTGAGACATATGTTGCAAACAGCAGCTGTGCGATCTGATGCACTCGCCTCAAAAAAGGCCCACACCAAAGAACTTTTTGCATGACGGGCAGAGGCAGCGCCCTGCACAGGCGGAGCTCTGCGGTGTGATTCCGTCGGTGTGCTGCCCATACGCTGGCCACTCAAGGGCATCCTGCCTCGTTGGAGATGTGCCTCCTCCTCATCCTCCTCCTCCTCCTCTCTCCTATTAGGCACCCACGTGGAGTCAGTGACCTCATCATCCCCTCCCTCCTCATCACTGGAGCCAATCTGGCAATATGCTGCAGCTGCTGGAGCATGACTGCCAGATTGGTGTCCTTCTTGAGCATCCCCTCTCTCTGCTCTCACGCTGCTGCCTTCCTCTAGCTGGGTATCATCATCAGATCCTTCCAAACGCTGGGCATCCTCCTGGAGCATGTACCCAACACTGTGCTCAAACAGTTCGGGGGACTCCTCAGGAGGAGGGCATGGTGGGTCTAGGGAAGGATTGACTAATGAAGATAATGATACCAGAGAAGAGGACGCTTTGGCAGCTGCTTTGCCAGTACCCTGAGCCTGGGTGAGAGAGGATGAGGAGGATGAGGTGGGCTTGGTCATCCACTCTACCAAGTCTTCGGCATGATGTGGCTCAACATGTCCAGCTGCCGAAAACAAGGACAAGCGTGTCCCATGGCCATGTGCTGATGACAATGCACCGCGTACACGACCAGCACTGTTGCCCCCAGACACAGAGCCTGCTTGCCCTCTTTTTTTGACTCCTGAATGTCTGCCTCTCCTTGGTTGCCTTCCAGACATTTTAATGGATGGCCTGCAGGGAGATGGGAAAAACAGCAATAAGGGCTACCTTCAGGTGTATACTGTGCAGGAGGCTTAGCAACAATGACACTGACACTGTCCCCTGCCTATCCTTCTCTGTCCCTAAACACGATGATTGAAAATATGGTTCAGCAAAATAGTTTTAGAACAGAATAGCACACTGACACTTTCCCTCATTGTCCTATTCTGTCCCTCCCTACAAACAAGATTTAGCACAGAATAGCACACTGATAATTTCTACGAGTGTCCTTCTCTGTCCCTAAACTCAAGGATTGAAAATATGGTTCAGCAAAATAGTTTTAGAACAGAATAGCACACTGACACTTTCCCTCACTGTACCTCTCTGTCCCTCAACTCAAGGATTGAAAATATGGAACAGCAAATTTGGTTTAGAACAGAATAGCACACTGTCAGTTTCACTCACTGTACCTCTCTGTCCCTCAACTCAAGGATTGAAAATATGGAACAGCAAAATTGGTTTAGAACAGAATAGCACACTGTCAGTTTCACTCACTGTACCTCTCTGTCCCTCAACTCAAGGATTGAAAATATGGTTCAGAAAAATAGTTTTAGAACAGAATAGCACACTGACACTTTCCCTCACTGTACCTCTCTGTCCCTCAACTCAAGGATTGAAAATATGGAACAGCAAATTTGGTTTAGAACAGAATAGCACACTGTCAGTTTCACTCACTGTACCTCTCTGTCCCTCAACTCAAGGATTGAAAATATGGAACAGCAAAATTGGTTTAGAACAGAATAGCACACTGTCAGTTTCACTCACTGTACCTCTCTGTCCCTCAACTCAAGGATTGAAAATATGGTTCAGCAAAATAGTTTTAGAACAGAATAGCACACTGACACTTTCCCTCACTGTACCTCTCTGTCCCTCAACTCAAGGATTGAAAATATGGAACAGCAAATTTGGTTTAGAACAGAATAGCACACTGTCAGTTTCACTCACTGTACCTCTCTGTCCCTCAACTCAAGGATTGAAAATATGGAACAGCAAAATTGGTTTAGAACAGAATAGCACACTGTCAGTTTCACTCACTGTACCTCTCTGTCCCTCAACTCAAGGATTGAAAATATGGAACAGCAAAATTGGTTTAGAACAGAATAGCACACTGTCAGTTTCACTCACTGTACCTCTCTGTCCCTCAACTCAAGGATTGAAAATATGGAACAGCAAAATTGGTTTAGAACAGAATAGCACACTGTCAGTTTCACTCACTGTACCTCTCTGTCCCTCAACTCAAGGATTGAAAATATGGAACAGCAAAATTGGTTTAGAACAGAATAGCACACTGTCAGTTTCACTCACTGTACCTCTCTGTCCCTCAACTCAAGGATTGAAAATATGGTTCAGCAAAATAGTTTTAGAACAGAATAGCACACTGACACTTTCCCTCACTGTACTTCTCTGTCCCTCAACTCAAGGATTGAAAATATGGAACAGCAAATTTGGTTTAGAACAGAATAGCACACTGTCAGTTTCACTCACTGTACCTCTCTGTCCCTCAACTCAAGGATTGAAAATATGGAACAGCAAAATTGGTTTAGAACAGAATAGCACACTGTCAGTTTCACTCACTGTACCTCTCTGTCCCTCAACTCAAGGATTGAAAATATGGAACAGCAAAATTGGTTTAGAACAGAATAGCACACTGTCAGTTTCACTCACTGTACCTCTCTGTCCCTCAACTCAAGGATTGAAAATATGGTTCAGCAAAATAGTTTTAGAACAGAATAGCACACTGACACTTTCCCTCACTGTACCTCTCTGTCCCTCAACTCAAGGATTGAAAATATGGAACAGCAAATTTGGTTTAGAACAGAATAGCACACTGTCAGTTTCACTCACTGTACCTCTCTGTCCCTCAACTCAAGGATTGAAAATATGGAACAGCAAATTTGGTTTAGAACAGAATAGCACACTGTCAGTTTCACTCACTGTACCTCTCTGTCCCTCAACTCAAGGATTGAAAATATGGAACAGCAAAATTGGTTTAGAACAGAATAGCACACTGTCAGTTTCACTCACTGTACCTCTCTGTCCCTCAACTCAAGGATTGAAAATATGGTTCAGCAAAATAGTTTTAGAACAGAATAGCACACTGACACTTTCCCTCACTGTACCTCTCTGTCCCTCAACTCAAGGATTGAAAATATGGAACAGCAAATTTGGTTTAGAACAGAATAGCACACTGTCAGTTTCACTCACTGTACCTCTCTGTCCCTCAACTCAAGGATTGAAAACATGGAACAGCGAAATTGGTTTAGAACAGAATAGCACACTGTCAGTTTCACTCACTGTACCTCTCTGTCCCTCAACTCAAGGATTGAAAATATGGTTCAGCAAAATAGTTTTAGAACAGAATAGCACACTGACACTTTCCCTCACTGTACCTCTCTGTCCCTCAACTCAAGGATTGAAAATATGGAACAGCAAATTTGGTTTAGAACAGAATAGCACACTGTCAGTTTCACTCACTGTACCTCTCTGTCCCTCAACTCAAGGATTGAAAATATGGAACAGCAAAATTGGTTTAGAACAGAATAGCACACTGTCAGTTTCACTCACTGTACCTCTCTGTCCCTCAACTCAAGGATTGAAAATATGGAACAGCAAAATTGGTTTAGAACAGAATAGCACACTGTCAGTTTCACTCACTGTACCTCTCTGTCCCTCAACTCAAGGATTGAAAATATGGTTCAGCAAAATAGTTTTAGAACAGAATAGCACACTGACACTTTCCCTCACTGTACCTCTCTGTCCCTAAACTCAAGGATTGAAAATATGGTTCAGCAAAATAGTTTTAGAACAGAATAGCACACTGACACTTTCCCTCACTGTACCTCTCTGTCCCTACAAACAAGGATTAGCACAGAATAGCACACTGTCACTGACACTCTCCCTACCTATCCTTATTTGTCCCTAAACACAAGGAATCCAGGAATAGTAAAGGAAAAATAATGACACTGTCCCTGCCTATGCTTCTCTTTCCCTGCTCCGGAACACACTACACAAGGCCGCCGCGCTGGTGGCCTTTTATAGTGTGGGGCGTGTACTAAACCCCATCAGCAATAATTGGCCACAGGCATCCTGCCTGTGGCCAATCATTGCTCTCCTCGCTGCCGGCGCTGTGATTGGCCAAGCATGCGGGGTCACAGTGCATGCTTGGCCAATCACAGCGCCTGAATGACACTGCGATGGCGTAGTGCATTGTGGGCCGTTCGCGTCACTCGAATTTGGCGCGAACGGCCCAAATCGTTCGATCTTCGTCGAACGATCGAACAGCCGATGTTCGAGTCGAAAGTATGTTCGACTCGAACACGAAGCTCATCCCTATTCCTCACACTGACAGGAATTTGCCACCCAATTCTTAGTAAGGCCCAAGTGGGTACGATCTCAGGGACCAGTTTTATTCCAACCTTCTCTGCTGAATCAGCTTCCACCACCACGTAAAGGCCCATCTGGTCCCATGACAGCTTGACTGTGGCTTTCAGACAGGCCCTCTCCCCAGGCTGCAACACCTTCTCATGGGTATCCAATCGCCACAATCTTCCCACTTCTTCAGCAGGTGCCTTCTTCTTTTGTAATCCTCGCTGGAATGCCTGCCTCAGCTGAGGCTGAATCTTCCCTACTGGAGCGCCCTCCAAGGCCAGGCTAGGGGAGTGAGTATCCTCCTTATAAGGTTAATGCCTATCAATAAGGAATTTCATCCTGCCCCAGGAGGTCGGGGACAGACGACAGCCAGCGTATCAAAAGTCTCTGGTTTTCCTGCCATGGCAGAATCGAAGGTTATCTTGATTGGTATGTATCCGTCGTATAGGCACTTCTGGGTCCCTATGCCCCAAATCTCTAACTCCTCGAGATTCCACAAAGGGATATGCTTCAAGTACTTGTGCTAAAAGTCTTGATACAACAACATCACTTGAGCTCCAGTATCCAGTAGGGCTTGTGTATAGATGCCCTCCTGCTTGTACCGAGACTATGGGGGAGGGCACCACTAAGTTTTTTGGTAGGTTTCTCACAGGTGACTCTATAGTTTGTGCCCTAACCAACTTCCTTGGAGGTGGTGGAGTTGGTCTAACTATTCATTCAGTAAGATGTACATTGATTTCTTGCCTCTGTCTTCCCTTCTCTGAGAATTTTGTTTCTTTCGCTTGTTCAGGTAAAGAAGGGGTAGAGGTAACAGATGACTTGTGTCCCTTTTTTTCTTCCCTCTTTTCTTGGCTTTGAAACACAGTGTTCCCTCAGGACTCTCAACTAGCTCATTCACTGAGGTCCCTAAAATTTCCTGCTGGCTTTGAGGAAAATACATTTTTGTAATGCTCTCAGGACTTCCGTGAGTATTTGAGGGCTAATAACAGACTTGGGGCACTCGGCTTGGAAGTGTCCAACCTCTACGCACCCATAACAACTCTTCTCTCGCCCCTGCTACAGTTGTTTCTAACCTTGACGAGTCCCTTGTTCCTGGACATTTGCTTGGGTCTCCATCACTCGCATCAGAGCATGATACATTTGGGTTTGGGCCTGAGCTACCTGGGTCATCAGTTTGGTTGGCCCGAGTCCTGCTACTGGCTTAATAATGTCAGGAAGGGCCAATACCACCGGTTCAGACTCAGTTCCACTGTCTTCATCTGAGAAATCCATTTCCGCATGAACAGCTCGAGCCACCACTTTCTCTTTGTTTCCAGCAATACAGCCTAATTCTCTCAATCTTTGGCTTTTCTCTTCTAAAAGAGCCTCCTCCTCTCATACTTCTCTTATCAATTCAGGGTATGTGGGTACCACTTGAGATCTCTTCAGTAGTAGTTTTAATACAATACGATGATCTGGCCGAGTCCTTTGCAGAACCCGGTCCAGGAGAGCCTGGTCAACATCTTTGGGGTCGATACCCCTCTTGAGGATAATTTGATGCAGCATCCTGTCTACTCGAGAGATGTATTCGGACAGACTCTCTCCCTTCTGTTGGTGGGTGTGGTTGAATTTGTACATCAGGTCTGCTGTAGTTTCAACCCTATTGAATACAGCATACAGAGCATCTATGTAGTCCATTTTGACACAAGTTTTCTTGCCCATCCTCAGATTACGGATCACATCAGCCGCTAGGCCCCAAAGGCTCTCACTGAGCCATTGCCATTTCACAGCCTCTGGAATACTACACTCTTCCATGGCCTGCAGGGCCTGACTCATCCACATTTCAAACTCATCTTCCCCAACAGGAGTCGGTAATTGCCCTGAGAAGAACCTAAGTCTCTGGTTGGCATTTCCAGATTCGTTCTTCACTAAGTTATCAACTAGTCGGCTCATATCTATGTAGAAAGAGAGAATGGGAGCACTGGCCCCTTGAGAGTCGGCTCCCACAGGTACGGGACCCTTCTCCTGATTTCTAGTCGAGGGTTGCCTCTCAATCTGTTCTCCCCCCACTTTGAGTGGGAATACTTTAGCATACTTCAGCCAGACGTATCTCTTCCTCCTGAAAACACATAGGTACCTCTTCCTGCCATCCTAGTAGTACCCTGACTTGGTCCAACTCATATGTGGCTTCAGTTTACACAATGTAAGCCCGGTGTCCTGGGACCAGAGCTCTCAGCCCCGTTCTGATCTCCCTCTTGGTGTGCTCACTTACTGAGATCTGCAGAACAGTACTCTTCTCTGTTGGAGCTCCCTGACTCCTGCCCCAAGCAACCGTGGCCACTGAAGTGACTTCCCATGCGGATTGAGGCTCTTGTCTATGTTGGCTAAGGCCAGCTGCAGATAGCATCCTGGACGAGCCCCCAAATGTAGCATGGCCCCCTAAGGGACTGCTTGTATTTACCTGCTCATCTGCACTGCCATGACCTGATGAACATTCCAACCCACTCTGGGTTCAGACATCTTATCACCACCTTAAAGCAATAAGTCAGACAACTCTGTGCGTTTATATTCTGATAATGTTTACTAGGAAAGTTCAAAGAAAATATTGTCTCAAAGAGGAGGTAAAAGATCTGCTGAGTTTTGAGCAACAGCGCCAACTCAGCAAAGGAATTCCTCTGAATAACACAAGTCAAGATGTTTGGAGGTAAACGGTCTATTACATATACATGTACAGTGGGGTACTGCTTACACCTGAAAGGATAAACAAAGTTAAATGATTATACTGCCAAATTTCTAAAGGGGGAACCCTCAGCCAGCCTATAAACCTTTAACCCTAATGAGAGGTCAGACTTAATGGCAATGGTATAAAGACCCTTGTAGCAATAATGACAGCAATGTCCCCATTGCAGATCTGATGGTCTTCCCCGGCAGTAGGAGCTCATTAATTGTATCCAATAAGGTGTAATAGCAAGCAATAAGGTTTCTTGAAATGGAAGAAGCTAAAGATGTCTATGCACGGTCTTCAAGATTGGTTCAGTAAAGTACTCCTAAGGTAAAGGTGTCTGTGCAAAGTGTCCCAGTGAACCCGTGAGAAAGGGATTTGTAAAGGTGGGCAATTGCCCTCTCACCAATGACCAGGCCGATTTAATGCCCTCTGGACAGCTGCTCCTGTAGCGACACACGTGCAGTGGATCCACTGTATCAATCTCCCGCTGCAAAGCTCAGAACACAGGTTGGCGGCAGGCCAAAGTGGTGCTGAATGGATGTCTGATGAACAGTAAGCAGTGCTATGCCCCTCTCATCCGGGTTGGAATGTGTAGTGATACACCGCGTGGTATGTAGCGACCTTCCTCTCCATGCACAAAGAGGTCCGTCTCGCGTTAGGCCTAAGAGAAAGAGAGCGCAAGGCAGGGCTTTGGCTTCTTATATAGTTCCTCCCAGCAATTCCTCCAATGATAGCAAAGATCTCTGGGATATGTAGTCAAGGTACAGAGTAATGCGAAGCAATTATCAGTCTGAAAAACTATCCCCCCTCCTGGCAAACTCTCACGAGAGTGAGAGAGAGAGAGCTGTGCATGATGTCATAAGCCTAGGCTTTTTACCAGACAAGAAACACGAAGTTGGCTGTATAATGTATTAACTGGCAGAAAAAAAAATATTATTCAAAGTTAAAACAACAAGGGCAGAAGATTTAATGAATGGAAAGTTGAAAAAATTACTGCAGGTCCGCTTTAACAATCCCTAACGATAAATAACGGCTAGACTGACAAATTACATAAATAAAAATAAAAACTGGTGTAGTGCTACCCCCAGTTAAGAGAGCCGCTGGTTTGATTTTGGGCCCTGTATACAGCACCGCCAACCCCCGGCAATCTTACTCGACCCACTCTGGCACAGTTAGTCTAGGGTTAAACTCATATCACAAGCAATAGTATTGCAAGGGGTAGTCTCTTTGCAGTCAGACAACACACTGAGGCGAAAGATCAAATATAACAGTTTTACTTTTATCAAAAGGGCATAGGCAGAACAGAACACATGCAACTTGCTTACAGAGCCCTGCAGCAATAAGTGTAGCACACAACAATGGTCCAGCGTGGTAACCCACCGCGCGCAGCTATTATGGTGTACGCGCCCTGAGGCGCAATAAACAATATTCTATCACCCCTCCCTGGTCAGGCCTGACATAGAAGAAATCTCAGTCTTTTAACTTAGGATTTCTTTGCATGCAAACTTTCGGTGGTGCACTTGATGAAACAGTATTTGTAATCCACAAGTAGGGAGTCCCAAGGAACACTATACTAGAGACCCTTTAACTCTGTCCTGCTACTGGTCTCCTAGTGGAACAACAAACTAATGATCGGTGGGCCAAGGCAGTCTATAGGCCTAAACACGGTAAAGTCTATTTGATTGAGCAAGTGCTCGCTCACCACTCCGGACGCGATCCCAGTCCGGGACTTCCACCTGCTGTGTCTCCGCACACAGCATCTGCAATCCAATCCACTGATGTCCTCACTCGACAAGTCAGGCGCCACCCAGGCTCCGCAGTGGGGTGGAAGGCTCTTCGGAAGTTGCGCAAGGCCCCAGGCTTCAGGGCTTGTACTCCAGCAGATCCGCACAGGAAGAGGCTGTTGCTTGCAGCGCGGTGTCCAAAGAGGCCGAGCTCTGCCTCGCCTCCCTCTTAAATAACCCCTCCCATGAGTCTCTGCGGTGGCCAACTGCACTCTGGGTGCCGAACGGGGTTCTGGGTAACGTAGTCCCGGGGCCTTAAAGGAGACCCCGCTACACACTCCCCCCACTTAAACTCTTTGGTCCCCAAAGATAACATAACCTTAAATTACAGAACGTACAACATCAATCAAAGTTTCGTATGATGTTGGCAGAGGAAATTCCCACCAAAAACGAGGTAGTGAACTTCCCTGCCCACAGGTCACACTATCATCAGTGTCCTGCCTAACTGTGCCAGAGAGTGAGTTGGGGTTGCCTCCCACCAAATGAACAGAGGGAGGATCAGGGTCTTCCATACTCCTTCTGGCAGTGACCACAGTGTCTTCCGCACTCCTCCCCATCTGGGGGTAAGTTAATCTTCTGGGAGGCTTTATGGCCCTTCGCTTCCTCTGTCCTCTTGGACTTTCTGTTGAACCAGGCTCCTCTTCTGGAATTGACTTAGGAATTTCCTTTGGTTCGGGAGCACTGGATTCCGGAATAGGGAGATACATGGATTCCCTTGGATCTTCCTCTGGGAGTAAGTCACAGGCACTCTCCAAAGCATTTGACCAAGGACTGGATGGGATGAACTCAGTAGCTTCTGCATTCAGTGTTCTGTCTTTGGTGTCTTCTTCAGGTGGAAGATCAATAGCAGAACTTTCTGGGGCCTGGGAAGGCCAAAGCCAATCAAGCCCTTCTCCCTCATCTTCACTTATCTCCGAGGTCTCTGTATCCCTAATCCGAGGGGTCTGGGACTGAGTGTTTGGTCTGGGAATACCCAGGATGGAGGTTGGCTCAGGGGAATCCATCACAGGGGGTATCCGAACTTCCTCAGCTAGTGGGAGTAGGTGGTTCCGATGCCAGGTCTTCAAGGGCCCCACCTTCCCTTCTGGTTTAAGTCTGTAAACGGGTAGGCCCGGTAGTCTTTTGCAAACAACATAAGGTTCAGGTCTCCATCTGTCTGCAAGCTTGTGTTTTCCAGGGATCCCCAAGTTCCGTAGCAACACTCTGTATCCAAGTTGTAGATCTTGGATCCTAACTTTCAAATCAAAATTTTTCTTGTTGCGGGCCCCCCTTTGCTCCGAGGCCGCCTGGGCCTGTTCATAGGCCAATTTCAAATTGCGTCTGAGTCTATCAACATATCCCTTGTGGGAAGCGGCAGAACAATGGTCTATGGAAGGGCCAAAGGCCAGATCTACTGGCAGTCTTGCTTCTCTCCCGAACATAAGTCGATAGGGTGAGTACCCTGTAGCGTCACGGGTGGTGCTGTTGTATGCATGCACAACTGCCGCTATGTGGCTGCTCCAATGCTGCTTCTTTTCACTGCTTAAAGTCCCCAGCATGTTGAGCAGGGTTCGGTTGAACCTCTCCGGCTGAGCATCACCTTGTGGATGGTAGGGGGTAGTCCTTGTCTTCTTAATCCCCAAGGAATCCAGGAGCTTCCGGATCAGTCGACTTTCGAAATCCCTTCCCTGGTCTGAATGAAGCCGTTGTGGTAGCCCATAGTGTACGAAGTATTTCTCCATAAGCACTTTGGCCACAGTGGAGGCCTTTTGATCTTTGGTTGGGAAAGCCTGGGAATACCGGGTGAAATGGTCGGTTACTACCAGAACATTCCCTAGTCCACTCAGGTTGGGTTTGAGGCAGAGAAAATCAATACATACCAGATCAAGCGGGCTTTGACTTTGCAGAGGACCCATTGGGGCAGCTTGATGGGGTAGAGTTTTTCTCTGGATGCATCGTGCACATGAATGGCAGTATTCCTCAACTACAGCCCTCATGCAGGGCCAATAGAAACGGTCCCTAACGAGTTGGAAAGTCCTTTCCGCCCCTAGGTGGCCATGGTTGTCATGCAGAGCAACCATGACAGTCTCTCAGTGTTTCTCAGGCAGGAACAACTGCCATTTGTCTTCCAGGTCATCAGAGGGGCCCCTTCGGTAGACCACTCCCTGACGCACCTGCAACCTGTCCCACTCCTTCTTCAACAGGCGAGCTACCTTTGAGGGGTGACGTAGGAGTCTGTTCGGATCCTGATTCTCCAGGGCCTCCAGAACCAATCTCTCCATGGGGTCTTCCAATTGGTCGGATCTCAACTCCTTTTTGGACAGTTTTGGCAAGTTATCTTCCCCCAGTTGGGTTACCTCACAGTACTGCTTGGGAACTCCTACTACGGTAACCCATATCTCTTCTGCTCTTGAGCCTCCACTGGCTTGGAGTTCAGCCCCTTGACAGAGGGCCCGCACCCCGTCGGGTGCCAATTGGGTCCAGTCTTCTGCACTGCAGGTGGGGACATGAGATCTTCTAGACAAGGTGTCCGCATCTCGATTTCCAGCCCCAGGCCTGTATTTCAGGCTGAAATTGAAGGCAGACAGCGCTGCCAGCCACCTATGTCCTGTGGCATCCAGCTTTGCTGTGGTGAAAAGATAGGTGAGGGGGTTGTTGTCCGTTTTCACAGTGAAGTCTGCTCCATACAGATAATCTCGGAGTTTGTCAACTACGGTCCACTTGAGGGCCAGGAACTCCAACTTATGAGTAGGATAGTTCTTTTCGGACGGGGTCAGGCTTCTGCTCACGTATGCAACGGGTCTCAGTTGCCCTTCATGCTCCTGGTAGAGCACTCCTCCCAGACCATCATGCCTGGCATCTACGTGGAGTTCATAAGGCTTCTTTGGGTCTGCATAGGCCAGAACAGGGGCAGTGGTTAAGTTCTTTTTCAACATCTGGAAGGCATCTTCACACTTCTCATCCCACTGGTCCTTGACAGACTCCCCAGGCTTCCTAGGGCCCGAATTAATCCTCTTCCCCCTCCGTCTTGAGCAGCTCATTCAGAGGCCTGGCTATCCGAGCAAACCCCTCCACAAACCTCCTATAATAGGAACAGAATCCCAAGAAGGATCTGAGTTCTGTCACAGTGGCGGGCCTCGGCCAGGAGGTAACTGCCTTAAATTTTTCGGGGTCTGTGGCCACCCCATCTTCAGACACTATGTGTCCCAGATAGTTGACTGATGACTGATAAAATTGGCATTTTTCAGGTGAGAGCTTGAGTCCCTCCTCACTGAGTCTCCTCAAAACTTTCTCCAGCCTCTCTTCATGTTCTTCCAAGGTCCTCCCGAAGACAATGATGTCATCTAAGTAAACGAGGACCTCAATGAGGTTCAAATCTCCTACAGTCTTCTCCATGAGATGTTGGAAGGTGGCTGGAGCTCCAGACAGACCCTGAGGCATCCGGTCGAATTCGAAGAACCCCACCAGGGTTATGAAAGCCATCTTCTCTTTGTCTTCTGGATGCATCGGGATCTGATAGTACCCGCTCTTGAGGTCCATGACACTGAACCACTTGGCTCCAGACAAGCTCTGTAGAGCATCCTCTATCCTCTGAGTGGTATACTGGTCCGGTATGGTTGTCCTGTTGAGGGTCCTATAGTCTATGCACAGCCTCAATGACCCATTCTTCTTCCGGACCACCACTATGGGGGAGGCATAGGGACTTTTAGATTTTCGAATCACCCCTGTTCGCTTGAGCTCGGCGAGCTGCTCCCTCAAGTCTTCAAGGTCTGCCAATGGAACCTGCCTAACCCTCTCCCTGAAGGGCTTGTCTTCCTGGAGGCGGATTCGATGGGTGGCACTCCTAGCACATCCCACATCAAATTCATCTTGGGAGAAGATCTTTTCCCACCTGGTCAACTGGGCCTTGGCTCTCTCTTTCCAAGCCCTGAGCAGGTTTGGGTTCTTCATGGAAAGTTTCTCCCACACAGTACTTTCTCCATCTGTCTTCTCCACATCCGACAAAGCAACTGGGGTAGCTGGGCTCACCCGGCCCAGCAACAGCCTGGCTGGGATTTCCATGGGACCATTCGTAGTATTCCTGACACTCACAGGTACTTTACCGGGAGCCTTCTTCAGGGCCCTCACCGGGACTACTTCTGGGACTACATCTAAGCCCGAATGTTTTTCCCTTGGGTCGGGTTCCCACATGACAAAGGAACCAGGCTGCTCCCAAGTGAGTTTCACTGTGGCTTTCAAGCAGGCTACTTCACCGGGCTGCAGCACTATTCCCCTTCTTCCCAGCCTCCTGACCTTCCCTACCCCCTCTTCCGGGGCCTTCTGTTCCAGGATCAGTCGTTGGTAGGCTGTCTTCAACATTGGGTGGATCTCAGTGACTGTGGGGTCTTTCCTTCTTGTCAGAGGGGCCAAGAGTCTTTGGACCAGATCCGTGTTTGTCCCTATTATTAGGGAACTCTTGTTAGCTCCAGGCGGTCGGAGGCACACCACAGCTAAGGTATCGAACACTTCAGCCTTTCCGGCTATGGACGGGTCGAAAGTCAGTTTTATGGGCAGATAGCCATCATAAGAGAAACTCTCCGTCCCAATCCCCCATATCTCCAACTCTTCAATCTTCTGGATGGGTAAGTGACTTAGGTGCCTGTCATAAAAGTCCCTGTACAACAGAGTCACCTGCGCCCCAGTATCCAATATGGCTCTTGTGTAGACTAAACAAAAAACAAAGGAGAAAGGAGGGCGCACCAACCTAGTGCATTACCACTTAAACATTTTATTTAAATTATAAAAAGTAGTAATCCTACTCACAATCAAAGCTTAAATGAAAGCTTATCGGAAAAATCAGCTGGAATTTTTCGGCACCTGCCGACTGGACTCAATGACAGAGAGGGTCTGACAATACCTCAAACCTTTGGATAGCTGACGCGTTTCTGGGGCGCACCCCTTTCCTCAGAGCCTAGATGGTCCATAAAAGCTCTCCCCCACAAAGACCTCCATTATATGTGTGTGTGCACACATGCAGAGCCATCAGCTCAGGTGACCACCAATTAGCAAGTCCCGCCTCCCACTCCTAGATAGCCCCACCCTTATGGGTGGGGCTTCCACTAACCCCCTTCCCACACAAATAGAAGACACCCCAGCAACCACTCAAAGATGACCTGGGGGGGGGGGGGCTGGACCCTTTAGAAAAGATTAGCAGGAAAGAATGGGCATTATATCCCCACCTTCTAGAAACACTGGCTATTAATAAGCCATCATGTCCTCTAGTGAAGCAGGCCGCCAATACAGCCATGCGTGTCCTCCATAAGGATACCCTCCAAAAGAATGGCCTATTAGGATGTAATCACCTCATATACCGGGGGTGTGTGTAGAGGGAGGGGTATTGGTGTAGACCAATATCAACATATATAGTGTGGTAGAGGGCAGTAGGAACCGAAAAGATCTTACCCCAAGAAATGGAAGCAAAAACAGTTCCTCCTGGCGCGGCATAAGCGGTGGCTGTATTGTCACTGCAGACGTCCCTGCTAATCCGCTGGGACGCACGCTGTCTAACAACCAGGAAGTGCGGGTACCTCCTGCGTTCCAGCCCGCACTTCCGGTTCTTTCGAGACTTCCGGTTCTGCCGAGACGTCAGTTCCGCTCCCCTATACACAGCACGCCTCTAACCAACAGACCAGGAAGTGCGGGTGTGTTTGCATTCCACCCGCCACTTCCGGTCCGTCTAAAAGGCCTCCCAGCGCTATTTTTTAAAAACAATGGCCAATCTGGTAGTGTAACAAGCCAAATGGCGTCACTCCCTCTAGTGGCCAAATATAAAATTGGCACAAACCTATATAATGGAGCCAAATGCCAACCAGGGGTCACAAATCAGAGCTGGCTGATTTATCCTCAAAACATGGCCACACACACAATAATAAATTAGTCTGAAGAAGAATTCAGAAATCATTATAAAGGAAAGCAGACAAAGGAGGAGGGCTGGTCATACAGGACAAAGACCAGTACCTAGAGGAAGCCTTTAGGCTAATTGGGGATGTAAATACCTATGAGAGGCTCCTATGGGATCCAACTGTGAGCTACAATGAAGCTTTCAAAAAATTGTTGGACAGGGCACTACAAAGTAAGGTCTTGAGCAAAAGTGAATACCAGTTCCTATACTCGAAACATCCGGTGGTCCCTCACTTCTATCATATCCCGAAGGTACACAAAGATATGAGAAGACCGCCAGGTAGACCCATCATTGCAGGAATCGATAGCCTGACCAGCAACCTTGGGAGCTATATTGATTACTTCCTGCAAGGCCTAGTGACAAGTTTGCCATCATACATCAAAGATTCAGGCCATGCATTGGAAATACTAACTGCATATAAATGGGAAAAGGGATATAGATGGCTTTCGCTTGATGTAGCGTCCCTATATACGTCCATCCAGCATGAGTTTGGTCTCCGAGCCATTGAGTATTATCTGGCAGAGGCGCATCTGTTTAGCCCACAGCAGGCACGGTTCATTTATGACTGCATAGAGTTTACTTTGACTCATAATTATTTTTCATTTTTGGACTGTTTCTACAGGCAGGTGAGGGGCACAGCGATGGGGGCTAGGTTCGCTCCCAGCTATGCTAATTTGTTTATGGGGTATTGGGAACTTAAATATATTTGGGCCAATAACCCCTTTGGGAGGAACCTAGTCCTGTACTCGCGGTACATTGATGATGTTCTTATCATCTGGAATGGCACCGATGAAGAACTGGATGGGTTCCTGTCGCATTGTGCGGGAAACCCTTTCGGGATCTCTTTCACGCATGTAGTAGACGAAAAATCTCTGATATTCCTAGATCTAGAACTGAGGTCAGATGACAGTGGTAGAATCTATTCAAAAACCCATTTTAAACCAAGTGCGGGCAATTCCTATTTGCATGCCCACAGTCATCACCATCCAAGGTGGATTAAGAATGTCCCCTTTGGCCAGTTCTGTAGACTCAGGCGGACATGCACCCTGAAGAAAGACTATGAAGAGCAAAGTCTTATCCTAAGAGATAAGTTTAAGGAGAAGGGGTATGGAGAAGTGCATATAGAGGAGGCTTTTCAAAAATACCTGCAGTTGTACAGAGAAGGTAATGCTGGAAGTGTTGAAAGCACAAAGCATGCAGAAGATGAACCATCACAGGTGAGGTTCTGCACCAGGTACAACAATAAAGTACCTACTATACACAAAATCTTCAAGAAAAACTGGAAGATTTTGGAATCAGACCCTCTTTTGAAGACATGCCTCCCACCCCATCCCAACTTAGTATTTAGGAGACCAAAAGACTTGAGGAGCATCATTGCCCCGAGTAGGGTGAAGAGAAATAAGGATAAAGGGCTTAATAGCATTTGGACGACTATCTTCGATCAAAAAGGTAGCTATAGATGCGGAGGGGGCAACTGTAGAAACTGTGTGCATATGTGTCACAGGAAAAAAGATGTGACCGGTGCAGATGGGAAGAGCCACAAGATTAAACAATTCATTAATTGTGGCACCCCCTACGTCATCTATGGTTTACTCTGCCCGTGCGGTCTCTTATATATTGGTCGTACATCTCGACCAATGAGGACTAGGATGAATGAACATAGGAGTAACATCTTGACAGAGAAAGATAAATGTTCAGTGCCTAGACACTTTAAGGAATTCCATGATAGCAGCATAGATGGTCTCAAGGTCTTTGGTATAGAAGCCATATCAAGTAATTTGGATAATGGCAAAAAATACCAGATTTTGTGCAAAAGAGAGGCCTTCTGGATTTTCACCCTGAAAACTATGGCCCCGCAGGGCCTCAACGAGGAAATAGAGCTGCATAACATAGTGTGATCACAGCTAGACCAGTGTGGACAGTTTAGGGATGGGGTTTGGTCCCTGCCCCTTGCTGATGGTCTACTGTCATCACATCTGGCATGAGCAAATGGACTTTTCCCTTTGCATCATGGCTAAATATCTCCCATTAGTCGCTATAGGTGGTGCTTGATAGGGTAGCTTATGGCACTGCCATGTGGCCACCTCTGGGCAACTAGGTTTCGTAGATGAGAGTAGCTCTTTAGGTCTATAGGGCTGCACATAGGTGATTGTCAGGGAGATCTTTTTTGGGTACCTGTTGTGAGTTTTAACGGGGGGTTGCTTTTTTAACAATATAATATACTTAACTGCTGTATGTTTTGGATATGATGAGAACTGGGCTCTCTACAGACCCACGAGTTTCCGGGCCTCAATTTTAAATGTACAAATAGTAAGGCCATTGAGATGTGTGCCTCTGGTAGATTACCCAGGGCACCTGTCTTTATTGGTTTGGACGTGAGTCCAAATAGGAGAATATCTCGTGGGTAGTGATGAGCCGAACACCCCCGGGTTCGGTTCGCACCAGAACCCGCGAACGGACCGAAAGTTCGTACGAACATTAGAACCCTATTAAATACAATGGATGCGAACGTTCGAATTCTAAAGTGCTAATTATAACAACTATTATGCATGTTATTGTCCTAAAAAGGGTTTGGGAACCCGGGTTCTGCACCAGGGGACATGTATCAATGCAAAAAGAAGTTTTAAAAACGGTCGTTTTTCGGGAGCAGTCATTTTAATGATGCATAAAGTGAAAAAAAAAAGTCAAATATTCCTTTAAATATCGTACCTGGGGGGTGTCTAAAGTATGCCTGTGAAGTGCCACGTGTTTCCCGTGTTTAGAACTGTCCCTGCACAAAATGACACTTCTAAAGGAAAAAAAAGCCATTTAAAACTTCTTGCGGCTTTAATGTAATGTCTGGTCCCGGTAATATGGATGAAAATCTTTAAGAAAAATGGCATAGCTACCTCATGACCCCCCCCCCCCTACCCCAGCCCATTACCAGCCCCTTTGGGTCTTGTATGGATATTAAGGGGAACCCCGCACATAAAATAAAAAAGGCCCTATATACTCTGAACAGCCGTATACAGGCGGTGCATACAAGACAGGGACTGTAGGTTTGTTCTTATGTAGAATGTGTTTGTAATTTTGAACAGGTACATTGTTGAAGTGTAGCTCCAGCCCAAAAATCTATTTTTAAACTTTTTGGGAAACATAGGTAAGGGTTATCACCCCTGTAACATTTGTTTTGCTGTCTGTGCCCCTGTTCAGAACATTTCACCTCACTTTCCGTCCCAATGACAACTGTTTTTGAAATGTGGTGTTTTTCTTGAAACAAGGATTGCTGATAAAGCATCAGTACAGATGAGACACCTTTCTCCCATATTTATTCTTACAGGAGAGAATTTTCCTTTCTAGGGGTAGATTTCCTCTCACTTCCTGTTGTCTTCTTTCGTTTGCAAGTAGGAGTCGTTTGTAAGTTGGATGTTTGAAAGTAGGGACCTGCCGTATATACTCTGCAGAAATAGGCCCCTTAGTTGTTGGTGTTGGCACAACACTGTAAGCACTCACAGTTACTCTTGGTTGGTGCTGGAACGCCCTGCTGTCAACTATTATATCAGGAATTTTAATTACATATAATTGTTGAACAGTGGTAGTAAAAATTGGGGCTTTGATGGTGGTGCTGGTGCCACAACACTGTAAGCCCTGACAGTTACTCTTGGTGGGTGCAGCAATGGGCCCTGCTGTGAATTATTAGATCAAGAATTGTAATTGCATGCCCCTGTTGAACAGGGGCTGAAAAATTGGGCTTTTCGTGGTGGTGGTGGTGGTGGTGGTGTTGCCACAACACTGTAAGCCCTCAGAGTTACTCTTGGTGGGTGCAGGAATGGGCCCTGCTGTGAATTATTAGATCAAGAATTGTAATTACATGCCCCTTTTGAACAGGGGCTGAAAAATTGGGCCTTTCGTGGTGGTGGTGGTGGTGGCGTTGCCACAACACTGTAAGCCCTCAGACTTACTCTTGGTGGGTGCAGGAATGGGCCCTGCTGTGAATTATTACATCAAGAATTGTAATTGCATGCCCCTGTTGAACAGGGGCTGAAAAATTGGGCCTTAGGCACTGGTGGCACAACACTACAACCCCTCACAGATACTGTACTTGGAGCACAGCAATGAGCCCTGTTGCAAAGTATTGCTTCAAAAATTGTAATGACACGCCCCTGTTAAACAGGGGCTGAAAAATTGGGCCATAGGCACTGGTGGCACAACACTACAACCCCTCACAGATACTGTACTTGGAGCACAGCAATGAGCCCTATGGCAAATTATTGCTAAAAAAATTGTAAGTACACGCCCCTGTAAAACAGGGGCTGAAAAATTGGGCCTTAGCCACTGGTGGCAGCACCCATAAACAAAAATGATCTTCCAAGCTATCATCATCAATCGTATCATTGAGGACTCGGAGGAGGAGGATAGCCAGTCAACATAACAGCACAGGCACTCAGCATCAGCATCAGTCTTGAAGGGACGTGACATGTTAAAATCAATTAGTCTGTTATATCAGCATCAGGTGTGTGGTAGCTGGTGGTGATCCAAGACTGGTTCATCTTGATGAAAGTCAGTCGATCAACCGAGTCGGTGGACAGGCGCACCCTGTGATCCGTGACAAATCCTCCAGCAGCACTGAATGTGCGTTCCGAAAGAACGCTGGATGCAGGACAGGCCAGTAGCTCAATTGCATACTGTGCAAGCTCTGGCCAGTGATCCATCCTCAAGACCCAGTAAGCCAGAGGATTTTCGGTGGGGAAGGTGTCCAAGTCTGACCTTGCCCCTAGATATTCCTGCACCATGTTTATCAGACGCTGGCGATGGTTGCTGGAACCAATCATACTTTGGGGCTGCGGACTAAAGAATTGTCTGAACGCATCGGTCAGACGACCACCTTCCCCACCGCTCCTTCTTTGACTGGCCGAAGCCTCAGCAACTCGTTGTCCTGGACCAGGAGTTTGTAACCTCCCAGTCTCTGGGAACGCGTTGCACAGACCTTTCTGCAAGGCCTCCCGGAGTTGTCTCATCCTCTGCTCCCTCTGCGACGGTAACATAAGGTCCGCAACCTTACCCTTGTACCGTGGATCAAGGAGAGTGGCCAGCCAGTAATGGTCCCTCTCCTTGATCCGAAGAATACGAGGATCCTTCCGCAGACTTTGCAGGATCAGGGAGGCCATGCAGCGTAGGTTTGCTGAGGCATTCGCTCCGGAGTCCTCTGGGTCACTAAGGACGACATGATCCGCAGTCACCTCCTCCCAGCCACGTACAAGTCCACTGGTTTCTTGGGACTGTAAATCATCCCTAAAAGACTGCTGCTGATGATGCTGAGTGCCAGCCTCCACCTCCATGCTGACACAATCCTCCTCCTCCTCCTCCTCCTCCTCTTCCTCTTCCTGTGCGATGGGTGGGACAGAAGGAACACTGTCTGGGTAAAGGGGGCCTTGAGAGGCAAGGAAGTCCTCCTCTTCCTGCCTCTGTTCTGCCTCAAGTGCCCTGTCCATTATTCCACGCAGCGTGTGCTCCAACAGGTGGACAAGAGGTACAGTGTCACTGATGCATGCACTGTCACTGCTCACCATCCTCGTGGCCTCCTCAAATGGTGCCAGGACAGTGCATGCATCCCTGATCATGCCCCACTGGCGTGGAGAAAAAAAACCAAGCTCCCCTGACCCTGTCCTGGTGCCGTAGTCGCACAGGTACTCATTGATGGCCCTCTGCTGCGTGTGCAGCCGCTGCAGCATGGCCAACGTTGAGTTCCACCTGGTGGGCATGTCACATATAAGGCGGTTCTTGGGCAGGTTCAACTCCTTTTGCAGCTCAGCCAGGCGAGCACTGGCATTATAAGATCTGCGGAAATGCACACAGACTTTCCTGGCCTGCCTCAGGACATCCTGTAAGCCCGGGTACCTGCCCAAGAACCGCTGCACCACCAGGTTAAGGACGTGAGCCACACAGGGCACATGGGTCAGTTGTCCCTGTCGGAGGGCGGAGAGGAGGTTGGTGCCATTGTCGCAAACCACCATTCCTGGCTTAAGCTGGCGTGGCGTCAACCACCTCTCGGCCTGGCCCTGCAGAGCAGACAGGACCTCTGCCCCAGTGTGGCTTCTGTCCCCCAAACACACCAGCGCAAGCACGGCATGGCATCTTTTTGCCTGCGTACTTGCGTAGCCCCGTGAACGGCTACGGAGCACCGCTGGTTCATAGGACAAACCACAGGAAGAGGCCATGGAGGAAGAAGAAGAGGAGGGGGTGGAGGAGAGAGGTGTGTCACAACCAGTAGTAGCATTTTGGAGGCGTGGCGGTGGGACAACCTCCAACACTACTGCACCTTGTCCTGCATCCTTCCCAGCTGCCAAAAGAGTGACCCAATGGGCCGTGAAAGAAAGGTAACGTCCCTGTCCATGCCTGCTGGACCATGAGTCAGCGGTAATATGCACCTTACCGCTGACCGCCCTGTCCAGCGAGGCCAAGACATTGCCTTCCACATGCCGGTAGAGAGCCGGAATAGCCTTCCGTGAGAAAAAGTGGCGTTTGGGAACCTGCCACTGAGGAACCGCACATTGCACAAACTCACGGAAGGGGGCCGAGTCTACCAACTGAAAAGGCAGCAGTTGAAGCGCTAGCAATTTAGCCAAGCTAGCATTCAACCGCTGGGCATGTGGATGGCTGGGAGTGAACTTCTTTCGACGGTCCAGCAGCTGGGGCAGGGAAATTTGCCTGCTAGAATCGGACGTCGGTGTACTGCTAGCAGAGTGGCCGCAAGTACTTGGCTGTGACACACCTAATTCTACACCTTCATTCCTCTCAGTGCATGTTTCAGAGAGGACTGAAGTTATAGTGGGGTTGGAGATCCCAGCTGATGCGGTGCAAGGAGAGGTCCGCTTTGTTCTTTGGTGTGGGTCTTTGAGGTAGGCTTGCCAACGAGCTGCATGGCAGGTCAACATATGTCTGGTCAGGCATGTGGTACCCAAGCGGCTGATGTTTTGGCCACGCGATATACGCTTGAGACATATGTTGCAAACAGCAGCTGTGCGATCTGATGCACTAGCCTCAAAAAAGGCCCACACCAAGGAACTTTTTGAATGACGGGCAGAGGCAGCGCCCTGCACAGGCGGAGCTCTGCGGTGTGATTCCGTCGGTGTACTGCCCTTACGCTGGCCACCAAAGGGCATCCTGTCTCGTTGGAGATGTGCCTCCTCCTCATCCTCCTCCTCCTCTCTCCTATTAGGCACCCACGTGGAGTCAGTGACCTCATCATCCCCTCCCTCCTCATCACTGGAGCCAATCTGGCAGTATGCTGCAGCTGCTGGAACATGACTGCCAGATTGGTGTCCTTCTTGAGTATCCCCTCTGTCTGCTCTCACCCTACTGCCTTCCTGTAGCTGGGTTTCATCATCAGACCCTTCGAAACGCTGGGCATCCTCCTGGAGCATGTACCCAACACTGTGCTCAAACAGTTCGGGGGACTCCTCAGGAGGAGGACATGGTGGGTCTAGGGAAGGAGTGACTGATGATGAGTCTGACATTGATACCAGGGAAGAGGACGCTTTGGCAGCTGCTTTGCCAGTACCCTGAGCCTGGGTGAGAGAGGATGAGGAGGAGGAGGAGGGCTTGGTCATCCACTCTACCAAGTCTTCGGCATGATGTGGCTCAACATGTCCAGCTGCCGAAAAGAAGGACAAGCGTGTCCCATGGCCATGTGCTGATGACAATGCACCGCGTCCACGACCAGCACTGTTGCCCCCAGACACAGAGCCTGCTTGCCCTCTTTTATTGCCTCCTGACTGTCTGCCTCTCCTTGTTTGCCTTCCAGACATTCTAATAGATGGCCTGCAGGGAGATGGGAAAAAAGCAATAAGGGCTACCTTCAGGTGTCCTTCTCTGTCCCTTGAAACAAGGACTTGCACAGTGAAAGAAACTGACACTCTCCCTACCTACAGTTTTCTGTCCCTAGAAAAAATGTTTTTTTTAAGCACAATATAGCACAAGGAGAATTCACTCACTGTCCTTCCAGGTCCCTAGAAACAAGGACTTGCACAGTGAAAGAAACTGACACTCTCCCTACCTACAGTTTTCTGTCCCTAGAAAAAATGTTTTTTTAAGCACAATATAGCACAAGGAGAATTCACTCACTGTCCTTCCAGGTCCCTAGAAACAAGGACTTGCACAGTGAAAGAAACTGACACTCTCCCTACCTACAGTTTTCTGTCCCTAGAAAAAATGTTTTTTTAAGCACAATATAGCACAAGGAGAATTCACTCACTGTCCTTCCAGGTCCCTGGAAACAAGGACTTGCACAGTGAAAGAAACTGACACTCTCCCTACCTACAGTTTTCTGTCCCTAGAAAAAATGTTTTTTTTAAGCACAATATAGCACAAGGAGAATTCACTCACTGTCCTTCCAGGTCCCTGGAAACAAGGACTTTCACAGTGAAAGAAACTGACACTCTCCCTACCTACAGTTTTCTGTCCCTAGAAAAAATGTTTTTTTTAAGCACAATATAGCACAAGGAGAATTCACTCACTGTCCTTCCAGGTCCCTGGAAACAAGGACTTTCACAGTGAAAGAAACTGACACTCTCCCTACCTACAGTTTTCTGTCCCTAGAAAAAATGTTTTTTTTAAGCACAATATAGCACAAGGAGAATTCACTCACTGTCCTTCCATGTCCTTGGAAACAAGGACTTTCACAGTGAAAGAAACTGACACTCTCCCTACCTACAGTTTTCTGTCCCTAGAAAAAATGTTTTTTTTAAGCACAATATAGCACAAGGAGAATTCACTCACTGTCCTTCCAGGTCCCTGGAAACAAGGACTTTCACAGTGAAAGAAACTGACACTCTCCCTACCTACAGTTTTCTGTCCCTAGAAAAAATGTTTTTTTTAAGCACAATATAGCACAAGGAGAATTCACTCACTGTCCTTCCAGGTCCCTGGAAACAAGGACTTTCACAGTGAAAGAAACTGACACTCTCCCTACCTACAGTTTTCTGTCCCTAGAAAAAATGTTTTTTTTAAGCACAATATAGCACAAGGAGAATTCACTCACTGTCCTTCCAGGTCCCTGGAAACAAGGACTTTCACAGTGAAAGAAACTGACACTCTCCCTACCTACAGTTTTCTGTCCCTAGAAAAAATGTTTTTTTTAAGCACAATATAGCACAAGGAGAATTCACTCACTGTCCTTCCAGGTCCCTGGAAACAAGGACTTTCACAGTGAAAGAAACTGACGCTCTCCCTACCTACAGTTTTCTGTCCCTAGAAAAAATGTTTTTTTTAAGCACAATATAGCACAAGGAGAATTCACTCACTGTCCTTCCAGGTCCCTAGAAACAAGGACTTGCACAGTGAAAGAAACTGACACTCTCCCTACCTACAGTTTTCTGTCCCTAGAAAAAATGTTTTTTTTAAGCACAATATAGCACAAGGAGAATTCACTCACTGTCCTTCCAGGTCCCTGGAAACAAGGACTTGCACAGTGAAAGAAACTGACACTCTCCCTACCTACAGTTTTCTGTCCCTAGAAAAAATGTTTTTTTTAAGCACAATATAGCACAAGGAGAATTCACTCACTGTCCTTCCAGGTCCCTGGAAACAAGGACTTGCACAGTGAAAGAAACTGACACTCTCCCTACCTACAGTTTTCTGTCCCTAGAAAAAATGTTTTTTTTAAGCACAATATAGCACAAGGAGAATTCACTCACTGTCCTTCCAGGTCCCTGGAAACAAGGACTTGCACAGTGAAAGAAACTGACACTCTCCCTACCTACAGTTTTCTGTCCCTAGAAAAAATGTTTTTTTTAAGCACAATATAGCACAAGGAGAATTCACTCACTGTCCTTCCAGGTCCCTAGAAACAAGGACTTGCACAGTGAAAGAAACTGACACTCTCCCTACCTACAGTTTTCTGTCCCTAGAAAAAATGTTTTTTTTAAGCACAATATAGCACAAGGAGAATTCACTCACTGTCCTTCCAGGTCCCTGGAAACAAGGACTTGCACAGTGAAAGAAACTGACACTCTCCCTACCTACAGTTTTCTGTCCCTAGAAAAAATGTTTTTTTTAAGCACAATATAGCACAAGGAGAATTCACTCACTGTCCTTCCAGGTCCCTAGAAACAAGGACTTGCACAGTGAAAGAAACTGACACTCTCCCTACCTACAGTTTTCTGTCCCTAGAAAAAATGTTTTTTTTAAGCACACTATAGCACAAGCACAAAACACACTGACACTCTCCCTACCTATCCTTCTCTTTCCCTAAACTAAAGGAATCCAGGTTAAGCAAGAAAGAAATAAAAGTCACTGTCCCTGCCTATGCTGCTCTATCCCTGCTCCGGAACACACTACACTAGGCCGCCGTGCTGGCGGCCTTTTATAGTGTGGGGCGTGTACTAAACACCCTCAGCAATAATTGGCCACAGGCATCCTGCCTGTGGCCAATCATTGCTCTCCTCGCTGCCGGCGCTGTGATTGGCCAAGCATGCGGGGTCACAGTGCATGCTTGGCCAATCACAGCGCCTGGATGACACTGCGATGGCGTAGTGCATTGTGGGCCGTTCGCGTCACTCGAATTTGGCGCGAACGGCCCAAATCGTTCGATCTTCGTCGAACGATCGAACAGCCGATGTTCGAGTCGAACGTATGTTCGACTCGAACACGAAGCTCATCCCTACTCGTGGGTCTGTCACACAGTGGGTTGGTGGACATTATAAATTACTGATACATACGTGTTTAGCATACTATTTACCGTTCTTGCTCTTGTGTGTGTATACAGGTATATTGTGTGTGCATGTATACACCTTTTCCTTAGGAGTAATGCTGCTGGTTCTTTGAATATTACAATTAATAATTTTAATCCATAATTTTAATTACGTATTTTATATGAAATTGTGTATTATAATTTATTCCTTTTATATATATTTGTATTTATGAATTTTATGTAATTTATGAGTATGGACCGGTAGTGTAGTGTTACCCTATCGTGTATGTTTTTTAGTCCATTGGTGGCTTTTATATCATCATTAATATTTCCCAATATTTGGGTTAGTATTGTTGTGTAACTATTTGTCCCATACCCCCTTGGGGGGTCCCATCCACTGTGTGCACTTACAACCTTTATTATTGTGTGTGTGGCCATGTTTTGAGGATAAATCAGCCAGCTCTGATTTGTGACCCCTGGTTGGCATTTGGCTCCATTATATAGGTTTGTGCCAATTTTATATTTGGCCACTAGAGGGAGTGACGCCATTTGGCTTGTTACACTACCAGATTGGCCATTGTTTTTAAAAAATAGCGCTGGGAGGCCTTTTAGATGGACCGGAAGTGGCGGGTGGAATGCAAACACACCCGCACTTCCTGGTCTGTTGGTTAGAGGCGTGCTGTGTATAGGGGAGCGGAACTGACGTCTCGGCAGAACCGGAAGTCTCGAAAGAACCGGAAGTGCGGGCTGGAACGCAGGAGGTACCCGCACTTCCTGGTTGTTAGACAGCGTGCGTCCCAGCGGATTAGCAGGGACGTCTGCAGTGACAATACAGCCACCGCTTATGCCGCGCCAGGAGGAACTGTTTTTGCTTCCATTTCTTGGGGTAAGATCTTTTCGGTTCCTACTGCCCTCTACCACACTATATATGTTGATATTGGTCTACACCAATACCCCTCCCTCTACACACACCCCCGGTATATGAGGTGATTACATCCTAATAGGCCATTCTTTTGGAGGGTATCCTTATGGAGGACACGCATGGCTGTATTGGCGGCCTGCTTCACTAGAGGACATGATGGCTTATTAATAGCCAGTGTTTCTAGAAGGTGGGGATATAATGCCCATTCTTTCCTGCTAATCTTTTCTAAAGGGTCCAGCCCCCCCCCCAGGTCATCTTTGAGTGGTTGCTGGGGTGTCTTCTATTTGTGTGGGAAGGGGGTTAGTGGAAGCCCCACCCATAAGGGTGGGGCTATCTAGGAGTGGGAGGCGGGACTTGCTAATTGGTGGTCACCTGAGCTGATGGCTCTGCATGTGTGCACACACACATATAATGGAGGTCTTTGTGGGGGAGAGCTATTATGGACCATCTAGGCTCTGAGGAAAGGGGTGCGCCCCAGAAACGCATCAGCTATCCAAAGGTTTGAGGTATTGTCAGACCCTCTCTGTCATTGAGTCCAGTCGGCAGGTGCCGAAAAATTCCAGCTGATTTTTCCGATAAGCTTTCATTTAAGCTTTGATTGTGAGTAGGATTACTACTTTTTATAATTTAAATAAAACGTTTAAGTGGTAATGCACTAGGTTGGTGCGCCCTCCTTTCTCCTTTGTTTTCTCTAGCCATATGAACACCCATTGTTCTGAGGAGGGCTGCAAGACTTCAGACTTTGCCTTTAGATGGAATTACACTACCCGTGTTTTGACGATACACCGAGAGCGCAGGAGATTTTTTTGTCATTTTCTTGTGTAGACTCCCTCCACTTGAACAGGTGCTATCGGGGAGGGACCCACTAACTTTTCTGGATATCGCTTTGAAGGGGTTTCTTTCCTTTAAACTTTGCGTTTTCCTTTTGGACTTTCTTTCGTCCGTTTCTCTTTGGACTTAGGTCTCTCTTGGGCCTGGTATGCATTGATCTCCCTCCTTTTTATGGGTGTAACTACCCGCTGAGGGATATTACACTCTTTCTTTGGGGTGCGTTCCCACTGAGGAACCTTGCGTTTCTTCTGAGGGGTCTTGTCCACTCTTTTCATGTGCTTCTCATTCAGTTTGGAGCTCACTGGAGATGATGGGCACCCGGTTTACTCCTTCATCGGGGCCCGCTGAAGTTTTCCGCCGGCTTGCGGTTATTCAGTTTTTTTTTATTGGGACTGGAACACACTTTGGCCGCATGGCCAACCCCCCCGCAGTTGAAACAAGTCATGTCCCCCCAATCTTGTAGGGATGCGGGCACTGAGGTGTTAGGGAACAGTTCCTTCCTGGGTCCTTCCCTCTCTGCTATCTCTGGATCCTTTTCCATCAGAGAGGTCAGCATCTTCAATACCTGGGACATCTGTGACTTCAAAGTATCCACCTCTGAGTCTCTTTCCAGGGTCATGGCCGTCCTGACCATCACCGGAGGAGGATTTACCGACTCAACTGGTTGGCTCCTCTTCTTCTCCTCCAGCATAGCTTCTTCCTCTCTGACTACTCGGATCAAGTCAGGGTACTACAGGCTCTTCCCGTCCTGTCTGGTACGTAGCGCCAATGCGATGGGGTCCAGGGGCTGAGATCCTCTCATCACCTGCTGAGCACGGGCCTCATCCACCTTCCGCGGGTCAATCCCCTTCTTAAGGATCATCTTATGCAGGATCTTATCCAGGCGCCTCATGAACTCTGACAGTTTCTCTCCTGTCTTTTGGTAACAGTGCTCCAGCTGGTAAGTGAGCTCAGTGATTTTCTCTGTTCCACCGAACACATTCTGCAGAATGTCCAGATAGTCCTGTGCATCACAGTCTGTCTTGCTTATCTTGAGGTTGCGTATGGTCTCTAGAGCAGACCCCTTCAAGCTCTCAGCAATTCTCTGCTTCTTTCTGTGGTCTGGGACTTCCCATTCTTCTAAGGCCTGAGTGGCACCGTCTAACCACTCCTCAAACCCCTCTTCACCTGAAGGTACAGGTTTCATCCCTGAGAATATTCTGAGTTTTCTGTATCCCGACATTTGGTAATCTGTAGGATCTTTCTTACACTGGGCTACAATCTCCCCTAGGACCGCGCATAATTCTGCGCTGAGGGTGGCCCGCGGCGACCCGGGACTATCTTTCTTCTCCCGTTTTTCTGCAATTTGGGGTGGGTGGTGGAGATAGTTTTGGTGTCTGAAGCCGTGCTCCTGGCTTGGGCGGCAGCGTGTGTATTCGGCTTTAAGTCTGATCATCTATTGCTTCTATACTTGGATTCTTGAAGTTCTCTGGGACTCCATTCTTCCACTCTATTAGTGCGTGGGTCAGCGAAGAATTCGACCTGACATCCACCACCCATACCTTCTGGTGCAGGGACAGTGACATCACTAGCTGCTTCACCGCTTCTTCTTGCAGATCCCTGGGAGTTCTATGACTACTACCCCGGCTGGATCTGTGCCGACCGCCTTGCACCACTGTTCTACTTCTAGTGGGTCCATGCTGGTACTTTTTGGCGTGTTACTTGCTGCAACAGGATCCGGGACTCGAGAGCCCCCACGTGTAGCGCTACCCCCAGTTAAGAGAGCCGCTGGTTTGATTTCGGGCCCTGTATACAGCACCGCCAACCCCCGGCAATCTTACTCGACCCACTCTGGCACAGTTAGGCTAGGGTTAAACTCATATCACAAGCAATAGTATTGCAAGGGGTAGTCTCTTTGCAGTAAGACAACACACTGAGACGAGAGATCAAATATAACAGTTTTACTTTTATCAAAAGGGCATAGGCAGAACAGAACACATGCAACTTGCTTACAGAGCCCTGCAGCAATAAGTGTAGCACACAACAATGGCCCAGCGTGGTAACCCACCGCGCGCAGCTATTATGGTGTACGCGCCCTGTGGCGCACTAAACAATATTCTATCACCCCTCCCTGGTCAGGCCTGACATAGAAGAAATCTCAGTCTTTTAACTTAGGATTTCTTCGCATGCAAAGTTTCGGTGGTGCACTTGATGAAACAGTATTTGTAATCCACAAGTAGGGAGTCCCAAGGAACACTATACATACTGGAGACCCTTTAACTCTGTCCTGCTACTGGTCTCCTAGTGGAACAACAAACTAACGATCGGTGGGCCAAGGCAGTCTATAGGCCTAAACACGGTAAAGTCTATTTGATTGAGCAAGTGCTTGCTCACCACTCCGGACGCGATCCCAGTCCGGGACTTCCACCTGCTGTGTCTCCGCACACAGCGTCTGCAACGATCGGGTCCCCAATCCACTGATGTCCTCACTCGACAAGTCAGGCGCCACCCAGGCTCCGCAGTGGGGTGGAAGGCTCTTCGGAAGTTGTGCAAGGCCCCAGGCTTCAGGCCTTGTACTCCAGCAGATCCGCACAGGAAGAGGCTGTTGCTTGCAGCGCGGTGTCCAAAGAGGCCGAGCTCTGCCTCGCCTCCCTCTTAAATAACCCCTCCCATGAGTCTCTGCGGTGGCCAACTGCACTCTGGGTGCCGAACGGGGTTCTGGGTAATGTAGTCCCGGGGCCTTAAAGGAGAACCCGCTACACTGGGAATAAGTAAACCCAGCCTTATAAACCCATTAGAATAAATTCCAGCCACTTGGATATATCCAAATCACGAGTCAAATCCAAACATTTGCCCTATACCTGTCACATTAAAGTTTAAATATCTAAGCATCCTCTCTTTTAGAATTTGGATCACTGAATATTTCCCCTTTATTACCCAGGTTTAGAAATAGAATAAAAATTTGGATAAAATTACCACTATCTTTTGCGATTAGGGTGAATCTCATTAAGATAATACTGATGCCTCAACTGCTATACCTGCTGCATACTACACTGTTATCCCTTTTAAAACTTTCAGGATTGTGGGGGCGGAGCCAGCGGCCGGAGCGGATGGTGTGGTGAGAGGAGAGCTCCGTCACATCAGGAGGCATACAGCAACTAACAGCGGCTTTTGAGGCAGTAAAACCTATCCATCCGGACGGCGGAATACAGGGGGAAGCCGGCTGGCACTATGGCGAAAAGAAAAGAAAGAGAGGGGCCAAGGAAACTGACTGATTTCTTCCCTCCCATGGCAGGCCGGACTATCCAAGATGGCGCCGCCGCGGGAATGTCGACTACACAGCGCCATGAGGGGGAGAACAGCGCGGTTTTTAATATGCAGGGTGAGTCACATAACAGCATTCCTTATCAGCTCCCCTACCCTTCCCCATCCAATAGGCCCATCAAACAGAAACGGGGGGTCAGCGCTCCAGGAGAAGAGAGCACTGAACAGGGAGAGGGGGACATTGCTGTGGAGCAGCCTGACTCCTATACCCAGAAGCTGGACGCTATGCCTGTATCTGGCCAGCCCATGACTGATGTGTTAATGAAAGACATGATTCTTACACTGAGGGGGGCCATACAGCAAGACATAGTTCACCTCTCCCATTCCACACACAAAGAACTGAATGCTATGGGAGATAGGATCATGTATGTAGAAACTAAGATGGAGGATTTCTCTGCAGCCCACAACGAGCTGGTGGATGCTCATGTTGACCTAGAAGATGAGCTTAAAGCCCTCCGTCTAAAAGTCTCAGATCTCGAGGACCGCGCACGCAGGAACAATGTGAAGTTCAGAGGGATCCCTGAAACGATTAAACCTGCCGAGCTGAGCACATTCCTTCAACAACTGATGAAAAAAGCTATCCCCTCTCTCACTGCGTCGGATGTCATAATAGACAGAGCCCACAGGCTGCACAAACCACAACATCTCCCTGAGAAGATCCCCAGGGATGTTATAGCCAGAATTCATTTCTTTCATGTGAAAGATCAACTTATGAGATTCTCCAGGCAAAACAGCAATCTCCCAGACCCATATGCTGGGATCACAATATACGCTGACCTATCACAGGCTACCATGAAAGCCAGAAATAATCTGATCCCTGTTACTAAAATGCTGAGGAACCACAAGATTCCCTATAGATGGGGCTTCCCGGCAAAAATTATTTGGAGAAAAACAACGAATGGTTTACCATCTCTTCCCTGGACAAAGGTTTGGAACTACTCCGTAAATGGGGACTTCTTCCCCAGAAAGGCTACCCGGAAGCTATGGATCAGACGCCACCCAGATCAAGTTCCACCGCTTATCGCAGTGCCAGGAACAATCGTGAAAAATAGTCGCATCTAAGCTACTCTAGAAAGATTTTTGTTATGTTGAACTTCCTATTTTCCCCTTGAACCCATATGCACCTCATCTGCCTTATGAAAATGACGACTTTGTCTCCTGATGTTCGGCTGACAAGGTAAACACCTTAATGACTTTACCCCAATACGGCTTTTGGGATTATCCCAAATTCAACCTGTTGATGATGACAGATCTATGTTTTGATCTCTTGACCATTGACGTTGCAATGGTCACTTGTTGTTCTATTTTTTGGTTACACCAGATTGCTGAGGTTAAATCCAATTCACAGCTTTTCACTGCTAAGAATAGAAATCTGTGCTCCAGTCAATTCCCACTTTGCACCACTAGATGTCACCGAAGCACCACGAATGACTATAATGTCACTTAAACTGTTATCTATCAATGCTAAAGGCCTCAACAGTCCTTTTAAACGCAGATCCCTCTGGAAAACGGCCATGGACAACCACTGTGACGTAGTATGTGTGCAAGAGACTCACTTTTTGGATCACAATACCCCAAAATGCTCCCATAAGAAATTTCAACATGTCTTTATGGCAAATAACAATAGCAAAAAGAATGGGGTGTTAATAGCTATTAAAGACTCTGTATCTTTTAAACTACTAGATGAGCAATGTGATAGTAATGGTAGGTATATTATTCTTGTGTCCGAAATCAATAATGAACTGTGTACGCTGGTTAATATATATGCTCCCAACAGAAGTCCAATGAAATTTATTCGCAAAATTATAAGGAAAGCAAAAGCACTGAAAAGGGGCAACTTAGTAATATGTGGAGACTTTAATGTCATCATGATTGATATGCTTGACTCCTCCTCTGAGGGGCAGAGACAAAGACCATCCCTGGGTGATTTCTGCCTAGGGGAACAACTCTATGATCCATGGCGCTGTCTCCGATCCACAGAGAGGGACTACACCTTCTACTCGCCGGTACATAAAACCTATTCTAGGATTGATTTCTTCCTGATGGACAAATACATCTTACAAAAAGTAATTAAAGCAGACATCCATTCTATCACCTGGTCAGACCATGCCCCCATCACCATTGATTTGACTTCTGCCGATAAAACGAATGCCTCGCCCCTATGGCGTAACAACACCTACCTACTCTCCCAGCCCCTTATTAAAGAGGAAATTCACAAGAAACTAATGGAATTCTTTCAATTCAATGAGACCCCCGGTGCTTCCCCCTCCACAGTGTGGTGCGCTCATAAAGCCTTCTCGAGAGGCTCCCTGATCCAAATAGCAGCTAGAGAGAAAAGGAAAAAAAACCAAAATAATAAGAGCCCATTCACACAGGGGCGTCTTTGGATCCGACTCCAAATCACCCCAGGTCGCCCCTAGTCGCCTCAGGTCGCGCTGGCTGAAGAAATCAATGTAAGTTAATGGAGCCGTCCTTATGCACACTACTGCAGTCGCTCCGACTTCAAAAAAGGTCCCTGTACTACTTCAATCCGACTCCTAGGCGACCTGTAACCATTCATTTCAATGGGAGTCGCCTCTCCCTGTCTTAATAGGAGCGACTCTCCAGGAAGATAACATACATTTATCAGGCAAAACTCTCCCTCCCCCCTCCCTCCCACAGAGCTGATTCTTGTTTGATTGGCCACTGGAATGTCTCTTGTCCTGCAGGCAACTTGGATTTGCTTTGTAAATAGCTCCAGGTCGCGCTGTGATTCATACTCAGGTCGTGTCTGAGTTGCCTCAGAAAATCGCGCTGGAAGTCGTGTTGCCCCTGTGTGAATGGGCTCTGCCGCAACTTCATGACCGCATAGCTGAATTAGAAGGTAAACACAAACAAACTGGGGACCAATCCTTATTGGAACAACTGAACTCTACTAGGGAAGAGCTGAGACTGATACTGAAATCAGATTTTGACCTTTACTATAAGAGACTCAGACTGTCATATTATTCCCAGAACAACAGAGCAGGTAAACTACTAGCGTCTCAACTGAAGAAAAGGCAAAAACAAGCGAAAATATCTATGATTACACATCCCACTGCCAACAAGTCATATAGGAACCCCAAAGATATAGCGAATACATTTAAAGATTTTTACGAAGCCCTCTATAACCTTAGCCAGGACGAGACTACCCATCAACCCACTGATAGTGAAATCACTGATTTTCTTAGACGTGTTGATCTACCGTCCCTAGACCAGAGAACGTTAGGCAAACTTAATGAACCTTTTACAGAGGAAGAAATAAAGGAAGAAATTAAGAAACTACCCACACATAAATCTCCGGGAGCAGACGGTTTTTCAGCCGAATACTACCAAAGTTTCTCATCAATACTCACCCCCAGATTAGCTGGCCTATTCAATACAGCTGCAAACACAAGCACGTTCCCCAAAGAAATGCTTCAAGCAATCATAGTGACCATACCAAAACCCGGAAAAGATCCTGCCCACCCCCAGAACTACAGGCCCATCTCACTTCTAAACTCGGACCTTAAAATCTATGCGAAAATATTGGCAAACAGATTACTACATATAACCCCCACACTCATAGGCTTAGATCAAGTAGGCTTTGTTAAGGGCAGACAGGCCCCGGATGGCACCAGAAAACTGATTAACCTACTCAGATACACAGAAATTACACACACGCCTAGCATCTTTGTAGCGTTAGACGCGGAGAAGGCATTTGACAGCGTCCACTGGTCATACCTGTCACACACACTCCATAAATTTGGAATACACGGATTCTTGCATTCAGCTGTCATGTCTCTATACACGAATCCGTCGGCCAGAGTGCTTTCATCAGGAATGCTATCTGATCCCTTCAATCTTACCAATGGAACGAGACAGGGATGCCCACTGTCCCCAATTGTCTTTTCCTTAGCTATTGAAACCCTAGCAGAACTCATTAGGTCTACTACAGATATCACAGGCCTCAAAATAGGACACATGGAAAACAAACTAGGATTATTCGCAGATGATGTAATTCTTACTCTTACCAACCCACTTACTTCCCTAAGTAAAGCCACGGAACTTATGCAGGACTTTGGGAAAATAACATACTATAAAATTAATACCTCTAAATGTTTTGCCCTCCACCTAAATATCCCCCCCAAAAAAGTAAACAAACTCAAGCTCCTATTCCCATGTACCTGGGATGCTCCTTCCATCACCTATTTAGGTATCCAACTGACCCACCCTACATCCAATCTATACTCTGACAACTTCCTACCCCTTTTAGAGCAAATTAAGAAGGACTTCGCACAAATCTCCAAAATCCAACTGTCATGGATTGGGCGAATCGCAGCATATCAGATGCAAGTATTCCCAAAGATTTTGTATCTTTTCAGAACCATACCAATCCCCATACCTCACAAATTTTTCTCTGAACTAGCAAAGCACCTATCTAAATTCATTTGGGGGGAAAATAAACCTAGAATAGCACTGAAAACTCTCTACCTACACAGAACTGCGGGAGGGGGGAGTTTACCGAATGCTTATGCATATTATAATGCTTCTATACTGGACCAACTGAAATTTTGGTTCTCCGGTCAGGAAGACAACCTATGGAATCAAATAGAGAGAGAGATCACTCCAACTCGTGACCTCTTTGCACTATTAATGGCTCCCACTATGCATCACAAACCCATGGTACCGGATTATCCTACTATACAGGCCACACTCACGGCATGGTCCATGTTTACCAAATTGAAATTCCCGGAAGAAACGACCCACAAGCTACACATCCCTCTCACGACCTATACATTCCTCATTTAAAACTTTTCGTCACATCACTGGAAGAAAAAGGGAGTACATTTCGATATCGCAGACATAACTCATCCTACAGCACTTGATAAACTGTTGACTCTACAAATTCGGGAGTATATACCAAAAAGAATCCTCACAATGTTACAGAAATTCCACTGACTCTTTGGGACTTTTTCCTGAGTAAAAGTAGGACACACATTAGGGGTATATCACTCTGCTATAGACTCTGTAACCAACACCTAATGAAATCCAAAACCCCTCCTATGCTCAAATGGGAGGGGGAACTACAGAAATCCTTTTCTCTATCACATTGGTTGACTGCTATTAAATATAACAGAATATCCTCAGCCTGTGTGGACCACTGGGACAATTCATGTAAAATCCTACATAGGTGGTATATCACTCCTACCCGTCTACACGTAATGTCACCCACGCTCTCCCCACTCTGTTGGCGGGAATGTCAGAACAGAGGTAATCTTCTACACATCATGTGGCACTGTAGCTCATTATCAAACTTTTGGAGAGACGTATTTTTTCTTATCTCTGACATTTCTAAAACAAATTGTGCACCAGCCCCGGAACTAGCTCTTCTTTCAATAGGGATAGAATCCTTTCACTATACACATAGGAAAATAGTAGTAAATATACTACATGCGGCACGTATAGCCATAGCGGCCAAATGGAGGACTTCAAATCCGCCGACCATAGAGGAAGTCAAAAATAGAGTAAACAATCAGAGTGTAATGGAAAAGATGCTAGCTTATAAAGTAGATAGAATACATGTTTATCGAAAATTTTGGGATCAATGGCCTCAGCCAAATATTACCTTATAGCATTGAACTATATTTATGTTGAATATAAATGAAAAAGCAAAATAATGACTGGTGGGATAGTGGCAAACCTAGAGCAGTGATATTGGAACAAGCACTAATTTACCTAACTGCATGCACACAGGTTTTGTGGTACGCTTATTTCAACTAATGTTTATACTAATTTTACAACAATACTACTCAGGCAACTCGGTTCTAGGCTTATAGCTACATAATACCCCATGAGTAGATCGAACGGCCATATTCTGGGCCGTGCTATCAGTACTTGGACATACTTATAGTCAGCCTGCTCACAGCATGATCCCGAAAGGGGTGACAGGCTCTCCAACCTAATCTTATCCGCCTTTGAGGTTCCAAGGCTAGTACAATGGAGCCAATGCTCATTAGATAATTTAGAGGTCTTAGAAGAACGGAGTTGATCTCTGATGACTGATGTATTGTTCTCTCTTTTGCAATATATGAATATGTATGTACCTACATTGTTGATATTCCAATGCGAATGTACCTGTATGTAACTTTTATATTCTCGATAAATAAAAATTGAAAGTTTAAAAAAAAAAAACTTTCAGGATTGTGAATTCCATCTTTTGTGGCCTCCTCTGGAGCAACTGCCACCCAGGATAAAACTAGAACAATTACAATACCCTACAGAGGGAGGGGGATTGGCCCTACCTAACCCCTGGCTCTATTACATAGCTGCCCAGTTACAACACTTAATCGGCACTGTCCCAGCTCCTCTAAGCCCACCTCTGGATTATCCACTCTCTACGACACGTATCATGCTTTTTCACACACACACAGGGACTTGATAGCTGAGGGCCTTGAGGTGATGGCCTTTGCAAAACTGCATAAGCATTTCCTAACTTATAACCTCATTCACAAAGTATGGAACAAGACTAAACACCTTCAGCGATTCACAGATTTTATGAAATATAGCTTGATCTGGCATAATACACATATGTGGAGCTGGCAAAGCTGCAGCATGGTGGCTGCTGAAGAGTGCATGAGATTCAGTTTCTTTCCCAGATCTTCCGGAATGGCATTTTGCTGCTTTTTGAGACGTTAAACTAAATATGTGGGCAAAAACGTATTCTTTCATTTTGGATAGCGCAAGGGAGGGTTATAACCCCTGCCAGATTTTTTTTGCCATCTGTGTCCCATTTGGAGATTTCCCTTCACTTCCTGTCCCATAGCCAAACAGGAAGTGAGCAGAAATCCCTGCAAATATAGGGAATTCCTTGGGGACCCCCAGGTCACCAGAACTAGTGTCACCATCAGAAGATTTTCTATTACTTTTCTGGGGATAACCCAAAATTTGGGATTTTCTTTTACTTTAATGTAGCGGCCTCACCCCTCTCCCTTGCTTTATCGGTTATATGGCTGTTGTCTAGGGGTACCTGGGGGAGAGAGATGATACACACCACGGCCCATGTCCTCCCGTAACTAGGAGGTGAAGGCCAGAGATTGGGCTTTTGTGTAGGTGTCCTAGAGCCAAGTCCAGTCCTTCGTCCCTGACTCCTTTGCTTAGTAACCCAAGTTCCACACAGTGAGTAGGTACAACTCAGTTTTATTCTTCTTGCCAAGCAATAAAACAGTCTTTCTCCTTTTGAATAATGGGGGTACAGATCTAGGCACAATCCTTTCCCTTTTTGCTGCTACCCACTGTGCTGTCACCAGTGGTGAATAGTCACTGCCACTGACTAGGTGATATAGAACGTGAATTACCTTCGCTCACTTTGCCCCTGTCAGAGGAAGAAATCCGTCCAAGGGAGAAGTGGAGGCCTCTCCGTCACCAGCGATGCTGCGCCGGACTCTTCGGAGAAGTTACTGCGCACCAGTCCTCACGAACTCAGACACGGGCACCCAAGGCGTTAGGGCCCCCTCGGATTCCTCCACCCTCGCGGAACTCAGTCGAAGGTACTGAACCCCAGGCATCCGCCATAGTACCTCACCCCAGGCTAAAGGTGCCTGAGATGGACTCCATCTCCGCTTCAGCTAGGCCAAAGGCGCCTAGGCCTGGAACACCGGAACGCCAGCACCCAAGCTAAAGGTGCCTGGGTGCGGCCACGTCCTCCGACTCTCTCCCCAAAATCAGGGCCTCCGCCCCTTTTATGACCTCTCCCTTTGCATCACAGCGGGTTCCCCGCCCCGCTGTACCAGCTCCAGGGGAGGACAAAAAGGCACAGTTTCGCGGTGTGAGTTCAACTCCGGCCCAAGGCAACAGCGCCACCCAGGGGCCCCAAGGAACCTCACACCACCAGAGTCCTCACATAATTCAAAGACCCGCTACACTCTCCCCCTGGTGATTTGACACTCGTCCCCAGTGTCTGGTACAAACTCACATCCCACAAAAGGTGGTGTCATAAGTTCATCCCAGAAACCAAACTACACAAATTTAACCCTGAATTGTGCCACGACCTGAATGGGAAAAGGAAAAACCTAAAACAATGTAACTATAAAAACTTTCCAATAAAACACTTTAAATATCTCACACATTTACATTCTTCCCTCCCTCTTGCTATCTAAGGACCACCCATTCTCAGTAGTCTTGACAGACGAGTCTCCTGCAGAGGGAAATAAAAGAAACATACATCCTACCAACATGTGTGTTTGCTTGGAATGAATGAGTCTATCCTAGAAGAAACCCATTCACTCCAATAAGTGCTGCATAATGTCAAAAAAAAAAAAAAAACAATCGTTGCGCAACACTGCCACCTGGTGACAGTGCCGCGGTCAAGACACTCATAACTTCCAGATGAACTCTCCGCTTGAACATTTTTCTCTGTGACCCTGCACTAAAACCCAAAGTCACTGATTTATTTTGAGTGCCAGGAGAAGGAGGGAGAACAAACAAAAAACAGCTCCCATATCTCCAACGAGTAGAATTGCCCAAATACAAAAACAAACTAGGGCACAGTCCCTGTGTTCTGGAAAAGGCACTCTGGAAAGTTCAGCCAGGAATGAAAAGAAAGCAAACGAGAGTCTTTTTTCCCTCTCTTCTTCTCTGATGCCGCGTACACACGATCAATTTTTTCGACGGTGAAAACACCGTCGAGAAAATCGACGTGAAAAACAAGGAACAGCTTGTTCCCCCCACACACGGCCGTTTTAAATGACATTTTTTTTTGGTCGAAAAAAACGACCGTGTGTGGGCTCCGCGGCAGTGTTTCCCTATGGGAAAACTGCAGCGGAAAAAAACTACGGGAATCACGACGAGAAAAATTAGAGCATGTTCTAATTTTTCTCGTCGTGATTAATGCCGTTTTTCCCGTCGAGAAAAACGACAAAAAGCCCACAGACGATCGTTTTTCTCGTCCAAAGGGAAAAATGTAATTTTTCTCGACGGGAAAAATGGTCGTGTGTACGCGGCATTACAGGTAAAACCTTGGATGAGGCAATGATATAGGCTTCAAACGATCATCAAAAGCCTCCACATGGTACTCAACACTCTTTCCTTGCTTGCGACAGATCACCACTTTGTCCGCATGAATGTGTCTTCCCAGCATCCATTTAGCTTTACAGTCCTGAAACTTCTTGGTGACCGTTGGTGAACAGGAAAAGGTACCGCCGTGCTTGCTGTACTTTCAGTTTGTCCCACACAAAGGTATCATACCATCTTTGCCGAAAGACCTCCACCTCGTAGAGCAGTTCCAGAGGCAGATACGGGTATTCCCACCCATATTCCTGAGCAACCTTCTGGCCAAAGAGACGCTGCAGCCTTGACAAAGGTGGCATAGTAGCTCGGTCTCCTTCTCCAGGTGGAACAATCGCTTCTGGGTGGCGAGGTGCGTTCACCACCTCAGTAGACCTGGGCCTAGGAGCCCGCAGTGATTGACGTTGCACTCCCGCAACAGGAGCAGGTGAAATGGATGTTGAATCCAGAAGGGGAACTTCAGACAGAGAGCCAGATTTTTCCCTAGGCGCCGGGGCCTCCACCCGGGGTGTACTTTCCCCAGTAGACATAGGTGGGTCCCTTGTAACACAGGCCAAGGGTAACTTCATTCTGTCCCATCCCTTCTGGTGGAAGATTTCGTCTATCTCCCCATCATCGCCATTGTCAGACAATGAATCCAGATCAGAGGTGTCGTAGCACTCCGCGGGCAGATAATTCCCAGTCATGGAACTATCCCCCTTGACGGCCTCTACCCACTGTGGACTACCGCCACTTTTAACCACACAGACAGTCCCAACCCCTGGCTCACCTGGGCCTTTTGAAGAACAGGGATGTCCAGGACTTTTCCTACCGGAGCCATCCAGGCCAGGCAAGCAGTGGGGCGAAGCTCTTCCACGACCACACGAGGCCATCACTAGGCCGACATTCCTCTTCGGTGGCCGGAGCAGGGAGCTGCTGGTGACCGAGGCAGCATCCTCGGATTTTTCTCTTTTCACCTCTGTTTGGGCAGTCACTTAGCCCGGATCAGTGCACACGGGGAACGCACCAGCATCAATCTCTCCCTCCGGAGTGGCAGTCCCTGTGAGGTAGTTGAGGTGGAAAGCCAGAGGCTTTTCTGTGGATGGTTCCACCTCGAAGAGGAATTCTTTGCAGACCTCACAGCGCCCAAACGGCTTCAGCTGGACCACCAGTCCCGAACAGCCGGGACAGATCACACCGAGGGCTTCCATGTCTCTACAGGTAAAGAGAGATCCATGATCGGAGCAGCTAGAGAAGACATATCCGCAAAGGAAGGAACGGAAATCCACGGAGCACTTGAAGCCATCCTCTCTCTTTGCTGCTCCATTGCGCACTGACCCACCCGCGCCGGAATCTCCACATGCGTACGTCCACGTGGCCGGACTCCTCCCACGTTCTGCACTTGTTTGCGGGCTTTTCCCTTGCCCCGCCCACGAACTACGCAGTTGTGGGTTGCCTTGTGGCGCGTTGGCCAATATGGCCGACCTACGCGGAACTCCTCCGGGCAGCAAAGTTCAAATTCAGACACCATACACATATCCCGGACGAGCCCCCACTTGTAGCGGCCTCACCCCTCTCCCTTGCTTTATCGGTTATATGGCTGTTGTCTAGGGGTACCTGTGGGAGAGAGATGATACACACCACGGCCCATGTCCTCCCGTAATTAGGAGGTGAAGGCCAGAGATTGGGCTTTTGTGTAGGTGTCCTAGAGCCAATAATGGGAGGACAGATCGAGGCACAATCCTTTCCCTTTTTGCTGCTACCCACTGTGCTGTCACCAGTGGTGAATAGTCACTGCCACTGACTAGGTGATATAGAACGTGAATTACCTTCGCTCACTTTGCCCCTGTCAGAGGAAGAAATCCGTCCAAGGGAGAAGTGGAGGCCTCTCCTTCACCAGCGATGCTGCGCCGGACTCTTTGGAGAAGTTACTGCGCACCAGTCCTCACAAACTCAGACACGGGCACCCAAGGCGTTAGGGCCCCCTCGGATTCCTCCACCCTCGCGGAACTCAGTCGAAGGTACTGAGCCCCAGGCATCCGCCATAGTACCTCACCCCAGGCTAAAGGTGCCTGAGATGGACTCCATCTCCGCTCCAACTAGGCCAAAGGCGCCTAGGTCTGGAACACCGGAACGCCAGCACCCAAGCTAAAAGGTGCCTGGGTGCGGCCACGTCCTCCGACTCTCTCCCCAAAATCAGGGCCTCCGCCCCTTTTATGACCTCTCCCTTTGCATCACAGCGGGTTCCCCGCCCCGCTGTACCAGCTCCAGGGGAGGACAAAAAGGCACAGTTTTGCGGTATGAGTTCAACTCCGGCCCAAGGCAACAGCGCCACCCAGGAGCCCCAAGGAACCTCACACCTCACACCACCAGAATCCTCACATAATTCAAATACCCGCTACATTAATTTTCAATGATAATGGTAAACAGGACAAATAGAGAGGGTGAATGTCTTTAATGGGGGTACAGACAGCAATAAAAATTGACAGGTGTACTTAACCCCTCTCCACTCCAATCTAAAACAAAAAAAAAGTCTGGCCTTTAGTTATACTTTAACCACTTCATGACCAGACCATTTTTTGCGATACGGCATTGCGTCACTTTAACTGACAATTGCGCAGTCGTGCAACGCTGTACCCAAACAAAATTTATGTATTTTTTTCCCCCACAATTAGAGCTTTCTTTTGGTGGTATTTGATCACCTCTGTGGTTTTTATTTTTTGCGCTATAAATAAATCAGTTTAGGCCGATATATATTCTTGTACATATTTTTGGTAAAAAAAAACAAAAACAATATTGGATTGGTTTGCGCAAAAGTTATCGCGTATACAAACTATGGGATAGATTTAGGGACTTTTTTTTATTGTTTCTACTAGTAATGTCGGCGATCTGTGATTTTTAGCGGGTTTGCGACACTGCGGCGGACAAATCTGACCCCAAATGACACTTTTTTTGTGGACCAGTGACATTATTACATTGATCAGTGCTATAAAAATGCAGTGAACAATGTAAAAATTACACAGGCGGGGAAGGGGTTAACTCTAGGGGCGAGCAAGGGGTTAAGTGTGTTCCCTAGGTGTGTTCTAACTCTGGGGGGGTGGGCTCACTGGGATATGACAGAGATCCCTATTCCCGATCACTGGGAACAGAAGATCTCGGACATGTCCCCTGTCAGATTGGGGATCTGCTTGTTTACACTGGCAGATCCCGTTCTGCCTCTGTACTAGGCGATCGTGGGTCCCTGGCAGACATCAAGACCGCCCAACCCACGGCATGCGCCCACAACTGCGCCGGCTGCCGTACAGGTACGGTGATTCTCTCAGCGCTTCCAACCTGCCGCAGTAAATGTGCGTGAGCTATTCCGCAAGTGGTTAAGGGAGGTTTATTCATTGCCCTCTAATATTCATTCCCATTATTTAAAACGACAACACGCTATTAGGGCACAGGGTGACATGGGGCCTGGGCTCTGTCCCCTACTCCTATTTCTTAACCGAATATCCTAAAGGCCACTTAGTGAGGACCAGTGTTAGCTGGGATAAACAATTGGGCCTATTAACTGGGGATCAGTGGGATGAGGCATTTCAGGCTATAGTTACTTGCTCTCAATGTTTCACAGAAACTCTCACAAATGTTTATCCTCCTTCGTACCCATTACACACTGCGCCTTTAAAAATATGAGCCATATTACAGACCCCTCATGCCATAGATGTGCGAACGTGGGGACTTACTTTGTGTACACTGACACTGCCCTAAATCACACTTATACTGACAGCAGGTGATAGATACAGATACATTTTTCAGGTTACTGTTTGTACATTTTGGGTGGCAAAGAATGGTAATGCTCTCCTTCTGAAACGGTCCATCTATCAATGCCAGGGTTGCTCCAGTAAATTTGAAAAATGATGGGGCCCCTGGCTTGATACTCCAGGCCTTAGTCCTGCCTACAGAGGCCTTAGTCCTAGTGAACTTACGTATCAAAGAATTTTTCAATGCCTTGCTAGATCATAATACTATCGTATTATTATTATATTTGGATATATGATGTTTAGTCGAGAAACATATTGGGGCTGATTTACGAAACGTTTTCACCATGAGTATCGGCGCATCTGTATGCGTAACGGCAGTTTTGGTATTTACGAAACATTAGCGCCGGTAACGCAGCGCTATTCCCTATTTACTATAGTGTTCTCGGCACACGGGAGGAGGCGCTCAGTGCGCCACTATGGACCTGGCGCACAGCATCTTCAAATTAAAATTTAAAGAAGCTGGAAGTGCCAATATAATGGGGGATGATGTGAGGAAGCTTAGTGACAACTGCCCAAGTAACAAATATGCCCAAAATAGAATGAGAAAGTAACTTTTTCTGAACCAGCCTGCTGCGCCGGCAATTACGTTTCTAACTGCAAGAGATCTTTTTGTGCACTGCGCGGCAATTTCACTCGTTCAAATGCGCCGGTTCACTGCGCCGGCAAAATCTTAGTAAATGTCAAGTCACGTAAATCAATTTGCATAAGTTAAACAGGCGCACCTCCTAAACTTGCCGTTATATAACAGTCCGACAGCAAAATGACATTTCTAAAGGAAAAAAAAAGGCATTTAAAAGCACTCGCGGCTATAATGAATTGTCGGCTCCCGTCAATATAGCGAAAAGTCATTGAAAGTCTTTGAAAAAAAAAATGCGTCAGGGTCCCCCAAAATTCCATTACCAGGCCCTTCAGGTCTGGTATGGATTTTAGGGGAACCCCCGTGCCAAACTTAAAAAAAAAATGGGGGTCCCCCTAAAAATCCACACCAGACCCTTATCCGAGCACGCAACCTGGCAGGACGCAGGAAAAGAGGGGGGGATGAGAGAGCTCCCCCCCTCCTGAACCGTACCAGGCCACATGCCCTCAACATGGGGAGGATGTCCCCATGTTGATGGGGACAAGGGCCTCATCCCCACAACCCTTGCTGGTGGTTGTGGGGGTCTGCGGGCGGGGGGCTTATAGGAATCTGGAAGCCCCCTTTAACAAAGGGGACCCCCAGATCCCAGCCCCCCTATGTGAAATAGTAATGGGGTACAAATGTACCCCTACCATTTCACTAAGAAAGGGTCAACATTTTTTAAAAATGACAATAGCCGGTTTTGGACAATTCCTTCATTAATGTCTTCTCCTTTCTTCCATCTTCTTCTTCCACCTTCTTCTTCCACCTTCTTCTTCCACCTTCTTCTTTTCTCCATTCGGGTTCCTTCCTCATTCTTCCTTCTTCCTTCTGTGTTCTCGTCCGCAATCTTGTTCCCTTCTTCTTTCTCCGGCCGATCCGCTTGAATTCGAGGTTCCCGCTGTGTGACGCTTCAGTTCTCTTCTGGGTCCGCTGCCACCCGGTGACCCCGCCCCCCTCTGACACCACAGGGAAAGTCCGAGTGAAATCTCCATGTGCGTCAGAGGGGGGCCGGGTCACCGGGTGGCAGCGGACCCAGAGGAGAACTGATGAACGTCACACAGCAGGAACCTCGAATTCAAGCGGATCAGCCGGAGAAAGAAGAAGGGAACAAGAAGCCGGAGCAAGATGTGGACGAGAACATCGAAGGAAGAAGGAAGATGAAGAACAAGATGGAGGAAGAAACCCGAATGGAGAAAAGAAGAAGATGGAAGAAGAAGGTGGAAAAAGAAGATGGAAGAAGAAGATGGAAGAAAGGAGAAGACATTAATAAAGGAATTGTCAAAAACCGGCTATTGTCATTTTTAACATTTTTGACACTTTTTTATGTGAAATGGTAGGGGTACATTTGTACCCCATTAACATTTCACATAGGGGGCGGGATCTGGGGGTCCCCTTTGTTAAAGGGGGCTTCCAGATTCCGATAATCCCCCTGCCCGCAGACCCCCACAACCACCGGGCAAGGGTTGTGGGGATTAGGCCCTTGTCCCCATCAACATGGGGACATGGTGCTTTGAGGGGTCACAGACCCCCAAAGCATCCTCCCCATGTTGAGGGCATGTGGCCTGGTACGGTTGCGTGCCCTCCTCTTTTCCTGCGGCCTGCCAGGTTGCATGCTCGGATAAGGGTCTGGTGTGGATTTTTAGGGGGACCCCCACGCCATTTTTTTTACGTTTGGCGCGGGGGTCCCCTTAAAGTCCATACCAGACCTGAAGGGCCTGGTACGGATTTTGAGGGGAACCCCCACGCCATTTTTTTTTTAAATTTGGCACGGAGTTCCCCTTAATAACCATACCAGACCTGAAGGGCCTGGTAATGGAATTTGGGGGAACCCCCACGCATTTTTTTTCAAAGACTTTCAATGACTTTTATCTGTATTGACGGGAACCAGCAATTCATTACAGCCGCGAGTACTTTTAAATGACTATTATTTTACTTTAGAAATGTCATTTTGCTCTCGAACTGTTATAAACATGGAAAACATGCACTACTTTACAGGCATACTATAGACACCCCCCAGGTATGATATTTAGGGCCAGTTCACACCGGATGCAGTGCAGTGCGTTTTTTTGATGCATGAAATACGCAAAGAAAGTTGATCACATTAATGCCAATGGCATAGTTCACACCACTGCAGTCCATTCCAGTGCGTTTCAGAAAGGAAAAAAAAATTGGTCATGCTACATTTTTTATGTACAGAACTGTACTGGACCACAGTAAAACACATCAAAAACGCTATGGAACGTACCAAAAATGCACTGGAATGCACCGGAACGCACCTAAATGCACCAAAGACGCACTGCAACACACTTGTCCTAAGTGAAAAGAGGGGGAAAAAAGTACTGGACTGGTGAAAAACGTGCATGCAGAAAAGCACCTGGAACGCATCCAGACTGCATTTCTATGGTGTGAACTGGCCCCTGGAACGCCCCCTTAGGGCCAGTTCACACCATAGAAACGCAATCCAGATGCGTTCCAGGTGCTTTTTTGCATGCGCGTTTTTTATGCGTTCCAGTGCATTTTTGGTAAGTTTTTGATGCATTCCAGTGCTTGTTTTTCACCCCTCTTTTTTATTAACCATAGATAAGGACAAGTGTGTTCCAGTGCATTTTTGGTGCATTTAGATGTGTTCCGGTGCGTTCCAGTGAGTTTTTGATGCGTTTTGCAGCGTTCCAGTACAGTCCAGTGCAGGTAAAATGCAGCATGTTCTACTTTTTTTGTGGAGCTGGAACGCACTGGAACAAACATTGCCATTTAGAACCATATAACCAACTTTCGATGCATTTTTGATGCATAAAAAACGCAATGCACTGCATGTGGTGTGAAATGGCCCTTAAGCAATTTGGCATATTTAAAGGCACTTCTCCTTGTTTTGTTTTTAATGTTGTCTAAATTGGTGACATTGATATATGTCCCTTAGGGTGGGACCTGGGCCCCCATTTTAAGGCCAATAACTAGAAGAAAAGCCAGCCAAGTGGGGACTAGCAAAATTAACAACTCAGTTGTATTTGTTGTATAACTTTTGCCCATGTTAGGCTCTTTGTTTGCCCCCCGGAACGGGGGTGTTTGTCCCGTCTCTAATTTTGTAGCATGCTGGATGATGTGCTTAATTTTGGACGGGGGGGGGGGGGGGGTATTTTCTGCTAGCTGCATTTGTGTTGGTCTGAGCATGCCCAGGGACTTAGGTTTTTTTTTTGGTGCTTCTTGTGTGTGAACAGCACCTGGATATTTCTGGGCATGCTCAGAGAGAGCGTGTTTTTTGGGTTAGTAATTGAAGGACATCCTTAACAGGTGTACCCACTTTGAAGTTCAGTCTCTACATTGGGTGAACTTGCATTTTGGGTGTTTCATGGACTGTGCATGTGTTTTCAATTGCCTCATTAGCACACAAAGCTATGTTATATAAAGCTTGCAGATAGCATTCTCTCCCTTGCCCTGAAAAGAGGCAAGATTGTGTGTGTGGCGCCGGTCGGCAAAATGTACATTTTGGTGTCCTTATCGAGGTTGTAACTAATGCATTTTATTTGTTATGTCTTTGCAAAACAGATGTTTGTTTTACTTTTGTTGATCTTTTTTTTTGTGTGTGGGGGATATGTTCCCCTGAAATATTTTTAATGTTGTTAATGTGTGTCATTTGTTCACTTTGATTTAAAGCTGAGGTTCACCGGATTTTTTTTTTTTTAAAAGCCAGCAGCTACAAATACTGCAGCTGCTGACTTTTAAAAAAAGGACACTTACCTGTCCAGGTCGCCTGCGACGTCGGCAGCCGAAGCCGAGCTACGGCTTGGCTCTCGGCTTCCCCCGCCGCCATCCTCGGTGAGGGAATCGGGAAGTGAAGCGCTGTGGCTTCACTGCCCGGTTTCCTATGGTGCATGCGCGAGTCACGCTGCGCCGTCCTCACTGGTCCCCGTTGTGTTCTGGGAGCCGAGTGTTTCCCAGAACACAACAGGGGGGTGACGCGAAGGGGCGGGACGTTCCCCCCCTCCCGCCGCCATCCGGTGCTTCTCCGGGCTCTCCCGTGCCATCGGGGGCCCAGAGAACGAATTGGCTGGTGCCGGATGGGAAGCATAGAAATGACTGGTGACCAGATGGTCACCAGTCTTCTCTATGACCGTCGGAGACCCGGGAGCGACGTTATGACGTCACGCCGGGTTCCCGTATGTAAACAAAGCCGTGATCTCGGCTGTCAGCATGAGATCGTGAATTTTTTTTACCGATCTCGTGCTTTCCAACCTGGAGGAGAGATGTGGGGTCTTATTGACCCCGCATCTCTCCATAAAGAGGAGCTGTCACAATAGATTCCTATTACAAGGGATGTTTACATTTCTTGTAATAGGATTAAAAGTGATCAAAAAAACAAAGTAAAAAAAAAGTGTAAAAAAATAAATAAAAAAAAATTAAGTAAAAAACCAAACAAATAATAATAAAAAAAAATGTATAACGCCCCTGTACCTGGTAACTCGCGCTCAGAAGCAAACACACACGCAAGTCCTGCCCACATATGTAAACGCCGTTAAAATCACACATGTGAGGTATTGCTGTGTGCGTTAGAACGAGTGCAACAATTCTAGCACTAGATCTCCTCTGTAATGCGAAAATGGTAACGTGTAAAATTTTTTAAAGCATCGCCTATGGAGATTTTTAAGTACTGAAGTTTGGTGTCATTCCATGAGTGTGCGCAATTTTAAAGCGTGACATGTTAGGTATCTATTTACTCAGCATAACAACATCTTTCACATTATACAAAAAAATTGGGCCAACTTTACTGTTTTGTAATTTAATACATGAAACAGTTTCTTTCCCAAAAAAAGGCGTTTGAAAATGTATTGCGCAAATACCGAGCGAGATAAAAATTTGCAATGACCGCCATTTTATTCCCTAGGGTGTCTGCTAAAAAAACATATATAATGTTTGGGGGTTCTAAGTAATGTTATAGCCATAAAATTATAATTTTTACATAAAGGAGAGAAGTGCCAGAATAGGCCCGGTGCTGAAGTGGTTCAAATATCCTATTTTTTTTTTTGTATTTATAGTAAAAAAAAACCGCAGAGGTGATCAAACAGCACCAAAAGAAAGCTCTATTTGTGTGCAAAAAATGATTACATTTTAATTGGGTTACAGTGTTGTATGAGCGCGCAATTGTCATTCAAAATGCATCAGTGCTGAAAGTTGAAAATTGATCTGGGCAGGAAGGGGGGTTTAAATGGCCAGTAAGCAAGTGGTTAATATAAGGCTACATGCACACAGACGTTTTTCCAGCCACTTGTTTGAGCGTTTTTTGCAGCTTAAAAACGGCTTTCCATGTTAGCCTATGGCCTCATGGCCACCATGGCGTTTTTGAGCTGTAAATGGCATAGCCGTTTTTAGGCCCCATGTACACAGGACGCTGGTGCAAAGTCTTCAGAACTAAGGTTGAGGGGGCGCATGCGCGGCGCGAGTCTGGAAGGTCGCATCTGAGCGGAGCTCCGTACACGGCGGGGACCTTACCGCCTTCCCTGGGGCCATCGAACACGCAAATCGCTCCCTTTCTTACCTACACCCACGGGGGATACAGCGGTGCATGCCGTCCTCACGGTCTCGTCGCGGGAAACCAGCGCAGAAGACCCTTACAAATTACCTCCTCAGAGTCCGGGAGATGTCGGGGAAGTCCCAAGATGGCGCTGAGCCAAAACGTGCTCAGATCGCCGCTCACAACCCGGAGGCATCCCCAGCACACTCGTCAGTGGATGGTGAGTACAGTTTACAACTCACCAAGGCAGACCTGGACGACAGTCTTGCCGCCATGTATACAAAGCTTGCAGAAAAGTTCCAAACTGAACTCCATAAATCCACTAATACTCTGCAGCAGGAGATAGCGGTGCTGGATGGCAGAACGGATCTCTTAGAAGCTAAGCATGATGAGCTCCAACTTGCTTTCTCTGACCTCCGTAGTGATCATGAATCCCTAACTGACACTGTGTCCCAGCTCCAGTCCCAGTTGGAGGATTTAGACAACAGGAACAGGAGGAGCAATTTAAGGATCAGAGGGGTCCCTGAGGTGATCACGGAGCTCATCCCTGCTGTCCATAGGCTGTTCCAGTCCCTGCTTCCTGCCTCCCCTGTGACCGCCTTTGCCTGTGATAGGATCCACAGGGCCCTTCGCCCTAAACCACCTGAAGATAAACCCCCCAGGGATATTGTTTTATGCCTCAAAGATTACCTGGTGAAGGAAGAGATCCTGAGGGCCTCTCGCAATACCCCCAACATTGTACTGGACGGTACCAGGCTGCAAATCTTCCCGGATATTTCTCCAGCCACCCTGGACAAACGTCGCAGGTTTAAGGAGATTACCACTCCTCTCCAGGAGGCTGGAATTAGGTACATATGGGGATTTCCCTTCAAGCTGCAGGTCCCACACCAGGGGTCTACCTACACAGTGGTCACCATCCAAGAAGGGAAGGAACTCCTGGTTAAACTAGGTCTTATGGCAAAAGAGGATCTTCCTAGGATGCCCTCCACCCCCCGCCCGTCGGCCATATGGTCCACCCCGTCGCCGCGCAGAGATCGCAGGAGCCGGAGGCAAGATCTCAGGGAGCGCCTGAGCTGAGCCGATGCTTCTTCCTACCTCTCCCGGACCCGCTCCCCCGTGTTGATTCTTTTCTCTTTTTTTACTGTCCTGCTGTTTGATGGAGGGTCTTTTCCGGACGGCTGAGGAGTATCAATGTTATTAACTGGGGGAGGTGATACAAGTCTGACTCTTTTTCGCAACAGGGTCCCCACCCTCCCCCCTGGTATTTTGCTAACTCCTCTCTGCACCATCGTTCACTCAGTTTGGTCCCCGCTGTGTAGTCTTACAGCAGTGCCCGTTTGGTTGTCCCCCCACTCTTGTGGTTACTCCCACAAACTAGGTTGTCAAGAGTGCTGGACTTTTTTTTGGTCAGGAAGTTTTTAGCCTGACTGGTTATTACTGTAGCCTTCTGTCGGGAAGGTCTTTTCCCCTCCCGACCCCGACTGTTCATATGTGTTTTTTTTTGTTGTTATTTTTTCTTAACTGGTTTATGGTTTCAGGTTGCGGGACTATTTTTGCAGACACCTATATTTTGGCTGTATTCTATATAATTGCCCCTACGGCTTATGTTTTATCGAAATGCAGGGTGATATTTGTTTTTCCTCAGGTCAACCCGACTGTACCCGCCCGGTTGAGGCGGTGGACAGAGGTAGCCGACTCCTCGGGACCCTCCCCCAGCGTTAAGGGCCTATTAGCCCTCCTATATGCAGAATGGGCATTAGATTAATTTCCCATAATGTCCGGGGATTTAATTCCCCACAAAAGTGGAAAAAAGCTTTTAATGCCTACAAACGCCTGCAGGCGGATATAATTCTACTACAGGAGACACACTTCTCCGTTAATAATCATCCCACTTATTTTGATCGATTATTTGGCCCAGGGTATTTTACGACATTTGGGTCCAGGTCCCGAGGGGTGGCGATTTTTATAAAAAGAACCTTGATGTTTGACGTGGAGAATGTCTATAGAGACCCAGCTAGCAGATTTATCATCTTGCAGGGTTCATTACAGGGGAAGAAGGTCACAATAGCTAATGTATATGCCCCCAATGACTCTCAGGCAACCTTCTTTAGGAATTTTTTCCAGGTCTTGGACAGGTTTGGCTCTCCGCATTTGTTGCTGGGGGGTGACTTCAACTTGGTGGCGCATTCAGCTCTTGACAGAAGTAGGGCTGGCGGCGCCTCCAATGCTTTCCCCAAAACTGTGAAAACTCTGCTGCACGCTCACAGTCTGGTTGATTCCTGGAGGGCACATAATGTGGGGGCCCGGAGAGTACACATTTTATTCCCACCCCCACGATAGCTACTCCAGGTTAGACTATCTGTTTTGCTCCCCCGTACTCCTAGCAAACTCCACCTCTGCAGCCATTCATTCATGCCCATGGTCGGACCACCAGATGGTCTCCTTGGACATTTCCCACATAGGCCTCAGACCCTCAGTGGCTGGGTGGAGACTAAATGAGTCTCTCCTAACTGATCCTATCATAGTTTCACAGCTTTCTAAACATTTAACTGAATACTTTGCCACTAATGACACAGACGACGTCTCCCCCTCAATCCTCTGGGCTGCGCATAAGGTGGTGATTAGAGGAAACCTTATCCAAATAGCGGCGGAAAGGAAAAAACTGAGAATGATTGATATTACCAGGCTCACTACTGAATTAGATAAACTGTACCACCTACATTCTCAAAACCATAGTACGGACCTGCTTAAGCGAATTAATGACATTAGATTGGATCTGGACAAAATCCTCTCTGAACAGACTGAAAGATCCCTTAGATGGTCTAAGGCCAAGTTCCTGTTGCACAGTAATTCGGCCTCAACCATGTTCGCCAGAAAGTTAAATCAATCGCTACAACCCCCTCACACATACAAATTGAGAAATCCTAGCGGCAATTTGATTTCCCACCCTACGGAGGTTTTAAAAATATTTTCTAATTATTATGCAGAACTTCTTTCCCCTCCTTCCTCCCCCCCCTGACCCTACCCTTATATCATGGTTGGATTATTTACCTCTTCCGGCCCTGACCCCAGAACACTTACAAGAGTCCTGGCAGTTATCAAGTCATTGAAACCGTCCAAAACCCCGGGCCCCGGGCCCTGATGGGTACTCAGCCCCATACTATAAGAAATTCAAGGACACTTTAATCCCCCACCTAAAATCACTCTTCAACCATGTTCTAGAAGGCAATGTTTTCCCCGATGACATGCTTCTTGCAAATATGTCCCTGATCCCAAAACCCAATAAGGACCACTCCCTACCTCAGAACTATAGACCGATTTCGGTCATCAATAATGATCTGAAGATCTTTGGTCGTATTCTGGCGGACAGACTTTCGAACATTATTACTACCCTAATTTCCCCTGATCAGACTGGTTTCATTCCTTCTAGACAAATTACAGACAACATTAGGCTGGCCTCTAATATCATTCAGAACGCTGACTTACACGCTCGCAGGGTGCTACTCCTTGGCCTGGATATACACAAGGCTTTTGATAGCATTCTGTGGCCGTACCTGGAGCAAAATTTGGCTTCTCGGGGGCCTTTGTCCACGGATTTAGAGCACTTTATAACTCCCCGCGCACCCGTATTAAACTCCCAGGATGTAACTCTGACTACTTCACACTAGGTAGGGGTACTAGACAGGGTTGTCCATTATCCCCTCTTCTGTTCGCCCTCGCCATCGAACCCCTGGCCCGGTCAATCAGCTTAGACCCCAATATTAAGGGATACAGTAAAGGGGATCAGGAGTTTAAATTTAGCTTATATGCGGATGACGTCCTTTTATTCCTATCAGACCCAATTGTTTCGATCCCCAATCTTATATCCTCCTTAGGCACATTCCAGGACATTTCGGGCCTAGGGGTTAACCTCTCTAAATGCTCCGCCCTCCCCATAAATCTTCCTCAGCACATTATTACCTCTCTCCAAAATGACTTTGACTTCAATATAGAAGCACAGACATTGTCATATTTGGGGATTAAGTTGGCCCCCTCGCTTCATAAAATATACCTCGCCAATTACCCGCCCACTTTTGTACGCATTAAACAACTATTACACACTTGGGGCCCATACCATATCACCTTCTTGGGCAGGATCCAGGCGGTGAAGATGTCCGTACTCCCCAAACTTTTATTCTTCTTTATGGCCTTACCTAACTATGTGTCTTGTCATACGATTGACCTCCTGCAGAGGGATGTGAACAAATTTGTCTGGCACTATAAAAAGCCTCGTTTGGGTAAGCAAATGGTATATAGACCAAGGGCTTTGGGGGGTTTGGGCTTGCCAAACCTTTTGGCTTTATTATGTTTCCTCCAGACTTCTGCAAATGGCACAATGGCACTCCCCCTCACGCAGAATCCCCTGGCTCCGCTTTGAGCGAACTTCTATAACCCCGTATTACCTCCAGGGTTTGCTCTGGACCAGGTCAGTTAGCCCCAGGGTTATCTCCACCCTGAATTTGGTTGTGGGCCAATCTCTACAGCTTTGGTCCATATACAGGGATAGGCTCTCCCTACTACCTCCCAACCCCGGATTGGCCTCCTTTATAGGGGACCCCTCATTTCCCGCAGCTTTTCCTAGCACAAACAATTTTGCCCTCTGGATCGCAAATGACTTAGTCACCCTGAACTCGTTGCAGAAGGATGGGGTGATTCGCTCATTTCAATCCCTACAATCCTCCCACTCCCTCCCCAGGTCAGAATTCTATAAGTATTTGCAAATCAGGCATTACTTTGACTCACTATACACAGGAGCCACAACTACTCCCAGGAATACATTCAAAGGTCTTTGTGGCCCTACCTCCAGAGATAAAGGGAATATCTCCCGGATGTACGACTCCCTAAGTGGTCTTGGCCTCTCGGATAAATCCACAGCCATCCTCGGGTGGGAGCGAGAAACCGGTGAGGTTGCTTCTCCGGAGGAATGGACTGACCGAATCTCAAATATGCACAAATGCACGAGATCTGAGGCGGTCAAGGAAACAATGGTGAAGTTACACACCAGGTGGTATTACACCCCTGCCAAATTACATAAATTCTCCCCTGGGGTTTCCGAGCTTTGCTTCAGGGGTTGTCCGGAGAAGGGGACTCATTTTCACATCTTTTGGAGCTGTACGGCCTTAAAGTAGGGATGAGCTTCGAGTTCGAGTCGAACTCATGTTCGACTCGAACATTGCCTGTTCGCCCGTTCGCCGAACAGCGAACAAATTGGGGTGTTCGCAGCAAATTCGAAAAATCTATGGGAGAAATCTAAAGTACTAATTATAAAGGCTTATATGCAAGTTATTGTCCTAAAAAGTGTTTGGGGACCGGGGTCCTGCCCCAGGGGACATGTATCAATGCAAAAAGAAGTTTTAAAAACGGCCGTTTTTTCGGGAGCAGTGATTTTAATAATGCTTAAAATGAAAAAATAAAAGTGAAATATTCCTTTAAATTTCATACCTGGGGGGTGTGTATGATATGCATGTGAAGTGGCGCATGTTTCCCGTGCTTAGAACTGTCCCTGCAAAAAATGTCATTTTTGAAAGAAAAAAATGCATTTAAAACTGACTCGCGGCTTATAATGAATTGTCGGCTCCCGGCAATACATACAAAAGTCATTGATAAAAAAAAAAAAAAAAGCGTGGGGTTCCCCAGAATTCAATTACCAGGCCCTTCAGGTCTGGAATGGATATTAAGGGGAACCCCGCCGCAAATTTAAAAAAAATTGACGTGGGGTTCCCCCAAATATCCATTCCAGGCCCTTCAGATCTGGCATGGATTTTAAGAGAAACTCCACCCCAAATTAAAAAAAAAATGGCGTGGAGTCCCCTAAAAATCCATACCAGACCCCTTATCCGAGCACGCAACCTGACCGGCCGCAGGGGAAGAGGGGGGGACGAGAGAGCGGCCCCCCCTCCCTCCTGAACCGTACCAAGCCACATGCCTTCAACATGGGGAGGATGTCCCCATGTTGATGGGGACAAGGGCCTCATCCCCACAACCCTTGCCCGGTGGTTGTGGGGGTCTGCGGGCGGGGGGCTTATCGGAATCTGGAAGACCCCTTTAACAAAGGGGACCCCCAGATCCCGGCCCCCCCCTATGTGAATTGGTAAGGGGTACATTGTACCCCTACCATTTCACGAAGAAAGCGTAAAAAAATGTTTAAAAAAACACACAAACACCTTGAAAAAGTCCTTTATTTAAAAAAAAAAAAAAAAAAAACATTCCAGCGGTGAAATCCAGTGTCCCGCGGCGATCCCGATGTCCAGCGCTGTCCTTCATTGGTTGTGCCTGAGCGGACCTGATGGGGAACTCCCTCTCAGTATTTTAAATGTATAGACCCGCCCCTTCTAAAGTTCCCCATCAGGTCCGCTCAGCGGACCAGATGCGGAACATGAGAAGGGGCGGGTCTATACATGTATTACCACAGTGAGAGAAGTTCCCCATCAGGTCCGCCCCCTCGGTATGTCGGACCCGCCTACGTCATTGGCTTGAGCGGGGAACTTCCTTCACTGTGTTAGTGAAGGAAGTTCCCCGCTCAAGCCAATGACGTAGGCGGGTCCGACATACCGAGGGGGCGGACCTGATGGGGAACTGCTCTCACTTTGGTAATACATGTATAGACCCGCCCCTTCTCATGTTCCGCATCTGGTCCGCTGAGCGGACCTGATGGGGAACTTTAGAAGGGGCGGGTCTATACATTTAAAATACTGAGAGGGAGTTCCCCATCAGGTCCGCTCAGGCACAACCAATGAAGGACAGCGCTGGACATGGGGATCGCCGCGGGACACTGGATTTCACCGCTGGAATGTTTTTTTTGTTTTTGTTTTTTTTTAATAAAGGACTTTTTCAAGGTGTTTGTGTGTTTTTTTAAACATTTTTTTACGCTTTCTTCGTGAAATGGTAGGGGTACAATGTACCCCTTACCAATTCACATAGGGGGGGGGGCCGGGATCTGGGGGTCCCCTTTGTTAAAGGGGTCTTCCAGATTCCGATAAGCCCCCCGCCCGCAGACCCCCACAACCATCGGGCAAGGGTTGTGGGGATGAGGCTCTTGTCCCCATCAACATGGGGACATCCTCCCCATGTTGAGGGCATGTGGCTTGGTACGGTTCAGGAGGGAGGGGGGGCCGCTCTCTCATCCCCCCCTTTTCCCCTGCGACCGGCCAGGTTGCGTGCTCGGATAAGGGGTCTGGTATGGATTTTTAGGGGGACTCCACGCCATTTTTTTAAGAAATTTGGGGTGGAGTTCCCCTTAAAATCCATGCCAGATCTGAAGGGCCTGGAATGGATATTTGGGGGAACCCCACGTCAATTTTTTTTTTAATTTGCGGCGGGGTTCCCCTTAATATCCATTCCAGACCTGAAGGGCCTAGTAATTGAATTCTGGGGAACCCCCACGCTTTTTTTTTTTTTTTTTATCAATGACTTTTGTATGTATTGCTGGGAGCCGACAATTCTTTAATAGCCGCGAGTCAGTTTTAAATGCATTTTTTTCTTTCAAAAATGACATTTTTTGCAGGGACAGTTCTAAGCACGGGAAACGTGCGCCACTTCACATGCATATCATACACACCCCCCAGGTACGAAATTTAAAGGAATATTTCACTTTTATTTTTTCATTTTAAGCATTATTAAAAATCACTGCTCCCGAAAAAACAGCAGTTTTTAAAAAAAAAATTTGCATTGATACATGTCCCCTGGGGCAGGACCCAGGTCCCCAAACACTTTTTAGGACAATAACTTGCATATTAGCCTTTATAATTAACACTTTAGATTTCGAACGTTCGAGTCCATTGTATTTAATAAGGTTCTAAAGTTTACACGAACATTTTGTCTGTTCGCAGGTTCTGGTGCAAACCGAACAGGGGGGTGTTCGGCTCATCCCTGCCTTTAAAGGAACTTTGGAGGAGGGTGGCTAATAAGGTAGCGGAGATCATAGGGGTTTTACCTACTCTAACACATCAGATGTGCCTATTCTTTGCAGACATCCCCGGGGCCACCCCCCCAGAACAAAAACTGGCACACACACTCTTTAGTGCGGTACATTGGTCCATTGCCCTGTTTTGGCGTACCCCTGGAGTCCCCTGGGATCAGGTCCTCAAGCGTATGGCGGCTATTCAGATCATGGAGAGGGTCTTCCACACCATCATGGATACCATGCCCATTTATGATCTGAAGTGGGAGCCCTGGTCCCCTTGAACATTTACTTACTGCATGGGTCAATACCTGCATTCATCTGTGTTTCACATTGTATTGATATTTGCACCTTTAGGAATGTCTTCCCGTAACCTGTTCTGTTTTGCTTCTTGCAATTTGAATTACTTATCCTTTTTCTTTCTTTGTGCTCTTCTGTATTTTTTTTACTTTTATTTTTATTTTTCTTTGCTGGTTAGTATACTATTCTCTTTATGAGTCGCTGCTGCAAAATAGTATCACAGGATAGTGGAGTGGCCTGGAAAGCCCCTAGTTTACAGGACTTTGTTCTCTCAATGGCTATCTCCAAATGTTACTCAATGCGTGTTTGCTGACACTGTATGCTCTGTACTGGCCGTTTTCTTTTGTGTTCATTCCTTACTTATCTCAATAAAAGCGTTTGTATTAAAAAAAAAGAACTAAGGTTGAAAGTGGCGTTTCTAAACGCGCGTTTTGTCGCCTTTGCATGCCGAGTTTTACCGCATTTGCGTCTAAAAGCGTTTAGTTAGTTAACATCATAAGAAGCCGCCCTAAGCTCAAAAAACAGTATTATTAACCATTTCAGCTATTTTGTGAGACCAGAGTGAGTAGCAGCAGCTGAGAGCAGGGCCATCTTTTCCATTGGGCACGCTGGGCAGTTGCCCGGGGGCCACACTTGCCTGGGGGGCCCCACCGGCTGCCCAGCAACCCCAGTAAAAAATGGTGGGAAGTGGCGGGTCAGAACTGTGCATGCGCAGTTTGCGGAAATCGCAGAAAAGATCCGATGCTCCACGAGTGCTGCCTCTGTCTGTCCGCCGATGATGACGTTAGCCACACCCGCCGGACTTAAAAAAAAAAAAAAAAGCAGGAGGAGCCGAGGGTGAATGGACAGAGTAGAGTTGTCTGCTTCAAGCCTGCTGTGCTGTCTGCTCTGAGTGTGGTGGAGTCGGACCCCTGTCGGCAGTGCCGGTTTTCGTGAGCCTGTAACCTGCCCAGCCACCAGCCAGTACAGACACGGAGTGCCCTGGTCGGTGTCGTACGGTGAGTGGCTGTCTGGCTGACTGTGCAGCTTGCACAAAGAGATCGGGGGGTGGTCTGTTGCTCTAATGTAAGTGGGAACTCTGATGTAAAGAGAAAGCAGTGGACTCTGATATAAGGTGGTCTCTGGTCACCAGAGCCCCCCTTACATCAGCATTTCCCCTTACATAATGATCTGCAGTGTTCCCCTTTACATAAGAGTTCCCTTTCACTGTAAGGGGGAATCCTGCAGACTCTGATGTAAGAGGAAACTCTGTGCTGGCTGGGTTATAGTAACCTAACCTTCATGTAAATTTTTACTTTTGTTTAACTTAAACACATTGCTAATAGCACGATCTATATGTTTATAGTTTAAATACACTTTTGCACTGTTTGGCACTGAAAACTGTAATTTTAGGTATCTTTTTGCAGTGGCAGTAAAAAATGTGGTTCTGCCAGTAAATGTCATGATTTTTGTCAGTAAAAAATTCTCGTGCGTGATTGTGTAGACAGGGCCCCAGTGCACCGTATTGCCCGGGGGCCTATAATGCTCTTAAGATGACACTGGCTGAGAGAGCAGCAGTGTACTTGTATTTAGCGTATCACTTGCCACAAGTTGAGAAAAGCCCGGAGCAAAAAGACAGAATGCCATAGGCGGAGGGCTGGGCATGACTGAGTGAACAGAGTATGTAATAAGAGAAGATTAACTATTGGCTAATGGAAATATAGAGGGGAGGGGTGAAGGCTAGATAAAAGGAAGACCCCGCCCCTCTGAGTTAACACAGCGCAGGGAAAAGTTTCCAGCAGCATGTCAGCTAGCAGCAGCATGTCTTCTGTAGAAAAACTTCTGGCCCAGCTTCGGGCAGAGGCTGCGACACGGGGCGAGGATTGGCTCCAGGAGACCCTGGGGCCAATGCTTTCAAGTCCGGCCGGGTCACAAGGTACCGTGGGGAGAGAGGCTGGGCGAGCTCGGAGGTCTAGACCCCGGATCGCTACTCACCGGGCCCCTCCCCGAGAGCTCAGCGGCAGATTGGGAGTCCCCCTAGGGCCCCTTCGGGCCCCCCGGCTAAGTGTGCCGCATTGCCCAAGGTGGGGGGTACCGGAAGGAATCCCCCTCAAGTGCGGAGCTCAGCGGGGGGCCGCACCGGGAGTTCCGGTGTGGCCGATAGGCCCGCGCGGCGCGTGGAGTCGGATCAGGCGGGCCCGGCCCCTCGGGGGTCCCCGGCGGGTTTGGGGCTCCTGCGGGGGTCATCGGTGGCCGCGGCGTCCGGGCATCCCCCCCCCTCGGCTGGACATCGGGTGCAGGAGGCTGCGGGAGGTGGTGTGCCAGGGAGTGATGACGGCGGTGCGGGTGAGCAGAGACAGCGTGGAGGCAAGGCGGTTAAGAAATCGGCGGGCGGGTCAGGTGCGTGGAGGTGGGACCAATCGGGTCCTGACCCCTCGGCTTCCAGGGACAGGTCACCTGGTGAGCTATCGTCCGGTGGTGAGGAGCTGGCTGGTGTGCTGTCAGAGGGTGAAGTGTGCAGCTCGGAGGACGGTCGGAGGCAGCGGTGGATTCGAGTGGATCGGCTGGTGTTAGTTCTTCCAGGCAGCCCGGTAAGTCCCTTTCAATTGTTTCTGCTGGGGGCCAGGAGGGGAATGGTGCCCAGGTGGGTATGTCGGCTGCGGGTGTGGGTTTTGCGGTGCAAGTTCGGGGTCAAGATGATGGACAGGCGGGGGGGTGCGTTCCAGGATGGGGGAGGTGCACGGCCGGACGGGCTGCAGGGGTTTCTTGCGGGCATCAAATCCTTAGTCAGCCAATTTGAACAGGGGGATGGCGGGCGAGTCAGTCCAGCGGTGGCGTGGGTCCCGCCAACAGGGACGGCTGGGCCCGCTGCCGTGGTGGGGTCACCGGTTACACCTGCCAGGAATATTGGGGTGGGGGATGCTGTACGGTTGGGTTCTGCAGCTGTGGCCACAAAAGAGGGTGGTGCGGTGGAACAGGCGGCAAGGCAGGATGTCATTAGGTTGGATGATGCTGCTAAATGTGAGATGTATGTGTGTTATGAGGCATTGCTGGGATCTCACCTGAAACCCGAAGTGAAGGAAAAGATATGGAAGGGTGAGTATGTGGAGATGTTCTCACTTCTGCCATTAGAGAAGTTTCATCTGGACAGGGTAAAACCGGATGATTCAAAAAAAGAGGATGAGGAGAAGAGGAGATATAGGCTGATCCCACGGACGTTTACAAACTGGTTGCAAGCGTTCTCCATCATGGCTAGTGTATTGCCCCATACACACGATCGTTTTTCTTGCCATTTTTTTTCTTGCCGTTTTTCACGTCGTTTTTTTTCATGTTTCCTCTCAAGCCTGTCTTGCATACACACGATCATTTAAAAAAACGATCAAGCAAAGCGCAGTGACGTACAACACGTACGACGGCACTATAAAGGGGAAGTTCCGTACGAATGGCGCCACCCTTCATGTTAGTAAAGTTTTTTGAGCGACGATTCGCTCTTTTCAGTCTCGTGCTTTTCAGTCCGTGACTGCGTGACAAATGTGCTATCTCCATTACGAACGCTAGTTTTACCAGAACGAGCGCTCCTGTCTCATACTTGATTCTGAGCATGCGCGTTTTTTTTTCACGTCGTTAAAGCATACACACTATCGTTTTTCACGTCGTTAAAAAAAACGACATGAAAAAACGACGTGAAAAAAGAGAGCATGTTCGAAATTTTTAATGGCCGTTTTTCACGTCGTTAAAAATGCTCTGGAGCCTACACACGATCATTTTTAATGGCCATTTTTTTTTAATGGCATTTTTAACGGCATGAAAAACGATCGTGTGTATGGGGCATTATAGGGCAGAAGAACCCGGAACATTGTTCGGCACTATTTGGTTATCAGGACTCTATAGGGGAAGCATACAGAGTGTACGGGGGCACGGGGTGGCTCAGATATGATGAACAGTTCAGGCAGAGGAGAGCAGTGAGGCCTGGTCTGCGGTGGGATAATAAGGACATAAGCTTATGGATGTGGTTGATGACGGCGCCGAGGGCTTCTAGTCAGTTTTTTCAGGGGGGGGGGGGGCGGTGGAACCTCTTCCCCAGGACAATCGGCCGGAAAACAAAAGGGGGTGTGCTGGCAATATAATGAGGGCTCCTGCAAGTTTGGGGGGTCCTGTCGTTTCAAGCATGAGTGCTCCGGTTGCGGAGGCTCCCATACACAGGCTAGATGCTTTAAGCGAGGTAAGGGGCGGGCCGGGGACTCTGGGCAGAAAAGGGAGGACTCCGGTGATGGTGGAAAGGATGCGGCTGTTCCTCGGTAGGTATCCGGACAAGGGGGCGGCAAGGTTGTTGGAGCAAGGGTTTTCAGAGGGGTTTCGCATTCCATGTTCTTTGCAGGTTATTCCCCCGATCGCACGCAATCTGCGATCGGCCTTGCAGCAACCTGCAGTGGTCACGGAAAAGCTGCGCAAGGAGGTTGCTTTGGGCCGGATGGGGGGTCCTTTCCGGTCCCCTCCCCTGGTGAACTTGGTGGTCTCCCCGCTCGGGGTGGTACCTAAGAAGGAGCCCAACAAGTTCCACCTCATTCACCACCTGTCTTTCCCGAAGGGCAGGTCGGTCAATGACGCTATTGATCCGGAAGCATGTACGGTCAGTTACACTTCCTTTGATGCTGCGGTGGGGTGGGTTCGCCGGTATGGCCAGGGGGCGCTGATGGCAAAAACAGACATAGAGGCGGCGTTTAGATTGTTGCCTGTTCACCCGGATAGTTTTCACCTCCTGGGTTGTAAGTGGGACAATGAGTTCTATGTGGATAAGTGCTTGCCTATGGGATGCTCCATATCGTGCGCACTGTTCGAACAGTTCAGTTAGTTCGTGGAATGGGTGGTCAGGGATGTGTCGGGGGTGAATTCAATCATTCACTACTTGGACGATTTCCTTTGCGTGGGTCCGGCCTCATCCAGAATCTGCGCTGTGCTCCTGGCCACATTGGAGCACATTGCAGAGCGGTTTGGGATACCATTGGCACCTGACAAAACGGAGGGACCTCGCACGGTTATCACGTTTTTGGGTATTGTCCTGCATTCGGAGGCCTTGGAGTGCCGCCTACCATTGGACAAATTGGAGTCGCTCAAGACTGAGCTGAAGGTCATGATGGGGGTAAGGAAAGTGCAGCTTAGGGTTTTACAGTCGCTACTGGGAAAGCTCAATTTTGCGTGCCGCATTCTGCCAATGGGCAGGGTGTTTTGCAGACGGCTGTCGGCTAGCACGGCTGGGGTACGGTCCCCCACGCACTTTGTGAGTTTGGGCAGAGAACACAAGGCGGACTTGCGGGTTTGGCATTCATTCTTAGAGTCTTTCAATGGGAGAGCGTTATGGATGTCGGGCCCTATTAGCAATTTTGATTTAGAACTATACACAGATGCGGCTGGGGGGGCAGGTTTTGGGGCTTACTTTCAGGGCAGGTGGAGTGCGGGCCCATGGCTGCAGTCTTGGATGGACGCTGGTTTCACCAAGAATTTGGTTCTGTTGGAACTGTTCCCGGTGGTGCTGGCGGTGGAGTTGTGGGGGGCGTGTTTCAGGGATCTGAAAGTGCGTTTTCATGGGGACAACCTGGGGGTAGTACAAGTCATCAACAAAGTGTCGGCATCTTCCCCCCCGGTGGTGCGTCTTCTGCGCCATCTGGTGTTGAGATGTTTGCAGCTCAATGTGTTTGTGTATGCGGTGCACCTTCCGGGGGGTGAACAATGTCATAGCTGATGCGCTGTCTCGCTTTCAGTGGGACAGGTTCAGAGAGTTGGCACCGGGGGCGGAGCAACGTGGGGTCCCTTGTCCAGGCTGGCTGTGGAAGATTCCGTTGGAATAGTGTCAGGTTGGATCAAAAAATCGGTGAGTACGGGCACATGGGGGGCGTATGAGAAGGTGGGGTTGGAATGGAAAGAGATGGTTCGGGAAGCAGGAGCGGATCCTGTGGGTCCCAATGTCAGGTTATTGGTGCTGTATTTAATGGCTAGAAACACGGAGGCCCGTGTGTCCAGGTCCAGTTTGGGTAAGAAGATGGCAGGCTTGGCCTTTTTGTTCAAATGGCAAGGTTGCCCCGATTTTACAAAAGATTTTTGGGTGTGGCAGGCACTTAAGGGTTATGGGCGGGGGGGGCAGAAGCCGGATGGCAGGCGACCGGTTTCGTTTGCTCTCTTGGTCAAGATCATGGGGCAGTTACAGGGCTTATGTTCATCCCCATACGAAGTTTTGTTGTTCACGGTGGCATTCTCACTGGCATTCTTTGGAGCATTCAGAATAGGTGAGATGGTCAGCCCGTCAAAAGCAGTACACGGGGGGTTGCTTGATAGCGAGGTGGGCTGGACGGAGCAAGGGGTGTCGCTGGTGCTGAGGAGGTCTAAGACAGACCAGATGGGCAGAGGTAAGTTGGTCCAGGTTTTTCCGGTCCCAGGTTCCCTGTTGTGCCCGGTAAGGGCTGTAAAAGGGTACATGGAGGTGCGACCGTCGGGGGTGGGTTCCTTTTTGGTACTCGAGGACGGAATCCCACTTTCAAGGTATCAGTTCATTGCGGTGTTCAGGAAGTCCCTTCGGGCTTTGGGACTCAAGGAAAATGAATTTTCCTCGCACTCTTTTAGGATCGGGGCAGCTACGGAGGCGGCCAGATGTGGGATGGATGAGGAGGCGGTTAAGAAGATAGGCCACTGGGAATCCAGGAGGTTCCGGTTATACGTACGCCCACAGCTACTGGTGGGACTGGAATAATGTGGGGGTACAAGTCATGGGGCGTTGTTTATGTTTTGGTTTGGGTTTCTGTTCGGATTGCTGGGAATATATAAGGGTGATGGGAGATTCTCATGGGGAATGTCTTCTTGCAATTACAGGTCAAATGCAGGCGTTGGTCTGGATACTGGGCCATTCGTTTGTTTTCTGGGGGGCTAAGAGAGCCGATGTTCGTCATGAGGGTCGGCAGCTGGGGTTCCCAAGACCGGAGGCGTGTGTCCGCTGGCTGGGAATTCCAGGAATGTTGTGGAGTAAGATGGTTCCGGAGGTGCACCGTTTTGCGCGTTTGGACAGGCCACCTGACGTTCTGGTACTGCACGTAGGTGGCAACGACTTGGGTTTCAGGTCCATGCTAGAAGTGACTCGGGATATGAAGTCTGATTTCCTGAGGCTCAGGATGTCATTCCCGGACATGATTATCATCTGGTCAGACATGGTGGCACGAGTAGAGTGGAGGGGGGCTAGGTCCGTGGCTGGAATCAACAGGGCCCGGAGGAAAATTAACCGAGACATGGGCAAGTTTGTGGTACGGAATGGTGGGTTGCTGGTCCGACATTTCGAATTGGAGGTGGATACATGGCGGTATCTACGAAGGGATGGGGTCCATCTGAACGATGTGGGGACTGATTTATGGTCTTTAGGTTTGCAGGATGGGATTCAACGAGCCCTTAAGGTTTGGAGGGGCACCAAAGGGTAAAGGTGTTTTCCCTTCGGTGCGGTGGCGGGTGTTTGGTCTTTGCGGGAGAAGGAAGTACCTCGAATAAGCAAGTGGTCAGGAACCATCGGTGGTATGGGTTCTGAGGATGGTTTCCAGCTAACAGGAGTTTAGCTGGATGAGTTGGATAATGGGGGCACTGCGGTCAGTGGTCGTCTCTGAGTAGCTGATCGGCTTGAGGCCTATGACCATTGGTAAGGTACCGCAGTGTCCCGGGATAATAAGAATTTAATATGATGAGGAATATCGGGTTAATATGATTATGGCGAATTTGAGGTTCCTGCAAAGATCAACACTAGGGGGCAATATTTCTGTTATGTTTCTGGGTTTATGTGTTTTGATGGTTAAAGTTTTTGATAACTGATGGAACAGTTAAAAAAATAAAGGAGGCTGCTACGGCCATGTTTTACTCCAAAACAGCAATGTGTGGTCTCTTTGATTAAGATAAGTAAGGTATGGGGTATAATGTGGTGGGCAGTACTGGAATACATCGGTTTTACAATAGTCATGGATTGTCCACTTGCCACAAGTTGTGGATTGTCCACTTGCCATGTCACCTGGCCATGTCACCTGGCACAAGTTGTTGATTGTCCACTTGCCACGTCACCTGCCACAAGTTGTGGATTGTCCACAATGCAATGGAAGCAATTACCTTTTTTTTGTATATGTTTTTAATGGTTTTTCATCATTTGCCATAATTTTTGAGTTTTTCAATGTAAAAAAATAGGTGACCTTTAAAAACGCTTCTAAACGAAAACGCGGCTAAACGCCGGTACCGCGTCTGAAAGGTGGAAATCTTTGGCGTCTGAACGCATTTTTTGGCTTTTTGAAAAACGAGGTTAAACGCAACTGCCTAAGGGGCAGTTCACACCTTGGAAAGGCAGTCTGGATGCATTCCAGGTGCTTTTGTGCATGTGTGTTTTTGATGCAGTCCAGTGCTTTTTTTCCCCCTCCTTTTTCTTAGGCCTCATGCCCACGGACGAACGTTTTAAAAAACGGTCTGTAAGGTTTGATTCCCACTAATGCGTTTTTTGGTGCATTTTGCATGAATGCAGGGAAATTTTTTAACATGGGTTCCTATGGAACATGTTCACATCAATGCATTTTTGTGCCTCTGCGTTTTTGGAAAGGGTCGGGGACTTTTTTCCCAGCAAAAAACAGCGTTTTGCATGTAATAGAATTCAATGGACCCGCATCCAAAACGCAAGTACCGCGATTTTGCGGCATTTGCGGGTTTTTTTAACCTGTTTATAGCTGGTTGTTAAAGGAAATGAAAAAAAAAATAAACATTACCGGCTAAAAAAAAAGAAAAGAAAATAAATAGAGAAAAAAACAGCGTGGGGTCCCCCCCAGGTCCATACCAGGCCCTTGGGTCTAGTATGGATTCAGAGGGGACCCCCCACACCAAGTGAAAAAAAAGATGGCGTGGGGTCCCCCCAAAATCCATACCAGACCCTTATCCGAGCACGCAGCCCGGCAGGTCAGGAAAGGGGGTGAGCGAGAGCCCCCCCCTCCTTAACCGTACAAGGCCGCATGCCCTCAACATTGGGGGGTTGGGTGCTTTGGGGCAGGGGGCGCCCTGCGCCCCCCCCATCCCAAAGCACCCTGCCCCCATGTTGATGGGGACAAAGGCCTCTTCCCGACAACCCTGGCCGTTGGTTGTCGGAGTCTGCGGGCGGGGGAATTATCGGAATCCGGGGGCCCCCTTTAATAAGGGGGCCCCCAGATTCCGGTCCCCCACCCTATGTGAATAAGTATGGGGTACATCGTACCCCTACCCATTCACCTGGTGGCAAAAAAACTCAATAAAAAACACAACACAGGTTTTTAAAGTAATTTATTAAGCAGCTCCGGGGGTCTTCTTCCAACTTCGGGGGTCTCTTCTTCTGCTCTCCGGTGTCGTCTCCGCGCTCTCTGGTTCTTCTCCCGCTCTCCAATGCCTTCTCCATGATCTCCGGTTCTTTCTGCCTTCTGCCGGGCGCCCCGCTATCTTCTTCCAGCTCTTTTGCTAGCGGGGTCCCGATCTTAATCGTCGTCTTCTTCCCTCTGCCCGATGTTGCCTCGTCGCTGTCTGCCACTACAATGCTTTGTGCGCGAAGCGACTTATATTGGCATGGGGCGTGGTCACCGGGTGATGCCACTCGGTGACCCCACCCCCGTATGATGTCACTGTCCCGGGGGAATGATGGGACTGTCACTGAGTGGCATCACCCGGTGACCACGCCCCATGCCAATATAAGTTGTTGCGCTCCGCGCACACAGTATTGTAGCGGCAGACAGCGACAAGGGAACATCGAGCGGAGAGAAGAGGGAAGAAGACGAAGATGAAAACCTTGACCCCGCTAGCAAAAGAGCTGGAAGAAGATAGCGGGGTGCCCGGCAGAGGGCAGAAAGAACCGGAGATCGTAGAGAAGGCACCACAGAGCGGGAGAAGAACCAGAGAGCGCGGAGACGACACCGGAGAGCAGAAGAATGGACCCCCAAAGTCGGAAGAAGACCCCCGAAGACGGAAGAAGACCCCCGAAGACGGAAGAAGACCCCCGGAGCTGCCTAATAAATTACTTTAAAAACCTGTGTTGTGTTTTGTTATTGACATTTTTTTTCCACCAGGTGAATGGGTAGGGGTACGATGTACCCCATACTCATTCACATAGGGTGAGGGGGGCGGGATCTTATTAAAGGGGGCTCCTGGACTCCGATAAGCCCCCCGCCCGCAGACCCAACGGCCAGGGTTGTCAGGAAGAGGCCCTTGTCCCCATCAACATGGGGGAAGGGTGCTTAGGGGTGGGGGGGCGCAGTCAGAGTGCCCCCTGCCCCAGAGCACCCACCCCCCCATGTTGTGAGGGCATGCGGCCTGGTACGGTTCAGGAGGGGGGCGCTCGCCCGCCCGCCTTTCCTGACCTGCCTGGCTGCGTCCTTGGATAAGGGTCTGGTATGGTTTTTTTTTTATTTTGGTGGGGGGGGGGGGGTCTCCTCTGGATCCATACTAGACCCAAGGGCCTGATATGGATCTGGGGGGGACCCCACGCTGTTTTTTTCTCGATTTATTTTTTATAGCCGGCAATGTTTCACTCTGACTGCCCCCCTCCCTGCCACTCTGACTGCCCCCCTCCCTGTCACTCTGACTGCCCCTCCTCCCTGCCCCCCTCCTGTCACTCTGCCTGCCCCAACAGGCTGCACACACCTATGAAGTGGACATTGGGTCTCTGAACCGCTTCACAAGCATTAGACCGCTGGTGCCTTATAAACATGGAACAGTACAGAGAAACACAGAAGGTAAGTGCTTGAGCCCAGGGGTTAAATAGTCCTGTTCCTTCCCCTGGCCCCCAACTGATTCCACAGAATATACTGGAATGGCTGAACAGCCTTAGGGCTCATTTACACATGTGGTGCCCTCTGAAGAGCAATCCACATTTGTATTGCTCTTCAGAGGGTATTTGACAGGCAGGGAGGAGGTGTTATATCACCACCTCACCACCTGTTTAAACCCCACAGCATCGCCCCGCAATTTAATGCATTGCACATGGATACGGGAAGCCCCCATTCCCTTGGATGGGCCACATTCGGCAGGCATTATTGCTCACTGAACCCAAAACAGCGCAGACATGTTTTGCCGCACTATGGCTGTGGCAAGTGTACACCCCCCTCTGCTGCCTTTTCAGCTTAAGGGTAATGGGTTGGGTAGCAGGTAAAACACAGCTCAACCTCTAATTTTTACTGTCCCCAACCACAAGTGTAATCTGACTCGCAAGGCACGCTGAAGAGTGATCCATAATGGATCATGTTTTATAGGTATTTGACCGGTGGTGAAAAAGCGTTATGTTGCCTCCACACCACCTGTTTTTAACCCCTACAAATCCATACCACTGTGCTGTAGCCATGTGCATTGCACACAGTTGCAGCGCAGCCCCATTCAGGTGAATAGGTTGAGTTATGCAAGCGCAGTGCCGTACACCACTAAAATGTTCGGGTTTGGCTTGAAGAAAAGGTGGCAACCCTACTTGTAGTCCCATAGATGGTGGATTGAATGCACCTGAGCCCCAGGAGAAGATGGAGAACTACAAGTCCCAGCAGGTTATAATATAAGGCTCCGAGGTGGATGGGTGTCCAGGAGCCTTATATTATAACCTGATGGGACTTGTAGTTCTCCATCCTTTCCTGGGGAGATCAGGTTAATGCACTGCTGAGAGTTGGGCCAAAAAGCATGTGTTATAGTTATACAGGTCACTGGTCAGGAACATGCACCCCTTGCCTTGCAAAAATACATATAAATCAGGAGCCTGGAGGTCCAGAAAACAGCACAGACAGTCTGAAAGTAATTGGGGATCCGGGTGCAGGGGAGGGCTGGCAGCCTTAGGCCTGGGGGGCAAGTTCAGTCAAGTGGCCCATAGAGCCGGTGGTTGCACAGTGATGAATCGGGGAAAACAGTCTAAGGTTTTCCATGATCACAAATGTGGGGGGGGGGGGAGGACAATGTGGCCCTCCAGAGCCCCTGCTAGGGGCTGACTGGTAATTTTTGGCCCAGAGACAAGTATAACCCAAAGGATCATGGTAGAGTGATCTTAAACCAACCTCTCCCTCTTTCCTGCCTCCTCCCAACTCCCACTTTCATCATCCATCTAATTTTAACTTTTCATTGCCAGAGCCGTTTTTGCATTTTTTGCACACGTTTAAAAAATGATTTTAGGCCTGAAGATTACACAAAACCCCCAAACATTATATATTTTCTGAAAGCAGAAAGCCTAGAGAATAAAAAAGTGATCGTATAATTTTTTATGTCACACATTATTACCGCAAAGGTCTAGGAAACGCCAAATTTTGTAAAAAAATAAAAAAACATACTAAAGTGAATTCTAGGGCAAACAAACACAATAAACGACCCAAATTTTTGGTAATATATAAAAGACGAAGTTGCACCAAGTAAATACATCCAACATGTTAAACCTTAATTTTGTGTGAAATGGCGACAAACTTCGGTACCCTATATTTTCTATAGGCAATGCATCAAAAGCCCCCTATACATATCAGTTTAATGTTACGGAGGAAATCTTGTGTTTCTCTCAGTCCGGCATGCAGGGTAATATGTGACATGTGTATCGCAATTGATGTTTTCACGCGTAGGCGTGGGTGGGGGTTGGAGGGGGTTTATGTGCTTGGGTGTAACTTTTTTATTTTCCTCAAAAAATATATATTTTTTTACTTAAGTTATTTTCTTTCATCAACCCCTCCCCCCAAAAAATGTACCACTACAGTAAGATCAGACAAAGCAGTGCAGCAATGTTCAGTAGGGGATGCAGGGCTGGCCCAGGACATTGTGCTGCCTGGTTTCAAGAATTAAATGCCCCCCCCCAACAAAAAAAAAATCGCACCCACCAAAAGTGCCGCCTATCAGTGCCCATCAATGCCACCAATTAATGCAGCCTCGTTAGTGCCAATCAGTGCAGCCTTATCAATGCCCATTAGTTCCGCCTCCTCAGTGCAGCCTATCAGTGCCCACCAATGCAGCGCCACCAGTGTTGCCTATCAGTGTCCATCAGGGCCACCTCATGAGTGCTCACCAGTGGAGCCCATCCATAGGTGTGCACAGCCCATTCCATTAGGGTGTGCACCCCAAAGCTCAAACACACACTACTGATCGCTCACTGTGTTCATTCAGAAAGGGAAAGGGGTCAGTAAATGACATATTTACCGGCCCCTTCCCCCATTCACCCTAAAATATCCCTGCAGTAAGAGCCGCCAGTAGAGGAAAGAGGGAAGCCAGCAGTGGTGCGTGAGGAAGGGGGGGACCTAGGGCAGTAGGGGGAATCTATGCTGCACAGAGTGATTAGGGTGTGCCTGGGCACACCTGGCACACCCTGTGCGCACGCCTATGAGCCCATCAGTAAACCAGTCTATCAGTGTCCACCTGTGCAGTCTATGAGCTGGCAAAGTGGTGCTTGCTGTTCCTGAGCCTCTTATTCCGTCCTTGCAGCACTGATGAGTGGGTACTTGTGCTGTGCCTGCTGTTTTCTGCCAGGAAACATGCTCTGCTCTGCTCCCTAACCCATGTCCCGCTCTGGCTCTGCCCCATAGACCTCCATGGAGCTTTCAAACAGGTCCGCTTGAAAAACTGAGAGGCAAAGCTTGGCTGAAAGGTTCTTAAAGGAAAATGGCTTGGGGTGGTAAAAACATAGCTCAGCTGCTTGTTTTTACTGCCCCCCCAACACAAATATAAACTAGCATCTCACTGCGATCATCACCATTATCATAATCACAGTACAGCAGGTGTTATATGGCTCTGTCACAGTGTGTCATATGGTTGTTGGGTGCTGACTTTGTTATAGCTGTACAGTGTTAGTCTCTAACACACAATACAGCCCAACAACAACCATATGACACACTGACATAGCCATACAGCATAGGGTTGCCACCTTTTCTTCAAGCCAAACCCGAACACTTTAGTGGCACACAACATCTTTTACTCTTTCGTCCATGGACCGACACAGCTTCTCTACTGACAAGTGGGTATTATCCGTTTAATTAGGAGTGACTAGGCAGAAAAACTTGTAAAAATTGTTGCATCACACCTTCTACAGTACCGCCCAGGGGGCGGACCCTCTGGGTATAACCTCTCAGTCTGCATCTCGCAGATCAGTTTTTTTCTGTCTAGCAAGGAGTAGGACATGGCTCCCTTCGGGCCCATTGGTCCGGGGGTAAAATATATATATATTTTTTTGGTACATTTTGTTTCCTGCGATCTTCGATCAACTGCCGACTGGGTGACAGGCTGGATCCTCGATCCTTGAAGTCTTCCCAGTTGCGGCCATCGAGCGTGTGCTGACCCTAGCTACACGCCGGGTTTTCCACGACATGCCCGTTGCTCCACGGGTGGCCGGTGAGCCTACGCTCCAAGGCTTGCATCGGACCGCTCAGCTTCGGCTGACCTCACGGCCGAGTCGCAGCAGCCTGTCCGGTGAGCGTCACGCTCCAGGGCATACATATGATCGTCCCTTTTGGCATAGTTGCCAACAGTCCCGTTTTTCCCGGGACAATCACGGATTTGGGACCCTCGTCCCGTATTTATTTTGTCCCGTCTATTTTCCCGGTATTTTGCCTTTGTCCCGGCCGCCGGGAAAATCGGGAATGCTTGAGGTAAAAAAACTGCGGGCTACACAAAGATGGCTGCCGCTGCAGACACAAGGATTATTTCCTCTTGTGTTCAGTGGTGAGGGGAGGAGCAGCCAATCGGCTTCTCCCCTCTCTGTGTTCACACATGTGGAGGCGGGGCGGTATTATCATTCGTGAGGGAGCGGCAATGTACAGGGCTGGGGAGGCGGAGTTCCGATAGGAGTCGGGAGAGCCAGGGGGAACAGAATCCGGCGGGGGAACCATTCTCAGCACGACACCGCTGGGAAATGATCACGGACCGCGGAGCTGCCTCTGCCTCCAGCACATACACGGAGACGCCGGGAGGTGAGAGCATCTGTTCCCCGGGGCTGGCTGCCGCTGCTAGGGGACACAGACCTGTAAGGAGGGCTCCGCTGCTGGGGGACACCACCAGATGTAAAGGAGGACACCAGATGTAAAAGAGGGCTCCGCTGCTGGAGGACACCAGATGTAAAGGAGGGCTCCGCTGCTGGAGGACACCAGATGTAAAGGAGGGCTCTGCTGCCGGAGGACACCAGATGTAAAGGAGGGCTCCGCTGCTGGGGGACACCACCAGATGTAAAGGAGGACACCAGATGTAAAGGAGGGCTCCGCTGCTGGAGGACACCAGATGTAAAGGAGGGCTCTGCTGCCGGAGGACACCAGATGTAAAGGAGGGCTCCGCTGCTGGAGGACACCAGATGTAAAGGAGGGCTCTGCTGCTGGAGGACACCAGATGTAAAGGAGGGCTCTGCTGCTGGAGGACACCAGATGTAAAGGAGGGCTCTGCTGCTGGAGGACACCAGATGTAAAGGAGGGATCCGCTGCTGGGGGACACCACCAGATGTAAAGGAGGACACCAGATGTAAAGGAGGGCTCCGCTGCTGGAGGACACCAGATGTAAAGGAGGGCTCTGCTGCTGGAGGACACCAGATGTAAAGGAGGGCTCTGCTGCTGGAGGACACCAGATGTAAAGGAGGGCTCTGCTGCTGGAGGACACCAGATGTAAAGGAGGGCTCCGCTGTTGGGGGACACCAGATGTAAAGGAGAGCTCTGCTGCCGGGGACACCAGATGTAAAGGAGGGCTCCGCTGCTGCCAGCTGCTGGGGACACTGAAGTAAGGAGGGCTCTGTTGCTGGGGGACACAGATCTGTAAGGAGGGCTCCACTGCCGGGAACACCAGATGTAAAGGAGGGCTCCGCTGCCAGGGACACAGTTCTGTAAAGAGGGGCTATGCTTCTGGGAGCACCTGATGCAAGGACGGACTGCTGGGGAGGCATCTGGTGGCAGGTGACACACTTCCACTGATTCGGCATTATGGTGAGTTGAATGATTTCATTTTATATTACAATGTAATAATAGAAATAATGCGCTTCAATCATCCTGACACCGTAACAACCATGGTGCCGGGATGATTGAAGCGCCAACAGGTGTTTTGGAGTATCCTTATCTGCCAATTTTGTTACACATTTCTATTGTGGTGTAGGATCTGGCTTCTTTCTTTCTATTTCTTTCTCTCACCTCGGACTCTAGCCACACCCCTTTGAACCACGCCCATTTAAGCCACACCCACTATTGTGCTTTGCGCGCCACATTTTTCATTCCAGCATGACACGCCTACAAACGAATGTCCCGCCCCCTAATTATAGCAAGGCTCCGCCTCAATACAAAAAAAGTGTCCCAGATGTTTTTTTTGCAATGTTGGCAACTATGCTTTTGGGTCCAATCACAGCATGCCTGGCCAACAGTCACCTTCCGTGCGCGGACGATGATCTGTTTGGAATGTCTTCCAGCTTAATACATGCAGGATAGGTAAGTAAACTCCCCTGCCTTGGCTGGGTGATTTAGCTGGACATTCCTGGAGAGATCAAGTAGGTTATTGTGGCCCCTTTCTTCCCTCTCTCCCTGCCTTTCCCTCCTTCCTGGGCTTCTAGCTAAAGGTTGCTGGGTGCTGGGGGTCACCTAAGGGGTTCCACTGGAGCGGGGCTGGCTGTAACTAACATTTAAAAGAAATGTCATTTCTGCTTACCTGTATGTGCTTCCTCCTCCATGCTGTCGGCGGCCATTTTGGGGTGGTCCATGCCGAGTTCAGCCTCTTGTGACTGCCCGGCGGCCATCTTCCTGTGGTTTGGTGCCATTTTCTTGTAGTCCACACCCACTGGCCCCTATCAGCTGATCGGCAGCCATGTTTGTCCACCCTGTATGTATATATTGCCATTCGGCGGCCATCTTTTTGTGGGCTACGGCTGCTTGACCTCTATCTTCGGCTCAGCGGCCATTTTCTTAGAGCCCACATTATCTTCCATACAGACGTTTTTGGCAACCATTTTGCGAGAGCCTCCGGCCTCTAGGGTGCATTACACTGGCGCGAAAATTCACACAGGAAGTGCTGATAAAAGAAGCAGACTGACACAGCAGCAGTGGGACAGCATCACAGGCGCAGCACATGGCAGCATAGCAGTACCGGTCCAGGGTGGTGAGTCCTCTGGGTAACCCAGCATCTCTGCAGCGCAGGAGGGTGGCCTATTGATATCTTGCCTAGAGCCCTGTGGGTGTCAGCATGGCATCTGAGCCAGATGTCTTCTCCCCTGAAACACCAGATTTAGCAGCTGGTGTCCCTGAGGTGTCTGTGAACGCTATGACGGCAATCCTAGAGGCATTTGCTGCCAGGGTGGAAGCAGCACACGGGAATACAGGGGGTAGTAAATGCCCCGTCCCCTGCAAGCTTCTGGGGATAATTCTGATGCAGAACCAGGTCCAGCTACGGCTCAGGGCCCAGATTCTGACGCATCAGAGACTGCAGACCGTGACCGGACAGTGAGGATGACTCCAGCTCCAGGTCAGTACGCAAGACAGCTTTGGTATCTGACCTTATTACTGCAGTGCGGGATACGCTAAAGTTGGAAAATACTGCAGAAGCAGCAGAGACTCCGGTCCACTTGGGTTTCATAGACCTGCCCGCACTGCTAAGGTGTTCCCTTGTGTGTCTTTTGAAAAACTCTTATACAAGGAATGGGAGAACCCACTGAGGGTCTTTACAGCCCCAAAGAGGCTTGCGGTATGGTACCCTTTTGAGGAGAGTTTTCTGAAGAAATGGACCTCTCCCCCTATAGTGGACCCTCCGGTGTCCAGACTTAATAGAGCCAACACAATTCCTGTAGAAGGGGCTCCTGTTTTCAAGGACCCTGTGGATAAGAAGGCTGAAGCACTCGCTTGCTACCTATACTCAGTGGTAGGCTCGGCAGTACGCCCGGCATTTGGCGGGGGCCTTAGTGTCTCAGACACTTACTGAATGGGCAAGATTGCTACTCCAGGGGTTAAGGAGCGAGATGCTCCTCCTGATGAGATAACATTGGCCGACCAGTTGGTCCAGGGCCTTAGGTTTGTCTGCGAGTCGGACATGGATACTATTCCCCTGCTGTCTAAAGCTTTGGTTTATGCAGTAGCAATACGCCGCCTGATCTGGCTAAAAGGCTGGTCTGCAGACCAGACTTCAAAGAAAGCCCTGTTGGATCTGCCTTTTAAGGGCGACAGACTTTTTGGGGCTTCTCTGGATGCCACAGGAGGTAAAAGCACTTTGCTTCCCCAAATTAGCAAGGGCAAGGGGCCACTCCAAGGGCAAGGGCCCTTCTTTACTGCACGCAAGCGTTTTTTTTCGTCCCCCTAGGGCGACAGGGAAAAGACCCCAGGCCGATAAAGCGCCTGCCCAAGGACAAAAGCGCCCTTGGTCCCGCATACCCAACAAGCCTGCGGACAAATCTGCATCCGCATGAAGGTCCGCCCCCACCCAGCTCTCGGGTGGGGGGACGTCTTCGCAAATTCGTGACTCAGTGGACAGCTCTAGTCTCCGACAGGTGGGTTTGCAAAGTAATCTCCTCAGGCTACAAGATAGTTTCTCTCTTGTCCACCGGACAGATTCATCACCTCCAATCTCCAGCTACTACCGACCCGTCGGGAGGCCCTGTATGGGGCGGTCCAGGGTCTACTGGAACGCGGGGTAGTTATTCCAGTTCCAGAACAGGAACGGGGTCAGGGTTTTTACTCAAATCTGTTCATTGTGCCAAAGAAGGAGGGGATTCGTCCAATCTTGGATCTCAGAGCCGGTTCGATCTGTAGTCACGGCTCTCCATCCGGGGGACTTTCTGGCCTCCTTGGACATCAAGGACGCATGTCCCCATATACTCCAGACACCAGAGGTTTCTGCGATTTGCTATCGGGAAGAACCACTACCAGTTTGTGGCCCTCCCGTTTGGCCTTGCCTCAGCACCCAGGACGTTCACCAAGGTGCTCGCTCCGATTTTGCCACTTCTAAGACAGCGGGGTATTGCTATCATGGGCTACTTGGACGACCTTCTACTGAAGGCCCCTTCAAGCTCAGAATTAGAGGTAAGCGTGTCTATTACCTGTCAGACTCTTCGAGACTGTGGTTGGATACTAAACACGCAAAAGTCAGTATTGGTGCCCACTCAACGCCTAGTGTACCTGGGGTTGATTCTGGATTCCTCAGAGGCAAAGGTATTCCTCCCTGTGGAGAAGTTGCAGACCCTCCGGGCTGCAGTACGGCAGCTGACTTCCAGGAATTGGTCGTCACTCAGTTTTTGCATGCGAGTGTTGGGCCTCATGGTAGCCTCCTTCGAGGCGGTCCCATATGCTCAATACCACACTCGAGTGTTACAGAAGGAAGTTCTGTCCAGATGGAACAGATGCCCTTCATCTCTGGATTATCAAATCCGAGTGAGCCACCTAGTCAGGAGATCCCTGGTATGGTGGCTGACAGCACTGGCTCTAATGGCCGGGAAGTCATTTCTTCCGATTTACTGGATAGTGATCACGACGGACGCCAGCCTTACAGGTTGGGGGGGAGTCTGGGGTGTTCAGTCGGCGCAAGGTCGCTGGACCCCAGAGGAAGCCCTCCTGCCGATCAATGTCCTGGAAATCCGGGCGATCAGGCTGTGCCTCTTCAAATGGTCTCAGAGGCTGCAAGGGCGTCCAGTCAGGATCCAGTCAGACAACGCCACAGCAGTGGCATATGTCAATCATCAAGGAGGAACAAGAAGCTCAGCTGCAGCATCGGAGGTCACTCGCATCCTGAAGTGGGCAGAGAGGCGCATACCGGCACTGTCGGCCGTGTACATTCCGGGTGTGAAAAACTGGCAGGCGGACTACCTGAGCCGCCAGATGCTGGACCAGGTGTTCCAACTCCTCTGCCAAAGATGGGGCACACCAGACGTAGATCTTCTGGCTTCCCGACTCAATCAGAAGGTATTGAGGTTTGTGGCCCGGTCAAGAGACCCATGGGCAGACGCAACGGAGGCGTTGGTGGCATCGTGGGGTCAGTATCGGGTAATCTATGCCTTCCCTCCCTTAAGGCTTCTTCCTCTTCTGCTCCGCAGAGTGGAGGCAGAGGGAATTCCAATGATTCTAATCACTCCAGATTGGCCTCAGCGTCCTTGGTACGCCGATCTAGTACGTCTGGTAGCAGACGTCCCCTGGTGCCTACCACTATGGAAGGACCTGCTATCGCAAGGTCCCATACTCCATCCTGCTTTATAGTCATTGGCTTTAACGGCATGGCTGTTGAGAACCAGGTACTGAGAGACTGGGGCCTGTCAGATTCAGTAATCTCTACTATGAGAAGTGCTCGAAAACGGTCCTCTAGGAAGGTTTATCTCCGCACTTGGAAGGCCTACATCTCCATGTGTGAGGAGATGAAATGGCATCCGCGTACCTATTTGGTTTCCAGAATCCTGCTGTTTTTACAGCATGGGGTGGACCAAAGGCTTGCCCTAAGTACGATTAAGGGACAGATATCTGCCCTGGCTGTCTTTTTTCAGTGACCCCTGGCGACTCACTCTCTCGTGAGTACATTTGTGCAGGGGGTTTGACATGTGGCCCCTCCGGGCCGTCCCCCGCTACCTCCGTGGGTCTTGAACCTGGTCCTCTCGGTGCTTCAGAAGGCACCGTTTGAGAATATTAGAGATATTCCCCTGTTGACACTTTCTCAGAAAGTGGTCTTTTTGGTGGCTGTTACGTCAGTTAGACGAGTCTCTGAGCTGGCAGCCTTGTCCTGCAAGGCTCCCTATTTGGTTTTCCACAAGGATAAGGTGGTGCTGCGCCCGCAGCCTTCCTTTCAAAGGTCGTTTCGGCTTTTCATCTCAATGAAGACATTGTACTTCCATCCTTGTGTCCTCAGCCGTCGAATCCTAAGGAGTCGGCGTTGCATTCCTTGGACATTGTCCGAGCTTTGAGAGTATACCTATCTGCTACTTCCCTGTTCCGGAAGTCAGACTCACTGTTTGTTTCGGTGGCTGGTCCCAAGAAGGGCCAAGCAGTCTCGTCGGCCACCATCTCTAGGTGGATCCGACAGAGAGTAATCCAGGCTTACACCTTAAAGGGTCAAGCGCCCCCCCTTTCCGGTCACGGCGCATTCGACCAGGGCAAGAGGTGCCTCTTGGGCTTTCCGACATCAAGCGTCTGTTTCCCAATTATGTAAAGCGGCGACTTGGTCGTCCGCTCACACTTTCACAAAATTCTACAAAGTTGATGTAGGTGCATCTTCGGATGCCTCTTTCGGCCGCAAAGTTTTACAAGCGGCTGTTTAGAGTTGCAGCTCCTCCGTTGGAGGAGTGCTGTTTTGTGTTTGGGGTGAAGTTTATTTTATGCTGTTACCACCCCTCGTTTTTTTCTCTGACACTGCTTTGGGACGTCCCACTTGTCAATAGAGAAGCTGTGTCGGTCCATGGACGAAAGAGTAAATAGGATTTTTTACTCACCGTAAAATCCTTTTCTCTGAGTCCATGGACCGACACAGAACCCACCCCTCCTTTTAAGTTTGTACTGCTTTTTGACACAGGGCTCCAGGCAAGATATCAATAGGCCACCCTCCTGCGCTGCAGAGATGCTGGGTTACCCAGAGGACTCACCACCCTTGACCGGTACTGCTATGTTGCCGTGTGCTGCGCCTGTGATGCTGTCCCACTGCTGCTGTGTCAGTCTGCTGCTTTTATCAGCACTTCCTGTGTGAATTTTCGCGCCAGTGTAATGCACCCTAGAGGCCGGAGGCTCTCGCAAAATGGTTGCCAAAAACGTCTGTATGGAAGATAATGTGGGCTCTAAGAAAATGGCCACCGAGCCGGAGATAGAGGTCAAGCAGCCGTAGCCCACAAAAAGATGGCCGCCGAACGGCAATATATACATACAGGGTGGACAAACATGGCCGCCGATCAGCTGATAGGGGCCAGTGGGTGTGGACTACAAGCAAATGGCACCGAACCACAGGAAGATGGGCGCCGGGCAGTCACAAGAGGCCGAACTCGGCATGGACCACCACAAAATGGCCGCCGACAGCATGGAGGAGGAAGCACATACAGGTAAGCAGAAATGACATTTCTTTTAAATGTTAGTTACAGCCAGCCCCGCTCCAGTGGAACCCCTTAGGTGACCCCCAGCACCCAGCAACCTTTAGCTAGAAGCCCAGGGAGGAGGGAAAGGCAGGGAGAGAGGGAAGAAAGGGGCCACAACCACTTACTTGATCTCTCCAGGAATGTCCAGCTAAATCACCCAGCCGAGGCAGGGGAGTTTACTTACCTATCCTGCATGTATTAAGCTGGAACACATTCCAAACAGATCATCGTCCGCGCACGGAAGGTGACTGTTGGCCAGGCATGCTGTTATTGGACCCAAAAGGGACAATCATATGTATGCCCTGGAGCGTGACGCTCACCGGCCAGGCTGCTGCAATTCGGCCTTAAGGTCAGCCGAAGCTGAGCGGTCCGATGCAGGCCCTGGAGCGTAGGCTCACCGGCCACCCGTGGAGCAACGGGCATGTCGTGGAAAACCCAGCGCGTAGCTAGGGTCGTCACACGCTCGATGGCCGCAACTGGGGAGACTACAAGGATCGAGGATCCAGCCTGTCACCCAGTCGGCAGTTGATCGCAGGAAACAATATGTAGCAAAAAAAATATATATATATCTTTTCCCCCGGACCAATGTTTCCGAAGGGAGCCATGTCCTATTCCTTGCTAGACAGAAAAAAACTGATCTGCGAGATGCAGACTGATAGGTTATACCCAGAGGGTCCGCCCCCTGGGCGGTACTGTAGAAGGTGTGATGCAACACTTTTTACAAGTTTTTCTGCCTAGTCACTCCTAATTAAACGGATAATACCCACTTGTCAATAGAGAAGCTGTGTCGGTCCATGGACTCAGAGAAAAGGATTTTACGGTGAGTAAAAAATCCAATTTTTTTAAATTGGAAAAGACAAGACCTGGGACACTTGGTTGCCTCAAGGAGAACAGTAATGCGTAGCGCAGTGGATGTGGCCGAATTGTGAGTGTTATGCACGGAATACAGGGGTCAGGAATATTTACTGTGCAAAATGCAGGGGACTGGAGTGTGGAATGCATATGAGGAGTCATGAGTACAAAACAAAAAGGAGTACAGCAGTCAGGGGGTGTGTAACAGTGTAGGGGTAAGAGGAGCGCAAAATTCCCCCCGCAAGCAATACTCTCCTCCATGTTACACTTTTATCGAATAACTCCCTCTCCTGCCAAAAAAAAAAAAAAAAGCCAGCACTAATTTTAATGCGCACTCTCCACCCCCACCAACAAAAATAATTCCCCCCTCAAAACAAATCCTCTTCCCCCTTCCTCAGCACAAGTCCTCCTCCACTATCCCCAAAATCCCCAGTCCTAGCCCCGCTTCTTCCCCATCCCAGCACTTATCCCTGCCCCCCTCAATTCCCTCTCCTAATAGGAATCCTCTTCCCCCAACCAGTACAAACCCTCCTTCCCCCAATACCCCTCTCAGAAATAATCCTCTGCCATCACCAAATCCTACCTCACAGCACAGCCTCCCATTCCAGTAGAACACCCCCCCCCCCTCCCAACAAAAAAAATCTCTTGCAGTATAAATATTTCTCCTCCTCCCACTCCCCCACCAAAAAAAAGGAAATCCCACATCTAGCACAAACCTCTCCCTAAAAAAAAATCCCCCTTCCCAGCACAAATCTCCTTCCACCCCACAAATCCCTATCCCAGCAAAAATACCCCAACATCTCCCCAAGCATAAATCCTCCTCCCAGTACAAATTCTCTCCCCCAAATCCCCCCTTCCAGCACAACATGCTCCCCATCCTGGAACAATTCCTCTCCCCTCGTCCTCTCCAGCGCAAATCCTCTTTCCTCCAAGCCCCTCCTACACAAGTCCTCTCCCCAGTTCCATCACATATCTTCCCACCTAAATCCCCCCTGCCAGTACAAACTTTTCCCCCACAAACACAAATCCTTTCCCCCCTTCTAATCCAAATTCAAACTTCCATACTGTCCCAGTTTTAATGGGCCTTTCCTGAGATTTGAACTAAATCCCAGCGTCCCATGAATCCGGGCTGAGTCCTGGAGCCCAGTGCTGGAACAAGTTCTGGCACTAGGCTCCACTAACTAGCCAAGCAGGAGCTAGTGTGGGCCTCCAGGGCAAAATGTCCTCCATCTCTCGGGGTCCCAGATGCCATGATCATGCCCTCTGTGAGAAGTTGGATATGTGCTGGGGGGGGATATCTGAGAGGGAGAGGGCTAGTGCTGGAAGGGGGGGGGCTAGTGCTGGAAGGGGGAAGGGGTTGGAAATGTGCTGGGGGGGGACTAGTGCTGGAAGGGGAGGGGGGTTGGAAATGTGCTGGGTGGAGAAGGGGGCTACTGCTGGAAGGGGGGTTGGAAATGTGCTGGGGGGAGAGGGGGGTTGGAAATGTGCTGGGGGGAGAGAGGGCCTAGTGTTGGAGGGGGGGTTGGAAATCTGCTGTGGGGAGAGGGGGGCTAGTGCTGGAAGAGGGGGTTGGAAATGTGCTGGGGGAGAGGGGGGCTAGTGCTGGAAGGGGGGGGGTTGGAAATGTGCTGGGGAGAGAGGGGGGCTAGTGCTGGAAGGGGGGGTTGGAAATGTGCTGGGGAGAGAGGGGGGGCTAGTGCTGGAATGGGCGGGTTGGAAATGTGCTGGGGAGAGAGGGGCTAGTGCTGGAAGGGGGGGTTGGAAATGTGCTGGGGAGAGAGGGGGGGCTAGTGCTGGAATGTGGGGGTTGGAAATGTGCTGGGGAGAGAGGGGGGGCTAGTGCTGGAATAGGGGGGTTGGAAATGTGCTGGGGAGAGAGGGGGGCTAGTGCTGTAATGGGGGGTTGGAAATGTGCTGGGGAGAGAGGGGGGCTAGTGCTGGAAGGGGCTGTCAGGTTTTAAATGAATCCCACACTGACTTCTGGAATATGTCCTTTCTCATACCAAAGCACATATCCTCCTAACCCCCAATCACTCCACCAAGTGTACATTGTTTTAGTTTCCTCCTTGCAAATCCCAGCCACTCTCTCCCCCTCCTCCCTGTCCATCTACAAAGCTTACAAAAGTTTGTACAGACCTGAAAGCAGCGTGTGGCTCCCCCTCCTCTTGTGTGTGTGTGTGTGTGTATACAGAGCTGAAGGAGGAGGGGGAGGAGACAGCTTTGTTCTGCTGTGTGTGAGACTGTGAGTGAGTGAGAGCAGGTTTATCTGCCTGCGCCCGAAAATTGAAAAAAAGTCCCTCCTGTACTGTCATCTCCTGGGCTCCGTTGACTTGATGGGGCCCAGGAAAATGTCATAAGTAACATGATAAAAGCCGCGGCTGTAACAGTGTCTTCTTACCTGCTTGATTGCAGCTCCGCTCGGGCCATGCAAAGAACGGAGCTGCTGACGTGACGTCACTTCCGGGTTTCGTCTATTCCACGAAACCCAGAAGTAACAGCTGTGAAAGTTAACAACAATGCTCCCGCCCGGCGCCCATAGTGATTCTACGGGCGGAAGCTAATCAGCGCTTTGCATTGCGCCGCAAGGCGGGTTAAAAGCTCGCAAATGAAGCGCCATGTCTGCAATCTCGTGATTGCATTGACGTGGTGCTTCCCATAGGGCACAGGTGTCCAGCGCTCAAGTGCACTTACTTAAAGGACATTTTTTGGGGAATTTTTTTTTCTTAACCACTTCCCGCCCAGTCAATAGCGAATTGACGTCCGGGAAGTGGTTGCAATATCGATACTGGACGTCATATGACGTCCTGCAGGATAATGCCTTGCGCGCGCCCGCGGGGGCGCGCAGCGCGGTGATCGGGGACGGCATGTGTCCCTCGGACACAGCGCTTCCCCGATCACGGTAAACAGCCAATTTCATTGGTTGTTTACCATGTGATCGGCTGTGTCAAAGTCACAGCCGATCACCTGTCAAAACAAACTCGGCGGCGCGCTCCGTGCGCGCCGCCACAGGCTTGCAGAGCGGGGATCGGGGAAGGCGAGTGTCCCTTGGACACAGCGCGTCCCCGATCAGAGTAAACAGCCAATGAATTGGCTGTTTACCACGTGACCGGCTGTGTCCAATCACAGCCGGTCACAAATGTAAACAAACTCCACAGGAGTTACTACCTGATCCCTGCTCTCTCCTCACACACCGATCTGTGAGGAGAGAGAAGAGATCAGTAAGTTAGCTCAGTGTAGTTTGTCTACATAAGTTTACAGTGCACAACACGCCCCCCCCCCCATAAAGAGGACCTGTCACACAGCCCAGCACATCAATCAGCCCAGCCAATCAGCCCATCTGTCAATCAGCCCATCTGTCAATCAGCCCATCTGTCAATCAATCAGCCCATCTGTCAATCAATCACCCCATCTGTCAATCAATCAACCCATCTGTCAATCAATCAATCAGCCCATCTGTCAATCAATCAGCCCATCTGTCAATCATCTGTCACAGGCCCACCTCCATCGGTACCGCCATTGGCACCGCCACACAGGCTACCAGTACCGCCATCGGTACCAGTACCACCACCAGTACCGCCACCAGGCCCAGCATCTATACTGCCACACAGGCCCGCTACCAGTATCACCACTAGTGCCGCCATCGGTACCACCACCAGTACCACCACCCGTACCACCGTCGGTAGTGCCACCACCACCTGTACCACCACCTGTACCGCCATCGGTACCATCACCACCCGTACCACCACCACCTGTACCGCCATCGGTACCACCACCACCTGTACCGCCATCGGTACCACCACCACCCATACCGCCATCGCTACCACCACCACCCGTACCGCCACCTGTACCGACATTGGTACCGCCGCCACCACCACCACCCGTACCGCCATCGGTACCACCACCACCTGTACCGCCATTGGTACCACCACCACCCATACCGCCATCGGTACCACCACACAGGCCCACCACTAATACCTCCATCGGTACTACCACACAGACCGCCACCACTACCACCAGCAGTACCATTACACAGGCCCACCAATAAGCACTGCCATAATGTCCCAAAGGGTTTACACACCTGAGGAGGCATATGCCATTCTTGCCATGTCGGATGATGAGAGCAGCGGGGAGCTCCCATTATCCGATTCTGGTTCGGAATACGAGCCAGTGGAGGATAGTGGCTCAGAGTCCGAGTCCCCGGAGGAAACCGTCCCTCCCAAAAGAATGCGATCGGCACCAAGATCAGCACCAAGATCAGCACCAAGATCAGGAGAACTGCCCACCACCAGCAGCGCCATACCCTAGGAAGAGGAGCCCAGTACAAGCAATGGAAATGCACGCCCAACCCGAAGAATCCAGCCCCAATCCTACCTTCCCGATGCCCTGGCAAACCCCTTATGGTTGCCTGCCAACTCAGGATCCGCTATCATCCCCCCTTTCACCGCACAGCCAGGTGTGCAGCCCGACACTACAAATTTTTCTAAATTTGATTATTTTTGTTTATTTTTCCCACAAGATTTGCTGCAGAATATAGTGGATCAAACGAATCTGTATGCATCCCAATTTATTGCTGCCAACCCCGATTCTTCCTACGCCCGCATGTTCCAGTGGCGGCGTCTAACATTGGAGGAATTTAAATTATTTTTGGGCCTTATGTTCAATATGGGGCTTACAAAAAAGAACGAAGTCCATTCATATTGGTCCAAACGCCCCATCCAACACATGCCCATATATTCCGCTGTCATGTCCAGGAAAAGATACGACATGATTATGCGCTTTCTCCACTTCAATGACAATTCACAGTGCCCTCCCCGAGATCATCCCAACTACGAAAAATTGTACAAGATACGCCCCCTAATCAAAGCCTTTTCCCAGCGATTTGAAGAAGTTTTCATCCCAGACCAAAAAATTTGTGTGGACGAGTCCCTCGTACATTTCACCGGCCGACTGCAGTTCAAGCAGTACATACCAAGCAAGAGAGCCAGGTATGGGTTAAAATTAAATAAATTATGTGATCGAGCCACTGGATACGTCTGCAAATTCAGGATCTACGAAGGCAAAGACTCCCAGCTCCAGCCCCGTGATTGCCCCACATATATTGGAACCAGTGGGAAAATTGTCTGGGAGTTGGCATACCCCCTGTTCGGAAAAGGTTACCATTTATATGTTGATAATTATTATACCAGCCTGCCCCTTTTTCGCCACCTTTACAGTAAACAAACAACGGCCTGCGGTACCTTAAAAAAAAAACGGAAGGGATTCCCACAAAATTTATTGACAAAAAAATTGCGACCTGGAGAATCAGATCCATGAGGAACGAGGAGGTATTGGCCATGAAGTGGAGGGACAAGAAAGATGTCCACATCCTCTCTACGATCCACAATGACACCATGGTGGAGATCCCAAGAAGACGCGGATCCATTGTAAAGCCTGAATGTGTCCACGACTACAATTTGTACATGGGGGGGGGGGTGGATTTAAACGACCAGATGCTACAGCCCTACTTATCAACCAGAAAGTCCCATTATTGGCACAAAAAAGTTGTGTTTCACCTGTTTCACATGACCCTTTTTAATTCGTTTGTCTGCTACCAAAAAGCAACTCAAAATCACCGACTCCACTACCTCCAATATATCGAAGATATCATCGATGCCCTCATTTACCAACAAGATCCCGCCCCAGGAAGCATTCGCTCTGATAGTGTGAGTCGGCTTCACGAGCGACACTATCCCTTTAGCATCCCCCCCACAGAATCTGGAAGAAGACGCCAAAAGAAATGCCGTGTATGCAGCAGAGGAGGAGTAAGAAGAGACACCAGCTATTATTGTCCCGATTGTCCCTCCCAACCTGGCCTGTGCATCGGAAATTGCTTCAAAAATTATCATACATCCATTAGTTCCCCTTATTATTAACAGACTGCCATTTCCCTATTTGCCTGCTACCATGTTACTAACTACCTTCCATGTTAATTAACTGACCCTGGCCTGTTTACCGACGATGCCTCTGCCTGCCGATTTAAACCACGTTTCTGACTTCCACGTGTACCGACCTTGGCCTGTTAATCAACCATGTTTTTGCCTGCCACTTGGACTGATCTTTTGGCCATCTACTTTTAGTACACAGGGGTCTCACATATGTGAGGGGCTTCAGAATAGCGTTCTGAGTAGAGAAAACCAGTTTTTCGTTTTCTGTGCTCCAAGAACAGGGTCTGGTTGCCCGGAGGCTTCAAAGCGATTTGGGTGGGAGAAGCCTCTACCCCTGTCCCCCTGGCCCTAAGCTTGATGGTCCTTCCTGCTGCCTGGACCAATAATTTGGCTGTGCTGACCATATTACTGCCTGTAATGACCCATGACATTATGGACCATGTTTCTTTCTGCTGCTTGGACCAATACTTTTATCTGCCTGCTGCCTCTACTGACTTTGGACAGCATTTCTGCCGGGACACCTCTGCCTGCTACCTGGACCTGTGCTTTGGCTGTGCTCTGGCTGTGCTGACAGTATCTCTGCCTGTGCGAACTATGGACAGTATTCCTGCCTGCTGCCTGGATGATTGCTTTTGCTGTCGCTGACCTCATCCCTGCCTGCTGCCTGGACCGATGCTCTCCTCTGTGGACCACTGCACTTCTAAAACCACAGGTAATCTTTTGTTATTTGGTATGTACCTGCTATGTGTTAGATATATGAAGGGCCTTCAAAAATGTGATCGGTAGTCAGAAAATGATATGTGCAATTAATGCTGCTAGAATGCCTGGAGGTGCTACTTGGATGTTGGGCCTCTGTATGTGGCCAGGCTGTGTAAAAGTCTCAAACATGTGGTATCGCCATACTCAGGAGGAGTAGCAGAATGCATTTTGGGGTGTAATTTTTGCTATGTACATATTATGTGTTAGAAATATCTTATAAATGGACAACTTTGTGTAAAAAAAATGCATTTTCATTTTTTCTCCACATTTTCCAAAACCTTCTGGAAAAAAATGAACCGTTCAAAAGACTCATAATGCTTCATAGATTATACGTTGGGGTGTGTGCTTTCCAAAATGGGGTCATTTTGTGGAAAATTCTATTGTCCTGGTGCTCCAGGGCCTTCAAAATTGTAATAGGTGGTTGAGAAAGGATATGTGCGATTTATGCTTGTAGAACGCCTGAAAGTGCTACTTCAATGTTGGGCCTCTGTATATGGCCAGGCTGTGTAAAAGTCTCACACATGTGGTATCGCTATACTCAGGAGGAGTAGCAGAATGCATTTTGGGGTGTCATTTTTGCTATGTATATGCTATGCGTTAGAAATATCTTATAAATGGACAACTTAGTGTAAAAAAAAATGCATTTTCATTTTTTCTCCACATTTTCCAAAACCTTCTGGAAAAAAATGAACCGTTCAAAAGACTCATAATGCTTCATAGATTATACGTTGGGGTGTGTGCTTTCCAAAATGGGGTCATTTTGTGGAAAATTCCATTGTCCTGGTGCTCCAGGGCCTTCAAAAGTGTAATAGGTGGTTGAGAAAGGATATGTGCGATTTATGCTTGTAGAACGCCTGAAAGTGCTACTTCAATGTTGGGCCTCTGTATATGGCCAGGCTGTGTAAAAGTCTCACACATGTGGTATTGCTATACTCAGGAGGAGTAGCAGAATGCATTTTGGGGTGTCATTTTTGCTATGTATATGCTATGCGTTAGAAATATCTTATAAATGGACAACTTTGTGTAAAAAAAATGCATTTTCATTTTTTCTCCACATTTTCCAAAACCTTCTGGAAAAAAATGAACCGTTCAAAAGACTCATAATGCTTCATAGATTATACGTTGGGGTGTGTGCTTTCCAAAATGGGGTCATTTTGTGGAAAATTCCATTGTCCTGGTGCTCCAGGGCCTTCAAAAGTGTAATAGGTGGTTGAGAAAGGATATGTGCGATTTATGCTTGTAGAACGCCTGAAAGTGCTACTTCAATGTTGGGCCTTTGTATGTGGCCAGGCTGTGTAAAAGTCTCACACATGTGGTATCGCTACACTCAGGAGGAGTAGCAGAATGTATTTTGGGGTGTCGTTGCAATTATGCATATGCTGTGTGAGAGAAAAAAACTGTTAATATGACCAGTTTGTGTAAAAAAAAAAAAAAAAATTAAATTTTCCCAAGAATTGTGGGAAAAAAATACAACTTCAAAAAACTCACCACGCCTCTTAGTAAATACCTTGGACTGTCTACTTTCCAAAAAGGGGTAATTTTGGGGTATTTGTACTTTCCTCGCTTGTTAGTGTCTCAAGAAATGAGATATCCCTTCAGTACATCAGGCGTGATCAGATGTGATAAATTTTCAGTGATTGCCACCATAGTTTGTAGACTCTATAACTTTCACAAAGACCAAATAATATACACTAATTTGGGTTCATTTTACCAAAGATATGTAGCAGTATACATTTTGGCACAAATTTATGAAGAAAAATTACTTATTTGCAAAATTTTACAATAGAAACTAAAAAAAAGTTTTTTTTTTTTTTTTTAAATTGCTGTTTTTTTGCTTATATCGCAAAAAATAAAAAACCCAGTGGCGATTAAATACCACCAAAAGAAAGCTCTATTTGTGAGAAGAAAATGATAAAAATTTTGTTTGGATACAGTGTAGCATGACTAAGTAATTGTCATTCAAAGTGTGAGAGTACTGAAAGCTGAAAATTGGTCTGGGCGGGAAGGTGCATAAGTGCATGGTATTGAAGTGGTTAAAGGGGCTATTTAAAAAAAAATATATATATATATTTTTTGACTACAGGAGGGGGGGCGGCGCCCGGTCGCCCCCTATGGACGGGCCGCCACTGCTTGGTGGTACATGTGTCTAAGGTAGGTTTAACCTGCTAGTGCTAATTGTCAGATGACTATTTATTTGCGCTTCTTGTCTGTGATTACATTAACTCTACAGTGTGACTGCGATGTGTTTATTTCTATGCATTTACATGCTGACCTTGGTGCTAAAATAAAAGTCAGAATCTGTTTAGTCAGTCACATTCCTTAGTACTTACCTGTTAGCAATAGGTAATTGCTTGTGTTATTTGGGGTACCCCACAGAAAGATATATGTGGTTTGTAGTGGTTACTACTTATGGTAAATACCCCAGGCATGGCTCCAGGCTTCAGCTCATCTGTGAACCTGTAGCAATCAGCCTTCCTAGAGACCAGCAACTTTAACTAAGGTGAGGGCAGGTAGGCATATCCTAAAAAAGTGCACATTATGGGCATAATGAGTGTAAATCTCTCCAGCCCTCAACACCAACACCAGTCAGCCTACTTCTGCAACAGGGGACAGATCCTCTTCGGCCCTGAAAGAACCACTATGTAGTTAACTGCCAGTGGAGACAGATCAAGAAGTCTCTACAGTAATCATAGTGGTCTGGTGTGTTGGCCAAAATGCAAAACAAGGTTGCAGGCCAAAGACAGTGACAAAGGGGCAGAGACTGAAAAGGCCTACAGTCACTAATGGTTCCATACTAAGCCTAATCAAACAGTTGTGTTTGTTTAAAGGCAACCTCTACCTCAGAGCTTGCTTCTGGGAAGTTTCTATGACAAGTTGGCATATCAGAAGGAAAAGGTGGATACTTTAACCCCGTCCAAACTGACTGTGTGGAGCTCAGGGACTACAAACAAAGGCATCTAAAGGGTACGTCTGCCTCAAAAGCAGCCGGCCAAACAGTGCATCAGATTAACCAAGGGTGCCATTCTTCCAACAGAAGAGGCAATATCCTTTGCAGAGACCCTGGGACAGCAAATAGATCCAGAGATGAAGAAGGTTCATACTACTATTAAGTAGTGTTTGGTGTCCTGCGATTGAGCTCACTTCGGTAGCCAGACTGTCAGGACCCCAGCCAGGATGAAAGCAGAGCTCTGCTCAGTGATAAACTCTCTATGATGGCGGATCCTAGATTGAGAATGGAGTAGCCAATGATGCAGTTCAGACACTGCGGATACAAAACTGTATGCTGTTTCTCCAGTAAACATTGTGGTCAGTGAAACCTTATGTCCCATCCCACAAGTAAACACATGCCGCTTTAAGTCAGAGTGGTGACTGTTCAAGTCGGATCTGGTGATATTTAGAAGGAGGATTAATTCCTGATGTTAATCACCAATGACCAGAGGATGGCCAAAAGGGAAAGTTACAAGGAGTGAATGACAGGTTAGACCTGGGAGAACTATAGCAGAGAATCAAGAATCATCTTTATTTGCCTAAACCCAAGCTGCCCAATAGGGTCAGCTGACAGTTATATGTAAATTTGAGCTTAGGATCTGTGGGTCCTGTGCATTAAGGAAGCCAATGGAATTTTTTTCATTTCTCTCTACCAATTCATTGCATTCCCTTCATGATGCATCAGAGCACAAGGGTTGTGATTACATGGTCGTTGGTCAAAAGTAAGACTTGAATAACAGGTGGAAGGATAAGGATCCAAAAAATTTGCACAGGCCATTGTTGCAATTAATCTCTCCAGCCGTCAGTAAGGCTTGACCTCCACAAATCATACCCCATGATTTCCAAGCAGTATGGTTCATAGCGGCGCGACCCCAAGTCGCTGCAACGGTAAAGTAGTCCCTACACTACTTTTGATCCCACTGTGATCTAACTTGGGGGCCATAGACATCAAGAAAACACAGGCATTGATTCAAGACACATAGAAATCGCAGTAAAATCGCACGATTTTAGGTCGCAATAGTGGAAACCTAGGCTAAGACTGTCGATGGTCTTTAGACCTAGCAAGTTGTATAATTGCATGGTTGCATAGGGGGTGAGGTTGAGGAGGGACACAGGTCCATCAAGTCCAACCTATGTGTGATTATATGTCGGTATTACCTTTTATATATCCTGTATGTTGTGGTCATCCACAAGTGTGTGTGTGTGTGTGTGTGTGTGTGTGTGTGTGTGTGTGTTGTGACAGCAGGAAGGTAAAGTCACCTGGTTGCATCCAGGGGGGTAGATATATTTCGCCCAGATTCAGGCTTTACGCCGACTTATACAACTAGGTGGAGAGTTGTATAAGCCCAGCTGAGGCTAGTGGGCTCATGGATGACTCATACCTCTAGGGAGAGTGTGGGGCGTCGTGCAGACAGGGAGTTGATGAGACCAGCTGAAGCTTGTCAGCTCATTTAGGCCTCTATAAGAACTCCCAGCTTCATTAGATGTTAGCTCATGCCTGGACCCAGACCTGTGTGGACTGTCTAGGGAGAGTGAACCCCTGTGCGGTGAGACAAAGCCTGTGTGGCTATTTGCTTGGACATTTAAAACCAGGGACTTAGGGACTAGGACAGCACTAGGCTGATCCCAGTTGTTAGTTAGGAAACCTGTATGTTTAGTCAGAGGTCAAGTTGACCAGGATTTATTTTGTTTATGTTTCTTTTGCTTTGCTGTGTTTTGTCACTGTAAATAGAAAATAAACCGCACCTTTTTGATTTTGAAAACCACAACCTCCATTTGCTGGGCCTGTTTTTGTGTGGGGAGCCCATCTCGGGGGTCACACACACCCGCTGCCGAGCTAACCCCCTCACAGTTGGTGGAGAATGCGGGCAGTTTTTTTTTAAGCCAGCATGGAGGAGATACTGAAGCAGCTGGCTCTAGCAAATGCCAATCAACAGCAGACAAATGCAGGTTTGCAAAAGAGCCTTGCAGCTCATCAACAGAGCCTTGCAGCTCAACAACAGAACTTCGCAGCCCAGCAGCAAGCTCATCAACAGAGCCTTGCAGCCCAGCAGCAGACAAACGCAACTTTGCAACAGAGTCTGGAGGCTCAGCAACAAGCCCAGCAGCAATCTGAGGCCCGCTTCATAGACCTGTTGCAGAAGCAAGAGCAGAGACTACAACAACAGATGGAAGCAGTAATGCAGCAACGTCCGCAGACCAGTGAGGAAAGCCGTCCCACTAATACCGCGTCCTTTGGGGTGAGTCGTTTATTGACAAAAATGACTGGAGAGGATGATCCAGAGGTATTTTTGACCACATTTGAAAGGACCGCTGAAAGAGAAAAGTGGCCTGAGGAGCAGTGGGCTGGACTGGTGGCTCCTCTGTTAACTGGTGAATCGCAGAAAGCTTACTATGACCTAGAGCCTAACCAAGCAAAAGACTATGTGATGCTAAAAGCTGAAATATTGGCAAGGCTGGGTGTCACCCAGGCTGTCCGGGCTCAGCGTGTGCATAACTGGACTTTCCAGCTTGGAAAACCCCCCAGGTCTCAAATGTATGATCTCATTCACCTGAGCAGAAAGTGGCTACAGCCAGAGACTTTGTCCGCACCAAAGATTGTGGAACGTGTTGTAATGGATCGGTTTTTGAGAGCTCTTCCTACTGCCATCCAAAAGTGGGTAAGCCATGGAGACCCAGAGACGGCCGATGGTCTTGTGGATCGTGTGGAGAAATACTTGGCTACAGAGAACCTGACGGCCTCTTCCAGAGACACTCGGACTTTCCACCCTAAGACCAGACCATCCCCAGGGGCGGATAAGAGGATTCCAAGGGGTGAGGGTGGAGAGAGTGAGAGGGTGGGAGCTCTACCCCAAGTTTGGCGAGAACAGCCTGGGAAATCAGCGGCTCAAGAGGCGGCAAGAAGGATCGTTTGCTACCGCTGCCGGCAAACGGGACATATTGCAGCCAATTGCCCGGTTGTGGAGGAACCCATGCAGTGTGACTTTCTGACGGGCAGACGTCAGTCGCTGTGTGCGACAGTCGCATGCACTGCCATTCGAGGAACTGAGAAACATTTATGCAAAATGTGTGTTAATGGTAGAAATGTTGTGGTATTGCTGGATTCAGGTAGCCTTGTGACCCTGATAAAGGCTGAGTTAGTTAAAACAGAGGTCTCTGGGAATAGCAAGGTAGCTGTTATTTGTGTGCATGGGGACACCCGAGAGTATCCAGTGACTACAGTGTGTTTCGAGACCCCCAAAGGTACCCTCTCTCATCCAGTGGGCTTAGTATCTCAGTTACCGCATGACGCCATTGTGGGAAGGGATTTTCCGAAGTTCTGGGAACTGTGGGATGATCCTGAGCCCCCCACTGGTGCCCCTATGTACCAGGAATGTGATAGCCAGAACTCCCCTGAGAGTGGTGAGGACTCTCCGGAATTTCCCTTATCAGTATTGGCAGGGGAGACTCAAGAAACTGGAGAGGAGCCCACCTCCTCAGACGAAAACCTACCGTCTGTGGAGTTTTCTGATCTTGAGGTTCACAGGGAAAACTTTGCCACAGAACAGTTGAAAGACCCCGCCCTAATAAAGGCACGGGAAAACGTAGTGAAAATAGATGGCGAGTTAGTGAACCCAGATAATACCTGCACTTACCCATACTTCAGCGTAGAGAAGGACCTACTGTATCGGGTGGCAAAAAGGGCAGAAGAAACCGTTGAGCAGCTTGTGGTGCCCAAACCTTACAGGAAGTTGGTGTTGGAGTTGGCCCATGGGCACATTCTTGGAGGTCATCTGGGGACAGAGAAAACCCGAGAGAGGGTATTACAGAGATTCTATTGGCCGGGGGTGATGAAGGACATAGAAAATTATTGTTCCTCCTGCCCTGTGTGTCAGAGGTCGGCCCCGATGCCACATTTCCGTAGCCCGCTGGTCCCTCTACCCATCATTGAGGTCCCGTTTGAGAGGATCGCCATGGATTTGGTAGGTCCTATAATCAAGTCCGCTAGGGGGCACCAGTACATATTAGTTATAATGGACTATGCCACCCGTTATCCAGAAGCGATCCCTCTCCGAAATACCTCGGCCAAAACCATAGCCAAAGAGCTATCTCTTGTGTTTAGCCGGGTGGGTATTTGTAAAGAACTGCTTACGGACCAAGGTACACCCTTTATGTCCCGGGTTATGAAGGAGCTGTGTAAATTGTTCAAAGTGACGCAATTACGTACATCTGTGTATCACCCCCAAACCGATGGGCTGGTTGAAAGATTCAACAAAACCCTAAAACAAATGTTGAAGAAAGTGGTGGATAGAGATGGAAAGGATTGGGACTGTCTACTTCCTTATCTGATGTTTGCTATTAGGGAGGTGCCCCAATCCTCTACGGGATTCTCCCCCTTTGAGTTACTGTATGGGAGACACCCAAGAGGGCTGTTGGATATTGCCAAGGAAACTTGGGAAAGTGAGAGTTCTCCCCACAGGAGTGTGATTGAGCATGTCGCCCTGATGCAAGACCGAATTGCACAGGTAATGCCCATCGTGAAGGAACATTTGGCCCAAGCGCAGTTAGCACAGCAGAGAGTGTACAACCGTGGAGCCAAGACCCGTACCTTTTCCCCGGGGGATAGGATACTGGTACTTGTCCCTACGGTTGAAAGTAAATTCCTTGCCAAATGGCAAGGCCCCTACGAGATAATGGAAAAAGTGAGCAAAGTGAATTACAAGGTCAGACAACCAGGAAGGCGAAAGCCCGAACAGATCTATCACATTAATCTGTTGAAAGCCTGGAGGGATAGAGAGTCCCTAGTCGCAGACACTTGGTCACCAGCTCAAACTGGTTGCGTGATTCCTGAGGTTGGAATAGCAGCCACCTTGTCACAACCCCAACAACAGGAGGTTAAGGAGTTTGTGCTTCGCAACAAGGAGGTATTCTCTGAGCTGCCGGGACAAACATCTGGGGTAGAGCATGACATCATTACCCCGCCCGGTGAAAGGGTGAAGTTAAAACCCTATCGGATCCCAGAGGCCCGACGGGAGGCAATACGGGAGGAAGTACAGAAAATGCTGAACTTAGGGGTGATAGAGGAGTCCCAAAGTGATTGGTCTAGTCCCATTGTGTTGGTGCCTAAACCGGATGGGAGCTGGCGATTTTGTAACGATTTTCGTCAGTTGAACAAAGTTACAAAATTTGACACCTACCCCATGCCACGTATAGATGAGTTGATCGACCGGCTGGGAACAGCCCGATACATGACGACTCTTGACCTCACAAAAGGGTATTGGCAAATCCCCCTGGCCAAGTCGGCCAAAGAGAAAACCGCATTTGTAACCCCAGACGGGGCGTTCCAATATAAAAGAATGCCGTTCGGGTTACAGAATGCGCCGGCCACATTCCAGCGGAAAATGGACCAGATGCTGAGGCCCCATCGGAAGTATGCTGCGGCTTACCTGGATGACGTAATTGTCCATAGCACAGATTGGGCCTCACATCTGCCAAAAGTGCAAGCAGTCCTGGACTCTGTTCGGGAAGCGGGGTTTACGGCTAACCCCAAGAAGTGTACCATTGGGCAGGAGGAGGCCAAATATCTTGGGTACACCATTGGGAGGGGAGTAATAAAACCCCAACTCAACAAAGTCGAGGCCATCCAGAGTTGGCCACGTCCCAACAGCAAGAAGCAGGTACGAGCCTTTCTGGGAATCGCTGGGTATTATCGGCGATTCATTCCCCACTTTGCTTCTAAGGCTGTGCCCCTAACCAACCTGACGAAGGGGAAAGGGTCGGTCATGATTAAATGGACCCCCGAGGCTGAGGCAGCATTCCAATTCTTGAAACAAGCCTTATGTAGCCAGCCAGTGTTGTACTCACCCGACTTCTCTAAAGACTTTGTCGTACAAAGTGATGCGTCAGATGTGGGGTTAGGAGCAGTATTGTCCCAGGTCTGGAACGGGGAAGAGCACCCAGTCATTTACCTCAGCAGGAAGTTGAAGTCCCATGAGGTAAATTACGCCACCGTTGAAAAGGAGTGTTTAGCGGTGAAGTGGGCTCTAGATTCCCTTCGGTACTACCTGCTAGGTAGGCACTTTGACATGGTTACGGATCACGCTCCGTTAAAGTGGATGGCTCAAAACAAGGAAACAAATAGAAGAGTGAATAGGTGGTTCCTGGCCCTCCAGGAATTCAACTTCACAGTAAAGCATCGCCCTGGCGTTCAAATGGGGAATGTGGATGCTTTGTCTCGAGTACATGAATGCCTGATTGCTGGTGTTCCAACCCCGAGGTTAAAACAAGAGGGGGGGTATGTGACAGCAGGAAGGTAAAGTCACCTGGTTGCATCCAGGGGGGTAGATATATTTCGCCCAGATTCAGGCTTTACGCCGACTTATACAACTAGGTGGAGAGTTGTATAAGCCCAGCTGAGGCTAGTGGGCTCATGGATGACTCATACCTCTAGGGAGAGTGTGGGGCGTCGTGCAGACAGGGAGTTGATGAGACCAGCTGAAGCTTGTCAGCTCATTTAGGCCTCTATAAGAACTCCCAGCTTCATTAGATGTTAGCTCATGCCTGGACCCAGACCTGTGTGGACTGTCTAGGGAGAGTGAACCCCTGTGCGGTGAGACAAAGCCTGTGTGGCTATTTGCTTGGACATTTAAAACCAGGGACTTAGGGACTAGGACAGCACTAGGCTGATCCCAGTTGTTAGTTAGGAAACCTGTATGTTTAGTCAGAGGTCAAGTTGACCAGGATTTATTTTGTTTATGTTTCTTTTGCTTTGCTGTGTTTTGTCACTGTAAATAGAAAATAAACCACACCTTTTTGATTTTGAAAACCACAACCTCCGTTTGCTGGGCCTGTTTTTGTGTGGGGAGCCCATCTCGGGGGTCACACACACCCGCTGCCGAGCTAACCCCCTCACAGTGTGTATACTGTATACACACTTCAAAATACCTATGTTTCAACAAGTACATTTTGCTTGGCATTTAGAGTTCACTACAAGTTCATCTGGCAGACTGTGACCTTTCCACAAACTCCAGACATTTCCTGGGATATTGGGTCCAGTAAGGGCCGACTTGCGGGACCAAGGACTTCTGGTGAGCCTTGTCTGGACAACAGACTGGCGCAATGACTTCCAGATTCTGGGAAAAGAGTCCCAGTACAGACTCTGATCGAGTCGGGAGGAACCATCATCGAGAGACCAACTAATCTCATCACAACAATGACCTATCGGGAAGCAATTCTGAATCTCTGAAAAAATACAATAAAGTTATACTCAGAGAGAGCAACAGTATAAGTATCTCACTTGAACAAATGGCTCTTTCCCATTGGTTGCATCCCACGGTCGCAAGAGCGATAAAGTAGCCTGTAGTAATCCATGAGGTCCGAGGTGCCCAAGGGAAGGTTGACAACTGTATTAACTGGTTTTGTAGTAACGAAAGACTTACTTCCTGCACTAGAAACAGTAACTCCACAGAGGAGAAAAGTCCCCTCTTGGAGAGGTAGCTAAACTAACTAATCTTTCAGCGTATCAGCTATTAGGCATACAGTACCAATCATCCCAAGTGGTTACTCGTCGGGTATTCATGCCAATGGAAAACAAGGTGTCCAAAAGTCAGTTACAGTGGTCGCAGACTGGAGTCTTTCCGAAATGCAACAAAAAGAGCCTCAACTATGCTTGAAAAGACTCAGCAAAATGGGAAAGGCCTATCTTCGCTGTCAAGGAATGCAAAACTAGTCAACTTCTGTCATAAGTATCTCCCAGCATGTTAAGTTAGGGTTTTCTAGAACTTACGGCCAGATGGCGTAAGATACAAAAGCCGTTGGATGACAAGGGACAGTCTCCAAAACATAAAGCCGGTCAAGGGATCGGCGACAAAAAAAGGCTATCAAGATATTGGTCTGACAGTAACCTGGGTGGCTTCCCAGAGGTGGAAGCAGAGAAACTAATGACAGCCAACTGGGTCGGCAAATTAGCCAATATGTATATTCAACAAACCTAATAGTCTCCAGGATCCTTATCCGGATTCGCAGCCGTTCGGTGGTGATAACAATAATTGCCCTGTGGCTTGCAGGCCATAATATCAATGGGTACAGTCTCAGATCCGAGAACCTCTTATTCTCCTTCCTGAGATCCAACACCTCATACAGCATAGCCAATGGTATCTTCCAAATTCATACAAGTTATATCTAGATGCTGGAGACCAAGAAGTAGAGGTCTCACTGTTTTAGTGTTTGAAATCCTATGGAGGTCAGAGCACCTACTCCAGACTTCAAGTACATTAGATACGAGAAAAACCTACAGAATTTAAAGGATGGAATTCTCTGTTCCTTACTGTAAGGATTGCATTGTATACAAGTGTAGCACTCCCCTCTTTGTCTCGTCTCGTCTCTTGTCTAGGGGTATCTTAGAGGGGAGGGAGCGGGGACACCACGCCTGGCTTCCACCACACGTGTCAGTGCGGTATAAGCAACGTTCTTGTATTACCTTCGGGTCAGTGCTGTGCACCTGGATCCTCCCTCCAAGAGTCACCTTGAACAATGTCTGTTAGGAAATGAGCCCCACACCATTAAAGTTCAACACTCCTTTATTCTTCTTGAATGAACACAAACAGTTGAACTCCCTTGGATATAGAACAGGAAAGGAGGTGTGGATGCGAATAGGCCCAGACACAATTTGGTTCTCCACTTTCCTTCCTGAAAGTGGGTTACGGTCTTCCAGGCGGTCTCCGACGAGAGGCTCACCTGTCATCGGCTAATATGCTGCACCGGGTCTTCAAGTGAGGAGCTCCCCCCGGTCCATTGCGCCTTCCGGATTCGGGTACCCACTCCCGGGGTTCCCTAGGATCTCCTTCCCTTGCGGAACTCAGTGTTGGGCACTGAGCTCCGGACCTCCATCCGAGTACCTCACCCCAGGCTAAAAGGTGCCTGGGATGGAACACGACCTCCGGCTGTCGCCTAGGCCACCCAGAGGACCGACACGAACCACTGTCCGCAAGCTGAAGGTGCCTGGGACTTCGACCTCGTGACAAAGATGGTCGGCCCCTTTATACCCTCTCCCAGCAAGCACGGCGGGTTCCCCGCCCCACCATACCGCTGCCAAGAGAGGACAAAAAGGAGGCACAGCACACAGCAATTATTCAACCCCAGCCCAGGGCAACAGCGCCACCCACTGGGCTGCAGGGAATTACACATCACTAATGTCTCTGCCAAATTCAAATTTACACCCGGGAAAGTACATATCAGCTACACAAGTAAGCCTAGAGACGGCATTAGGAAACATGAAACACAGTCGTGTCCTCACTCTCTGGGATCCAGTAACAGTGGGATCCAGTAACGGTTGCATATCTTGGCAACCAATTCCGAAAAACCTGGGCAAGTTATTCTTTTCCCCATGGAGTCTTCCAAATAGTGTGAGACACATTATCTCACTCTCCATTTAGAGGGATAAGACATCCTAAATATGGCCAGTAACATGGAATAAGTATTCCTTTGGCGAATAGGTCTAGAAGGATCTCAGACATCCAAGTGTCAAGCTATAAACTACCTTGTTGCTGTAATTATCAGGCAAAATGTCTCTAGTCTCTACCTCAACACTATACAAATCTTTGCAACCTGGGTTAGAACAATCAGCCTTCTGGCATATCCAAACTAAAGTGTTTGAAGTACCACGAACATTGAAAATAGTCAAGGTTGAAAAGAGACATAGAATTGGCCCTTCTTCTAGGAGAAAACGATAGACTCATCAGGCCTAACGAAGACAATCGCAGTGGTGCGGATCAAGTTAGTCAAAGCTTAGATGACAGCGAGGCATTGCTGTCGTGGGCTATCTGGACGATCTTCTTCTCAGAGCAGGAAATGGCTCAGAATTAGAAGACAGTGTGACTATCGTCAGTCAGACCCTCAGGGACTTCGGGTGGCTCCTAAACATTCAGGAGTCAGTCCTGGTCCCGACTCAAGGTCTGGAGTATCTCAGTCTGATTCTGGACTCCTTGGAGACAAAGGTATTCCTATCTCCTGGGAAGCTACTGACACATCAGTCTGCAGTGCGGGTGCTGACATCCTAAAAAATGGTCGTCAATCCGTTTTTGCATGGGAGTCCTGGGACTCATGGTGACCTCTTTCGAGGCCGTTCCGTATGCCCAATCACACACCAGGGCATTGCAGAAGGAGATCTTGTTCCCTTGGGACAAATCCCTGTTGTCTTTGGATTTTCCGATCCAGGTGAGTCACCTGGTCAGGGCGTCCCTGACATGGTGGTTTGAGTCCCCGGCTCTTCGGTCTGGGAAGTCGTTCCTCCCCGTCCAATGGACGGTGTTCACTACGGACACCAGCCTGAAGGGCTGGGGTGTAGTCTGGGGAGTCCTGTTGGCCCAAGGGCTTGGACTCTGGACGAAGCCCGTTTGCCGATCAATGTTCTGGAAATACAGGCCATCAGACTGTGCCTCTCCTCGTGGTCTGAGAGATTGCAGGATCGCTCCATTAGGATCCAGTCGGACAAAGTCACAGTGGTGGCGTATGTCGACCATCAAGGGGGCACTCGGAGCTCAGCTGCGGCTTCCGAGGTCCCCCGTACCCTGAAGTGGGCTAAAAGAAGCGTGCCGGCTCTGTCGGCCGTTTATATTCCGGGCATAGAACTGGCGGACTATTTGAGTCGCCAGACGTTGGACCAGGAAGAGTGGTTCTTGCACCCGGAGGTATTTCAACTCCTTTGCCACACAGACGGTGAGGCACGCCGGAGGTGGACCCGATGGCCTCTCGACTCAATAGCAAGTTGTCGAGGTTTGTGGCCAGATCCAGGGATCCTTGGGCGGATGCCTCAGGCGTTAGTGGCCCATGGGGTCATTATCACCTGATATACGTTTATCCTCCGCTGCAGTTGCTCCCTCGCCTGCTGCGCAGGGTGGCGACCGAGGGAATTCCGGTGATCCTCATTGCTCCGGATTGGCCTCAGTTTCACTGGTACGTCTCATCGTGGCCGTTCCCTGGCGGTTGCCAATAAGGGAGGACTTTCTGTCTCAAAGTCCTATATTTCATCCTGCCTTTACAGTCTCTGGCCTTAACGCCATGGCTGTTGAAAGCCAGGTGTTGAGAGGCCGAGGTTTCTCGGACTCGGTCATTTCGTCCATATTAAGGGCACGGAAGTCTTCCTCCAGAATGATCTATCTCCATACCTGGAAAGCTTACATCGCCATGTGCGAAGAGCTGGACTGACATCCTCGGATGTATTCCGTCCCTAGAATCCTGCGTTTCCTGCAGCATGGAGTGGCCCAAAGGCTCACTTTGAGTATCATTAAGGGTCAGATTTCGGCCTTGGCCGTCTTCTTTCGGCGACCACTAGCAGGTCATTCCTTGGTTAGCACCCTTGTGCAGGGGGTTCGCCATGTGCTCCCTCCTGTCAAGTCTCCTCTCCCCCCGTGGGATCGGAATTGGTACTCTCGGTTCTCCAGGAACCTCCTTTTGAGAATATCAGGGATATTCCCCTCTTGACTTTGTCTCAGAAGGTGGCCCTTTTAGTGGCAATCACTTCTGTTAGACGAGTGTCTGAGTTGGCGACCTTGTACTGCAAGTCACCATATTTAGTCATCCATAAGGATAAGGCGGTGTTGCATCCGCGACTTTCTCTTTTGTCAAGGGTGATCTCGACCTTTCACCTAAATGAGGACATTGTTCTCCCGTCCTTGTGTCCTCACCCATCGCATCCCAGAGGGTGTGTGCGGCACACTTTGAATGTGGTATGAGCCTTGCGGGTGTGCCTGTCTGCTACTGCTACTATTCGGAAGTCTGACTCTCTGTTTGACTGTCTCTGGTCAGAAACAGGGCCAAGCGGCTTCGTCTGCCACCATTTTCTAGGTGGATCGGACAAACCGTCTTTCAAGCCTATGCTCTTATGGGGCGGGCGCCTCCCTTTCCGGTTACGGCGCATTCCACCAGGGCAATTAGTGCTTCCTGGGTTTTCCGACATCAAGTGTCGGTTGCACAAGTGTGCAAGGCGGCGACCTGGTCGTCTGTTCATACCTTTTCTAAGTTTTATAGGGTTGATGTGGCTGCATCTCCGGATGCTTCCTTCGGCCACAAGGTGTTGCAGGCCGCTGTTTAAAGTGGCAACTCCTCCGTTGAGGAGCTCTGCCTTGTTTGGAGTGAAGTTTTTTTGGTTTTTCCATTTATACTGCTCCCATCCCTCTTGACACTACTTTGGGACATCCCACACGTTCAGTGATTAAGAGCCGCCGTGTCGGTCCATGGATGATAAGAGAAAATAGGATTTTTGTACTCACCATAAAATCAATTTCTCTGACATCCATGGACCGACACGGCAACCACCCTTCCTTTTAAGTTTGTACTGCTTTGTTACGAACTGAGGTCTGCTAGCTGCAGGTGGGAGGGTAATGTCTGGAGGGACCGCCCCCCTGGGCGGGGCTGTTCAGCTCTGGTTTGTTCTAGAATGTTTTAACATTTAACATTCTGCCTAGGTCTTCTCCTGCAAGCAGGGACATATACCCACACGTTCAGTGATTAAGAGCCGCCGTGTCGGCCCATGGATGTCAGAGAAATGGATTTTACGGTGAGTACAAAAATCCTATTTTTTTCTCCTTCATTGAGGCTGCACTGATAAGGTGGCAAGGGTGGGCACTTAGAGGTGGCATTGCTAGTTGGCACTGGTGGGCATTGAGAAGTGGCACTTCTAGGTGGCACTGATTGGCACCAGTGGTGGTCATTGATAGGTGGCACTGGCAGGGGATACTGATTGTCACAGATGACGCAGAATTGCCTCTTCCTCTTCGGGCCCGATGTCCCTTGCACATAAGCCAGTGATTGCCTTTTTTTTTTATGCTCACACTGTCAGCACAAGGAGAAAACAAAAACCATTACCGAGCTTTTGTTTACATCACGTGATCAGCTGTCATTGGCTGACACCTGATCACGTGGTAAGGGGCAGGGATCGGCCCCTTACTCGGATCTGTCATCACCCGAATCTCAATGACTCGGTGACCACAGCGTGCGCGTGCGAATGGGAGGACATTTATTGACGGACTCCCGGCAATTGAGGACCGTGCTGTGGCCGTCGATCAGCTATAGCGCTGATTTCAAGTGATTAAAGAGGGTCTAAATGGGCCATTGACATGCATCACAATTCAACTTAGGAATGTGTCTTTGCAAAGTTAAACTAAATGAAATCCTTTCTTATTTTTGCTTGGGGATAGAGTGCAGAGGGATTAGAAGTCTAGTTTTTGGGGATGTCTGCACCCCTGATAGGGTGAAGACAACTCCCAAATTTGGCCAAGTTATCCTTCCAAATAATTCACTTCCTGTCACATAGCCACACAGGAAGAGAGGGTAAATCCCTACCAATGTCTTTCCTTGGGGACACACAGGTCAATCTAAACACTTTCCCCATTATGTACATTGCACTCCAGCATTTTGCTGGGTACACCCCAAATTATTAGTTATTTTGGACTTTGGGGTTTATTTACTAAAGGCAAATCCACTTTGCACTACAAGTGCACTTGCTGGATATCTGAGGGGGACATTCAAGGAAACAAAAAAAACACCATCTTTGCTTCTACATAATTGGATGTTAAAATCACCAGTGCTTCCCCTCAGATTTTCAGCAACTACACTTGTACTGCAGAGTGGATTTGCCTTTACTAAACCCCAAACTACCTAATGATTTGGGGTGTACACAACAAAGTCCTAGAGTGCAATTTGCTTAATGGGGACACTAGTTAGATTGATCTGTGTGTCCCCAAGAAAAGACATTGGTAGGGTTTTACCTTCACTTCCTGTTTAGCTGTGTGACAGGAAGTGAAGCCAATTTTACCAAAAGGGACACAAAGCCCAATCTAAAAAAAACAAGCAGGGGTTCTAACACTTACTTGGTTTCCCTCAAAATGCCCACAATTAGAATAGTATTGCCTTGAGCTATTTTTAAGTGCAGTGCTCTAAATCAGTGCTTCTCAAGTAACCCCAACAGACCATGTTTGCAGGGTTTCCTTCATCTTGCACATGTGCTTTAAATCACAGGCAATGGTTTGGTATTTTGGACAGCAATTCTCCATAAGATAAATTCACAAAATATGTCCTGTTGGGGGTACTTGAGGACTGAGGCTGAGAACCACTGCAGTAAAAAGGAAAATTGAATACTTACCGCTCTGTATTTTTCATTTCCTGGTGACTATCCATGGCAGCACACAATACATGCATATGCTACCATGTAGGCACCAGGTTAGACAAATCACACCTGTTTTGTTATGCCAATAAGCATAGTTAAGCTGCAGCTGTCACATTTGTTGCATAGAAAACAAAACACACACATCAAACTTTGCATCAAATTTTATTGGTCAACAAAACAGGACTTGGAAAACACAAAGGGAAGCAAAAAATTAAAATAAAAAAACATGAAGGTAAATTTGAAACCTTAGTCACATCTTGAGAAAGATTTAGCAAAATAATGCAGCACAGACAATTAAATCAAAGCGAACAAACGACACACATTAACAACATCAAAAATATTTAAGGGGAACATATCCCCCACACAAAAAAAAACAATCAACAAAAGTAAAACAAACATCTGTTTTGCAAAGACATAACAAATAAAATGCATGTGTTACAAACTCGATAAGGACACCAAAATTTACTATTGGCCGGCGCCAGAAACACAATCTTGCCTCTTTTCAGGGCAAGGGAGAGAATGCTATCTGCAAGCTTTATATAACATAGGGTTGTGTGCTACTGAGGCAATTGAAAACACATGCACAGTCCACAAAACACCCCAAATGCAAGTTCACCCAATGTAGAGACTGAACTTCAAAGTGGGTACACCTGTTAAGGATGTCCTTCAATTACTAACCCAAAAAACACACTCTCTCTGAGCATGCCCACAAATATCCAGGTGCAGCTAGAAGAAAATAACCCCCCCTGTCCAAAATTAAGCACATCATCCAGCATGCTACAAAATTAGAGACGGGACAAACACCCCCCGGTCCAGGGGGCAAACAAAGAGCCTAACATGGGCAAAAGTTATACAACAAATTCCATTGCAGTCTATGGGAACAGACTTGTTAATTTTGCTGGTCCCCACTTGGCTGGCTTATCTTCTAGTTATTGGCCTTAAAATGGGGGCCCAGGTCCCACCCTAAGGGACATATATCAATGTCACCAATTTGGACAACACCAAAAACAAAAAAAAGTGCCTTTAAATATGCCAAATTGCTTAAGGGCCATTTCATACCACACGCAGTCCATTGCGTTTTTTATGCATCAAAAATGCATGGAAAGTTGGTCATATGGTTCTAAATGGCAGTGTTTGTTCCAGTTCCACAAAAGAAGCAGAACATGCTGCATTTTACCTGCACTAGAACGCTGCAAAACGCATCAAAAACACACTGGAATGCACCAAAAACGCACTAGAACACACTTGTCCTTATCTATGGTTAATAAAAAAAAAGAGGGGTGAAAAAAAAGCACTGGACTGCATCAAAAATGTACCAAAAATGCATTGAAATGCATCAAGAGGGGGAAAAAAGCCCTGGACTGCATCAAAAACGCCTCAAAAATGCACTGTAACGCGTCAAACGCGCATGCAAAAAAGCACCTGGAACGCATCCGGATTGCATTTCTATGGTGTGAACTGGCCCTCACGTTCCAGGTGCTTTTCTGCATGCACGTTTTTGACGCGTTACAGTGCATTTTTTTTTTTTATACTTCATATCTTTATTAAACCATTTTCCATTTTACAAAACATTCCTTCCCCTTCCCTCCCCAAATTCACATACAAAACAGATAATAAATAATATCGTCTTAAAACCAACACAACTTTCCCTTCCTCTTGACTAGGGATGGGCCCGGTGCTCGATTCGAACCCATGTTCGAATCGAGCACCGGGCGTTCGCTCGCTCGTCGAGCCCAGAACTATTTGGGCCGTTCGCATCACATTCGTGTGATGCGAGCGGCCCCGCAATGCATTGCGGCCGGCGCGGCCGGCGCAGTGCATTGCTGGCTGATGATTGGCCAAGCATGCACTGTGACCCCGCATGCTTGGCCAATCACAGCGCCCGAAACTCGGAGAGCAATAATTGGCTACAGGCAGGACGCCTGTAGCCAATTACAGCTCAGGGGCTTTAGTACACGCCCCACCATTTAAAAGGCCGCCACGCCATCGGCCCCGGTCACATGAGTTCCGGCTTTAGGAGAGATCAGTCTGCTGTTTCTGTCTTTGCTTGATACTGAAAGATTTGCTCTTCTTTGCTAAACCATTGGCTATTTCTTTGCTAAACCATTGCTACCTAAGTCATTGATCGTTCATTGCTGCTGATTGCACAGTTAGTGTGTTATTAGCTGCTGCTGGGGATTAGTCTGGTGCGTGCTTACTGTTAGTACAGTATTGCAGTAGTACCAACCGCAGTGCTGTTAGCACAGCATTGCACCCCAACAGCACCCATAGGACTTCTAGTGTGTTAGTGGCAGCAAACAGAGCTCCTATATTTTCTTCTCAGCAGCACCCATAGGACTTCTAGTGTGTTAGTGGCAGCAAACAGAGCTCCTATATTTTCTTCTCAGCAGCACCCATAGGACTTCTAGTGTGTTAGTGGCATCACACAGAGCTCCTATATTTTATTCTCAGCAGCACCCATAGGACTTCTAGTGTGTTAGTGGCAGCAAACAGAGCTCCTATATTTTCTTCTCAGCAGCACCCATAGGACTTCTAGTGTGTTAGTGGCATCACACAGAGTTCCTATATTTTCATCTCAGAAGCACCCATAGGACTTCTAGTGTGTTAGTGGCAGCAAACAGAGCTCCTATATTTTCTTCTCAGCAGCACCCATAGGACTTCTAGTGTGTTAGTGGCAGCAAACAGAGCTCCTATATTTTCTTCTCAGCAGCACCCATAGGACTTCTAGTGTGTTAGTGGCAGCAAACAGAGCTCCTATATTTTCTTCTCAGCAGCACCCATAGGACTTCTAGTGTGTTAGTGGCATCACACAGAGCTCCTATATTTTCATCTCAGAAGCACCCATAGGACTTCTAGTGTGTTAGTGGCATCACACAGAGCTTCTATATTTTCTTCTCAGCAGCACCCATAGGACTTCTAGTGTGTTAGTGGCAGCAAACAGAGCTCCTATATTTTCTTCTCAGAAGCACCCATAGGACTTCTAGTGTGTTAGTGGCATCACACAGAGTTCCTATATTTTCATCTCAGAAGCACCCATAGGACTTCTAGTGTGTTAGTGGCATCACACAGAGCTCCTATATTTTCATCTCAGAAGCACCCATAGGACTTCTAGTGTGTTAGTGGCATCACACATAGCTCCTATATTTTCTTCTCAGCAGCACCCATAGGACTTCTAGTGTGTTAGTGGCAGCAAACAGAGCTCCTATATTTTCTTCTCAGCAGCACCCATAGGACTTCTAGTGTGTTAGTGGCATCACACAGAGCTCCTATATTTTCATCTCAGAAGCACCCATAGGACTTCTAGTGTGTTAGTGGCATCACACAGAGCTCCTATATTTTCTTCTCAGCAGCACCCATAGGACTTCTAGTGTGTTAGTGGCATCAAACAGAGCTCCTATATTTTATTCTCAGCAGCACCCATAGGACTTCTAGTGTGTTAGTGGCAGCAAACAGAGCTCCTATATTTTCTTCTCAGCAGCACCCATAGGACTTCTAGTGTGTTAGTGGCAGCAAACAGAGCTCCTATATTTTCTTCTCAGCAGCACCCATAGGACTTCTAGTGTGTTAGTGGCAGCAAACAGAGCTCCTATATTTTCTTCTCAGCAGCACCCATAGGACTTCTAGTGTGTTAGTGGCATCACACAGAGCTCCTATATTTTCATCTCAGAAGCACCCATAGGACTTCTAGTGTGTTAGTGGCATCACACAGAGCTCCTATATTTTCTTCTCAGCAGCACCCATAGGACTTCTAGTGTGTTAGTGGCAGCAAACAGAGCTCCTATATTTTCTTCTCAGAAGCACCCATAGGACTTCTAGTGTGTTAGTGGCATCACACAGAGCTCCTATATTTTCATCTCAGAAGCACCCATAGGACTTCTAGTGTGTTAGTGGCATCACACAGAGCTCCTATATTTTCTTCTCAGCAGCACCCATAGGACTTCTAGTGTGTTAGTGGCATCAAACAGAGCTCCTATATTTTCATCTCAGCAGCACCCATAGGACTTCTAGTGTGTTAGTGGCATCACACAGAGCTCCTATATTTTCATCTCAGAAACACCAATAGGACTTCTAGTGTGTTAGTGGCAGCAAACAGAGCTCCTATATTTTCTTGTCAGCAGCACACATAGTACCTATAGTGTGTTAGTGTCAGCACCCATAGGACCTACAGTGTGTTGTGAGCACACATAGGAGTTCTGTTTTTTATACTATATACACTACCGACTACAATGGCTGGAAGACCGCCAAGGAGAGGCAGAGCGTGCCGAGGCAAGAACACAGGGCAGGCAGGCTCTGTTTCTAGAGACAACAGTGCTGGCCATGGACGTGGTCGTGCATCGTCATCAGCACGTGGCCATGGGACACGCTTGTCTTTGTTTTCGGCAGCTGGACATGTGGAGCCGCATCATGCCGAAGGCTTGGTAGAATGGATGACCAAGCCCTCCTCATCCTCCTCATCCTCTCTCACCCAGGCTCAGGGTACTGGCAGAGCAGCTGCCAACGCGTACTCAATGGCATCATCAGCCACCCCTTCCCTAGACCCACCATGTCCTCCTGAGGAGTCCCCCGAACTGTTTGAGCACAGTGTTGGGTACATGCTCCAGGAGGATGCCCAACGATTCAAAGGCTCGGATGATGATACCCAGCTTGAGGAAGTCAGTAGTGTGCGCGCAGAGAGAGGGGATGCTGAAGGACAGCAATCTGGCAGTAGTGTTCCACCAGCTGCAGCTTACTGCCAGGTTTGCTCTAGTGGTGAAGAGGGAGGGGATGATGAGGTCACTGACTCCACGTGGGTGCCTGAAGGGAGAGAGGAGGAGGAGGAGGAGGAGGAGGATGCAGCGTCACATGTCCAACGAGGCAGGATGCCCCCTGGAGGCCAGCTAGAGGCCAGCACAGCAACTGTACCACACCGCAGAGCTCCGCCTGTGCAGGGCGCTGCCTCTGCACGTTATCACAAAAGTTCTTTGGTGTGGGCCTTTTTTGAGACGAGTGCATCAGATCGCACCACTGCTATTTGCAATATTTGTCTCAAGCGTATCTCGCGTGGCCAAAACATCAGCCGCTTGGGCACCACAAGCATGAGCAGACATATGTCGACCTGCCATGCAGCTCGTTGGCAAGCACACATAAAAGACCAACACCAAAGAACAAAGCGGACCTCTCCTTGCTCCTCATCAGCTGGGATCTCCATCCCCACTATATCTTCAGTCCTCTCTGAAAGCTGCTCTGAGAGGACTGAAGGTGTAGAATTAGGTGTGTCACAACCAAGTACTTGCAGTACTCCGACGTCCGATTGTAGCAGGCAAATTTCCCTGCCCCAGCTGCTGGACCGTCGAAAGAAGTATACTCCCAGCCATCCACATGCCCAGCGGTTGAATGCTAGCTTGGCTAAATTGCTAGCACTTCAACTGCTGCCTTTTCAGTTGATAGACTCGGCCCCCTTCCGTGAGTTTGTTCAATGTGCGGTTCCTCAGTGGCAGGTTCCCAAACGCCACTTTTTCTCACGGAAGGCGATTCCGTCTCTCTACCGGCATGTGGAAGGCAATGTCCATGCCTCGCTGGACAGGGCGGTCAGCGGTAAGGTGCATATTACCGCTGACTCATGGTCCAGCAGGCATGGACAGGGACGTTATCTTTCTTTCACGGCCCATTGGGTCACTCTATTGGCAGCTGGGAGGGATGCAGGACAAGGTGCAGTAGTGTTGGAGGTTGTTCCGCCACCACGCCTCCAAAATGCTACTACTGGTTGTGACACACCTCTCTCCTCCACCCCCTCCTCTTCTTCTTCCTCCATGTCCTCTTCGAGTGCTCTGTCCTCCGAACCAGCGGTACTCCGTAGGCGTACAAGGGGCTACGCGAGTACGCAGGCAAAAAGATGCCATGCCGTGCTTGCGCTGGTGTGTTTGGGGGACAGGAGCCACACTGGGCCAGAGGTTCTGGCAGCTCTGCAGGGGCAGGCCGAGAGGTGGTTGACGCCACGCCAGCTTAAGCCAGGAATGGTCGTTTCAGACAATGGCACCAACCTCCTCTCCGCCCTGCGACAGGGGCAGCTCACCCATGTGCCCTGTATGGCTCACGTCCTCAACCTGGTGGTGCAGCGGTTCTTGGGCAGGTTCCCAGGCTTACAGGATGTCCTGAGGCAGGCCAGGAAAGTCTGTGTGCATTTCCGCCGATCTTATAATGCCAGTGCTCGGCTGACTGAGCTGCAAAAGGAGCTGAACCTGCCCAAGAACCGCCTAATATGTGACATGCCCACCAGGTGGAACTCAACGTTGGCCATGCTGCAGCGACTGCACACGCAGCAGAGGGCCATCAATGAGTACCTTTGCGACTACGGCACCAGAACAGGGTCAGGGGAGCTTGGCTTTTTTTCCCCACGCCAGTGGAGCATGATCAGGGATGCATGCACTGTCCTCTCACCATTTGAGGAGGCCACGAGGATGGTGAGCAGTGACAGTGCATGCATCAGTGACACTGTACCTCTTGTCCACCTGTTGGAGCATACGCTGCGTGGGATAATGGACAGGGCACTTGAGGCAGAACAGAGGCAGGAAGAGGAGGACTTCCTTGTCTCTCAAGGCCCCCTTTATCCAGACAATGTTCCTTCTGTCCCACCCATCACACAGGAAGAGGATGAGGATGAGGAGGAGGAGGAGGAGGAGGATTGTGTGAGCATGGAGGTGGAGCCTGGCACTCAGCATCAGCAGCAGCAGTCTTTTAGGGATGATGTACAGTCCCAACAAACCAGTGGACTTGTACGTGGCTGGGAGGAGGTGGCTGGCGATCATGTCATCCTCAGTGACCCAGAAGACTCCGGACCGAATGCCTCAGCTAACCTACGCTGCATGGCCTCCCTGATCCTGCAAAGCCTGCGGAAGGATCCTCGTGTTCTTCGGATCAAGGAGAGTGACCATTACTGGCTGGCCACTCTCCTTGATCCACGGTACAAGGGTAAGGTTGCGGACCTTATCTTGCCGTCGCAGAGGGAGCAGAGGATGAGACATCTCAGGGAGGCCTTGCAGAAAGGTCTGTGCAACGCGTTCCCAGAAACTGGGAGGTTACAAACTCCTGGTCCTGGACGACGAGTTGCTGAGGCTTCGGTCAGTAGCAGAAGGAGCGGTGGGGAAGGTGGACGTCTGACCGATGCGTTCAGACAATTTTTTAGTCCGCAGCCCCAAGGTATGATCGGTTCCAGCAACCATCGCCAGCGTCTGATATACATGGTGCAGGAATACCTAGGGGCAAGGTCAGACTTGGACACCTTTCCCACCGAAAATCCTCTGGCTTACTGGGTCCTGAGGATGGATCACTGGCCAGAGCTTGCACAGTATGCAATTGAGCTACTGGCCTGTCCTGCATCCAGCGTTCTTTCCGAACGCACATTCAGTGCTGCTGGAGGATTTGTCACCGATCATAGGGTGCGCCTGTCCACCGACTCGGTTGATCGACTGACCTTCATAAAAATGAATCAGTCTTGGATCACCACCAGCTACCAGACACCTGAAGCGGATATAACGGAATAATTTATAATGTCACATCCCTTCAAGACTGCCTATGCTGATGCTGAGTGACTGTCCTGTTATGTTCACTTACTATCCTCTTCCTCCTCCTCAATGATCCATGCCACCACACCAGTGCCTAAGGCACAATTTTTCAGCCCCTGTATAACAGGGGCGTGTAATTACAATTTTTTAAAAAGATGCTTCGCAACAGGTGTGACTGCTGTGCTCCAAGGACAGTATCTGTGAGGGGTTGCAGTGTTGTGGCACCAGCACCAGTGCCTAAGGCACAATTTTTCAGCCCCTGTTGGGGCATGTAATTACAATTTTTAGGCAATGCTTTGCAACAGGTCTCATTGCTGTGCTCAGAGTACAGTATCTGTGAGGGGTTGCAGTGTTGTGGCACCAGCACCAGTGCCTAAGGCACAATTTTTCAGCCCCTGTATAACAGGGGCGTGTAATTACAATTTTTTAAAAAGATGCTTCGCAACAGGTGTGACTGCTGTGCTCCAAGTACAGTATCTGTGAGGGGATGCAGTGTTGTGGCACCAGCACCAATGCCTAAGGCACAATTTTTCAGCCCCTGTTTAACAGGGGCGTGTAATTACAAATCTTGATCTAATAGTTCACATCAGGGCCCATTCCTGCGCCCACCAAGAGTAACTATGAGGGCCTACAGTCGTGTGGCAACACCGTCCACCACCACCACTACCACCAAAGGCCCAATTTTTCTGCCCTGTTCAACAGGTGCATGCAATTACAAATCTTGATCTAATAACTCACAGCAGGGCCCATTCCTGCACCCACCAAGAGTAACTGTGAGGGCTTACAGTCTTGTGGCAACACCGTCCACCACCACCACCACCACCAAAGGCCCAATTTTTCTGCCCGGTTCAACAGGTGCATGCAAGTACAAATCTTGATCTATTAACTCACAGCAGGGCCCATTCCTGTGCCCACCAGTCTTGTGGCTACACCAACATCTAATAGGGCAAATTTCTGCAGAGTATATACGGCAGGCCCCTACTTTCAAACATCCAACTTACAAACGACTCCTACTTGCAAACGGCAAGAGAAAACAGGAAGTGAGAGGAAATCTACCCCTAGGAAGGGAAATTCTATCCTGTTAGATTTAATTTGGGAAAAAGGTATCTCCTCTCTACTGATGCTTTATCACCAATCCTTGATTCAATTAAAACCCCACTTTTCCAAAAACATTTGTCATTGGGACGGAAAGTGAGGTGACATGTTCTGAACAGATGTGGAAAGACAGCAAATGTTACAGGGGTGATAACCCCTCCCTATGTTCTCCAAAAAGCTTAAAAATAGATTTTTTTGGGATGGAGCTACACTTCATAATGTACCTGTTCAGATTCTACTTAAGAACAAACCTACAGTCCGTGTCTTGTTTGCACCACCTATATACTGCTGTTCAGAGTATATAGGGTTGTAGGTATAGGGTTTTATTTTGGGTGCGGGGTCCCCCTTAATATCCATACAAGACCCAAAGGGGCTGGGGTGGGGGGGGGTGATGGGGTAGCCATGCCATTTTTCTCAAGGATTTTCAACCATATGGCGGCCAGGACAAGACATGACATTAAAGCCGCAAGTGGTTTTAAATGGCTTATTTTTTTCCTTTACAAATGTCATTTTGTGCAAGGACAGTTCTAAACACGGGAAACACATGCCACTTCACAGGCATACTTTAGACACCCCCCAGGTACCATATTTAAAGGAAAATTTCACTTTTTTTTTTCACTTTATGCATCATTAAAATGACTGCTCCCGAAAAAACTTTAGTTTTTAAAATTTCTTTTTGCATTGATATATGTCCCCTGGGGCAGGACCCGGGTCCCCAAACCTGTTTTATGACATTAACATGCATATTGGCCGTTGTAATTAGCAATTTTGATTTCGAACGTTCGCGTCCATTATAACGAATAGGGTTCGAAAATTCACGCGAACTTTCGGTCCGTTCGAAGGTTCTGGTGCGAACCGAACCCGGGGGTGTTCGGCTCATCCCTACTCTTGACCTCAAGTCGCTCCTTCCATACTCTGTTCCCCATCCTTCCACTTATTGTCCTCTATCCCCCACTCTCGCCCCCTCCTTCCTCCCACTCGTCCCTCCCTATCTTCGATGTCTTTACTTATCTTCAATTAATGTTTTTTTCTCCTGCCAAGGTTTCCAAATTTTTTCAAATCCTTTTAGAGCTCCCTGTCTAATATATGTCGTCCTTTCTTTTAATATTGTTCAATTCATATTTTGTTCCCAGTTATTGCTAGACGGCGGGGAGACTGATTGCCATTTCTGCGCTATCAGCCTCCTCGCTTGAAATAGGCATCTAGTTATTGCTAACTTAATGTTATCCTTTATCCCTTCGCCCTCCAACCAGCCCAATACACATTGTAGGGGTTCCAACTCCATGTGTATCTCAAAAGTCTGCTCTATTGTTCTCACTACCTCCCTCCAGTACCGATGTAGCTTTGGACATCGCCAAAACATATGTATCATGTCCCCCCTTTCTCTTCCACATCTAGGACAGCTGTCATTTTCTCTGCGTCCAAAACAAAAAAGTTTATACGGCGTGTAATATGCTCGATTTAACAAAAAGAGGTGGGACATCCTCTGGGAGGGAGACAGTGAGACCGTCTGAGCAAGCTCCAAGATTCTTCCCCACTGTTCATTAGATAGATTACCCATATCTTTTTCCCATTTCTTCCTACATGCCTGACCATGGGTTCCCCTTTGGCTCCCCTTTTGTAAAAATTGATAGATCTTTGTTATTGAACCCTTAGATGTTTTAGTGTTAATAATTTCCTTTAAGAGAGGGATCTTACTCCAAGTCATAACTGTTCCTTTATATTGTTTTGCTAATGCATGTCTTATTTGTAGATATTTATAGAAAGATTTATTTGTGAGTTTATATTGTTCTTTTAATGTCTGAAAAGTTTTTAGTGTGCCATCCTGATACAGCTGGGAGATATATCTTATGCCCTGTTTTTTCCATTCATTGACTGTTCCCATCTTCTGTATTTCTGTCAGATTGTCATTCTCCCATATAGGGGTATACTCATTAATACCGTTGTATCCCAGCACAGTCTTCACCTCTTTCCATGTTCTAATCATAAGGTCCAGAGTGGGTGTTTTCATAGTAAATGAGCCCGATTCCACAGCTTCTACTAGGGTATCGTGCGTGGGGTTCTCTAATAGTATTCTCTTTTTTATTTCTCCTCCTTCCATGTTACTGCCCTTCATGTATTGAATCTGGGCTGCCAAAAAGTAGCTGAACGGATGTGGGAGTGCCACCCCTCCCTCCCTCTTTGTCCTCTGTAAGATATTTAGTTTTATTCTTGCTACCCCCCCTTTCCAGATTAGCTCCCTGAATATACTTTCTATTTTTTTAAACCATTTTTTATATACCCACACTGGGGAGTTTTGTAGGACATAGAGAAGCTGTGGCATCCAGACCATTTTTATTAAATTACAGCGGCCTGGCACTGAAAGTGGGAGGCGTTTCCAAATTTTACTTTTTCCCCTGTATTTATTAAACAAGGGAATCAAATTGTCTGCAATGTAATGGTTAGGATCTTTGGATATATTTACACCCAAATATTTTATCTGAGTTGTTATTTGTATTTTTGTGGCCTCTTGCGGTAAGGTGTTCAAAAGAGGGTCCACTGGAAGCAGCATAGATTTTCCCCAGTTTATAGACAAGCCTGAAAAGCTTCCAAAGTTCCCTATCTGTTCCATAGCTTTTCCTAGTGACTGCTGTGTATCTCCCAGTAGCAAGAGGAGATCGTCCGCGTATAATACTACTTTCTCCTCTATCTCCCCTCTTATAAATCCTCTTATCTCCGGGGTCGACCTGAGAGCTATTGCTAGAGGCTCGATTGCGAGGGCAAATAGAAGGGGGGACAATGGGCACCCCTGTCTCGTTCCCTTCTGCAATCAAAACCTCTCAGACTGAACGTTATTCACTTTCACTCTCGCTTCTGGGGTTTTATATAATAATTTAATCCATTTCATAAAGATCGGTCCAACCCGATACTCCCTCAGAGCTCTCCACAGATATTTCCATTCTACATTATCAAAGGCCTTGGCGGCATCCAGCGAGACAATTGCTCTTTTTCCGTCTTCCTCTGTTGGTATCTGAAGATTCATATAGACTCTTCTTATATTTGTGTGGGTGGCCCTTCCCGGGATAAATCCCGATTGGTCGGGATGCACCAGTTTGTCAACTACCCCACTCAGTCTGGCAGCCAAGACCCTTGACAATATTTTTGTATCCGTGTTAAGTAAGGAAATAGGTCTATATGATGAAGTGTCCAGTGGATCCTTTCCCTCTTTATGGATAACTATTATTGTTGAGTCCATCATAGACGGGGGGAGTTCTCCTTTATCTATAGAGCTATTTAGAACCTTAGTAAGCTCCGGGAGCAGCTCTTTCCCGAAGTACCGATAGGTCTCCACCGGGAGACCGTCCGGTCCCGGGGATTTCTGTCCTGCCATCCCTTGTACCGCACTTTGTACTTCTTCTAAAGTTATGGGTTTATCTAGTGCTACTCTATCCATTTCCGATAGCGAGGGGATGGTTAACCTTCCAAAAAAGGAGTCCATTTCTTCTCTTCTTTCCTCTTGCTTTGAACTGTACAGGTCCTCATAAAAGTCCCGGAAACTATCTATTATTTCAGATTTTTGAGAAGTAATTCTGTCCCCGTTTACCTTTATCGCTGGTACTATTGAGGAGGGCAAGTTTGTTTTGATTAAATGGGCCAGCATTCTGCCTGCGCTTTCTCCCTCTGCAAATGCTACTTGCCCCTAAGGGACATATATCAATGTCACCAATTTGGACAACACCAAAAACAAAAAAAAGTGCCTTTAAATATGCCAAATTGCTTAAGGGCCATTTCATACCACACGCAGTCCATTGCGTTTTTTATGCATCAAAAATGCATGGAAAGTTGGTTATATGGTTCTAAATGGCAGTGTTTGTTCCAGTTCCACAAAAGAAGCAGAACATGCTGCATTTTACCTGCACTAGAACGCTGCAAAACGCATCAAAAACACACTGGAATGCACCAAAAACGCACTAGAACACACTTGTCCTTATCTATGGTTAATTAAAAAAAAGAGGGGTGAAAAAAAAGCACTGGACTGCATCAAAAATGTACCAAAAATGCATTGAAATGCATCAAGAGGGGGAAAAAAGCCCTGGACTGCATCAAAAACGCACCAAAAACGCATCAAAAATGCACTGTAACGCGTCAAACGCGCATGCAAAAAAGCACCTGGAACGCATCCGGATTGCATTTCTATGGTGTGAACTGGCCCTCACGTTCCAGGTGCTTTTCTGCATGCACGTTTTTGACGCGTTACAGTGCATTTTTGATGCGTTCCTGAACTGAAGCGTCACACAGCGGGAACCTCGAATTCAAGCGGATCGTCCGGAGAAAGAAGAGGGGAACAAGAAGCCGGAGCAAGATGCGGACGAGAACACCGATGGAAGATGAAGATCAAGATGGGAGGAAGAAACCCAAATGGAGAAAAGGAGAAGGAGAAGAAGAAGAAGGAAGAAGAAGAGAAGAAGAAGAAGAAGACATTAATAAAGGAATTGTCAAAAACCGGCTATTGACATTTTTAACATTTTTGACACTTTTTGTGACATGGTGGGGGTATGTACCCCATTACCATTTCACACAGGGGGGGCGGGATCTGGGGGTCCCCTTTGTTAAAGGAGACTTTCAGATTCTGATAAGCCCCCTGCCCGCAGACCCCACAACAACCGGGCAAGGGTTGTGGGGATGAGGCCCTTGTTCCCATCAACATGGGGACATGGTGCTTTGGGGACACAGACCCCAAAGCATCCTCCCAATGTTGAGGGCATGTGGCCTGGTATGGTTCAGGAGGGAGGGGGGCGCTCCCTCGTCCCCCCCCCTCTTTTCCTGCGGCCTGCCTTGTTGCGTGCTCGGATAAGGGTCTGGTGTGGATTTTTAGGGGGACTCCACACCATTTTTTTTTTACATTTTTTTTTCCTTCTAGAAATGTCATTTTGTGCAGGGACTGTTATACAATGGCAAGTTTAGGAGGTGCACCTGTTCAACTTGTGCAAATGCATTTACGTAACTTGACATTTACTAAGATTTTGCAGGCGCAGTGAATCGGCGCATTTGAACGAGTGAAATTGCGGCGCAGAGCACAAAAAAAACCCTCGCAGTTCTAAATGTAATTTAGTGGTCCATAGTGGTGCACTGAGCGCCTCCTCCCGTGCGCCGAGAACACTGTAGTAAATAGGGAATAGCGCTGCGTTACCGGTGCAAATGTTTCGTAAATACCAAAACTGCCGATACTCATGGCGCAAACGTTTCGTAAATCAGCCCCAGTGTGTCAACATGTGCCATCTGCCATCAGGGGATATCCATGTACGTGTTTTGTGGATGCAAACCCTTCCTTGCAACTCAAGTAGGTGAGAGGAAGGGTTTGCACCCCCAAAACACGTCCATTGATCACCCATGATGGCAGATAGCACATGTTGACAATGGGGATCAGGAGGGAAATACCCCTTTTTAAAAAACAAAAAATTGTATGCATCTTCAAACTTTGGCTTGTTCAGGGGTGACAACACCCCATATTATGAAGGGCAGATAGACACACTTTTAACATACTATAATGTCTTATATTGCCTAGAGGTTTACAATGTTGTAATTTTTTGTACATTTATGAGAGTTGTGTATTTTCAGATAAAAGAAACATGCCTGTTTATGGCAAAAAAAAAAAAAGTTTATCTTTTATACCCCTAAAAATTTCATAAAGACCATGTGAATGTGCACAGAGTAAAAATTTTGAACAACAAAGTGTGGCTTCTTTAGCAAATCCGCTATAACGGATTAAATGGATAAAAATACATTTTTCAAAAACTAGAATGTCTGATATTGCCTAGAGGTTTACAATGTTGTATTTTGTTGTATGTTAATAAGAGTCGTGTATTTTCATTAAAAAAAAGAAACATGGCTGTTTATGGGCAATTTTTTTTTTTTATCTTTTATACCCCAAAAAAATGTTATAAAGACCATGTGTGAATGTGCATAAAATTTAAGCAGATTTTTTTCTTTTAAAGGATTAGACATTGCCTAGCATAGGAATGCCCCCCTACCCGTGAAATAGTCCACATATTGCTTCCCAACCTCACGGCGCTTTGGGGGGGCAAGTCAGGAAGGCCAGATTCTAGGCCTGGCAGGGTATTGTCAGCTGAAAGTCTGGCCTCAGGCCCAATTGTGGCAATATAAGTTGGCGAATTTCTACGCAAGAAATTGTGGAGAATGCAGCAGCAAAACACTATGTAGTTTATTTTATACTCCGCCATGTTGATGGAAGTCAGAAACAGGCGGTACCGGCTGGCCATTACCCAGAAGGCATTCTCCACAACTCTTCGGGCTCTGGCCAGCTGGCAATTGAATACCCTCCTCTCCGGGGTGAGGGTCCTCTGGGGGAATGGCCTCATGAGATGCGGTCCCAGTCCAAAGGCTTCATCAGCCAGAAACACAAAGGGGAATCCTTCAACATTCTCTGCATCCGGTGGCAATGCAAGGTCATCACTCTGGAGATGGAAGGCAAACTCCGTCTCGGCGAAGTCTCCCCCATCCGACATCCGGCCATTCTTCCCCACATCAACATAGAGGAACTCATACTGTGCTGACACCACCGCCATCAACACAATGCTATGAAACCCCTTATAGTTGAAGAAATAAGGCCCTGAACGGGGTGGTGGCACGATGCGGACGTACTTCCCATCTATTGCTCCTCCGCAGTTGGGGAAGTCCCACCACGTGGCAAACTGGGATGCCACAGTCTGCCATTCCTGTAGCGTGGAAGGAAGCTGAGGAGTCAAACAAGATAAAAAAATATTAGTACTTTTGCACATAACATTGCTAGTAGATTACACAAAAAAACATTCTTGGCCAACACCATTAGTTTTATTTGAAGGAGTATTTAAATACAAAAATAGAAGACCCAATTATCAGATTCATAACCCCCTCTGATGGCCCATTTTTAATTTTTTTAGGGAGGGGTTAGATGAGTTTGGGACCCGAAATAATAAAAAAAAAACCACACCACTCAGAATTGAATGTGAAAATATACATTTGTAGACATTTTAGAGGGTGTTTAGGGGGAAGAGGGTAAAGCACTACAATGGAACTGACAAAATACATTTGTAAGTGACTAGGCTAGGTGTGTATGGGCCCAGGATAGCATGCTGGAGAGGTTAGTGAAGGGAAATAGGCATGTAGGCCAAAAAAGAAGCATTAAAAGCTTACAGCATGCATGGGGACAAAGGGGACATTCACAGCATATTACAAGCATGGTAATTAGGGAAGGATGAAAGAAATACAATACATTAGCATACATTAAATACATAGAATGTGATGTTAAAGGAGAAAACTTACATTAATATAGTCCTCTTGCAGGACTTGGATGATGGCAGAACATGTGTCTGGGATAATGAGTCCCAGAGCCTGGGGGGGAGATGCCTGTCGTGAACTTGAGGTCCTGCAGACTTCTCCCAGTCGCCAAGTATCTCAACGTGGCGACTAGCCTCTGCTCAGCAGTGATGGCTTCCCGCATAACGGTGTCCTGCCTGGTAATATAGGGGGACACCAAAGCCAACAGATGCTGAAAAACTAGGTCCGTCATCCGGAGAAAATTCCTGTAGTCATCAGGATTATTCTCCTGGATCTCCCGCAGCAAAGGTATGTGACAGAATTGGTCCCGCTGGAGCAACCAATTCTTGGTCCATGAACTCCTCCTCACCCTGTTCATGGACTGGTCTTGGTCCAAGACAAGACCAACACAAAGCCTATGCAGAGCACGAACTCTATGACGAGAACGTACCCGCAACATGGCTAGAAAACGGTCGGCTGATCAGAACGAACTAAACAGAACGCACTGAAGAACAGCAAGGCCTATGAAGAACGACCTGAAAATCAGAAACGAGTGGACAAGAACGCACTGAAAAACAGATACGACCTGACTACACGCCCTGAAAGACAAGATACAAACCCACAAGCACAAACTGAATCGCAGAAAACAAACTGAAAAGCATGAAGACTGAAAAGCGCGAATCGTCGCTCACCAAACTTTTACTAACACGCAGTAACACAAGATCAGCAAAAGAAGCCCAAGGGGTGGCGCCATTGGAAGTGAACTTCCCCTTTATACTGCCGTCATACTTGTTGTACGTCACCGCGCTTTAGACTGACGAGATTTTGGTATGGACAGTGTGTATGCAAGGAAAGCTTGGCAAGAATCCCGTCAAGAAAAGTTTTGGGGTATAGATAGAACTTACCCAAACTGGCGAGAAACAAACCTGGTAAGAGATATCAAAACACGAGACCCGATGGATATACCTAATGCAGTGTTTCTCAACTCCAGTCCTCAAGGCGCCCCAACAGCTCATGTTTTCAGGATTTCCCTCAGATGAAACGGCTGTGGTCATTACTAAAGCAGTGAAACTGATAAAATCACCTGTGCAAAATAATGGAGAGCCTGAAAACATGACCTGTTGGGGCGCCTTGAGGACTGGAGTTGAGAAACACTGACCTAATGAACACTTTGACGCCTTCAGGACTAAACATAGAACTAGATGTGAACTGTTTTATTAGCGATTATTAATATTATTAATTTTATCATAATTTTTATCATAATTTTTATAATAATTTTTATAATATCTCTCTATGACATCTTTTTATAACATCTCTTTCTAACAGTATGTTGATATTTATCTGTATCAGATCTTTACTAAGATTATTAGACCTAGTTCCTGTCTCGACCTTTCCTTTTTTTACGTGTATTTTATACATGGATATATCCTACTATTACACTGCGTTCCTTGGTAGTATTTAGTTGGCCATCCAGAGTTTCACAACCTTGTGCTCTATGGACGGCCATATGGTGTATGAATACCAACTAGATTTCCCCATTTTTTCCATATGAGGGTTAAGGGGTATTTGTCTAATGGATTACTTGTAGAGCATTTAGCTTTATGCAAATGGTTATAGTATGGGCTTATAAATTAATATCTGCCAGAACTAATTTTGTATATGTATTGCCTTAATAAGTTCAGATAGAAAGGATTAGGTTATATCTCTTGCTCATATTGGGATTAACAGCTATCATTGATTGTGGTACCACTAAGTAAATCTTGAAAGCAATGTGGGTGTGCGAGAATAATGGGGTGTTTTGCACACATATATTCTAAGTCTTTCTATTATTAATGATAGGACTGGTGGGAACCATCTTGTGGCTTTTTAGGAGGATGACCTTATGAATGAGATTGGGGCATGTACACTTTAAATTCACTCAGGGGAATTTTAATTGATTTTAATCCTTTTTTCCTTATCTATGCCTACAGTGTAGCACATATAGTGTGCAATATCGCTGTAATGACAGGGACAGGAGTAATTTTGCTTGACAAAGTATAGGTGATTAAGCTCATTTAGGGCAGTATAATTGGTAACTGCGCTTTTTTTTGATAACCCCTGGTTTTATTTATTTTAGCATTTTGAACTGTAGATTAGGAATTTTGAATACTGTCATTTATTGTATATTACGTTTTTTTATAGCATATTTTAGGATGACATGCATAATGTGTTAATGTATCCATATGTTACTGTATGTAATATAGTACGGTCTAATGATATAAAGTGGTGTAGTTTGCTCACAGTACAGCTGTGTGTAGAATAATATAAACTACACAGTAAAGCATTCGTCTGCCGAGATCTCGCGAGACCCTGTGGCCGCTTGTTTACCTTGGCTGTGGTTACCAAGGGAGGAGGTACGCGAGACGAGCATTAATGTCCAAGCAGAGCGGCGCGCTGTGCAAACGGAGCTCCGCCTACTTCTCATGTGACCTGCGGCTTACTGAATGGTGAACCGAGGCACAGAGGGAATGGTCAGCTGATGCGGTGCGTCCAATCGGTGCGCAGCAGCAGATGAGTGGAAGTGAGCATAAAAATGATCTCAGCATGTCTTGTCTCTACCCTCAGATGAAGTCATACAGATGAAACTAGTCAGGGTGAGAACAAGACACGCAGGAGGAGACGCCAGCCAGCTGTGAACTAGGTTACTTCCATCCCCGCAGCGCGGACAGCGGCGAGTGTGGTAGGAAACAGAAGTGCACCTATTAGATCTTGGTTCTGGCGCTGTTTAAATGAAAACAAAAGCCTAAATTTATTTTGTACATGTGAGTGCAAATTTGTATGGGAGTTTTATGTAGTTTTAATAAAAGGATCTAAAACTGAGTTATACTTTCCTGGCCAGCCTCACGTCAGCACACTATGGGTTAACCCCTTCCTCCGGTCTCCCAGTACCACCTTCTTTTAGCTGATAAATAGGGGGCCCCTCCTCCCTTGCCCTTGTTCCTTTTTTTTGGTCGGACGACCAGACCACCACGAAAAACAACAAAACAACACAGAACAAACCCCCCTGCCGAACCCACCCACCCAGGTTCAAGCCTCTCCTGGGACTGGAAGGTCCAGAATACTAAAGGTAGCATCCTTTTAGAACACTGGACGCTCGAGGTGCATGAGCTATGCGGGCACATTGAGCTATAGGAGCTTACATACAGGGCTGTGGTGATGCTGTCTCCTCTCATGCTCCATGTTGCTGGGCTCCTTAGGAGCGTGCCGGCCGCCCCCTCCGTGCTTTCTGTGGAATTGCGATGACGTCACGGAGGGGGGCGGCGCTGGGAGCGTGAAATAGCGTGGCTAGAAAAGCCCTGTAAGCCAGGAAAATCATTGCTGTATGCCTCAGTGCTTGAGAGAGACGTCCTGGTGAGTCTCCTTCAGTGAGGGGGAGTGGAGAGATTGTGTCAGCATTATGCACTGCCTGTTTTTTTTTTTTTTAAAGTGACATGAACTTTATTTTACCTAACAGCACTCAGTGTTTCTCAAATATACTGCTGCCACCCCTAGAGAATTTGGACTAAATGCAAGGTAAAGAGCATTTATTTAAAAGAGATAACTATTATATATATATATATATGAGAGTGAGAATTTTCCTGTTGCTTATTGGCTATATCCTGTCTTTTATATAGCATGAGCTCACCACAGCCCCATAATGCACGAAGATCACCAGAAAGGTAGGAGGGGTCTACGGGGGCCACAATATAAAAGAGTGCAACACCAAAACTAAAGAGGTGTTTTGTCTTTTAGGAGCAGAAGCCCTAATACAAGACAAGTGCGGAAGAAAAAGACCCGCCACCGTTCTAAATCTCCGCAAGCGTCTGGGTCTCGGACAATGCACAAATCCCAATCCAGCCCAGGTCGCAAAACTACTCAAACTGCTACAGTAGCAGAGCCAAATGTGACCGGAGGCCGCCCTAATGAGGGGTTTTGCTGGGCATGTTCAGCGCCATCCGCTCCTGGGAAACTCTTATGCGCAGACTGCATCAAAGAGGTAGCCACAGACAAAGAAGCGGAGGCACGCAGAATAAAAGACTATATTCACGAGGCAGTGACAGAAAGTATACAGTCAGCCTCAGGCTTCAGGGCTCCGGGGACTAAAGCTAGAATCAGGAGCACAGCGGAGCAAAGGCGAGATTCGTCTCCAGTGCTAGAGGTGTCGTCACGAGATTCCTCGGACTCAGAGGAACCCTCTGAGTACTTATTTGACTTTCAATGCATAGAGCCTTACGTTGCGGCCGTAAAAGAGGCCATAGACTGGGAACAGGATGCCCAGCCACCTGAAAAAATTAAAAGGTTTTTTCCTAGCCGGAAGAACCAAGGGGAGACCTTTCCGCTCTTGCCTGAGATCCGAGAGTGGTTCGAAGAGGAATGGGAAAAGCCAGAAAATAGGTTAAATGTACAGAATCGTTTCGCAAGGCTATACCCATTTAAGACTCCAGAAGCTGCCCTTTGGGAATCCCCACTAGGCATAGACGCGGCCTTACAGCGCTTGGCTAGACAAGTGGCCCTGCCATTGCAGGATTCTACAACTTTCAGAGACCCGATGGACAGACGTGCGGATACAGACCTAAAGAAGGTTTATTCATCTGCTGGTGCGGCTTGCCGCCCTGCCATAGCCTTAACCTCAGTCTCCAGAGCCTTGAAGGTTTGGACCACAAATGTCCAGACAGCTCTAAGGTCTAACGTGGAAATGGACAGAATCATTTCGGCAATGGAGGAATTGGATCTCTCAGCCGACTTCCTGGCAGAAGCCTCTATGGACTTAGTAAAACTTCTCGCTAGGATCATGGCTTTTGCAGTGACCGCAAAAAGGGCCCTATGGCTGCGTCATTGGGTAGCAGACAGTACCTCAAAACTGGGTCTCTGTAATATTCCATTTAATGGCAAAACGTTGTTTGGTGGCACCTTAGAATAAGCTATTAAACGAGCTACAGGAGGGAAGTCGGGCCTGATACCACAAAGACCTAAAAGAAGACAGCAGGCCACCCGGTCAGGCCAATCAGACTACAGAAGGGCGCAGGATGCCAGATCATACAGACCGGGGCGAGAATACACAAGGCCCTATTGGAAGAGCTCCCAGAACTCTTTTCTACGAAACGTAAAGACCAAGGCCGCGCAGACCGCTAAGAAATCGGAGACGGTCAAGGACCAATGGGTCCAGAAGACGGTCAAGCAAGGATACAAAATAATTTTTCGACAAAAACCACCCAACATAGTGGCCCAGACAGAATGGCCACAAGACCAGAAAAAACGGAAGTGCTTACTAGAATATATAACCGAATTACTTCAAAAAAATGCAATCACACCGGTACCTCTAAAACAGCGGAAAACGGGAGTTTATTCACCAATTTTTCTGGTACCCAAAGCATCAGGAGATCTAAGACCGGTTTTGGACCTAAGATCCTTGAACCACTATATTGTCCCCAAAACATTCAAGATGGAATCAATATTTACGATTATATCAGTTCTGCAACCAGGAGACTGGTTAATATCAGTCGATTTAGCAGATGCGTACCTGCATGTCCCAATCAACGAGAAGCACCAAAAATACCTAAGATTCATGGTAGGGGAAGACCATTTCCAGTTCAGGTGTCTACCCTTCGGGATCAGCACAGCGCCTCGGGTCTTCTCCAAGATCTTGCTAGCTGTCATCGCCGTCATTCGATTAAGAGGCATAAAGATCTTCCACTACCTAGACGACATCTTAGTAGTGGCTCGTACAAGCGAAGAGTTAGCGACACAGCGCGAGCTAGTACTGGAGACTCTATCAGAATTCGGCTGGATTATCAACAAGCAGAAGAGCCAGCTGATCCCCTCTCAAGAGATGGAATACCTAGGACTTGTTTTCAACACAAGAAAAGGGCTTGTCTCGCTACCAGGACGCAAGAAAGTCGAGTTAGTAGCCTGCGTAAACAGCGTGATGGAGTCCTCATCACTGTCAGCAAGGGATTGCATGACACTTCTGGGAATGTTCACCGCAGCGATCCCAGCTATCCCCTGGGCAAGATTCCATACAAGAGCATTCCAGACATCCTTCCTGAACCAGTGGGATGGCGTATCATTGCACCAGAAGATCTTCATACCAAGACGGATCCGCCAAGGCCTGGCGTGGTGGATAGCACCAGAAAACCTATCGCAGGGCATGCCCCTCAGCCCCGGAGACTGGATTCGGATAACCTCGGATGCCAGTCTCCGGGGCTGGGGCGCTCACTGCCTCGGCAGGCAGGTTCAAGGCGAATGGAGCAGGATGGAAACCAGACACTCCAACCTCTTGGAATTACAGGCAGCATACCTGGCCCTGCGGGCCTTCGAGAATCTAGTCCATGGGGCTCGAGTCAAACTGATGTTGGACAACCGAACGGCGGTGGCTTATATAGCCAAACAGGGTGGAACCAATAGCTTGCCGCTGTTGCAGGTGGCAACCAACATATTTGTTTGGGCAGAAGCGCATGTGGAAGCCCTAACGGCAGCCTACATTCCGGGCAGTCAGAATCACATAGCAGACCGTCTGAGCCGGGATTTCCCCAACAAGAACGAATGGACACTCAACAGGGACGTCCTAGAGACAATCTTCCACAAGTGGGGGACACCCTCGGTAGACCTAATGGCGACTCCATGGAATGCGAAGACACCCCGGTTCGTGTCAAGGTTTCGCTGCGACGAGGCAGTAGCCCAAGACGCCTTCTCAATTCCGTGGGATTTTCCCTTTGTCTACCTTTTTCCACCGTTACCTCTGGTAATGAAAACCCTACTGAAGATTGCGAGGGAGAACGTCCATGCAATTGTAATCCTGCCCTTCTGGCCACGGAGACCATGGTTCCCTCTGCTCCTACAGATGGCGGCAGTCCCCCCAATACAGCTGCCACTGAAGAGAGACCTTCTACAGCAGGGCCAATGGTGTCATCCCAACCCGGGCAGGTTACAGCTGATGGCTTGGTTGTTGAATCGGCCAGACTACAGTCACAAGGCATCTCGGAGGAAGTAATTTCGACGCTACTAAAATCTAGAAAAGCCACAACCAATGTCACTTATAACAGAATTTGGAAGAAATTTACGGCATTTGCCCTGCAACAGAAGTTTTCTCCGTTATCCCCAAGCATTGCGCAAGTGTTGGACTTCTTACAGTCAGCTCTAAAAGCGGGCTTAGCCTATAACACCATAAAGGTTCAAGTGTCAGCATTGGGAGACATGCCCGCTTTGGTTCTTGACAGTCAAGCTGATCTTCCTTACAGCCATAACGTCGGCAAGAAGGGTTTCAGAAATAGCAGCTCTGTCCTGCAAGAATCCATATTGCATCATTCTCCAGGACAAAGTGATCCTAAGGCCCTCACCGGCCGTAACACCTAAAGTGGTTTCCAAACTCCATGTGAATTGGGAGGCAGTCCTACCAAGCTTCACACAGCCACCAAAACAAGCGGAAGAGCTAGATCTCAGACCACTGGACATGGTCAACTTGTTCTCAATTTACCTACACCGCTCTCTACAGGTACGCAAAACTAATACCCTTTTCGTCCTGCCATCCGGGCCTAGGAAAGGACAAGCGGCATCCGCAAGAATCATAGCGACTTGGATCACCAAGGTGATAAGCCTCACGTATGAGAAACAGGGGCTGACGCCTCCACAAGTTCTTAGAGCTCATTCTACCAGAGGGGTGGCAGCCTCATGGGCAGCTTCGGCTAAGATACCGATTGAAGACATATGCAGGACCGCTAGTTGGAGCTCCTGCGAAACCTTCGCTAAACACTACAGTTTAGATGTCACAGCGGCCAACGCATCAAATTTTCGAAACGCAGTGGTGTCCACACCTCTGCAAACAAAATAAAATATTCACTATAGCAGCATTTTCAGTTGTTGTTCGAGTCTTATCTTTTCCCCACCCTAAATCAGCTAAATTAAATCCCATAGTGTGCTGACGTGAGGCTGGCCAGGAAAATGGAAAATTGTTATCAATACTTACTGTAATTTTCCTTTCCTGGCCTGTCCTCACGTCAGCACAGCTCTTTTCCCTCCCGATAAGCCTGTCGTCCTCCAGTTAAGTGGAACAAGGGCAAGGGAGGAGGGGCCCCCTATTTATCAGCTAAAAGAAGGTGGTACTGGGAGACCGGAGGAAGGGGTTAACCCATAGTGTGCTGACGTGAGGACAGGTCAGGAAAGGAAAATTACAGTAAGTATTGATAACAATTTTCCATTATGTCTGCTCCCTTTGTTTTTCCTCATGGTGATTGATGAGAGCTGTAACCACGGACCAGGAGTGTGAGATCCTCTGCTGGGAAGCTTTGATTGCATACTGGCTGTTATCTGATTACTTTGTGGTAAGAGTCCATCTAGGAGGGGGTCCTATACACACACCCCCCTCTATCTGATTGCTGCACACGAGTGAAGGTGTTTTCCCTCTATCTCTCCTGGTGACAGCAGCATCTCCTCACCTAACTGGATTATTGGACGTTTTATCACATATTTCCTTTATTATTTTACTATTGTGAACTCTTATGTGGACTTCAATAATTATTTTTGGTGCATGGATGGCTTATATGCACTAGCGCTATCTGGGTTGATTTTATTCATATTTTATTATATCGTTTAGATCCACCCCTTTTTTACAGTTTACATTTAATACTAGTCACATTGTATGTAGCAGCTTCACTCCTTTTTTAATTTTATTTTGTTTTGAGACTAGCGCAATTATAGCGGTACCCCCAGTTAAGAGGGCTGCTGGTATTGATTTCTTGGGCCCTGTAGTGCACCGCTGTCAACCCCTGGCAATCGGCTCTACCCTCCCGTGGCACAGCTAGTAAGGGGAGACAGGACTGCGTGACCGGCACCTCTGGGTGACACAGTCCTATGGCAAACACACACAGTAAAATGTTTAAACTTCTGTATAAAGTAAAAGAAACAGACACCAATGTACTTGACCCAGGTATATTTACTGAGACTAATGGGCAAGTAATAAACAAAAGTATAAGATTATTTGCAGCTCCCTGCAATAAACAGTATTCAAACAAACAGAATAGACAGGTATTGCTATGCAACTCTACCAATTACCCTTTTACAGCTACTTCCCCTCGTGGGCAGACTGACGCCCAGCAATGTCTACCTATGCAGTCAGGCCTGACTGAACTAAATGGAAGTTCTGTAAAGAAATCTTCGCTAGAAAAACTTGGTGGTGCACTTGATGAACAAAACGTTGTAATCCAACAGGGTAGTAGAAATACAGTATTTGTCTTTGAGCAAGTGCTCTCTCACCAACCGGACCAGTCCCAGTCCGTCTCCTCCGCCGATGCGTCTAGGCACATGGATCCATCGACATCCGGGTCTTTGGTCCTCCTGGTACAGCACAGCAAGGATGAAAAGATGTCTCTCAGGTTCCGCTAGGCTGGCGGAGGGCTCTTTGGAAGAAAATGCCCAGGCTTCAGGCCTGGGTTTTCAGCAGTCTCAGACAGAGTTCTTGCTTGCTAGCCGGGAGGTGTCCAAAGAGACAGAATAAACTCCACCTCCCCTTCATAAAGTCCGCCCCAGCAGTCCTTGCTCCGGGGCAATGCACCCTGGGTGCTGTAAGATGTCTTGGGAAATGTAGTCTCGGGATATTAAAGGGGATTACCCCGCTACACAATATTTATTCCTTCATCTTCGTAGATGACAGGCTCAGCAATGGCATGTAATGCCAGGCTGCTGCAAGCAAAGCCAACAGAATATTGGTATGCATTAATACGGGAATTCACTACAGCGATAAAATTGTAATTCCCCTACTCTACAAGACTCTGGTCCGGCCACACCTGGAGTATGCCATCCAGTTCTGGACACCAGTCCTCAGAAGGGATATGCTGGAACTGGAGAGGGTCCAGAGAAGGGCAACAAAGCTAATAAAGTGACTGACTGGAGGATCACAGCTATGGGGAAAGACTGCAAGCACTGAACTTATTCTGGAGAAGAGACGCTTGAGAGGGGATATGATTTCAATGTACAAATACCGTACTGTTGACCCCACAATAGGGATAAAACTATTCAGCGCAAGGGAATTAAAAAAGACACAGGGCCATTCACTAAAATTAGAAGAGAAGCGGATTAACCTTAAACTGCGTAAAGGGTTCTTTACTGTTAGAGCGGTAAGGATGTGGAATTCTCTTCCACAAGCAGTGGTTACAGAGGGAAGCATCGATAATTTTGAAAAACCATTAGATAGGCAGCTTAACGACCACAACATACAGGCATATACGATAAAAGCACACACACAGGTTGGACTTGATGGACTTGATGGACTTCAACCTCACCAACTATGTAACTATATAGGATGGGAAAACCAGACCCTGGTGTAGAAATGATACTCATTTAGACAGGGGTACAATGGATCTCTTTTATTGTTTGTTATCCTATACAGTACACTTTTTACTACCACATAAAGGTTAATGGTTATTTTAACAGTAACCTGTTCATGACAGTAACTTGTTCTAGGTTTCTAGTTACATTTAGGTATTTTCAAAAAATAATAAGAAAATGTACAATACATCCTGCTCATCTATAATGTTGTTACAAGTTTATTTCTTTGTATTTTACTTCCTTAAACTATATTGATTGGTGGTTTATGTTATGTTGTCACTGGCTAGTGTCCATAGAATTGTTATGCCGCGTACACACGACCGTTGTTAATATCATTGAAAAACAACGTTTTTCTCGACGTGATTCTTTTCAAGCCTGCCTTGCCTACACACTATCGTGAAAAAAAAATGCTCTAGCAAACCACGGTGACGTAAGAAACGTACAACGGCACTAATAAAGGGTAAGTTCCATTCGGATGGTGCCACCCTTTGGGCTGCTTTTGCTGATCCTCGTGTTAGTAAAGTTTGAGAGACGATTCGCGCTTTTCAGCCTCGTGCTCTTCAGTCCGTTACAGCGTGACGAATGTGCTATCTCCATTATGAATGGTAGTTTTACCAGAAACGAGCGCTCCCATCTCATAACTTGCTTCTGAGCACGCGCGTTTTATTCATGTTGTTAAAGCCTGCATGTGGCCGTTTTTCACGACGAGAAAAACGACGAGAAAAAATAGAGCATGTTCCAAATTTTTAATGCCCATTTTTCACGTCTCGAAAAATGCTCTGGAGCCTACACACGATCGTTTTCAATGACCAAGTTCAAAAATGTAATTTTTCTCGTCATGAAAAACAATCGTGTGTACACGGCATAACAGTTAAGAAAAGGAAAGAACAGTGTTAACAGATTATGTGATGCACATACAGTATGTGCTGTAATGTTTGTTTAGAGGCAAGAGGATAAAGGCACAAGTAGAGAGGAGAGAAGGCTAGCAAGTCATTATTGGGCAATAAGTTAAAGTGGATCTTCACCCTCAAATTTAAGTTCCCACCCCTCCTCTACAGGTAGAGTGCGCTATTTTTTTTGTTAACCTTTTTTTTTGTGTAAAAACTTCAGGTCCGCTCCCCAATGCACATCACTCGCCTAGGTGAATGACATGCATTAATCTTGCTGTGCCTCCTGGGATATAAAGAAAAATCCACCAGGGAGAAACCTAGAGAGTTGGACTCCCCCTGGATAAAGAAGCCACAGGTGGACCACGCCGCTTATGAAAACAGATAACTTTTAATGGTACAATTTTTTTTTTTTTTTAAATAATAATAGAAAAATCAATACACAAATTACTGATGCTCAAAAAATTATTCAGGCCGCTGTTCATGCTGCTGTTTCATCTAGCCACTTGATGATCACCACTGCCTGTCTTATCCACACTCAGTGGTTTTTTGCTGTCTGCTGCCAATTTGCTGCCCTGCATTGACCTGCGTTTTCTATTTTTGCTTTTTCTGCTTTTTGCTTGCTTCAACCAGTGAATAGATTGATATAATGTGACCTATCCAATTTTCATTCATCATTGCTATTTCATACCAAAATACTCAATTAGAACCGTATTTTTTGCATAGTGTCACTTTTTTATCCCAGTTTCAGCTTTTCATTGCACAGCTATATCTGCATTTTTCATGTTCCTTTGGAACTGGTCTAGCCCTATTGACTGGCCCTATTATACACAGGGCCATTACCTGGACCAATTTTCCAGTTGATTACCCTGCTCTAATGCATGCATGCATGCGTCCGCATTTAAGTAGTTTGTGGTTTTAATATTGATGACGTCATATTAATTTTAATTGTCTGTGGGTGCTGGTGTGGGTTTTTTTTTTTTGAGCATCAGTAATTTGTGTATTGATTTTTCTATTATTATTTAAAAGAAAATTTTTTTTGTACCATTAAAAGTTATCTGTTTTCATAAGCGGCGTGGTCCACCTGTGGCTTCTTTATCCAGGGGGAGTCCAACTCTCTAGGTTTCTCCCTGGTGGGTTTTTCTTTATATATCTATCTATAGGCCACAGAGACCGCACCTGACTTGGTGAGTCCGCCATCTAAACGTCACACTGTGCGTCTGTTATTTTTCAGGCATAGTGTGAGTGTACAGTATATACATAGTGAGCACTGGGACCTCTCCCCTTCTTTTCCTTGCCTCCTGGGATATGCCTGTTACATATTTTAGGAGGCATAGTCCTTCATTGAGAAAGGAGGGGGCCTGAACCAGCAGTGTGTCATTGTGAAGCCCTGAGGGGGGCCTCCCGATGTAGTCACATAAGAAGATGGCAGTGAGGGAATAAGCAGGGGCAGAATTCTGAGAGGATTCTGCAGGACACCGCAAGCGGATTGCTGGGCGGGTGAGTATCTGAAATGGTTACAAACCGCAACAAAGTTTGGATTGGTCTGAAAAAAAATGGGGTGGGGAGGGTGGAGATGCCTTTTTAAGCAAGGGAATGAAGGGTAAGAAGCACTTTAGAAAATGCCCAGTGTAAGAGGAGCGCTAAAATATACATCAACTGGAGGTACAGTTCCACCTATATTGAGCCCCTAGATAAGTACTCAGTTTTTTTATCTTAATGCCTTCCATGCATTAAGATAAAAAACTTTCTGTGTGCAGCAGCCCTCCATGGCCCTCCTAATACTTACCAGAGCCCCATCTCTGTCCAGCGATGTCCACGAGTGTCTCGGCTGTCCAGGACTCTCCTTCCTGCCATTGGCATCCACTTCTGTCAAAAAAAGTCAGTTAGTCAATCAGGAGAGAGAGGGAGCGGGGCCGAACCACAGCTCCATGTTTGAATGGACACACGGAGCTGCAGCTCAGCTTGCGTGCCCCCATAGCAAGCTGCTTGCTGTGGGGGCACTCAACAGGAGGGATGGGCCAGGAGCACATTAGATGCACCCAAGAATAGGAGGATCTGGGCTGCTCTGTGTAAATCAACTGCACAGGGCAGCTAAATATAACATGTTTGTTATTTTTAAAGGAAAAAAACTGAGATTTTACAAATCACTTTAAAGCGGAGTTCCACCCAAAAGTGGAACTTCCACTTTAAGAACTTGTGACCCACTGACATGCCACATTTGGCATGTAATTATTTTGGGCGGGGGGTGGGTATGTTGTAATGCCAGTGCCACAGAGAGGAAGGGGAGAGAAGATGGGGGTTAACAAGTCCAAAAAGACTAGGTGACAGGGTCCCCCTGAAGGATCATGCAGGTTAAACAGAGAATTTCTGGAAGAAAGATATGGAAGTTGGGTCAATGGACCATTACCTCATTGAGTAGGATGGACAGCAGGGTGCCAGACAATGTAACACTGGAAATATTTTGATGTTAAGTTGTGGGTTAAATTTATAGTCAGGTATGAGACACAACTAGTAAATTCTAAAACCTGAATAAAAGCTAAAATATGGAGGAATTAGAGTAAATTTGTATAAGGAATAACTAGGGCTGTTACTGATTAAAAATTTTGTGTTCGATTAATCGTTTGTTTTTTTTAATCGATTAATCGACTAATTTCGATTAATTATAACGCACATACAGATCCAACTACTTTTAGCTGATCTCCTTGCAGGCTGATTCCCAGTGCAGCTACCAACCACTGGAAAAATGGATAGCAGGATACAAAAAACACACAAAGGCAGAGCTCGATGGGAATAGCATTAAAACTTTTATAGTCTTCAAGTAGGTAACAAAATAAATATTGCACTGGAGATAAAATCGAAAAAAGCGAGGAATACCTAACGGTAGCAAAAGCAGTCATAAAAACATGTAGCTAAGTATGATACTGGTATAAAAATGTGTACAATGATACCACTGCTGAATCCAGATGAGGAGGGGTTAACATCAGTCCGTCGGCATGTAGATGTCCTGTGAAGGGAACTATCACAACTCCCAGTGGATGGCTGTAGAATCCCAGGTTGATAGAGGGAAGTGTAACAGCCTTTGCGTGTGGCAGATAGTAAGGTCCCACCAGCATGCAGATATGAAGGCACAGCAAAGGAGCCCTACAGATGGACACCGCAAGCCCCGCCTGTGTCCGTGACGTCACCGGATCTCTGACGGAACTCCCTGAAGACTCGGAAGCCGGCGGAGAGGTGTACCGATCAAAAGAATTTTGATCGATCAAAAACATTCATCGATTAATCGAGGACTTAATAGTTAATTTCCACAGCCCTAGGAATACCAGAACTTTTGGCCCTGGTCTAAAAAACATGTGGTCAAAAAAGAATGACAGGTTAAGCACTACAGCTACTCATACGATCACAGGAGCTAGAAAATAAATAAAAGAAGAAGATGGATAGGATAACCGAGACTATGTTTTATAAAAATGAAATCTGAAGGTTTGAGAATAACCTATGGTCCATGAAAGTAATAAACATTATAGATGCTGATACACACTATTGGGACACACCTGAAGTCTGCTTTTTCACAGTAATTGATCTGGCTAATGATTTTTACTTTTACTTTTTGTTTTTACTTCTCAATTCAATCCCCTTCTGAGTGCAGTGGTAAGCTCTAGGAAATTTTGGACTTATGAATGTTTTGGCATGACTGCATGGTACTGTTGTAAAATATTATCTTGTGACATCAGGAAAATATGCAAACTAGGGGCTTACTGTGCCATCTAGCTAAAGCGAACAACAAAGCAAGCAAAGAGAGATTTTAATATTGCCAGGAAAAGGTTGTCTTTTTAGGACATGCAGCTAGAGTTTTACACAAGAACATGTTGTAAACAAGATACAGTCATGTCCATAAATATTGGGACATCGACACAATTCTAATCTTTTTGGCTCTATACACCACCACAATGGATTTGAAATGATATGAACAAGATGTGCTTTAATTGCAGACTTGCAGCTTTAATTTGAGGGTATTTACATCCAAATCAGGTGAACGGTGGTTTCATCCCTGGTGATGCTCTGCCAGGCCTCTACTGCAACTGTCTTCAGTTCCTGCTTGTTCTTGGGGCATTTTCCCTTCAGTTTTGTCTTCAGTAAGTGAAATGCATGCTCAATCGGATTCAGGTTAGGCGATTGACTTGGCCATTGCATAACATTCCACTTCTTTCGCTTAAACTCTTTGGTTGCTTTCGCAGTATGCTTCGGGTCATTGTCCATCTGCACTGTAAAGCGCCGTCCAATGAGTTCTGAAGCATTTGGCTGAATATGAGCGGATAATATTGCCCGAAACACTTCAGAATTCATCCTGCTGCTTTTATCAGCAGTCACATCATCAATAAATACAAGAGAACAAGTTCCATTGGCAGCCATACATGCCCACGCCATGACACTACCACCACCATGCTTCACTGATGAGGTGGTATGCTTTGGATCATGAGCAGTTCCTTTCCTTTTCCATACTCTTCTGTTCCCATCACTCTGGTACAAGTTGATCTTGGTCTCCTCTGTCCATAGGAGGTTGTTCCAGAACTGTGAAGGCATTTATAGATGTTTGGCAAACTCTAATCTGGCCTTCCTGTTTGATGCTCACCAATGGTTGACATCTTGTGGTGAACCCTCTGTATTCACTCTGGTGAAGTCTTCTCTTGATTTTTGACTTTGACACACATACACCTACCTCCTGGAGAGTGTTCTTGATCTGGGAAACTGTTGTGAAGGGTGTTTTCTTCACCAGGGAAAGAATTCTTCGGTCATCCACCACAGTTTTCCGTGGTCTTCCGGGTCTTTTAGTGTTTCTGAGCTCACCGGTGCGTTCTTTTTTTAAGGATGTTCCAAACAGTTGATTTGGCCACACCTAATGTTTTTGCTATCTCTCTGATGGATTTGTTTTTTCAGCCTAATGATGGCTTGCTTCACTGATAGTGACAGCTCTTTGGATCTCATATTGAGAGTTGACAGCAACAGATTCCAAATGCAAATAGCACACTTGAAATTAACTGTGGACCTTTTATCTGCTCCTTGTAAATAGGATAATGAGGGAATAACACACACCTGGCCATGGAACAGCTGAACAGCCAATTGTCCCATTACTTTTGGTCCCTTAAAAAGTGGGAGGCACATATACAAACTGTTGTAATTCCTACACCGTTCACCTGATTTGGATGTAAATACCCTCAAATTAAAGCTGAAAGTCTGCAGTTAAAGGACATCTTGTTAATTTCATTTTATTTTCAATTATTTTTATTGAGTTTTGTCATAAAAAGAAACGCATACATTGACAGCAAAACAGAAGATACCCTGAATTGTCACTAAGAATGCAAAGTTGTATATAGTGTGACAGCAGGAAGGTAAAGTCACCTGGTTGCATCCAGGGGGGTAGATATATTTCGCCCAGATTCAGGCTTTACGCCGACTTATACAACTAGGTGGAGAGTTGTATAAGCCCAGCTGAGGCTAGTGGGCTCATGGATGACTCATACCTCTAGGGAGAGTGTGGGGCGTCGTGCAGACAGGGAGTTGATGAGACCAGCTGAAGCTTGTCAGCTCATTTAGGCCTCTATAAGAACTCCCAGCTTCATTAGATGTTAGCTCATGCCTGGACCCAGACCTGTGTGGACTGTCTAGGGAGAGTGAACCCCTGTGCGGTGAGACAAAGCCTGTGTGGCTATTTGCTTGGACATTTAAAACCAGGGACTTAGGGACTAGGACAGCACTAGGCTGATCCCAGTTGTTAGTTAGGAAACCTGTATGTTTAGTCAGAGGTCAAGTTGACCAGGATTTATTTTGTTTATGTTTCTTTTGCTTTGCTGTGTTTTGTCACTGTAAATAGAAAATAAACCGCACCTTTTTGATTTTGAAAACCACAACCTCCGTTTGCTGGGCCTGTTTTGTGTGGGGAGCCCATCTCGGGGGTCACACACACCCGCTGCCGAGCTAACCCCCTCACAATAGGTAATTTTACATACAAAACTATTTATAATGAGTCCATAGATGGAGTCTTAAACTAGTTGTTATCTACTGTACCGCCTCCGCACTCCAGACACCCCGAATGGGGACTAACTGTGCCCAGTGCCCAGAGCCGCACCCTATATTAGTTTACCATCTAAATTGTAAAGCACAATTGTATTTCAATAATTCCATTGGACAACTCATGACCACATAACAGAAATGTAAAATAACATAAAAGAAAGCAAAACATTAACCAAAAACAACATGTACCAGACAGGACTGCAAATGATCACTTATTCACTAGGATAGGACGCTATCCAGGCCTCCCAACAAGGTTTAAATTTTAGTTAGAGTATGATTCCTGACAGCAAAATATCTTTCATAAACAAACATACTGTTTAACTCTAGATATGACTTCAGATACATTGGGGGCATTCAAGGATTTCCATTTGGCAGTAATCGTTAATTTTGCTGCTATCAGAATGTGCGTAATCACTGGTCTGAAGATTTTAGGCACCAGGTGAATACCTATGCTCAATATAGCCAACTGCGGAGATGGTAAAATAATCAGACCCGTAACTTTGGTGATTAATGAGAACACTGACTTCCAAAAGCTCCTTACAGCCTTACATGTCCACAATATGTGCATTATACCTCCTTTTTTCTCCGCGCTCTCTCCAGCAACTAGGCGAGGAGTTGGAATATATTTGTGTCAGCCTCACAGGTGTCAAATAAGATCTATATATGACCTTCAGTATCAGTTCCCAGTGGTTCGCACAGTGGGAGTAACAATAGTACGATTGTATAGCACTCTGCCACTCCCCCTGTGAGAAGGGAGTCCCCAGGTCTTTCTCCCAATTTATCATGTTAGTGGTCTTCTTAAAATCTCCCCCATATTGCAATGTGGAGTAAAACTTAGAGGCCTTTAGCCCCGTCGCCGCAAGACTCCAAATATGTCCACCTCTCCATGTACGCTATAGGAAATGTCTGGGTTTTTATCATGGAAGTGGGCAAGTCTGCATAAAGAAAATTTAAGCCAGCTCCTGTTGTCTAGTTAATACCTCCTTATAGGTTAGAATACCTTTACCCACTGTGACAGCAGGAAGGTAAAGTCACCTGGTTGCATCCAGGGGGGTAGATATATTTCGCCCAGATTCAGGCTTTACGCCGACTTATACAACTAGGTGGAGAGTTGTATAAGGCTAGTGGGCTCATGGATGACTCATACCTCTAGGGAGAGTGTAGGGCGTCGTGCAGACAGGGAGTTGATGAGACCAGCTGAAGCTTGTCAGCTCATTTAGGCCTCTATAAGAACTCCCAGATTCATTAGATGTTAGCTCATGCCTGGACCCAGACCTGTGTGGACTGTCTAGGGAGAGGGAACCCCTGTGCGGTGAGACAAAGCCTGTGTGGCTATTTGCTTTGACATTTAAAACCAGGGACTTAGGGACTAGGACAGCACTAGGCTGATCCCAGTTGTTAGTTAGGAAACCTGTATGTTTAGTCAGAGGTCAAGTTGACCAGGATTTATTTTGTTTATGTTTCTTTTTCTTTGCTGTGTTTTGTCACTGTAAATAGAAAATAAACCGCACCTTTTTGATTTTGAAAACCACAACCTCTGTTTGCTGGGCCTGTTTTTGTGTGGGGAGCCCATCTCGGGGGTCACACACACCCGCTGCCGAGCCAACCCCCTCACAGTTGGTGGAGAATGCGGGCAGTTTTTTTTTAAGCCAGCATGGAGGAGATACTGAAGCAGCTGGCTCTAGCAAATGCCAATCAACAGCAGACAAATGCAGGTTTGCAAAAGAACTTCGCAGCCCAGCAGCAAGCTCATCAACAGAGCCTTGCAGCCCAGCAGCAGACAAACGCAACTTTGCAACAGAGTCTGGAGGCTCAGCAACAAGCCCAGCAGCAATCTGAGGCCAGCTTCATAGACCTGTTGCAGAAGCAAGAGCAGAGACTACAACAACAGATGGAAGCAGTAATGCAGCAACGTCCGCAGACCAGTGAGGAAAGCCGTCCCACTAATACCGCGTCCTTTGGGGTGAGTCGTTTATTGACAAAAATGACTGGAGAGGATGATCCAGAGGTATTTTTGACCACATTTGAAAGGACCGCTGAAAGAGAAAAGTGGCCTGAGGAGCAGTGGGCTGGACTGGTGGCTCCTCTGTTAACTGGTGAATCGCAGAAAGCTTACTATGACCTAGAGCCTAACCAAGCGAAAGACTATATGATGCTAAAAGCTGAAATATTGGCAAGGCTGGGTGTCACCCAGGCTGTCCGGGCTCAGCGTGTGCATAACTGGACTTTCCAGCTTGGAAAACCCCCCAGGTCTCAAATGTATGATCTCATTCACCTGAGCAGAAAGTGGCTACAGCCAGAGACTTTGTCCGCACCAAAGATTGTGGAACGTGTTGTAATGGATCGGTTTTTGAGAGCTCTTCCTACTGCCATCCAAAAGTGGGTAAGCCATGGAGACCCAGAGACGGCCGATGGTCTTGTGGATCGTGTGGAGAAATACTTGGCTACAGAGAACCTGACGGCCTCTTCCAGAGACACTCAGACTTTCCACCCTAAGACCAGACCATCCCCAGGGGCGGATAAGAGGATTCCAAGGGGTGAGGGTGGAGAGAGTGAGAGGGTGGGAGCTCTACCCCAAGTTTGGCGAGAACAGCCTGGGAAATCAGCGGCTCAAGAGGCCGCAAGAAGGATCGTTTGCTACCGCTGCCGGCAAGCGGGACATATTGCAGCCAATTGCCCGGTTGTGGAGGAACCCATGCAGTGTGACTTTCTGACGGGCAGACGTCAGTCGCTGTGTGCGACAGTCGCATGCACTGCCATTCGAGGAACTGAGAAACATTTATGCAAAATGTGTGTTAATGGTAGAAATGTTGTGGTATTGCTGGATTCAGGTAGCCTTGTGACCCTGATAAAGGCTGAGTTAGTTAAAACAGAGGTCTCTGGGAATAGCAAGGTAGCTGTTATTTGTGTGCATGGGGACACCCGAGAGTATCCAGTGACTACAGTGTGTTTCGAGACCCCCAAAGGTACCCTCTCTCATCCAGTGGGCTTAGTATCTCAGTTACCGCATGACGCCATTGTGGGAAGGGATTTTCCGAAGTTCTGGGAACTGTGGGATGATCCTGAGCCCCCCACTGGTGCCCCTATGTACCAGGAATGTGATAGCCAGAACTCCCCTGAGAGTGGTGAGGACTCTCCGGAATTTCCCTTATCAGTATTGGCAGGGGAGACTCAAGAAACTGGAGAGGAGCCCACCTCCTCAGACGAAAACCTACCGTCTGTGGAGTTTTCTGATCTTGAGGTTCACAGGGAAAACTTTGCCACAGAACAGTTGAAAGACCCCGCCCTAATAAAGGCACGGGAAAACGTAGTGAAAATAGATGGCGAGTTAGTGAACCCAGATAATACCTGCACTTACCCATACTTCAGCGTAGAGAAGGACCTACTGTATCGGGTGGCAAAAAGGGCAGAAGAAACCGTTGAGCAGCTTGTGGTGCCCAAACCTTACAGGAAGTTGGTGTTGGAGTTGGCCCATGGGCACATTCTTGGAGGTCATCTGGGGACAGAGAAAACCCGAGAGAGGGTATTCCAGAGATTCTATTGGCCGGGGGTGATGAAGGACATAGAAAATTATTGTTCCTCCTGCCCTGTGTGTCAGAGGTCGGCCCCGATGCCACATTTCCGTAGCCCGCTGGTCCCTCTACCCATCATTGAGGTCCCGTTTGAGAGGATCGCCATGGATTTGGTAGGTCCTATAATCAAGTCCGCTAGGGGGCACCAGTACATATTAGTTATAATGGACTATGCCACCCGTTATCCAGAAGCGATCCCTCTCCGAAATACCTCGGCCAAAGAGCTATCTCTTGTGTTTAGCCGGGTGGGTATTTGTAAAGAACTGCTTACGGACCAAGGTACACCCTTTATGTCCCGGGTTATGAAGGAGCTGTGTAAATTGTTCAAAGTGACGCAATTACGTACATCTGTGTATCACCCCCAAACCGATGGGCTGGTTGAAAGATTCAACAAAACCCTAAAACAAATGTTGAAGAAAGTGGTGGATAGAGATGGAAAGGATTGGGACTGTCTACTTCCTTATCTGATGTTTGCTATTAGGGAGGTGCCCCAATCCTCTACGGGATTCTCCCCCCTTTGAGTTACTGTATGGGAGACACCCAAGAGGGCTGTTGGATATTGCCAAGGAAACTTGGGAAAGTGAGAGTTCTCCCCACAGGAGTGTGATTGAGCATGTCGCCCTGATGCAAGACCGAATTGCACAGGTAATGCCCATCGTGAAGGAACATTTGGCCCAAGCGCAGTTAGCACAGCAGAGAGTGTACAACCGTGGAGCCAAGACCCGTACCTTTTCCCCGGGGGATAGGATACTGGTACTTGTCCCTACGGTTGAAAGTAAATTCCTTGCCAAATGGCAAGGCCCCTACGAGATAATGGAAAAAGTGAGCGAAGTGAATTACAAGGTCAGACAACCAGGAAGGTGAAAGCCCGAACAGATCTATCACGTTAATCTGTTGAAAGCCTGGAGGGATAGAGAGTCCCTAGTCGCAGACACTTGGTCACCAGCTCAAACTGGTTGCGTGATTCCTGAGGTTGGAATAGCAGCCACCTTGTCACAACCCCAACAACAGGAGGTTAAGGAGTTTGTGCTTCGCAACAAGGAGGTATTCTCTGAGCTGCCGGGACAAACATCTGGGGTAGAGCATGACATCATTACCCCGCCCGGTGAAAGGGTGAAGTTAAAACCCTATCGGATCCCAGAGGCCCGACGGGAGGCAATACGGGAGGAAGTACAGAAAATGCTGAACTTAGGGGTGATAGAGGAGTCCCAAAGTGATTGGTCTAGTCCCATTGTGTTGGTGCCTAAACCGGATGGGAGCTGGCGATTTTGTAACGATTTTCGTCAGTTGAACAAAGTTACAAAATTTGACACCTACCCCATGCCACGTATAGATGAGTTGATCGACCGGCTGGGAACAGCCCGATACATGACGACTCTTGACCTCACAAAAGGGTATTGGCAAATCCCCCTGGCCAAGTCGGCCAAAGAGAAAACCGCATTTGTAACCCCAGACGGGGCGTTCCAATATAAAAGAATGCCGTTCGGGTTACAGAATGCGCCGGCCACATTCCAGCGGAAAATGGACCAGATGCTGAGGCCCCATCGGAAGTATGCTGCGGCTTACCTGGATGACGTAATTGTCCATAGCACAGATTGGGCCTCACATCTGCCAAAAGTGCAAGCAGTCCTGGACTCTGTTCGGGAAGCGGGGTTTACGGCTAACCCAAAGAAGTGTACCATTGGGCAGGAGGAGGCCAAATATCTTGGGTACACCATTGGGAGGGGAGTAATAAAACCCCAACTCAACAAAGTCGAGGCCATCCAGAGTTGGCCACGTCCCAACAGCAAGAAGCAGGTACGAGCCTTTCTGGGAATCGCTGGGTATTATCGGCGATTCATTCCCCACTTTGCTTCTAAGGCTGTGCCCCTAACCAACCTGACGAAGGGGAAAGGGTCAGTCATGATTAAATGGACCCCCGAGGCTGAGGCAGCATTCCAATTCTTGAAACAAGCCTTACGTAGCCAGCCAGTGTTGTACTCACCCGACTTCTCTAAAGACTTTGTCGTACAAAGTGATGCGTCAGATGTGGGGTTAGGAGCAGTATTGTCCCAGGTCTGGAACGGGGAAGAGCACCCAGTCATTTACCTCAGCAGGAAGTTGAAGTCCCATGAGGTAAATTACGCCACCGTTGAAAAGGAGTGTTTAGCGGTGAAGTGGGCTCTAGATTCCCTTCGGTACTACCTGCTAGGTAGGCACTTTGACATGGTTACGGATCACGCTCCGTTAAAGTGGATGGCTCAAAACAAGGAAACAAATAGAAGAGTGAATAGGTGGTTCCTGGCCCTCCAGGAATTCAACTTCACAGTAAAGCATCGCCCTGGCGTTCAAATGGGGAATGTGGATGCTTTGTCTCGAGTACATGAATGCCTGATTGCTGGTGTTCCAACCCCGAGGTTAAAACAAGAGGGGGGGGGGTATGTGACAGCAGGAAGGTAAAGTCACCTGGTTGCATCCAGGGGGGTAGATATATTTCGCCCAGATTCAGGCTTTACGCCGACTTATACAACTAGGTGGAGAGTTGTATAAGGCTAGTGGGCTCATTGATGACTCATACCTCTAGGGAGAGTGTAGGGCGTCGTGCAGACAGGGAGTTGATGAGACCAGCTGAAGCTTGTCAGCTCATTTAGGCCTCTATAAGAACTCCCAGATTCATTAGATGTTAGCTCATGCCTGGACCCAGACCTGTGTGGACTGTCTAGGGAGAGTGAACCCCTGTGCGGTGAGACAAAGCCTGTGTGGCTATTTGCTTGGACATTTAAAACCAGGGACTTAGGGACTAGGACAGCACTAGGCTGATCCCAGTTGTTAGTTAGGAAACCTGTATGTTTAGTCAGAGGTCAAGTTGACCAGGATTTATTTTGTTTATGTTTCTTTTTCTTTGCTGTGTTTTGTCACTGTAAATAGAAAATAAACCGCACCTTTTTGATTTTGAAAACCACAACCTCCGTTTGCTGGGCCTGTTTTTGTGTGGGGAGCCCATCTCGGGGGTCACACACACCCGCTGCCGAGCCAACCCCCTCACACCACCCATGGTTTAATATCTAGTCATAGAGTTGCAGAGGGAAGTCTCTGCAACATTCCAGTATCTCTGGGGGTATTGTAGTGTGTCAATTTTCTCCATGCTAACAGGGTTGCCTCTATAGATGGACAAGTTCTGTATTTAAGAGTCATATGGGTCAAGCTCGACAACAGCAAAGCAGGCAACGATTTGTTGCCCACCACACTCCTCTCAACCTGAACCCACAATTTATCGGTGGTCAGGTCAAACCACGTTTTAGTCTGGTCAAGGCATGCTGCATAACAGTGTCTAAGGTTGGGAACATTTATACCACCTTTTTTTTTTTTTTGTGCCTCCCCACAACGGGATATGAGTTTCTTGCCATCTCTCCCCCCCCCCCCCCCACACACACACAAATTGCCTAAATGGCTTACCTACATCAGTGAAAAATCTCTCAGGTACTGCTATTGGGATTGTTCTAAAATAATAGATGATCTTTGGTAACACAATCATTTTCAGCGCTGCAACCCTCCCAACCCACAACAGTTCAAACGTAGAGATATGATGAATATCTTGTTTAATTGTACCAATCAGCTTAGGATAATTTTCTTCATAAGTAGATGACGTTGGGGATGCCAAAGTGACCCCCAGGTATGCTAAATTATTTGTGACCCATTGAAAAGGGAATTTTGCTTTTAAGTGTGTCTTTCAATTTCCTCGATATGCCTAATGGGTAGGATAGAGGATTTAGTAGAATTTAATTTGTAATAGGATACTGACCCAAAGGTGTGCAGAATATCTTGTACCCTTTCCAGGGAAGTAGCCGGGTCTGTCAAAGTTAGTACTACGTCGTCTGCAAACAATCCAATCTTGTGGGAGTAACCTCCCACATCAATGCCAGACACAGAGTCGCAGAATCTAATGGCCTCCGCCAGAGGCTCCATCATTAATGTAAAGATCAACGGAGATGGGGGACACCCCTGGCGGGGTACCATTAGTGATGTTGAATGTGTCAGATAACAACACATTTGAAGTGAATACTCTAGCCGATGGTTTAGTGTAAAGCGCCATGATTGCTGAATAGATAAAGCCAGTTATCCCAAACCTTTTCAAGGTCGCCCCCAGGAACTCCCAATGCACCCTGTCAAACGCCTTTTAGGCATCCAAAGTCAGGATTCCAGTGGGGGCCCCGCGAGCTTCTGCAACATGTAACAAATTATACAGTCTCCGGGTGCCATCAGGGGCTTGACGCCCTTTCACAAACCCCACCTGGTCTGATTTGACCAGCTGGGGAGTTACAGTAGACAACCTGTTAGCTATAATCTTTGCATATACTTTCAAGTCCGTATTGAGCAACGAGATAGGCCTAAAGTTTTGAGGACAATCCGGCCTCTTCCCCGGTTTAGGCAGAGCTACTACCGTGGCCTGCAGCATTTCCTCTGGAAAAGAGACAGTAGAGGCAGCAAAAGTAAACATCTTTTGTAAATGTGGGGATAGAATATTTGCAAAGGTCTGGTAATATTCAGCAGAGAACCCATCGCTACCAAGGGACTTATGCTTTGGGAGTGCTTTTATGGTTGCCATTATCTTTTTCTGTGACCGGTGCATTAAGGGAATCCAGAGCTTCTGCACTTAATTTGGGTAAGTTAACTGAGGTCAGGAACTGATTTATTTGTTCATCACTAGGTTGTAGGGTAGTGGGATCTTTATTTAGATTATATAAATCTCCATAGTATTTCTGGAATGCGTTAGCAATTTTATGGGGATGGTAAACTGCTTGCCCTGTATGGGGATCAGTAATAGAATTCAATTTAGAGTTTTGTTGCCTCTTCCTAATGTAATTGGCCAAGAGTTTGCCCGCTTTGTTCCCATGGGAATAGTATGTTGCTTTAAAGCGATTTAGGGAAGCAGTATGGTCTTCCAGCAAAGCAATTCTAAGCCTATTCCTGCACTCTAATAAAGCTGCTTGGGTGGCATGGGAGGGGTTTAATTTGTTGTTGGACTCAACTTTGTTTAGATTTTGGAGGATATCAGTAAGATGTTTAGCTTTCCGTCTCTTTTCCCGAGCCGCCGCTTGTATCAATAGCCCTCTGCTATACGCCTTATGTGCGCACCATACAGACATAGCATTCACCTCAGTAGTATAGTTAAACTTAAAATATTCCTCCAACAATTTAGATATTGGAGCCACATGAGTCTGGTTAGAAAGCAGTGCAAGATTGTTCCTCCATAGGTAGGAGGGGTTACAAGTAAACTGTTCATTCAAGATAATAGACACTGGGGCATGATCAGACCATGTAATTGCATGTATCTTCACTTCCACCGTCCATTGTAGAAGGGTAAAATCAGAAAGGATACAGTCAATCCTTGAATATGAGTTATGAGGGGCCGAATAGTACGTATAGTGCCGTTCAGAGGAGTTAGCACATCTCCAAGTATCAAACAGTTCAGCTGAAGTGAGGAACCCTTTCATTTCGTATCTATGTGCAGTGTAGGGAGAAGAACAGTCTTATCCACTACGCAGTTAAAGTCCCTGCACAGAAGGAGTGCTCTTTTTTATGTTTACGTTTGCTGTGGAGGGCCTTTAAAAAAGATGCTTGACCCGTATTAGGTGCATAGAGGTTGACTAGAGTGTAAACCAGATTGTTCAATTCACATACCAGTATAAGAAGTCGACCTTTGGTGTCAGTGACAGCTTCAATGAGATTGAACCCCACAGATTTGTTTATGGCAATCATCAACGCCTTTTTTCTTCTTTTGGGGCACAAGCAGGAAAAACATGTGGGAATAGGGCATCTGAGCATTTGGGTAGTTTGTTCCGGGCAAAATGGGTCTCTTGAATACAGATAACGTCTCCCTTGAGCGTTTTCGCTTCTTTCCACATGAGCCTCCTTTTTTATATGGGCTGTTTAGTCAATGTGCATTAAGTGATATCACCTTAATAGTCAATATCCTGGGGTAATGCTAAACAATTCAAGGAGAAACTGATATTATTGTGTAATGACTCACCGTGGCATGTAGGTGGTAGTATAGGATAAGGAATGAGAGGATGAGCACAGAAATCCTTATGCAAGATGAGGAGATTAGAAGTCATACTTGGAACACAGAAGAGAGGTTCATCACAGTTTGCTGGTACTTAAAAAAAATAAAAGAGAACAAGAAAAAACAAACAAGAACAAAAAGTAAAAAAAGTGAAACGTCACTAAATGCAAAATCTTTTGCTTCAATACAGTGGGGGGTAAATGCTCCCCAGCAACCAGACCCAAATCTAATTCAGGTAAAGGAATGTGAGGTTGTGCTCAATCCTATTACTTATCAACATATTAATTTCCCAGTTAGACTTTCTGCCACTCAGAGGACATCTTTTGGTGATTGGAAATGCAAGGAGAATCTCCCTCCTCTGCAGGGAGAAGCTGCCATTGTCTGGCTAACTTTAATCCATACTCCAGGTTAGAAATAGTGTAAGTTTTGTTCTCTCTGGTTATAATTATTTTCGTTGGGAACCCCCATGTATAGGGTAACTTATTGTTTTGGAACAACTTGGTCAGTGTAGCAAGGTTCCTGCGAGCCTGCATAGTATGCTGCGATATGTCTGAGAACACAGAAACGTCTGCGTACGGGTCAGGCGTAGGGGAATTCTTCCTGCTGAACCTCATTATGTCCTCTTTCACATGGAAGAAGTGGATGCGTGCTATTACATCTCTCGGCACTTTGTCTGGTAGATGTTTATGTTTAGGTAAACGGTGTGCCCGATCTACCACCACCTCCCTCTCAGGCGTATCCGGCAGCAGTGCAGAGATAAATTCCTGTACATAGATCCTGAGGTCTGCTGGCTGAATGGATTCTGACACCCCCTTCAGCTTCACATTGTTCCTCCTTGCGCGGTCCTCGAAGTCCACCATCTTGCTTTTCATTGCTAAGATTTCCTCCTCTGCTCCATTGTGTGCGTCCACCAGCTCATTATGGGCGGTAGCAAATTCCCCCATTTTATCCTCCGCATGAGACACCCTCTCCCCAATGGCTGTTACTTCGGCTTTCAGCTGGGTTGTACATTCCAGCATGTCTCTATGGAGTGAGCCCCTTAATGTGACCAGCATGTCCTTCATCATAGTATCAGTCAGGGGCTGGCCCAGGTTGGGGAAATCATGGAGCTGTTCTATGAACTCTTTGGTACTATCTTGTGAAGTGTCATGGCCCCCAAGCTCACCTGGATATCTGTGTTCCGCCGATCGTTTTTGCGTAGCTTTCTGCGGGCTATGAACCGGAGATGCTGCGGGAGAGGATCTGCTGCTGTTACCGGGAGATGAAGCCCAGAACTTAAGATCCTTTTAGGGGCTCCACCGCCGCCTCGGCCGCGCCGCGTGTCATGGGCTGCACCGCCATATTGAGGGCTTTGCTCATCCGCTAGGCTGAAGAAGTCCGTGAGCTTCCTCTGGCCTCTCTCGGGTTTTCTTTTATGCATAGTGGTATCAGGAGGTAGCTGGAGATATAGGCTATCAATATTTCCTCACGATGCCTTCCTATGTCGCTGGATGGGTCTGGATACTCCAGGAGCTCTCTCCTCACGCTGCCATCTCGACTGCTGGCCACGCCCCCGTTGTTCATTTCAAATCCATTGTGGATGTGTATAGAGCCAAAAAGATTATAATTGTGTCGATGTCCCAATATTTATGGACCTGACTGTATATTTCATGCCTGCTGGACCCAGTAAATAAGGGGTAGCTGCATGCAAGGTGCTACTAGACATTTACATACATTATATATGATTTAATGGTCCCACATTCTATGCAATAATTATTGAAAAGAGCCCAAACAAAATATTTGTCTAACGCAATGTTCACAAAATATGAATTTTCATTGTTATTATATACAAACCTAACAATGAAAAGGCCTACAATTAACCCCAGCCACCCTACTGTCTGCATTAAGCCTCGTACACACGACCGGTTTTCCCATCGGGAAATCTGCCATGAGAGCTTTTGGACGGGAAAACCGGACATGTTTATGCTCCCTAGCAGTTTTCTCGATGAGAAAACTGCTCGGGGGAAAAAGAGAACCTGCTCTCTATTTTCCCGTCGGGATTCCTGTCAGACTGTTTCCCCGGTCGTGTGTATGCTTTTCCAAGTCTTCAAAAATGCGCATGCTCAGAATCAAGTATGAGACGGGAGCGCTCCTTCTGGTAAAACTAGCATTCGTAATGGAGCTAGCACATTCCTCATGCTGCAAATTATTGCACCGTTTAAATGCTGTGCATTAAAATCTTCTTTATAATGGTACAATAATGAACTTGTTTTGCTGCTGATATTCACACAGAGTTCTGACTAACTTTTTTTCATAATTTTTTATGGTGATCTCATGAATATTTAAGCAAGATCTCCTTTTTTAATATATTTTTTTTTTCCAAATTTGGAATCCAGATCTGCATTTTTAATTATTTAATTTCTAGTGATCTCCATGATTTGATTTTTGATTTTGTTGTGTCAAGTTACCACAATAACATTATTATCTTTTATTTTTATTTTTTACCTTCAAGGAGATTGTTTGGTGTTATCGGTCCCTTTTTTTTAAATAGACCTTTTTTTACATCATTCATTTTATCACAATAAATCTTTATAAAAATACTATACCGGGCTCCAGAAGTCCAAATCAGGCTCTTCCAGGATGCCAGGCATGTCTTGCTCTAGAGAAGGCTAATCTTGGCTGCAGGAAAGGCTGGAGGGAAGACTAGAAGTGAAGTCCTCACTTCAAATTGTGTCAGGGACTTGCCATAACAGGACGCAGGAACGCGCATGCGCATGCAGGTCATTGGTCAGAATGGACAGCGGCGCATGTGTGCGCGGGCATGCCCCTCAGACACGTGTGCGTGCACTTGCGCACGCACGCTGAGCACTGCTTGGCGTCAATGGGCCTTTAAAAGGACAGCAGCTGCACTTATGCAGTGCTGTTTGATCTGCAGATTCTGTGCTTTATTACCTATAACTGCTATCTGACTACCTGGACGACCCGGCGCTGCTGACTTACCTGCTATCTCCAACCCTGACCTCGGCTTGCCTTAACCCTGCTGCTATTACTTGATATCCTGTTGCCAGACCTCTGCCTGCTTATCTGACCCTGCTCCAGTCCACCGCATTGCTCTGTCTGACCACCTGATCTGACCCGGCTCGCCTGACCCTGCACCTGCCTGCTACTTGCTCTGTGTGTTCCTGTGTTGACCTGGCTTGGCTCTCCCTGCTACTGATCCTGCTGTCACCAGCTCACCAGGTCGCTGACCTGCACCTGTCTCTGCTGTGACCTGCAGTTCCAGACACACCTGGAGGATCATTAACCAGCTACAGTGTCAACCACCACAGTCTCCACAGGCACTCCTACCCCGCTGTGTTCCCGAGACCACTGTCCCCACTCCAGCTGCTCCTGAACCAGAGCTGTATGAGCGGTCTTCTCCTACAAGTCAGACTCATCCTCGGAGGTACGTAACACAGACGCTGCTGCTGCTCCTGACCTCTGTGATTTCAGGACCTTTAAGCGCTCCTTTCTGTATGTGCCTCTCAAGGTCCCAACTTTATGATTCACCTCAACGAGGGTTGCTCTGGACATACACGTATGCACAAATTGGAGCAGGATCTCCAGCGCTGCTGTCCTTGCCCCTTTTTTCTAATGAATTGGGTTCTTTGTCTCCCACAGAGCGGGCAGCTCCCTGTACCTATCTATGAACTCAATCAAAAAGTCTTTATCTTTGAATGCATTCATTCTTTCTGCAAGACAAAACACAAGACAAAAATAATAATGTCAGTCTAAACGCTAGTAATCTTTATCCCCATATAGGCCACAATCTCTATGCAGTATAGGCCACTGATGTCCCAAGTTAAAATCATACCTTCGGTCTGACGTTCATCGCTTTTACTCCTATCTCCGCACACAGAACGTAGTTACGTCACATGCGTGTTAGCTTTATATACACTACGCATGCGTGAAACTCCTGCACACGTCGCCTGCCCATGATGTTCTTTCTCGAATATTCCACGCCCCTTCTCTTTCGGCGTGCAGTGGGAGACGGCATGGCGGAATCACAGCAGGTGTCTGCTAATTCATCTAACGACGAGACAAGCCCGGAGTGTGAAACGTCACGATCAAGGAGGAGATACAAGGCATCTAATATGTCCTTCGCGGAGGTGGTGGACATATTCAAAAAGTCGGATTATGATGGCAAGCATGGGCCATACACCCACCCTAATCTAGGGAAGGCCAAAATCATGAAGAAAGTTGTAAAAAGTCTGAAGAAACATTTTGGGGTACGACGATCCAAAGAGCAGCTTAGAAAGAGGTGGTCTGATCTGAAACTGAGGGAGCCGGAGCAGTTCAGGAGTATCAAGAGAATGCTAGATAAAAGTAAGTATTTCTCATGAGTCCCTATTATTTTATTCTCAGAACTTGCATGTTGCTTCATGCGTTTTTTATTTTATTTTTTATATTGGACCTTTGAAAATGTCAACTTTACAAGGTTAGTGGGCACAGTAAATCGGTCGTTAGACACATCGTTCACCCACTACATACAATATTTTTGGAAGATACAGGGTAAAAATAATTTTGACATGCCTGTTTGTATTCCAAAAATATTTTTACATTGTTGTCTAGATGATGTGTTTGTAACTAGAATGAAATGCAAACTTGAATCAGTGTAAAGAAGAGGACACTCAGCTGTTTCCACATCTGCACTCTGGAGCAAAATAGTGTGGGCCACTAGAACAACCTTTTATAGGGTGTCCCACACAGGTGCTCCAGTGGATACTTGGGGTGTCTACATGTGTGAATTTTGCCCAAAAAAAGGTGAGTAGTCAAGATTTGGGTTTTGAAAAATAATGTCTTCAGCTTTGAACTCTGCCCAAACAGACAATTGTACCCCACTTCCAAGCAATGTTTCATATTCCAATTTAATCGCGAAACATGTAGAGCTCAAATTTTAATGTGCATCAACACTTTGTGGACCCCAATCTAAGGAGCCATCTTTACTCTGCGTGGTATTTCCCTGGAAGCGTCCACACAATTTGTTGTGGTTTTTTACTTGTCGTAAATTTCTTTGTATTCTATCAGTCGATACAATCAATATGATGTTATGTATTCAGGTGCTTTATTAAAACTTTATTATTTTTATATCAACATGTGCCTATAAAGTAAATTTTTTACAAGTTGACAATGGGATCAGGAGTGAAATGCACATTTTTCTAACCCCAAAAAATTGTGTTCATCTTCAAATTTTGGATTGTTCAGGGGTGACAACACCCCATCTTATGAAGGGCAGATAGAGACATTTTTAACATACTATAATGTCTTATATTGCCTAGAGGTTTACAATGTTGTAGTTTGTTGTACATTTATGAGAGTTGTGGATTTTAAGATAAAAGGGGGGAAAAAAAAAAAAGTTTATCTTTTATACCCCTAAAACTTTCATAAAGATCATGTGAATGTGCACAGCTAAAATAAACACAAGCAATACATCAAAATGAAATTTTAAGCAGATTTTTTAATTTTTTTTTGTTTTGAAATGGATTAGACATTGGCTGGCATAAGAATGGCCCCCATACCCGTGAAATATTCAACATATTGCTGCCGAACTTCACGGGCGTGTTAGGGGGGCAAGCCAGGAAGGCAAAATTCTAGGCTCAGCAGGGTATTGTCAGCTGAAAGTCAAGCCAATTGTGGCCATAAAAGTTGGTCTCTGGTCAGAGTCTTCGGGCTCTGGTCAGCCGGTAATTGAAAACCCTCCTCTCCGGGGTGAGGGTCCTCTGGGGAAATGGCCTCATGAGATGTGGTCCCAGACCAAAGGCTTCATCAGTCAGAAACACAAAGGGGAGTCCTTCCACTTTCTCTGTATCCGGTGGCAATGCAATGCAAGGTCATCAGTCTGGAGATGGAAGGCAAACTCCGTCTGGGCAAAGTCCCCCATCCGACATCTGGCCATTCTTCCCCACATCAACATAGAGGTACACATACTGTGCAAAGGGTGGCGCCATTGGAATGGAACTTCCTCTTTTTACTGCCGTTGTACGTGTTGTGTGTCACCACGCTTTGGACCGGCGGGATTTGGATTGACAGTGTGTATGCAAGGAAAGCTTGGCAGGAATCCCGTCAAGCTTGGCAGGAAAACCATTGGGAAAACCAACGTTTTTTGTGAGGGGAAAAACGGCCGTGTGTACAGGGCTTTAGAGAAGGCTGGATACAAAGAGAAGCCACATGTGTTGAATTGATGACCTCATAATCAGCTGCTTTAAGCCCAGTACAAGACTCACCCCTTGACAAACCAGATCTGTGTCTTTTTGTACATGGATCCCGGTTTTATACCAAGGATGGTAAGACTCAAACTGGTTATGCAGTTGTCTCTCAGGAGGACACTCTGCAATCAGAGTCGTCGGAACCTTTCTGCCTCCGTTTAAGAAGCAGATAGCCCATGATTTTGGTTTCATTTAGAGGACTAGAGGTTTTTTTTTTTTTTTACTTAAGCAGGTAAACCAATCAAGTATGCTAAGTTAGTTGATTGCCTTCAGGATCCTCCAGGGGTCACCTTTGGTAGACCACCCCATTATATATTTGTAGTCTATCCAACTCCTTGTGAACCAGACATGTTTCCTTAGAGTTCACTAGCCACGGTTCTGTGCAACCACGTTCCAGGGCTTTAAGGGTCAAACTGTATAACATGTCTTCTGCTTGATCCTGTCTTACATCTTTCTTTGCTAGAGGTCACAGTAGAGCTTATGGATACCTGTGGCCAGGGCCGTCATCAGGGGGGTACAGCCCATACACTTGTAAGGGGCCCGAGCATCTCAAAGGGCCCGGTCGCCTGGCGGGGATGGGAGAAGGCAGGTGCGGTTGCAGAGGAGCTCCGTGGCTGCTTCTGTATGTGTCAGTCGGCAGCTGCTGCTGCTCTGTCATTGAGCTCACATCGGGCTCTTTGCTGCCACCTCTGGCTACTTCCTGCATGTGCACTCCTCGTGTGTGCTGCCTGCACTGTATCCTGGACTTGCCGCTCCTATCTGTGTCTCAGCCACATGTGAAAACAAGAGCTGGGACTAGGAAGACCACCTTACAAGTAAGGGCTGTTGTGTGTGTGTGTGTGTGTGTCATATATACACATGTGGGGGGGGGGGCTGAGAGCGTGTGTGTGTGTGTGTGTGTGGGGGGGGGCTGAGAGCGTACAGTTGTGAGGGGAGAGTGAGAGAGTGTACAGGTGTGTGGGGGGCTGAGAGCATACAGATGTGAGGGGGGGCTGAAAGTGTATAGGTGTGAGGGGGGCTGAGAGCGTACAGGTGTCAGGGGGGGACAGAGCATACAGGTGTCAGGGGGGCTGAGGCACTGAAGGACTTGGTGGGATGGCTTGTGACCAGATTTTGTGGGACAGCCAGTGGGCGGGCCCTGGGGAATGTTGGTGGTCAGGCCCGGGGGCCCAGGTCTGAAGGTGTGTAAGGGGGACCCGCAATTTATGATGGCTGCTCTGCCTGGGGCAGTGACTCCAATAGCTTCAGCAGCTCCCTTGATACAATGCTCAACTTTGTGACATAAAGCTTGGACCCCTTCTGATGTCAGTTGGGTCCACTCTTCTAAGCCGAGTCCTTTTGGGTCATAGGGTCCTCTTAATAGAGCATCAGCATCTCTATTTCCAACCCCTGGACAATACTTCAGGCTGAAAACAAAAACCAGATAGGCCAGTGTGGCATCCAGCTTGGCTGTAGAGTATGTACTATAGATGAGCACAATTTTTATCTGTCTTGACCTTGAAATCTGTGCCATACAGATAGTTTTCAACTTACTGTATCCACCACTGAACTCCAGCTTGTACGTGGGATAGTTCTCAGCAAGGTGAGGCTCCAGCTATAATAAGTGACAAGTCTTAGGTGTCCTTTGTGTTCTTTATTAGGGATAAGCCACACCACCCCCCCCCCCCATTCGGTTTGCACCAGAACTTGCGAACAGGCAAAACATTTTGTGCGAACACCAGAGTCTATGGGACACGTACATGAAAAATCAAAAGTGCTTATTTTAAAGGCTTCTATCCATGCAAAAAAAAGTTTTAAAAACTGATGTTTTTTCAGGAGCAATGATTTTAATAACGCTTAAAGTGAAACAATAAAAATGAAATATTCCTTTAACCACTTGACCACAGGGGACTTAAACCCCCTTAATAACCAGACCAATTTTCAGCTTTCGGTGCTCTCACATTTTGAATGACAATTACTCAGTCATACAACACTGTACCCATATGAAATTTTTGTCCTTTTTTTCACACAAATAGAGCTTTCTTTTGGTGGTATTTAATCACTGTTGGGTTTTTTATTTTTTGCGCTATAAGAGAAAAAAGACTGAAAATTTTGTAAAAAAATGATTTTTTTTTCGTTTCTGTTATAAAATTTTGCAAATTACTATTTTTTCTTCATAAATTTTGGCCAAAATTTATACTGCTACATATCTTTGGTAAAAATAAGTACAAATTGGTGGATATTATTTGGTCTTTGTGAAAGTTATAGAGTCCACAAGCTATGGTGCCAATATCTGAAAATTGATCACACCTGAAGTACTGACGGCCTATCTCAATTCTTGAGACCCTAACATGCCAGAAAAGTACAAATACCCCCCAAATGACCCCTTTTTGGAAAGAAGACATTCCAAGGTATTCAGAAAGAGGCATTGTGAGTTTTTTGAAGTTGTCATTTTTTCCCACAATTCTTTGCAAAATCAAGATTTTTTTTTTTCTTTTTTTTTTTTCACAAAATTGTCATATTAGCAGGTTATTTCTCACACACAGCATATGCATTCCACAAATTACACCCCAAAACACATTCTGCTATTACTCCCGAGTATGGCGATACCACATGTGTGAGACTTTTACACAGCGTGGCCACATACAGAGGCCCAACATGCAGGGAGCACCTTCAGGCGTTCTGGAGCACCAAGGCCAATTCTGACATTTCTCTCCTACATGTAAAAATCATCATTTATTTGCTAGAAAATTACATAGAACCCCAAAACATTATATATGTTTTTTTAGCAAAGACCTTAGAGAATATAATGGTGGTTGTTGCAACTTTTTATCTCGCACGATATTTGCGCAGCAATTTTTTTAACGCGTTTTTTACGGAAAAAAAATGTTTTGTGCTTAAAAAAAAAAAAAAAAAAGTAAAGTTAGCCCAATGTTTTTGCATAATGTGAAAGATGAAGTTACGCCGAGTAAATAGATACCTAACATGTCGCCCTTAAAAATTGCACACACTCGTGGAATGGCGCCAAACTTCGCTACTTAAAAAATCCCCATAGGCAACGCTTTAAATATTTTTACTGGTTACATGTTTTGAGTTACAGAGGAGGTCTAGGGCCAAAATGATTGCTCTCGCTCTAACGTTCGCAGAGATACCTCACATGTGTGGTTTGAAAACCGTTTTCATATGTGGGCAAGACTTACGTATGCGTTCGCTTCTGTATGCGAGCTCACGGAGACAGGGGCGCTTTAAAAAAAAAAAAATATTTTATTCTTCATTTTACTTTATTTATTTTAGTTTGACATGTTTTTCCGCCCTAAACATTTTTTTGATCACTTTTATACCTATTACAAGGAACGTAAACATCCCTTGTAATAGGAATATGGCATGACAGGTCCTCTTTACAGTGAGATATGGGGGGGGGGGTGTCAATAAGACCCCACATCTCACCTCTAGGCTGGGAAGCCTGAAAAAAAAACAAAAAAAAAAAACAACAATCCTGGCTTTGATCGTAGCGGTGAGTCGGTAGAAGCACCGGAGGGCGGCGGGGGGGGGGGACATCCCCTCTCGCCTCCCGTAAGAATGATCAAGCGGCGGAACAGCCGCTATGATTGTTCTTATGGTGTAGGGAATCGCCGGCTGAAAAAGCTAATATCTGAATGATGCCTGTAGCTGCTCCCATCATTCAGATATCCCCGCACAAAGTCAAGGACGTCATATGACGGCCGGAGGGCGGGAAGTGGTTATTGCAGAGTATTGCCGGGCATTGCGGAGTATTGCTGGGCATTGCGGAGTATTGCCGGGCATTGCGGAGTATTGCCGGGCATTGCGGAGTATTGCAGGGCATTGCGGAGTATTGCGGACTATGGCAGGGTATTGCGGTGTATGGCAGGGTATTGCGGTGTATGGCAGGGTATTGCACGGGTATTGCACAGGGTATTGTGGAGGGTATTGCACAGGGTATTGTGGAGGGTATTGCAGAGTATTGTGGAGGGTATTGCAGAGTATTGTGGCGGGTATTGCAGAGTATTGTGCAGGGTATTGCAGAGTATTGTGCAGGGTATTGCAGAGTATTGTGCAGGGTATTGCAGAGTATTTTGCAGAGTATTGCGCAGGGTATTGCAGAGTATTTTGCAGGGTATTGCAGAGTATTTTGCAGGGTATTGCAGAGTATTTTGCAGGGTATTGCAGAGTATTGTGCAGGGTATTGCAGAGTATTGCAGAGTATTGCACCAGGGTATTGCAGAGTATTGCACCAGGGTATTGCAGAGTATTGCACCAGGGTATTGCAGAGTATTGCACCAGGGTATTGCAGAGTATTTCGCAGGGTATTGCAGAGTATTTCGCAGGGTATTGCAGAGTATTTCGCAGGGTATTGCAGAGTATTGCACCAGGGTATTGCAGAGTATTGCACCAGGGTATTGCAGAGTATTGCACCAGGGTATTGCAGAGTATTGGCAGGGTATTTTGCAGAGTATTGGCAGGGTGTATTGCAAAGTATTGGCAGGGTATAGCACAGGGATGGCTGAGCAGGGATGGATGGATGGATGGATCTGTGACTGCAATTGTCACAGATCCAGCCCACAGTGCTGCTGCTGCCATCCGCTCCCTCCCCCTCCCCTCTCACACTGTACCGATCGGTACAGAGAGGGGAGGGAGGAACCGGCGTCATCAAATGACGCCGGTCTGTTTACAAGTGATTGCTCCGTCATTTGACGGAGCGATCACGTGGTAAACGGCCGCTATCAGCGGCGATTTACCGCGATTCGTGATCCGCCGGGTCCTCTGGACCCGGCGGTCACGGAGTTTCCCGTGTGCGCGCCCCAGGGGGCGCGCGGGAGCGCGATTCTGGGAGGACGTTATATAACGTCCTCCCAGAGTTAAGCAACCACCTTGTCGATGTTATTTGTCGGCAGGTGGTTGTTAAGTGGTTAAATATCGTGCCTGGGGGGTGTCCTTAGTCTGCCTGTAAAGTAGCGCATCTTTACCATGTTTAGAACAGCGCCGCAGCAAAATTGCATTTGTAAAGGAAAATATTTAATTCAAAACTGCTCGCGGCTGTAATGTATTGTCGGATCCCGATTTTAATATAGATAAAAATAATTTAAAAAAACTGCATGGGTCCCCCCCCCCAGTCTATTACCAGGCCCCTTGGGTCTGGTATGAATATTAAGGGGAATCCATACCAGGCCCTTCAGGGCTTCCATATTCCGATAAGCTCCCTGCCCCCAGACCCCCACAACCACCTGGCATGGGTTGTGGGGAAGAGGCCCTTGTCCCCATCAACATGGGGACAAGGTGTTTTGGGGACCCCAAAACACCATCCCCCATGTTGAGGGCATGTGGCCTGGTACGGCGCTCTCTTGTCCCCCCCCCCTTTTCCTGCGACCTGCCAGGTTGCATGCTCGGAAAAGGGTCTGGTATAGATTTTGGGGGGGGGGGCCCCCACATCTTTTTACATTTTTGCTCAGGGTTCCCCTTAATATCCATACCAGACCCAAAGGGCCTGGTAATGAACTGGGGGGGGGGGAGACAATTGCTGTTTTTTTCAATGATTTTTATCTATATTGCCGGGATCAGTTTTAAATTACATTTTTTTTTTTTTTTTTCTTTACAAATGTCATTTTGCTGCTCTCATTTATAAAACTATGTACGGCCGCTATGTAAGCAACCTTACATAGTGTGGGATATGGACTCAGCCCCCTGAGCCATGATTGGCCAAAGAATGCAGGGCAGGTACATGCTTTGGCCAATCAGCAGCTGTCAATGCACTGCGATTTTCGCAGTGTATTGACAGTCTCGCCGTTAATTATGGGGCGTTCCACGGGCGCTCTAATTTCCCCATATGTCCCCATAATGGCCCATAATGTTCTAAATTCAGCGAACGGGCGAACACCCGATGTTCGAGTCGAACTTGCATTCGACTTGAACATCGCGCTCATCCCTTTTCTTTATACAACACCACACTCTTGCCCATCTCAGCTGGCATACACATGTAACTTGTAAAGTCGAGCTAGCTCAGCATAAGCCCAAACAGAGGCATTGACAAAAGGCCTACTCACGCTAATCTGCCCATTCATCCTGTATCAATTGTTGAGACTTCCTGGGCCCTATGGCTTGACTGGCTGGTCTCTGCAATTCTGATTCACCTTCTTCATCTTAACTCCTCAGCAACTGATTAAGGGCTTGGGTTATCCTGGCAAATCCCTCCATGAATCCATAATAAGAGGAGCAGAACCCAACAAATTACATCAGTTCTGTCTCGTTGCTTGGTCTTGGTCAGGGGGAAACTGCTTCTTATTTCTTGGGGTCAGTGGCCCCTCCATCAACAGAGACATGATGCCTGAGATAAGTGACAGAAGGCCAATAGAACACTTGTCAAGTGATGACTTTAACCTTTTATCATGAAGTTTCTATAAGACCTTCTCCAAGTACTCTTCATGCACTTCGAGGGTTTTGGCGAAGACAATGATGTCATCCAAGTACACCAGCAGTTCGATCAGGGTCATGTCTCTCGCTGTCCACTCCTTCAGTCGATGGAGATCCCAAAAGACTTTGGGGCATCCTGTCAAACTCATAGAACCATCTTGATCTTCAGGGTGCATGGGGATCTGATAATTCCCACTCCTTAGATAGAACATGCTGATCCACTTTGCCCTCGACAGGCAGTGTAGAGCATCTTCTATCCGTGAGGTGGTGAATCTTTCAGGAATAGTCCTACCGTTTAGGGTGCGGTTGTCAAGGCACATCCTCAGGATACCCTTTTTCTTAACCACCAATATGGGAGAAGCAGAAGGACTCCATGACTCTGGGATGATTCCTATCTTCAGCTGTTCTCAGATCTTTCAAATCACCCAGAGGTATCTGGAACTTCACATGAAACTCATTCTTGGAGAACATTTCCTGCCATCTTAAGAGTTGGGCTTTGGCCGTCTCCATCCAGGTGTGATTGGGGTATTCTTCAGGTAAAATCTCTCTACTGGAATCTCTTCCTTTGCTTCCTCCACCAAATTGGATAGTGTCAGGGAAGGACTCACCTGCTGGTAGCACTGCGGCTCCCAGATCTATGGTCGGTTAGCTCTGATCCAGATTCCTATACGAGCCATTATACTGAGTATGGACATGGAGTACATGATCTAATCACTTTGCCATTCTGCTTGTTACCAGAAAATATTGTTCTCACTGCCGACGTGCACCAGCGGCAGTTGAGGAGACTAGTACATTGATGGTTAATGGGCCAAGTGATGGATCGATAAATAGTAGGGATGCCGCGCTGTTAGGTCACACCCCCAGACGAAGTCCAATATGAAAAGGCGTCAGGACGCGACCTTGCGGTTACCGGAAGTGACGTGTGTCACCAGCTGCGAAGAGACAACCAAGAGTTACAGCGCTGCTTTTGTAACCGGGGTATGCGGACTGGTTACTACACCATGTTTTATGCTCAATAATTTATACTGCTTGTAAGTGAAACTTGTAGGGGTTGGGATTTGCAATCCACTATGTGGATTCTTTCTTTCTATGATTCCGCTAACATGGAGGGATTTTCAGCCCTAACCAGACCTACTGTGAATGATATTATATTGAATGATTTCAAGGTGGGTTGTTTACAGCTTTCTGGTGAGTGTAAACCCCCCTGGGGGAGAGTGCCTCACGTGGTGTACCACCTTCTATAATCAGAACTGGCTAAAGAGAAGCGCAGCGCTTGTAAAACATGTATCAATATTCCACGTCATTGGGTAAGCCCCGGCTTTCTCCGGCAAGTGGGGTTACCCAATGAAGTGGGCAGGGGTAACCCCGCTTGCCGGAGAAAGCCGGGGCTTACTCAATGACGTGGGCGCGGGTGACCCCGCCCCCTCTTATGCATCATGGGGGTTCCGTTCCTCGCTGGAGAATGAGTGGAGACTGCAGCGTCGCTGGCTAATGGATCATCGTTGGACATCGAGGAGACGGGAGATGGGATTACATCGCTGGAAATTCTTTTTTTTTTTTTTTTAAATAAAGGACTTGTCCAGCTGTATCTGTGTTTTTTACTATTTTTTTACACTTTCTTTGTGAAATGGCAGGGGTACAATGTACCTCGTTACCAATTCACATAGGGGGGGCAGGATCTGGAGTTCCCCTTTGTTAAAGGGGGTTTACAGATTTCGATAAGCCCCCCCTGCCCGCAGACCCCCACAACCACCGGGCAAGGGTTGTGGGGATGAGGCACTTGTCCCCATCAACATGGGGACATCCTCCCCATGTTCAGGGCATGTGGCCTGGTATGGTTCAGGAGGAGGGGGGGCACTCTCTCGTGCCCCCCTCTTTTCCTGCTGCCTGCCAGGTTGCGTGCTCGGATAAGGGTCTGGTATGGATTTTTGGGGGGACTCCACGCCATTTTTTTTTATTTTGGTGCAGGGTTTCCCTTAAAATCCATACCAGACCTGAAGGGCCTGATATGGAATTTGGGGGGACCCCCACGCTTTTTTTTTTTGGTTTGGGGTTCCCCTTAATATGCACACCAGACCCAAAGGACCTGGTAATGGACTGGGGGGACCCCTGCCGTTTTTTTCAATGACTTTGATCTGTATTGCCGGGACCCGGCAATTCATGAATAGCTGCGAGTAGTTTTAAATGACCTTTTTTCCCTTTTAGAAATTACATTTTGTGCAGGGACAGTTCTAAGCATTGGAAACATGCGCTATTTTACAGGCATACTATACACACTCCCAGGTATGAAATTTAAAGGAATATTTTTCTTTTATTGTTTCACTTTAAGCATCATTAAAATCACTGCTCCCGAAAAAACTGTAGGTTTTAAAACTTTTTTGCATTGATACATGTCCCCTGGTGCAGAACCCGGGTCCCCAAACACTTCTTATGACAATAGCTTGCATATTAACCTTTTAAAATGAGCACTTTTGATTTTTAATGTTCGTGTCCCATAGACTTTAACGGTGTTCGAACAAATTTTTTGCCTGTTCGCATGTTCTGGTGCGAACCGAACCGAGGGGTGTTCGGCTCATCCCTACTCTCCAAGCATTCCCACTATTGTTATTCATTTTTATTTATTGGTGGGAATACTCAGCAGCATTCCCACTATTGTTGTTCATTATTTTATTCCGTACATTTTTTGGCTCTGCGTAACTTCTGCATACTTTCAGCTATTAAAACCATTAACATTTTACTTTTAAAATGTTCAGCTAATGATAGGACTTCAACTTTTTTCTACTATTTATACTTTTTAAAATATTACGCTTTTTAACACTTTTTTTAACATTGAAGTGAATGAGAGCATGCTTCAAATCCTTAATCTTCTTCCGCTCCCAAAAGTTTCAGCTCCTTCATACTTTCACCTACAGATGCCAAACAAACTTTAAAATGTTCACAAAATATTCAGCTATCTGGTTATATCTTTTCAGTTTGATATGTTTTACAGTTTTTGTGAAAAAACTGTTTAAGTTTACTGATCATTTCAGGAAATGTTATTGATTTAAACAGAGTGTGTATTGGGCTGCTTAGAGTGGATGACGTCATAGCTAGATCACAGAGCCTTAAAAAATGTATCTTAGTTCCTTCTCTATAAATTGCTCTCACGCTCACAAGATCTACTTGTCATACACAATTTATACATCAAAACTTAGGTATTTTTGTCTAGTTTCAGGCAATGTTCAGGTCTCTAATGGTGAAGTCACTGTTTCGATAGCATGTACTGTTGTGGATTTATTAAGGCTTGTTTTAAGGGTTCTCTCACACTGTCTCTCAATCATTAGGTGTGGGGATTAATGATCAAAGAGAGGCTTTATAAGTACTGAAGGAACACTGCTTGTATGTCCTAAAGATTGTGTAGTGGTTATGGTGAATGGCTTTGGTGTGGGCTTAGCAATTCAGCTATTCAGCATTCCCACGCATTTTCTGCAGGAAATGCATTTTCTAGTTTAAACTGAGCGCGGATATTTCACCCATCTACATTTATAATCAGAACTGTATTCACTTTTATCATCCTGATATCTTGTATAAGATCTATTATATGAATGCCGGTCAAGCTGTTATGGACTGATGGGAGCACTGCTGTAGCATCTGTTTTGTGTTTCAGGACTACATGACACCTTCAGGACACCATTTGCTATTTGTTTTATAAGTTGTTTTTTTTTTCTTTTTTCAGCAGCTGCTGGCATGCACAATTAATGTGCTTTTTTTTTTATATAGAATGTTTTTACTTGTTAAATCATAGTTTGCTTGTCTATATTTAAAATTATAAGTAACCTCGCACTGAGCAGTGTTAATAGGCCTTTTATACACTTAGACTTTTACATATAAAAAAACTTACACCACATTTCAGATTTAGTATTTGGAATTTCACATTGCTGAAAACCAAAGGATTTCATTAAAAAAGGAAAATAATACCTTCTACTGTGACATTGTCCACGCCGAGCTGCAGATATTTTCCTCTGCGTAGTACTCTAACTGTGTGCCATTCATTATCATTTAGCTTTTGACCTGCGTACAAAGTCTCTGGGCCCTTACCTGCAAAGAGAAGAGAAGTAGCAAAGTCAAAGTTGACATCAACATGGCAAGATTATTAACTCTACCTATACATGCCAGCATCTACTATATACCGTATATACTCGAGTATAAGCCGAGTTTTTAAGCACAATTTTCTGTGCTGAAAATGCCCCCCTCGGCTTATACTCGAGTCACCTTTTTGCTCCTGATCTCCCGGACTTTGGGGAGCCTGTACTGGCCGGCCGTAGGTCCGCTGGACCCCAAACTTGGCACACATATAGCCCCACTTTTTCTCTACAAGTGTGCAAGGTTTCTTGTCCAGGGGACCTACGGCCGGGGAGCACCAATTTTTCAAACCCGGGCACCGCTTCCATAGACTCCTATGTTAAACGGTAATTTCTCTGGTGAATTTGTGGACCCGGTACTGGCCGGTCGTAGGTCCTCTGGACCCCAAACTTGACACACATGTAGCCCCACTCTTCCTCTACAAGTTTGCAAAGTTTCTTGTCCGGGGGACTTACGGCCGGGGAGCACAGATTTTTTCAAAGCCAGGCACCCCTTCCATAGACTCCCATGTTAAACGTCAGTCTAGTCATGGACACAGTGAGGCATGGACAAAGTGAGGCACACCCTAGGCTTATACTCGAGTCAATACGTTTTCCCAGTTTTTGTGGTAAAATTAGGTGCCTCGGCTTATATTCGGGTCAGCTTATACTCGAGTATATACGGTAATTTATATTTAGAATCCAGTAGATTTTTTTATTCATTGTTTTACTACTGTCTATCCTAGGCAGAGATTCTAATTGTCAAATGATTCCAATAAAAGTTCAACTAATGCTATTGTAACAGAAGCAATGGTAGTATTGCTATTTGCAATGTTTTAGGCAACTAGTTTGACTTGTTCTAAACAATTTATTGTTTATTGAAAACAACAACCTACAGAGAATTATTTTTGAAACAAGGTGGAATCATTTGACCGACATTTCTTATTCTGATCTGTAATTAGTTTATTAGAATTTTGTAATAGACATTTAATTCACCAAATATGCATTACTTTTTTTTTTTTTATTTGAGTTATATATATTCTCAGCATATCATTTTGTAACTATTCCGCTTTGGTAATTCTCATACTAGGTTGCCCATTTTTTTTCTTTAAGTTTTAATGCAATCTATCAATTGGCCAAAATGTGACTGTTTAATAATAAGGTATAAATATATAATATATAATAAGATAAAATGTGATTTTAACAGAGGTTCTACATGGAAATTGACAGTAACAGAGAAAGAAAGGGTGAGAGTTAATGAGTAGAACAGGCTGGCAATTTTTGCGTTGTTTTTAACCACTGGGTATCCCCACAGTGAGAAGAGACTGCTCGTGTTCCCTTGTGGTAACTCAAAGACTAGAGATAATTGTAATTGTGATATTTACAGTAATTTTCATTCTATTTGATATATGCAGGAACAGATCTGGCAAGCTAAGGTTCTGGTTAAATGTTTAAGTCATAGAACATAAAAAAGAATGAAGCATGTTATCTGGCCATGTACTATAAAATGAACATTGGTAAGTTATATGAGATAATATCAATAAAAGATACTAAAATGACCTGGCCCTCCTTCTTAGTATCACTCTGCGCTTATGGATAAAACCTCTAAAGAAACAAGTGCTGGAATAAGAACGTATATGATGACAGCAGCTGCTAAAAACATCAATTATAAATATAAAATACAGTCATAAAAAAAAACTTATATCAAAAGTTCAAAATAAAACTGCAGCAGCGCTACGGACAAATGTTCATATGTGCGTCTTCTATATAATTGATCATATAGGTGGTGTGGATAGTGAACGGTGAGTCTGGTTGTGGACCGAACAAGAGCAGCTGCTGTCCTGCCACAGAGAAAACACTACTACAGTCTGTCTGATAATCTCCAAAGTACCATTAAGAAGATATCATGGCAGCAATGCCAGCGGCACCATAGACATAGGATTGTGGTAAAAGACGATAGTTACATCGAAGGAGGATTGTTTATTTCTGCCCATATTGATTAAACATCTGGTGAGTGCATCCCCATAGGGGGACTTTTTTACCCCCCACGTGGTGAATTACACCTTGGTGAAAGAAGCACTGGAACTAGGATTTGAATCAATTACAACCAGACTCACCGTTCACTATCCACACCACCTATATGATCAATTATATGGAAGACGCACATATGAACATTTGTCCGTAGCGCTGCTGCAGTTTTATTTTGAACTTTTGATATAAGTTTTTTTTATGACTATTTTATATTTATATGAGATAATAGAAAAAGAAGGGCGCACCAACCTAGCGCATTACCCAAAATACATTTTATTCCAAATAAAAACAACAATGGTTGTTGTCAGGAAAGGTTCCATCTGCTGGTGATATTTATTTGGCTTGCAGTACTGTGGTCCACCAACAGATGTCTCCTGGCAGTGTGGAACTGTCAGGAGAATTTCTCCCTGCTGGTATTATATTATCCTTTTGGACGCAGTACTGGTCTCCACCAGCAGATGGATCCTGGCAGTGTGGAGCGAACTGCTCTTCCTGCGCTCAGGTGTGACTTGAATCCAATTACAAGCCTTCCTATTTATACCGGGCAAGTACAAACACACCTTGCCCTGGGATCTCTCTCCCTGACCTAGAACCTGCGATCCTGACTTTGAGCCTGCATCCTACCTGACCCGGTCCGACCTGAGCCCTATCCTGAGTCCATCCTGCACCTGTCCCTCCTGTCTCCTGAGAACCACGGTCACCTGTCCTCCTGTTACCCGAGTACTTTGGATCCCTGCTCTGCAGCCTACCCATCCGTCCCCTCCCTGTTCCTGTCTCCCGTTCCGTTCCTTACCCATCTGCTGACATCCCCTTGTGTATGGCCTGGCTTTACTACGATTCTGGTATCTCCCATTATACTACATATTGTCTGTAGTCACTGATATTTTTGGATTTATTGCATGGTGTTCTGTTGGAGGTGGCTGTGTGTTTGTTCATTGATTTTAATAAATTATTATATTCTCACCTACATCCGTTTGGTCTCCTCTGTGCAGTCACACAGTCTGGTCTACTAGCTTCTCTGACAGTATTGTGTAAAGAAAATACTGCGCAAGTCAGAATGTGAAAAAATTATAAAATAACACCACTAATGATAAAAAGTGGGCGCTGCTGCAACTAAAAATGTGGATATACACAAAGATATGGTAAATGGGTAACAGTTGCGCTGCATAATATAGGCACTATCCTGACACCTATTGTTTAACTATTGTTAGTGACACGATTGATGATGCCCACATCCTATATAAATGAAAAATATATGATGACAATATAACCTGGTGACCTGTGATAGTAACCATCTGACACTCAAATGACAGTGAAAATTAATGTGACATATAATTCATCCTGCAAAGTGTCCAAGAAAAATTGAAGCAATGATCTTAAATAAACAAATATTGAAGTTCAAAAGTTTTTTTTCTTAAAAGGCACTGTTGAAAAGTTCCTCCAGGTGAAAAATAGTGACTTCACACTCCAAAACACCCAAGAAAAGTGTGTGACACTTGTAAAGAATAGAGTCCTCCACCTTCAATATCAAATCTCCTTACCGACTAGTATGGATCCCTAATGAAAGATCACACCCGCCTGTGGCTGTTTCCCCCGCCAAGGGTCTCTAAATAACAGATCAGTAATCGGTATCTTCCTCCACAATCAGGCTCCTCAATACCGTTCCCGGATGTGAGATCCCAAAAGAAATGTAAAGGCCACCATGGTAAAGTACTCCTCTCAGGTGCAGCCGTGGATCAGTCAGTCAGCTCCAGCTCTGGTTTTATCCTATAGTCTCCTCTCCACAGTCCACACAAGTCTGACTTCTTCCATGACGCCCATCCCGGCAGCACTCTCTCTCTTGACTCCTCTCCAGACTCCCTCAGACTTAAATCTCCCCTCCAACTAGACGCTAGAGGGAGCCACCACATGAATCGGCTGCGACGAGGGTGGGTAGGGTGGGGAGCTTCTCCTAATTTTCTTCTGGTGACTGGCTTTTATTTAAGATCATTGCTTCAATTTTTCTTGGACACTTTGTAGGATGAATTATATGTCACATTAATTTTCTGACAGTATACCAGGGCCATCCCTAAACCAGACGTGGCAGCATTAAGAAACCATGCTGTTTTGTTAAGTCCTGTTAATATGGATATCAATGAAACCATTTATTATTCTCTGCTGGCAGCAGAGGATGGTGAATATTGTCGTCAGATTTTAAAAGATTGGATAGTTTCCATCAGCTGGTCACTGATCCAATCAGCTCATTCCCTAGTGGATCAGGGTTACATATCTTTTGAGGATGTTAAGCCGTTAATCCGGTTATGTGTAAAGCCAGCCCTGTCATTTATTCCCGATGGGAGCGACGATTATTTGCCCGCTTTCAATTACGACCGAGTTGAATCTTTGGTATGGTTATTAGAGGATGATCCTGCCTATTTTAGTGAACGTTATTCCTCCTGTTCCCAGCAGGTGTTGTCTGATTGCATCCATTCAGTGCAATCCCTGGTCAGACAGGCTGTGTGTGAATCAATGTTTGTTCAACCTGTGCTAGAGGCATGATTGGATCTCCTGAATTTAGCCAAGCCACAACATTCCAGCCCTGCCATTAATCACCTGCCTTCCCAAGAATCTATCCGCCGATAGCCTATGGCAACCCCAGCTACAGCCCAGTTTACACAGCATCCTACCAAATATTATTACCCAGTCTCTACTTGTTGCACCTACCCTGCCTCCAATCCACCTGCTTCTTCCCTTCTACCTGTAACAAATCCACAAGAACCTCCTCCAGCCACTGTTCCCGTGTCTCTGCCGCATTCCAGTCCTTCCTCTTACTCAATTCCATCCTTTTCATACATCCCTCCCGCTATTTACAAATCTGCAGTGACTAAGCCTAAAAAGAAGCGGGAGTACTTTCCGACCCACACAATCCTACCAGTAACCCAACCTGCCTCCACACCCACCAACCTGCTCCAGCCTGCGTTCATGCCAGTTGAACCTGATGACCCACCTAAATCTGCCAACTTTATGCCTTTTACCCAGCCTGAGGTTCCTGTGCCAGTCTGCCAGCCTGAGGTTCCTGTGCCAGTCTGCCAGCCTGAGGTTCCTGTGCCAGTCTGCCGGCCTGAGGTTCCTGTGCCAGTCTGCCGGCCTGCAGTTCCTGTGCCAGTCTGCCGGCCTGCAGTTCCTGTGCCAGTCTGCCGGCCTGCAGTTCCTGTGCCAGTCTGCCGGCCTGCAGTTCCTGTGCCAGTCTGCCGGCCTGCAGTTCCTGTGCCAGTGTTCCAGTTTGTCCCTGTGCCTGTGTTCCGGCCTGAAGATCTGGTGCCCGTGTCTCAGCCCGAAGTATTGGTGCCCGTGTCTTTGCCTGAAGTCTCTGTGCCTGCCTTCCAGTCTGATGTCTTGGTGCCAGTGTTCCAGCCCGGGGTACCAGCGTTCCAGCCTGAAGAGCTATAGCCTGTTTCCCGGTCTGAGGTTGTGGTGCCCGTTTCCTGGCCTGCGGAGCCTCTATCTGCTGCCCAGCTCAATGACCCGAAGCCTGCTGCCCAGTTCGATGTCCCGGAGCCTGCTGCCCAACTTGATTTGCCCCTATCTGCTGCCCAGCTCGATGACTCGGAGCCTGCTGCCCAGCCTGGTGTGCTCCTGTCTGCTGCCCAGCTTGATTTGCCCCTGTCTGCTGCCCAGCTTGATTTGCCCCTGTCTGCTGCCCAGCTTGATTTGCCCCTGTCTGCTGCCCAGCTTGATTTGCCCCTGTCTGCTGCCCAGCTTGATGTGCCCGCTGTCGGCCCGGATGTGACTTTGCCTGTTGCCCAGCTTGTTGCCATGAAATTTTCCCAGTAACAGTTAGTTGGAGCGTCCGGATGGCCGCTTCTTTGAGGGGGGTACTGTCAGGAAAGGTTCCATCCGCTGGTGATATTTATTATTTAGCTTGCAGTACTGTGGTCCACCAGCAGGTGTCTCCTGGCAGTGTGGAGCTGTCAGGAGAATTTCTCCCTGCTGGTATTATATTATCCTTTGGACGCAGTACTGGTCTCCACCAGCGGATGGATCCTGACAGTGTGGAGCAAACTGCTCTTCCTGCGCTCAGGTGTGACTTGAAGCCAATTACAAGCCTTCCTATTTTATACCCGGCAAGTACAAACACACCTTGCCCTGGTATCTCTCTCCCTGACCTAGGACCTGCAATCATGACTTTGAGCCTGCATCCTACCTGACCCGGTCTGACCTGATCCCTATCCTGAGTCCATCCTGCACCTGTCTCCTGAGAACCACGGTCACCTGTCCTCCTGTTACCTGAGTACTTTGGATCAGTGTTTCTCAACTCCAGTCCTCAAGGCGCCCCAACAGGTCATGTTTTCAGGCTCTCCATTGTTTTGCACAGGTGATTTGATCAGTTTAACTGCTTTAGTAATTCCCACAGCTGTTTCATCTGAGGGAAATCCTGAAAACATGACCTGTTGGGGCGCCTTGAGGACTGGAGTTGAGAAACACTGCTTTGGATCCCTGCTCTGCAGCCTACCCATCCGTCTCCTCCCTGTTCCTGTTTGTCTCCCGTTCCTTACCCATCTGCTGACATCCCCTTGTGTATGACCTCGGCCTGGCTTTACTACGATTCTGGTATCTCCCATTATTGTACATATTGTCTATAGTCACTGTTTATTGGTTGATTTATTGTTCTGTTGGAGGTGGTTGTGTGTTTGTTCATTGATCTTAATAAATTATTATAATTTCACCTACATCCGTTTGGTCTCCTCTGTGCAGTAACAGTCTGGTCTACTAGATTCTCTGACAGTTGTACTCACATACAAATGTAGTATAAAGGCATATCACATCGCAAGTGACCCTCAAGTCAGATGTAAAGAACCAGTACTTGCGGTAAACAAGCTAGTGTTAAAAATGGCTGATGCGTTTGGAGGGAGAACCCTTTCTCTTATCACAAGTGATTTTATCACTTTGGCATGACATGTCTTTATACTACATTTGTATTTGAGTACCACCATTGTTGTTGTTTTTATTTGGAATGTAAGTGTGGGGGACTGTTTTAAGACCCCCGAGCACATGGAAATGTTGCAGAAGGGAGTTTCTAGGCCCCTCCATCCTCTCACCTGTGCTAGAGGGGCGGGGGGGGGGGTTGAGCCCCTCCCCCTGCACAGTCTAACAGGTACAGGTCCAGGTAATTTAGGAACCAATGAAAGGTCATAGGTAGGGTCACATGTTGTAATGCAAAGTTCTGGAAGGGAAAAAGCCTATTTAAGGCAGGTGCAGCAAGCCTGCTGTGACCAGATCATCAGGAAGACCTACCTGTGAACTCCCTGTGTTCGTCTTCTGCATTTTAAGCGCAAAAATGCTCCCGTGGCTTCAATATTACACAGACAGACAGATGGCCCTGCTTCTCTTTGAGGGGTTTAATGAAGGTTTCTTGCTTCCTCCTTTTCTTGGCCAGGGTTGTGTGGTGCAGGAAAAATTAAAGTCAGCTTTGGAATTCCCTGAAGTGGTTAGGGACACATTTTTCAAGAAGCCTAAGGAAGGTAGGATCTTGGGCCCCTTTTTGCAACCCCCCTTTGAAAATTTCAAAATTTCTCCCCTTGGGGTCGTTCCAAAGAAAGAACAAGGGGCTTTTAGGTTAATACATCACCTGTCTGCTCCTAAAGGGGACTCTCTGAACGATCAAATTAGTGAGGAAATTGCCTTCGTACATTATGCCACATTTGAGGATGCTTTAGTTCAGATCCGCTTGTTAGGTCAGGGTGCTCTTCTTGCCAAGACTGACGTCCAATCTGCCTTTCGTTTATTGCCTATTAATCCTTTATCATTTAACTCCTTGGGTTTCGTTTTTGACGACTGCTTTTGTGATCGGTGCCTCCCAATGGGATGCTCGCTTATCCTGCACTTATTTTGAAGCATTTGCAACATTCCTTGAATGAGTAGTCAAAAAGCGCTCTGGCTCTTCTTTTTTTATTGCATTATTTTGATTTTCCTTTTTTTGGGTAGTTCTGTTGCTGATTGTTCAAATGTCCTACATTCCTTCCTGGAGATTTGTGGGTCATTCAATATTCCTTTTGGCCCATAAAAAAACGATACTCCCTACAACACGGTTAGTTTTCTTGGGGATCACTATTGATACCTCAGCAAGGGAATTCAAACTTCCGGTTAACAAGATCATTCAATTAAAGTATAATCTTTATACATTGGTTAGGAGGAAGAAAGCCATTCTAAAAGGAGGTACAGAAGTTGCTTGGGCTTTTGACATTTGCATCCAGAGTCTTGCCTATTGGTCGGATATTTTCCAGGAGACTTTACATAGCTATTTCTGGATTCAAATCTCCCACCTCTCATATCAGGATCACTTCTGAGATAAGAGAAGATATTTTGGTTTGGTCGCAATTTTTGGACACATTTAACGGTAGAGGAATTTTTCAGTCTGACTTTATAACTGATCAGGATTTTTGTCTATTCACAGACGCAGCGGGCTCTGTGGGTTTTTCGGCTTTATGGAGAACCCATTGGTGCGCTTCGCTGTGGCATCCAGGTTGGCGAAAAAAGGGCCACCTAAAAAACATAGTGATTCTGGAGTTATTTCCCATCGTGGTTGCCTTAGAGGTTTGGGTAAGTATTTTGTGAATAGAAGACTCCTCTTCAGCACAAATAATAAGGGGGTTCTATTTGCAATAAATTGCTTGTCGTCCAAGTCACCTCCTGTCATTTCATTAATCCGGTATCTTGTCTTTAAATGCTTGAGCTTAAATGTTTGGATCAAGGCTCGCTATTTACCTGGTAAGTTGAATGACATTGGAGACTCTCTCTCACGTTTGCAGATGGAGAAATTCGGGTTGCTATTTCCAGCTGCGGACGAGAAAGGGATCCGGTGTCCTTCGCACTTATGGGACTTGATTTAGAATTGGTTCAAGCCAATATCATGAACTCCATCGCTATGTTTCGCACTGTGCTAGTGCTTATTCATGTTAGCCAGATTTTTTTGACCTGTGTACCGTTGTACAGTGTGCATTTTGGATTTCCTATTTTAATAAAGGCTTTTATCTTTGGAGTGCTGCAGTCCAGAAGACTTTTTTGTTCCTATGAACTCCATCGCTCCCGCTACTTTGTCTGCATACTCCTCAGCATGGCTTCTATGGTTAGCTCATTTGGGTCTATTGGGAGAACATCATTTGGCCTTCTCTGAACGTTTGGTTTTGTCCTTTTTTTGGATGGGCTACTGGCTAAGGGCTTATCATGGTCCCAGGTTAACCACTTGTCCACCGCCCACTGTCAATTGACTGCGGGCGGAGGATACTCTCGTTCTGGGAGGATGTCATATGACGTCCTCCCTTTAAAACGAGCTAGAAGACGCGCGCTCGCCGCGTTCACAAGGCCCCGGTGCGCGTGCCCGTCGGCCGCGATTGCCGCCGGGCACCCGCGATTGCCCGGGAAATGAGCAGGAAAGTGGGTCTCTGTGTGTAAACACAGAGATCCACGTCCTGTGAGGGAGAGGGGACCGATGGTGTGTCCCTTGTACATAGGGACAACCATCAGTCACCTCCCCCAGTCAGTCCCCTCCCCCCACAGTAAGAACACATTGAGGGAACATATTTAACCCCTTCCCGCCCCCTAGTGGTTAACCCCTTCCCTGCCAATCACATTTATACAGTAATCAATGCATTTTTATAGCAGGGATCGCTGTATAAACGTGAATGGTCCCAAAAATGTGTCAAAAGTGTCCGATGTGTCCGCCGCAATATCGCAGTCACAATAAAAAATCGCAGATCGCCGCCATTACTAATAAAAAAATAAAAATGCTATAAATCTATCCCCTATTTTGTAGACGCTATAACTTTTGCGCAAACCAATCAATACGCGCTTATTGCGATTTTTTTTTTTTATTATTTATTTTTTTTTTTTTTACCAAAAATATGTAGAAGAATACGTATCGGCCTAAACTGAGGAAAATGTTATTTAAAAAAAAAAATGGGTATTTATTATAGCAAAAAGTAAAAAATGGTGTTTTTTTTCCAAACTGGACGCTCTTCTTTTGTTTATAGCGCAAAAAATAAAAACCGCAGAGGTGATCAAATGCCACCAAAAGAAAGCTATTTGTGGGAAAAAAAGGACACAAATTTTGTTTGGGAGCCACGTCGCACGACCGCGCAATTGTCATTCAAAGTGTGACAGCGCTGAAAGCTGAAAAATGGCTTGGGCAGGAAGGGGGTTTTCGTGCACAGTAGGGAGGTGGTTATTAAAACCTTGGCGGGTATTTTTCCTTTTTTGGTAAATTGAACAATTGCCCTCCATGCTCTTCATTTTTCTCCCTACGGCAGGCCCTGAAGGGGTATAAAAAAGGTTAATTTCACCCCAATACTAGAAAGGCTATTACTCCAGCTATCCTTACCAGGCTATGTTCGGCTGTTGATTTGGTCTGTTTCTCACACTGAGGCTGCCCTTTTTCCGGACGTTTTTTTCACTATTTTTTTCGGGGCATTTCGGATCTCTGAACTGATTGCTACAAGCAAAAAGTCTGGCTCCGGTCTTTGTCGCATCTGAGGTTGGAAGACTCTGGGCTCACGCTTTTTCTTCCAAAGTCAAAGACGGACCAGTTTGGTAAGGGTACTTGGTTACGATTTACAATCACTCCAAAATTCACCTATCTGCCCTGTCAGCTTAGTTGGGAAGTTATTAAAGTTTAGGGGGTCGGGTAGTGAGTAATTCTTTATACATAGTAATGGCCTCCCCTTGACTACTTATCAGTTCACCACTGTTTTTCGCAAATGCCTGACTTTTTTAAAGATCGACAAGATGTCACTATCATCTCACTCTTTCCGTATAGGGGCCGCTACGGAGGCCGCCAGGCTGGGTCTAGACGTTAGTAGCATTAAACGCATCGGTAGATGGCAGTCGAATGCTTATAAGTTGTACATTTGCCCTAATTGTTTGACTTAATTTGCAGGTCAGGCTTTATCTGTTTGGATTGCGGGGCACTCTTTCATATTCTGGGCCGAAAGGAGAGCTTTGTGAAGAATATATACCGGAAGCTTGAATTTTGACCCTGCATTGGTAAATATTTGTTGGCATGGCAAGAGGGGTATGCTGTGGCGTGATTTGTTCGATGAGTTGAATTTCCTGTTCCAATCCATGCCGATTCCTGATATATTAATTCTCCACCTCGGAGGGAATGACATAGGGCGCCTTAAGACCCTGTAGTTAATTTCTAAAATTAAGTGTGATCTTATTCAGTTTAGTCTGTCCTTCCCGGGGATAAGTTTGATTTTCTCAGAAATTGCTCCGCGTTTGGTTTGGTTGGGCTCCCCTTTTGAGAAAGTTAGGAAGCGAGTCAATAGGACTTTAGCAAAATTCATGCCTACAATTGGGGGGCTATCCTTTCGTCACATAGATTTAGAAGGGGGAATGGTTGGTCTTTTCAGAACAGATGGTGTCCATCTCTCCGATATTGGACTCGACATATTTAATAATGACCTTCAGAACATGGTGGAGTTGGCGGGGTGGTTGGGCTGGTCTTGTTTTAAAAAAAAAAAAAAAGTCCGGCTAGTGGGGTTAGTTAATAAAGTCGTTGATTCCAACCTGAGTCGTAGTGGCTGGGTTGATGAAGGTATGGTTGTTTGAATAAATAAGTAATATGTGTTTTTCATGTGTTATCTACCAATGGTTACATTTTGATAAATATGAATAATACATTTAAATACCAGTAATAAAGGCCTGCGGCCAAGTTTACCCCACTGCTATTTGTCTCTGGGTCATTATTATTATTACAATTAGCATTTCTGCATACAGTCCCATGCAATTTATTTTGGGTAATGTGCTAGGTCGGTGTGCCTTTCTTTTGCTATTGTTTTACAGTTCTTAAGGATACTCATTGTCCTAAGGAGGGCAGCAAGGCCTTTGGCCAAGGCCGCTGCCTTTTTTTTTTTTTTTTTTCTTATATATTTTGCTTCCCATTTTTTCAGTGGTTGGCAGCTGCACTGGGTGTCAACTTTTTCTAAGCACACCCCCTCCCACTGACTGCCAGGTTGAGCTCTTCAGGAACTTGTTGCTTGTTATTGGCGTAGGAAGAAGTCATCTGTACGCATTCTCAGGCCCACTACTTGAGCACAGAAGAATTACTTTGAAGTTGTATATGAGGCATGAGAATCATTAGAAAATACTTCAGCAGCAACCAAACTAAAACAGTGATAATAATAATTGTAGAATTTTTTCTAGGTGCTACATATAGTATCCAAACATATAGTAAAAAAACAATATTTTATAGAAGTACTTCATCCATAAAATCATATGCTGATGTAGGCATCCTCCTGTAGCCCCATCATCAGCCTAACGTACAACACATTAATTATACAAGTATCCAAATTCCTTGGGGCTTTCTGATGATGGGGTTAGCCTGTTGCTACCCTACTGGGGAAGGCTAAGAACTGTTGGCAAGTGCAGCATACTATGAACATAATATTGACTTTTATACATATTATCTGGGGAGTGCTAGCATACTTGTGATTCCTGATCTCGGTCCTGCATGGCTAGGTCCTCGTATACATGGAAGGTGTAACCAATATTTTAAAAAGTGACTGTTTTTTCAACACGGTTACTACTAAAGTAAGTGTATCTAACCTAAATGTGATTTATTGTTATGGTAATGTACTGTAGGATAACATAATTATCACTTAGGTTTTTTGTAGAGTGTTGCCCCTCTAACACTCCTGATAACGTGGACCACAGTGTCCATGAAATGTATCAGTGCTAACCCCATAACACAGAGGAAGTTGGATATATGTATAATTAGAGTATTGTACATTAGGCTGCTGGTGGGGTTTCAGTTTTTTTTTCCCCTCAACTATAAGATATTAAGCAATACACAAGCCTTTGATTTTATCAAAATCAGTTGGGAGATTTCCTGTACAGTGCTTCTTGTGACACATGCAAGGTTTTAGATTTCTCATATGCAGCCAGGTTCTGGGCTAAAGCAATATGGAGAAGGAGACGTTTGCCTTTTAGTCTTCCCCCATCTACTGAGATACTGATGTTATGCTGCACCATTCTTCTCTCTCCAACAGGGGGAGAGCTAAAGCCAATCAAACCCATAAACTTTACTGCAGAGTGCTGAGAATCCTGGGAGTTGTAGTTTGAGACAGCAGCCATATAATGAGACACATGTACGCTTTACAATACAATTCCCAATAGGCACAGTGCAGTAGGAGGATTGGGGAGGTTACTGTTATTAAACTGTCTGGGAAAGCTCTTCTTTTTAACACCAAAGAAGAGAGAGCACCTCTCTGTCTGGATATACACCTGCCAGCATGTCAGGACCTGGTTCATCTGCTGGTGGCGCTATGGTTCTCAGGGCTGATAGCTGCAGTTCCAGTGTCCACCAGCAGGTGTCTCCCAGGAGCCAGCAGGCTTCATTGATCGGTTCCACCTGGTGCTAGGTGGCTATATAAAGCTGCTCCCACTAGCATACAGCTCCTCTGTGTTTTGGTGGCTACTGCCCTGTACACTGTGCTGCTCCCAACCTGTGGGCATTCGTTCTTGCTCTAGTACCCCACTGTCTTGCTATCTGCTCCTCCAGTTTTCCCCTGCCTTGTGTGTATCTATTTCTGTATATTGTGTGTGTATATAGTTAGTTTGTTAGGTTGCTGGTTAGGCATTTAGTTTTGATTTTCATGTGTTATGCTTATTGCTGTTGGTGTGTGGTTATTGTAAGTAAATCTCACTTTAGAGATGTATACATACACTGTGTGTGTGTGTGTGTGTGTATGTATGTATGTATGTATGTATGTATGTATGTGTATGTGTGTGTGTGTGTGTGTGTGTGTGTGTATATATTGTGACAGTAGGAAGGTAAAGTCACCTGGTTGCATCCAGGGGGGTAGATATATTTCTCCCAGATTCAGGCTTTATGCCGACTTATACAACTAGGGAGGGAGTTGATGAAGCCCAGCTGAGGCTAGTGGGCTCATGGATGATTCATACCTCTAGGGAGAGTGCTGGGCGTCGTGCAGGCAGGGAGTTGATGAGACCAGCTGAAGCTTGTCAGCTCGTTTAAGGCCTCTATAAAAACTCCCAGATTCATTAGGTGTTTGCTCATGCCTGGACCCAGACCTGTGTGGACTGTCTAGGGAGAGTGAACCCCTGTGCGGTGAGAAAAAGCCTGTGTGGCTATTTGTTTGGACATTTACTAAACCAGGGACTTAGGGACTAGGACAGCACCAGGCTGATCCCAGTTGTTAGTTAGGAAACCTGCATGTTTAGTCAGAGGTCAAGCTGACCAGGGTTTATTTTGTTTATGTTTCTTTTTGCTTTGCTGTGTTTTTGTCACTGTAAATAGAGAAATAAACCGCACCTTTTTTTTCTTGAAAACCACAACCTCCGTCTGCTGGGCCTGTTTTTGTGTGGGGAGCCCATCCAGGGGGTCACACACACCCGCTGCCGAGCTAACCCCCTCACAGTTGGTGGAGAATGCGGGCAGTTTTTTTTAGGCCAGCATGGAGGAGATACTGAAACAGCTGGCTCTAGCAAATGCCAATCAACAGCAGACAAATGCAGGTTTTCAAAAGAGCCTTGCAGCTCAACAACAGAGCTTCGCAGCCCAGCAGCAAGCTCATCAACAGAGCCTTGCAGCCCAGCAGCAAGCTCATCAACAGAGCCTTGCAGCCCAGCAGCAAGCTCATCAACAGAGCCTTGCAACTTTGCAACAGAGTCTGGAGGCTCAGCAACAAGCCCAGCAGCAATCTGAGGCCCGCTTCATAGACCTATTGCAGAAGCAAGAGCAGAGACTACAACAACAGATGGAAGCAGTAATGCAGCAACGTCCGCAGACCAGTGAGGAAAGCCGTCCCACTAATACCGCGTCCTTTGGGGTGAGTCGTTTATTGACAAAAATGACTGGAGAGGATGATCCAGAGGTATTTTTGACCACATTTGAAAGGACTGCTGAAAGGGAAAAGTGGCCTGAGGAGCAGTGGGCTGGACTGGTGGCTCCTCTGTTAACTGGTGAATCGCAGAAAGCTTACTATGACCTAGAGTCTGACCAAGCAAAAGACTATGTGATGCTAAAAGCTGAAATATTGGCAAGGCTGGGTGTCACCCTGGCTGTCCGGGCTCAGCGTGTGCATAACTGGACTTTCCAGCTTGGAAAACCCCCCAGGTCTCAAATGTATGATCTCATTCACCTGAGCAGGAAGTGGCTACAGCCAGAGACTTTGTCCGCACCAGAGATTGTGGAACGTGTTGTAATGGATCGGTTTTTGAGAGCTCTTCCTACTGCCATCCAAAAGTGGGTAAGCCATGGAGACCCAGAGACGGCCGATGGTCTTGTGGATCGTGTAGAGAAATACTTGGCTACAGAGAACCTGACGGCCTCTTCCAGAGACTCTCGGACTTTCCACCCTAAGACCAGACCATCCCCAGGGGCGGATAAGAGGATTCCAAGGGGTGAGGGTGGAGAGAGTGAGAGGGTGGGAGCTCTACCCAAAGTTTGGCGAGAACAGCCTGGGAAGTCAGGGGCTCAAGAGGCAGCCAAAAGGATTGTTTGCTACCGCTGCCGGCAAGCGGGACATATTGCAGCAAATTGCCCGGTTGTGGAGGAACCCATGCAATGTGACTTTCTGACGGACAGACGTCAATCGCTGTGTGCGACAGTCGCATGCACTGCCATTCGGGGAACTGAGAAACATTTATGCAAAATGTGTATTAATGGTAGAAATGTTGTGGTATTGCTGGATTCAGGTAGCCTTGTGACCCTGATAAAGGCTGAATTAGTTAAAACAGAGGTCTCTGGGAATAGCAAGGTAGCTGTTATTTGTGTGTATGGGAGACACCCAAGAGGGCTGTTGGATATTGCCAAGGAAACTTGGGAAAGTGAGAGTTCTCCCCACAGGAGTGTGATTGAGCATGTCGCCCTGATGCAAGATCGAATTGCACAGGTAATGCCCATCGTGAAGGAACATTTGGCCCAAGCGCAGTTGGCACAGCAGAGAGTGTACAACCGTGGAGCCAAGACCCGTACCTTTTCCCCGGGGGATAGGATATTGGTACTTGTCCCTACGGTTGAAAGTAAATTCCTTGCCAAATGGCAAGGCCCCTACGAGATAATGGAAAAAGTGAGCGAAGTGAATTACAAGGTCAGACAACCAGGAAGGCGAAAGCCCGAACAGATCTATCACGTTAATCTGTTGAAAGCCTGGAGGGATAGAGAGTCCCTAGTCGCAGAAACTTGGTCACCAGCTCAAACTGGTTGCGTGATTCCGGAGGTTGGAATAGCAGCCACCTTGTCACAACCCCAACAACAGGAGGTTAAGGAGTTTGTGCTTCGCAACAAGGAGGTGTTCTCTGAGCTGCCGGGACAAACATCTGGGGTAGAGCATGATATTATTACCCCGCCCGGTGAAAGGGTGAAGTTAAAACCCTATCGGATCCCAGAGGCCCGACGGGAGGCAATACGGGAGGAAGTACAGAAAATGCTGAACTTAGGGGTGATAGAGGAGTCCCAAAGTGATTGGTCTAGTCCCATTGTGTTGGTGCCTAAACCGGATGGGAGCTGGCGATTTTGTAACGATTTTCGTCAGTTGAACAAAGTTACAAAATTTGACACCTACCCCATGCCACGTATAGATGAGTTGATCGACCGGCTGGGAACAGCCCGATACATGACGACTCTTGACCTCACAAAAGGGTATTGGCAAATTCCCCTGGCCAAGTCGGCCAAAGAGAAAACCGCATTTGTAACCCCAGACGGGGCGTTCCAATATAAAAGAATGCCGTTCGGGTTACAGAATGCGCCAGCCACATTCCAGCGGAAAATGGACCAGATACTGAGGCCCCATCGGAAGTATGCTGCGGCTTACCTGGATGACGTAATTGTCCATAGCACAGATTGGGCCTCACATCTGCCAAAGGTGCAAGCAGTCCTAAACTCTATCCGGGAAGCGGGGTTTACGGCTAACCCCAAGAAGTGTACCATTGGGCAGGAGGAGGCCAAATATCTTGGGTACACCATTGGGAGGGGAGTAATAAAACCCCAACTCAACAAAGTCGAGGCCATCCAGAGTTGGCCACGTCCCAACAGCAAGAAGCAGGTACGAGCCTTTCTGGGAATCGCGGGGTATTATCGGCGCTTCATTCCCCACTTTGCTTCTAAGGCTGTGCCCCTAACCAACCTGACGAAAGGGAAAGGGTCGGTCATGATTAAATGGACCCCCGAGGCTGAGGCAGCATTCCAATTCTTGAAACAAGCCTTATGTAGCCAGCCAGTGTTGTACTCACCCGACTTCTCTAAAGACTTTGTCGTACAAAGTGATGCGTCAGATGTGGGGTTAGGAGCAGTATTGTCCCAGGTCTGGAACGGGGAAGAGCACCCAGTCATTTACCTCAGCAGGAAGTTGAAGTCCCATGAGGTAAATTACGCCACGGTTGAAAAGGAGTGTTTAGCGGTGAAGTGGGCTCTAGATTCCCTTCGGTACTATCTGCTAGGTAGGCACTTTGACATGGTTACAGATCACGCTCCGTTAAAGTGGATGGCTCAAAACAAGGAGACAAATAGAAGAGTGAATAGGTGGTTCCTGGCCCTACAGGAATTCAACTTCACAGTAAAGCATCGCCCTGGCGTTCAAATGGGGAATGTGGATGCTTTGTCTCGAGTACATGAATGCCTGATTGCTGGTGTTCCAACCCCAAGGTTAAAACAAGAGGGGGGGTATGTGACAGCAGGACGGTAAAGTCACCTGGTTGCATCCAGGGGGGTAGATATATTTCTCCCAGATTCAGGCTTTATGCCGACTTATACAACTAGGGAGGGAGTTGATGAAGCCCAGCTGAGGCTAGTGGGCTCATGGATGATTCATACCTCTAGGGAGAGTGCTGGGCGTCGTGCAGGCAGGGAGTTGATGAGACCAGCTGAAGCTTGTCAGCTCGTTTAAGGCCTCTATAAAAACTCCCAGATTCATTAGGTGTTTGCTCATGCCTGGACCCAGACCTGTGTGGACTGTCTAGGGAGAGTGAACCCCTGTGCGGTGAGAAAAAGCCTGTGTGGCTATTTGTTTGGACATTTACTAAACCAGGGACTTAGGGACTAGGACAGCACCAGGCTGATCCCAGTTGTTAGTTAGGAAACCTGCATGTTTAGTCAGAGGTCAAGCTGACCAGGGTTTATTTTGTTTATGTTTCTTTTTGCTTTGCTGTGTTTTTGTCACTGTAAATAGAGAAATAAACCGCACCTTTTTTTTCTTGAAAACCACAACCTCCGTCTGCTGGGCCTGTTTTTGTGTGGGGAGCCCATCCAGGGGGTCACACACACCCGCTGCCGAGCTAACCCCCTCACAATATGTATATGTGTGTATATATATATATATATATATGTATATATATATGTGTGTGTGTTGAAGCCCTATATCCGATACTGATATGAACAAGATAGATAGACTTAACATAAGACTTACAACATGAAATGGACCTGAAGTGTGCCCTGATCTGATGGACGGTATGCCAAAATAAGGGGCCAAAAACATTCAGGTAGGGGTGTAGTTTTATTGGTTTTAGCTTTATTCATTGAGCAAGTTTGGTGAATGCTTGTGCCATTTCCACCTGAGAATTGGGGATGTGCTGGGTGAAGCAGGCAGACTTCCACCTGTCAAGTCTCTTAATTGTCGTGATCTGGGACCCCACACCGGGATGTGCGCCGATGATGCGACTAGATTTGGATCGGCTGTAGATGTAAGGTGACGAGGGAGCTCATGTTCCGGATCTGAGACGTTGCACTGATGATATGACTAGACTCAGATCGGCTGATGGTGTTAGTGGTTGAAGGGGTTTGTGATTGCTGAGGATCCGAATCATAGGGCCGATGTTGCGACTAGATTCAGATCGGCTGTTGGTAAGTGCTTGGTATACATGCATGCGCATACACACACACACACACATATATATATATATATATATATATATATATATATATATATATATATATATATATATATATATATATATATATTGTAGGGGAATCAGACTCAAGGCAGGGACAACTCAGTTTCTTTAGGAAAACACCATGTTTAATGCACAGGATATTTCCAACAGAAGAAAAAGGGCATATTGCCATCAAACAAACAAAATAAACTTCTGCTCTACCGAGCCTTACTGTATCCGTAGTCTGAACAGTCCTTTGGTTTGGTAATAAGTGTCCTTACGGTTGTACAAACTTGAATCCAAAATCAGGGATAAGCAGCCATGCTCCAGTATGCCTCCTCACTCAGAGACACACACTCTCTCTGAGAGCTGAGACCAGCTGCCTTAATCAAGGCCTGGAAGGAAACCAACAAACTGCGGCTCCAGGGACCTGGGAGCCTGTCCCACCCAGAGCTCTATCAGGCTCCCAATAAAACCAGCCCCGGAATGAACTTTACCAACACAGGATAAAGAACTATGTTTCTTTATCCTAAAGTCTTTGCTGGTATTATCTTAGATTGTAAATCTAAGCATCCGTGGAGGAACATATATCCCATCAATCACTTCTCCTGTCATTTTAACTTGTTTTACAGACACCCCGCTACATATCTCCCCCCTCTGCTCAAACTCGGGGGGGTTGAGCACCTTGGGCAAACAGACTGTAAACTCTGGAGAGGGCATCTGCGTTAGCTTGCTGGCTACCTGGCCTATGTTCTAGTAGAAATTTACACACACACACACATTTTTTCTTTTTAAATAGTTTTTTCTTTTTTTGGAGGTGTAGGGGGTCAGTTAGGTAAAGTGAGCATTTTTTTTTTTTTTTTCGGGAAAATGACGTCCAACCTGGTGCAGGGTGGACCTACTTGACTGACCTGGAGGAGAAATGACAGGTGATGAGTGGTGAGGGGTTTGACTAGCTGATTTGAACACGACAGACTGCATCTGTTGTTTCATACACGCTGTTACACTCGGCACTGGTTTAGTGCCTTTTACATGTAAGTGCACTTCTTTTTATTAAATATCCTTTTATATGCGGAGAACACTATGGTCTGCCTTTCTTATATATATATACCTCATTGGAGTCATTTGTGATCCGGTCCGTCTGCTGTTGTCATCTAACCATCCCGGAGCTGCAATACATGCCTGAGACGTACCTGTATATACCCATATGGGAAGGTATCTGTGACCCTCTATAACCAAAGGGTCCACTTTGGGAGGTGAGCGGCCATTCTTATTACTGGTGGAGGTCTCTCACTGTGTTCACATCATCATCTGCATGTTTACGATTCTATAAATCACTCTAGAAGATCACTGGGATTGTCTTTTGATTTATGGACTTGTTCAGCGCTGCACTGCCTTTTTATATAAGTGAGCGAATGGTGGAGCGTGTCGGAGAAATGAGTGACAAAAATGTCCCATGACAGAGGCATGAATCGGTGCGCCGCAGGTGCGACTGACAATGACCGGGCTCTGGAGCATGTACTGAAATGAGGCCAACAACAACTGGGGCACGCTTAAGACAAGTCTGCACACGAGAATGCACGTGGATGCGTGACAGTGAATCAGATGCGTGACAGTGAAACGAGTGACAGAAATTTCCCATGACAGAGACACGAATCGGTGCGACTAACAGCAAGCGAACTCTGGAGCATGTACTGAAATGGGGCCAACAACGACTGGGGCACGCTTGAGACGAAGATGCACCTAAGTGCGCGTGGATTCAAATCAGATGTGTTACAGTGAAATGAGTGACAAAAATGTCCCATGACAGAGGCATGAATCGGTGCGCCGCAGGTGTGATTGACAAAGACCGGGCTCTGGAACATGTTCTAAAATTAGGCCAGAAATTGGAGCACGCTTGGCTCACCTGCACACGAAAATAAGCGTAGATTCAAATCGGATGCGTGGCGGTGACATAAGTGACAGAAAATTTCCATGACAGAGGCATGAATCGGTGCGGCGCTGTGCGACTAACAGCAAGCAAACTCTGGAGCATGTACTGAAATTAGGCCAGCAACTGGGGCACGTTTGGGACAAATCTGCACATAAGAATGCGCGTGGATTCAACTCAGATGTGTGATGGTGACATGCATGACAGAATTTTCCCATGATCTAGGCACGAGTCGGTGCGCCGCATGCGGCTGACAACGAGTGGACTCTGGAGCACTGGGGCCCGCCGGGACGAATCGGTGCATTGTGGATGCGACTTGGATTCGTATCAGAGTGATGCAGAGGAAATCACTATTGATGCAAGACGAATCAGTAGCTATGTGCAGGGTTTCACAAGGAGAGAGAAGGGTGTGCGAGATGTGACAAGTGAAATTACTATCAGTGGAATGAGATGACAAAACTAGCAGGTACGAACTGGTGAGTCGCTGATGCGACTAGATTCGACCGGAGGGTAATGCAAAGTAAGATAACTAATGATAGACAGTGCTTTTCTAAGTGACATGGGCCTACTACTTGGCGTGAAACGACAAGGTACGAGAAGAAAAAAAAAAGGGGTGTAGTTTTATTGGTTTTAGCTTTATTCATTGAGCAAGTTTGGTGAATGCTTGTGCCATTTCCACCTGAGAATTGGGGATGTGCTGGGCGAAGCAGGCAGACTTCCACCTCCAGGAGACCCTGGGGCCAATGCTGTCAGGACCGTCTGGATCACCAGGTACCGTGGGGAGAGAGGCTGGGCGAGCTCGCTGGTCCAGGCCTCTGGAGGGCTACTCTCCAGGCCCCTCCCCTAGAGCTCAGCGGCAGACTGGGGGGCCCCCCGGCCAAGCGCACTGCCCTGCCTAGGACGGGGGGTACGGGGAGGAATCCCCCACATGATCGGAGCTCGTGGGGGGCCGTGCCGGGAGTTCCGGTGCGGCCGTTAGGCCCGCGCGGCGCATGGAGTCGGAGGGGGGGGGCCCCGGGGGTCCCCGGCAGGATTGGAGCCTCAGCGCGGGTTTTCAGGGGCCGCGGTGACCGGGCCACCTACCTCCTCGGCCGGTCATCAGGGGCAGGGGCTGTCTGGTACAGGCATGGTGGAGCCTGGGAGGGAAGACGGTGGTGCTGCTGGCTCGCTCCAGCGTGGTCGCAAGTCGGCGTGGAAATCTGTGGGCGGGTCCGGTGCGCGGAGGACAGATCGGTCGGGCACCGGGCCCTTGGCTTCCAGGGAGAGGTCGCCTAGTGAGCTTTCTTCCAGTGGTGAGGAGCAAGCTGGTGTGCTGTCTGAAGGGGAGCTGTGCAGCTCGGAGGAAGATCGGAGACCCGGACAGTCGGTGGCTGCGGGGGAACCTGGTCGATCGGCTGGTGGGACTTCTTCCAGGCAGCCCGGTAAGTCAGCTTCCTTTACTCATTCCTGGGGCCATGCTGGGGGTAGTGGCTGGGGTGGTGGGCCTGCAGTTAGTGAGGGGTTGGTGGATCTGGGACAGGACCCGGTGAGTGGGCAGGCTGGGGGGAGTACGGTCCCCACTGGGGGTGGCACACGGCAAGATGGGCTGCAGGGTTTTCTTGCGGGCATTAAGAATTTGGTCAACCAGTTTGAAAACGGGGACAGCGGGAATGTCAGCCCAGCCGTGGCTTGGGTCTCGCCGGCGGGACCGGCAGGGTCTTCCGCAGTGGTGGTGACACCGGCTCCTCCTGCTGAAACTAGTGCAGTGGGGGACACGGAAGGGTCGGTTGGCGGGACACTGGGGGCCTCGCAGGTGGGTGTTGCGGTGGAGCAGACTGCTCGGCAGGACATCATTAGGTTGGAAAACGCCGCAAAATGTGAAGTTTATATTTGTTATGAGGCACCCCTGGGGGTGCACCTGAAACCAGAAGTGAGGGAAAAGATATGGAAAGGTGAGTATGTGGAGATGTTCTCACTGTTACCATTAGAGAAGTTTCATTTGGATAGGGTGAAGCCGAATGATGCAAAGGAGGATGAGGAAAAAAGGAGGTACAGGCTCATTCCGCGGACGTTCACGAATTGGCTGCAGGCATTCGCCATCATGGCAAGTGTGATAGGACAAAAGAATCCTGAGCACTGTTCAGCACTCTTTGGCTATCAGGACGCTATTGCGGAGGCCTACAGGGTGTATGGGGGCACGGGGTGGCTCCATTATGATGGACAGTTCAGGCAGAGGAGAGCGGTGCGGACAGACCTGCGGTGGGATCATAAGGACATCAGTTTATGAATGCGTTTGATGACCACGCCGAAGGCACCTGGTCAGTTTTTTCAGGGGGGGGCGGTGGAACTTCTTCCCCGGGACAATCGGCGGGGAAGAAAAAGGGTGTGTGCTGGCAGTACAATGAGGGCACCTGCAAGTTCCTGTAGATACAAGCATGAGTGCTCCGGTTGCGGAGGTTCTCACACGCAGGCCAGATGCTTTAAGCAGGGAAAAGGCCGTGCCGGAGAGTCTGGGCAAAAGAGGGAGGACTCCGGTGATGGTGGAAAGGATGCGGCTGTTTCTAGGTAGGTATCCAGATAAGGGGGCGGCTCGATTGTTGGATATGGGTTTTTCAGAGGGGTTTCACATTCCATGTTCCTTGCAGGTTATCCCCCCGGTTTCGTGTAATTTACGGTCGGCCATACAACATGCTGATGTGGTCACCGGAAAACTGCGCAAGGAGGTTGCTTTGGGCCGCATGGGCGGTCCTTTCCCTTTCCCCCCCTTAGCAAATTTGGTCTCCCCGCTCGGGGTTGTCCCCAAGAAGGAGCCCAACAAGTTCCATCTCATTCACCATCTGTCCTTTCTGAAGGGTGGATCGGTCAATGACGCGATTGATCCAGAAGCGTGTACAGTGAGTTACACTTCATTTGATGCAGCAGTCGGTTGGGTTCGCCGGTATGGGCAGGGGACGTTGATGGCTAAAGCCGACAACGAGGCAGCTTTTAGGCTGTTGCCAGTACACCCGGAAAGCTTTCACCTCCTGGGGTGTCACTGGAATAACGCGTTTTATGTGGACATGTGTTTACTGATGGGATGCTCCATATCATGCGTGTTATTTGAACAGTTCAGCTCATTCGTGGAATGGGTGGTCAGGGATGTGTCGGGGGTGAATTCCATTATTCACTACCTGGATGACTTCCTTTGTGTGGGACCGGCCTCGTCTAGGGTCTGTGCGGTGCTCCTGGTCACCCTGGAGCACATCACAGTACGTTTTGGCATTCCACTGGCGCCCGACAAAACTGTGGGTCCTTGCACGGTTATCACGTTTTTGGGCATTGTCCTGGATTCGGATGCCATGGAATGCCGTTTGCCATTGGACAAGCTGGAGGATCTCAAGCGGGAGCTGGAGGGCATGATGGGGGTAAGAAAGGTTCAGCTTAGGGCGTTACAGTCGCTGCTGGGCAAGTTTAACTTTGCGTGCCGCATTCTCCCGATGGGCAGGGTGTTCTGCCGACGGTTGTCGGCCAGCACGGCTGGGGTCCGGTCACCCACACACTTTGTGCGTTTGGGCAGGGAACACAGGGAGGACTTGCAGGTTTGGCATTCCTTTCTGGAGTCCTTCAATGGCAGGGCATTGTGGATGTCCGGACCGATTAGCAATTTTGATTTGGAGCTCTACACTGATGAAGCTGGGGGGTCAGGGTTTGGGTCTTTCTTTCAAGGCAAGTGGAGTGCGGGCCCCTGGCCACAGTCATGGATTGATGCTGGTTTCACCAGGAACTTGGTCCTGTTGGAACTGTTCCCGGTGGTGCTGGCGGTAGAACTGTGGGGTGCATGTTTCAGGGATCTGAATGTGAGGTTTCACGGGGACAACCTTGGGGTGGTACAGGTGATCAATAAGGTGTCGGCATCCTCCCCTCCGGTGGTGCAGCTGCTGCGCCACCTGGTGTTGAGATGTTTACAACTTAACGTGTTTGTGTATGGGGTACACCTCCCGGGGGTGGATAATGTCATAGCTGACGCGCTGTCTCGCTTTCAGTGGGACAGATTCCTGGAGTTGGCACCGGATGCGTAGCAACGTGGGGTCCCTTGTCAAGGCTGGCTGTGGACGATTCCGTTGGCAAAGTGTCAGGTTGGATCAGGAAATCGGTGAGTAAGGCACATGGGTGGCTTATGAGAAGGTGTGGCTGGAGTGGCAACAGTTGGTGCGGAAAGCTGGAGCTGACCCGGTGAGTACCGATGTGCGGTTACTGGTGTTGTATTTTCTGTCCAGGAACATGGGAGCTGGGGTGTCCAGGTCAAGGCTGAGTAAGAAGCTAGCAGGCTTGGCTTTCCTGTTCAAATGGCAGGGGTGTCCTGATTTTACTAAGGATTTTTGGGTGCGTCAGGGATTCAAGGGCTATGGACGGGGGGGACAGAAAAAAGACGGCAGGAGGCCCGTCTTGTTTTCTCTTTTGGGAGGTATGGGGCAGTTGACGGGTTTGTGCTCGTCTGGGTATGAAGTCTTGCTGTTCAAGGTGGGATTTTCCTTAGTGTTTTTTGGAGCATTTCGGATAGGTGAGTTGGTTAGCCCATCCAAAGCGGTACACGGGGGTTTGCTGGACAGTGAGGTGGGGTTGACGGAGGAAGGAGTGTCATTGGTGCTCAGGAAATCTAAGACGGACCAGATGGGAAAAGGTAAGTTGGTACAAGTTTTCCCGGTTCGAGGTTCTCAATTGTGCCCAGTAGGGGCGGTGAAGGGTTACTTAGAGGCTCGCCCGCCCGTCGTGGGTTCATTCCTGATACACGTGGACGGGACCCCTCTTTCCAGATATCAGTTTATTGCTGTATTTAGAAAGTGTGTTCGGGCTTTGGGGCTCCAGGATAAAGAATTCTCCTCTCACTCTTTCCGGATTGGGGCGGCTACAGAGGCGGCCAGGTGCGGAATGGATGAGGAGGCGATTAAGAGGATAGGCCGATGGGAGTCTAGACGATTCCGGCTGTATGTCTGCCCTCAGTTAATGGTGGGGTTGGCATAAAAAGGGTAAACTGCATGGGGTGGTTGTCTATGACTGTGTTTATGTTTGTTCAGGGGTTGATGGCAGTTGTTGCTTTCTTCTTTTATTTTCAGGCGGGATGCAAGGATTGGTCTGGATACTGGGCCATTCGTTTGTGTTCTGGGGGGCTAAGAGGGCTGACGTTAGGCCTGAAGGTCGGCAGCTGGGGTTCCCGAGACATGAGGCATGCGTCTGCTGGCTGGGAGTTCCTGGTATGCTGTGGTGCAGAATGGTTCCTGAAGTGCACCGTTTTGCTAGGTTGGACAGGCCACCTGACGTTTTAATATTGCATGTAGGTGGCAATGATCTGGGAATGAGGTCCATGTTGGATGTGTCGAGGGAAATAAAATTAGATTTTCTGCGGCTCCGGATGTCCTTCCCGGACATGATCATTGTGTGGTCTGATATGGTTGCACGGACTGCCTGGAGGGGGGCGAGGTCCGTGGAGGGCATCAACAGGGCTCGCAGAAAAATTAACCAGGATGTAGGGAGGTTTGTAGTAAAAAATGGAGGGTTGGTGGTAAGGCACTTGGAGCTGGAGGTGGACACGCAATATTTATGGGGTGATGGGGTCCACTTGAACGAGATGGGGACGGACTTGTGGGCCTTGGGTCTCCAGGACGGCATTCAACGAGCCCTGAGGGTTTGGAGGGGCACCAAAGGGTAAGGAGTTCCCCTTTGGTGCTGTGGCGGGTGTTTGGTCTTTGCGGGGGAATGAAGATACCTTAAAAAAGCAAGTGGTCAGGACCGATCGGTGGTATGGATTCTGAGGGTGGATTCCAGCTAACAGTGGTTTAGCTGGAATAGTTTGATAATGGGGGCACTGCGGTCAGTGGTCGTCTCTGAGTAGCTGGTCGGCTTGAGGCCTATGACCAGTTGAAAGTACCGCAGTGTCAGGTGGGTTTGTCATTATTATGTTTATTATTATTATTATTATTATTATTATGGTAATTGGAGGTCCCTGCAAAGACCAACGCTAGGAGGCAATGCTAGGAGAACATGGGGTTCAGATTATGTTTGATGGTTGATGTTTTTTGATAACTGGTGTAAAGTTTAAAATAAAGGAGGCTGCTACGGCCATGTTTTACTCCAAACTGAGAGTGTGCTCTCATGTATTAGGTATAAGTAAGGTTATGGGGTAGAATGTGGTATAGCAGGTCATAATACATCTGTTATACAATAGTCAAGATCTTTGCCACCTGGTTTTGCAAGATTACACCCGTGAAAAGCAGTTGAAACACATTCTGACAGCGCGTTTTAGAGCATTTGGCACCCGGGGCGGATCCTATATCTGGCAACCCCCCCCCCACATTAATATGTAAAAACACCCCACTGTGCCCCCGGCATACCTCTACATCCTTCAATATTTCTTTGTCACTACTGTGTACCCCCTCTCCACAACTGCATCTCTGGACCCCTTTACATTACACATCCCCCTGCACCTCTGGGTCCCTTTACATTACACATCCCCCTGCACCTCTGGGCCCCTTTACATTACACAGGACCCTGCACCTCTGGGCCCCTTTAGATTACACAGCACCCTGCACCTCTGGGCCACTTTACATTACACAGCACCCTGCACCTCTAGGACCCTTTACAATTATACAGCCCCTTGCACCCCTTTACATTACACATCCCCCTGCACCTCTGGGCCCCTTTACATTACACATCCCCCTGCACCTCTGGGCCCCTTTACATTACACAGCACCCTGCATCTCTGGACCCCTTTTACATTACACAGCACCCTGCATTTCTGGACCCCTTTACATTACACAGCACCCTGCCCTTCTGGACCCCTTTACATTACACAGCCCCCTGCACCTCTGGGCCCCTTTACATTACACAGCACTCTGCACCTCTGGGCCCCTTTACATTACACATCCCCCTGCACCTCTGGGCCCCTTTACATTACACAGCACCCTGCACCTCTGGGCCCCTTTACATTACACAGTCCCTTGCACCTCTGGATCTCTTTACATTACATAGCACCCTGCACCTCTGGACCCCTTTACATTACACAGCACCCTGCACCCCTTTACATTACACAGCACCCTGCATCTCTGGACCCCTTTACATTACACAGTCCCCTGCACCTCTGGACCCCTTTACATTACATAGCACCCTGCACCTCTGGACCCCTTTACATTACACAACCCTCTGCCCTTCTGGACCCCTTTACATTACATAGCACCCTGCACCTCTGGACCCCTTAACATTACACAGCACCCTGCCCTTCTGGACCCCTTTACATTACACAGTCCCCTGCACCTCTGGATCTCTTTACATTACACAGCACCCTGCCCTTCTGGACCCCTTTACATTACACAGCCCCCTGCACCTCTGGACCCCTTTACATTACACAGCCCCCTGCACCTCTGGACCCCTTTACATTACACAGCCCCCTGCACCTCTGGACCCCTTTACATTACACAGCACCCTACACCACTGGACCCCTTTACATTACACAGCCCCCTGCACCTCTGGGCCCCTTTACATTACACAGCCC